>OZ057413.1:30079301-31279301 GCA_964056705.1 Troilus luridus
ATAGCTTCGGCAATTTTTTCCTCTCATAAAGAATTTTTTTCTTCATTAAATAACGATTAAAATTAGATAAGATTTTAAATGCTTCAGTTACAATCCAAAATCCTTCGTAAAATCCTCAATACTCCTTATTTTGTTAAGAATAAAGTCATCCATAATGACCTTAATGTCACATTTGTTGCTGATTTGGCCCGAACCTCCTATTTATCCTTTCATAACAATCTTCATTCCCACTCAAACCCTCTAGTTTCTAACCTAGCTTCCTCTTCAATTCCCGATAATCCTCTGAGACGTCTGAAAAGAAGATGGCCACAAGACCTTCTTAGTTGAACTTGTGATTTGAATACTACCAGTGGGTAGTTTCTTCACTTGTCATTATGTATCACTTAGCCTATTTACTTGTTGTATTAATGTAATACAGTTGTAAATATCAACAAATAAACAATGAAAAAAAAATGCTTCAGCAGAGATTTGAATAAATCTATATTAATACAAATCTATATTCCGAAAATTTCAGTAATTTATATGAAAATAAGGATTAGCTGATGTTAAAGATCATAATAATTGTATGTTAATATAATATTCTAGTTGTTTTTTTTAGAATATTGTTGTATGAAACGCGATTGAGAAATGAATAAAAATTTAATAGTAGTACGGTACGACTCGGTAAGTCGTCCTCGGACAATTTGGCAATAAAGAAAGGAACTAAAGGAAATGAAATTAACTTACCGAAAACTTGCCAGACCTTCCTCTCTTCATTGGCGTCTCGTAGGTGAGCTCACCGTAGCGTACGTCAAAAAATCCCGGTCCTCTCAATTCGGAAAAGAGATTATCCAGAGAAGGGTTTTATAACATGCGGGATAACTGACTAAATGTAACTCAACCAAAGTTCACATATAGAATCATAAAATCAAACATATGACTATATTTTTTTTGGAAGCGGTTAACAAAACGACTAATTTAGGAGGCAGTGTACAAAATACCCGGAATTATATTAAAAAAAATTAGAAATCATAAAAACCCAATATAGAACTAAACAATTGTAAAATAAAAAATAAAAAAACCCAGGCATTATTTTTTATATCATGAATGATCACTAGAAAATCAAGAAAAAGTTATTTACTTTTTTAAAATAATTTTTTCTTTTCTATTTTTTTAAAATAAATATTTTTTTTAAATATAACAAATACTCCTCACCTAAACATCAAAGTGATAGTTAGCTTTCAAATACTAAAACTAACCTTCAAAAACAGCCTCCCCCGATAATTGTATCGAACTTAAATCTTAACGTAAGTCTTCCAAGTCTTTGATTTATAATCTTAATAAAATTACTAGTGAAAATGAATCATTCATTGGTAAAAGTACTGGCTCTAACTCACTTAAAATTAACCCGCAAAATGAAACTTCGTACAGAGAAATCAGAGACTACTTAAAGAAAAATTATAATATTTTCCATACTTATGAAAATAAATCCCTAAGGCATATACGAGTGGTCGCTAAGGGTCTAAGTCACACATGGACAACTGATGATATAGAAGTATACCTAAAAGGTATGTAATACAAAATCGAACAAGTTACGCCAATCTTGGAGAGAAAAAAACCTTTAAATATGTTTATATTAAGTTTTTCAAACAATGAAAACATTGATAATATTGCAAAAGTAAAACACATTTTGCAACAATCGGTGGAAATAGTCCCTTTAAAGGGCACGAAACTCATACGACAATGTAAAAATTGCCAAGAGTTTGGCCATACAAGGAACTTTTGTGGGAAAAAACCTAGATGTGTAAAATGTGCAGGGGACCGCATTGAACACCAGAATGTATCAAACCAAAAGAAAGCACACAAAAATGCGTAAACTGTGATGATGAACATCCGGCTAGCTATCGGGGCTGTATTATCGCATAAGAACTGCAAACAATTAGAAATAAAATTAATAGAAAAAATATTAAAACGCAACAAGAGAAAAAAAAACATGCAAAAATAGTACAAGAAAATAAGCATTAAAAATTTAAAGGGAAAAATAGAGCAGAGAGCCAATAGCCACAAGGAAATACCATCTACTACAAAATCTGAAGAACATATTAACAGTGATATGACAAATGAAAATATTTTGCAAAGACTTTTAAAAGAAATGAACGAATTTCAAAATTCGTTCAATCAAATTAATGACCAATGCAAAGATATAAAACAAAGGCTGACCAAAATTGAAAATAAGCCCAAACCAGGGCGTAAATCCAAGGGGAAATAATGGCTAACCTTATAATAGCTGCTTGGAACGTCAATGGGCTGTTAAAAAATAAAAACGAACTTGACGTGTTCTTGGAAATAAACTACATTGATATATGTCTTATATCAAGTGATAGATTTCAAAATAAAGTGTTAAGGGGCATCGTAAATGCACCTTGGTGAAAATATTTCACCGTTCCAGGCATCTTCTAACACTACCTATCCGTAAGCTCCTCATCACTTCTTTTATCTTTCCTCACTTTGACTATGGCTGGGTGGCATATGGTGGCCTCTCGATCAGGCTCGAGGAGAGGTTGAAGGGAATTATGAACTGTTCGCTTCGATTTGTCTTCGACGCCCCGAGGAGGTCTCATGTGTCCCGCCCTTACGCTGAGGTAAAGTGGCTTTTCCCTTCTATCCGTAGACTTTACTTCCTTGGTTCTTTCTTATATCAAACTATCAACTCACAACATCCATCTTATATCTATAGTTTCCTACAATTGAAATCCTCTATCCAATCCCAGGGCACAAGATCTCACCCTTCTGATCTTTATATCCGTTCCCACAGAATCAAAACTTTTGAGCGTTCCTTTCTAGCCCGTCCTATCTCTCTTCCTCACGATATCCGTCATGCGTCTTCTTTAACCTCTATAAAAACAAACTTTTCCTACATCTTCTAAATTCCCAATCAGATGCTTTATAATCAATAAATAATATATAGATATATTCAAATTGATCGATTGATGAACTACTGTAAATATTCCTCATTCATAATGATATCATTGTTTTTTTTTATTATTTTATTATTAGATGCTATTATTTATTCACTTATTTTTCCATAAGCTTATTTCTGTTTATTGTAAATTTATCAGTTTTTTTATTTTTATTTTGTATCACATTTTCTGATTCTCTACCAAAACATACCGGTTTACTTATTTACTTTCAGGATATTATGTAATTATTGTTTTATTTTTATGTAGGCCTTCAGCCAGATATACATTTATTTAATTTTGTTCATCTCTGTTATTCTAAAAGGACCTGGTCCCAGAATAAAATTATTTTTCTATTCTATTCTATATTTTTTTTAATTTCTTTTTACCTCGCCGAATCAAGGTTCTTGGAAGCGTATTGAAAAACAAACTGAATAAAATGGGGAAAATACATTTAATGACCAATTAGGACTATGCCTTATACAAAAACATCGTTAAAAAAGTATATATATATATATATATATGAACGACTTTAATACAACAATGTGTCCTATGTCGTAGCATAATTCCTATAAGCCCTGCCGCCTTTTTTTTATCATAGCAATCTTTCTCTCTAAGTCCTCTTGCCGCCATTGCTTCCGGGATTCCTTCCATCCACCTCTTTTCTGGCCGACCTCTCTTCCCCCTTCCATGTTTCTGATGGTACATGTTTCAGTATTCTTTTAGGCCATAGGCTATCAGTCTTTTTTTGTTTCAACTGAGTACAGGATGTTAAGTGGTTTGTTTACTGCTTCCCTAATTTTGTTATTCGGAACGTGTTGTAGCTTGATATCCTACAACTACTTCTCCAAAAATCAAATCCATTGAAAGCAGTTTTCTTGCCGAGTCAGCTGAAACGGACCAGGTTTCTGAGGCATAGAGGGCAGTACTTATAACAAACGAAGAGTCTCTTGTTTGTTGTCATCATGACGTCCTTACTCCACAGAACAGAATTTAGCGCCCTAATTACTTTTATGCCTCTTAACACCTTTTCGTCGATATCTTGTTTGCTGCTGCTCCTCTTCGAAAGCCACCTGCCTAAATATTTAAATTGTTCAGTTGGGGTCAAATCCCATTCCCCAACATTTAGCGAGGAATTTCCACTGTTATTTAATGCTATGTACTCGCTTTTTGTTTTACTGATTTCCAGGCCTCCTGCCTTATAGGCTTCCAGCATCTTCTTCTTAATTTGCAATAATGACCTGGTCATCGGCAAATTGTATATTGTACAGGCATCCATTATCTATGATTATCCCCATACCATTACACTTTCTTTCCCATAGGCTAAGGATATTTTCAACATATATATTAAACACTAGAGGGGAGAGTGAGCACTCCTGTTTGAGGCCTTGGGCGATCGGGAATTTTTCGGTTAGGCCATTTTTTAGTTTAACCCTAGCTGTCGCATGTGAATATAGTCCCTTTATCGCTCGAGTCATAGACTGGCTTACCCCTGTGATTTCTAAGGCATTCCGGAGTTTGCTAAGAGCCACTGTATCATATTTTTTTTTTAGATCAACCAATACTAAATTTGTCTCTTTATTGCGAGCTTTAAATTTTTCTATAAGTCGCGTCAGGATAAATATATGATCAATACATGACCTACCTCTTCTAAATCCGGCCTGTTCCTCAGGTATTATCCAATCACATTCTTCCAATAACCTCTTATTTATTATTCTTCCTTATAATCTGCTTAAGCTACTAGTTACTGTGATCCCTCTGTAATTTTAATACAACTTTTTACTACCTTTTTTGTAGATATGGATGATATGACCCACCGTCCATTCGTTGGGCACTGTTCCTTGCTTTATGCAAAGCGACACGACCTCGGCCAATTTAGTTTTAATTTCAAAAGGTCCATTTGATTAATTCTATGGGTATGTTTCCTGGTCCTGGTAATTTTCCATTTTTCATGTTCTTTAATGCACATTCTAGTTAATCGACTGAGACTTCTGTTAAGAGTGTGTCATCTGGTTCTGTGTCATCTTCCATTTCTTCCAACATGAATTCCTTTCTATCCTCCTTCAATAACGTTGAGAAGTACTCTATCCATTGTTTTTCTTGTATGAGGCCAATTTTTACATTTTCCTGTTTTGGATTCTTAATTGATCTGAGGATTTTCCATGCTTCCGCAGACTTTTGCCCGTGCATGCAACGATCAATATCATCACAGTTCTTATTCCATAACTAATTTATAGCTTTCTTCCTTTTCCGTTTCACCTCTCTATTACTTCTTTTATATTCCTGTACCACAAGAGGGTCGTGATTGTAAAGCCACTTTGTGTATAATTCCTTATTTTCTTTAACTGCTACTGCCACTACTTCATTCCACCATTCTTTATTAACTTTCACATGCCTTTCCTGTACTCCCAATGCCTCTAGAGCTCTTGATGGATAGCATTTTTAATCTCAAAATATTAATTGAGGGACTTTGCTTGCAACTTTTCCAGCATATATTTTAATATATTTTTATAAAACATTCTGACTGAGTTATGTTTTAAGCTATCATCAAGCATATATTTTTTCACGTTTTCTGTCTGTCTAGTTTCAGTCTTTATGAATCTTTTGGGGGAGTTATACGTCTTAGGCTTAAATGCCAAATGACAGCTGTGTAGGTAATGGTCGCTTCCACATTCTGCACCACTCATCACTCTGTCATCCTGAGGCATTACAAACATGATAGATTGTAATTGCCTAGTTGGTTGGTGCCAAGTGTACTTGTGGATATGTTTATGCTTATAGAACCCATTTAAGATTCTCATGTCCATTTCTTCACAAAGTTTGTACAGTCATTGTCGTTTTTTATATTTTACCCATATCTTCCGACTGTCCTAGAATTTTCATTGTTTCCGACTCTTAAATTTAAATCTCCTATCCATTGGAGTACTTTCCTGTCGGCAACATTCTCAGATTGTTGTCTCAAACCCACAAAGAATTTATCTTTGACCACAGCAGAAGCATCTTCATTAGGTCCATATGCGCCTATGGTAACATAGATCTTCATAGATTTTCATAGATTTGCTTTTCGTTAATACATTCATAATTACTTATGTGCCTTCTCCAATTTTTCCTTATCAAAATAGACACCCCAGCTTTGGTTCACTTTTTTCCACTCCACTAAAGAAGTGGATATAGTCATCACACATTTCTGTTCCTTTTCCTTTTAATTTCGGCTCTGATAATACAACAATATTCATTCTTAATTTCTTTAACTCGCTTACAACTTCACTTCTTTTTGTCCTTGAACCCTTACGTTCCAAGTTCCAATTCGTATTTTCCATTTCCGTAGCCATTGATGTTTCCTTTTTGACAGTCTTACATCCGAGGCTGTTTTATTAGGTTTGAATGCTAATTTGTGATTTTCCGACAACGGGCTGCAAACCAAACGTCAACCCCCAACCTGGAGGTCCAGGATAATTGGTTTCAGGGTTTCCTACCCTTGGAGGGTTGCCTTCAATACGGCTTGGACCCCCTCCGGCCCCGAAACGCCATTTCCTACACTTCACAATAGTTATACCGCTATGACTCGGTACCGCCTCTGTTAGAGTTACCCGGGGAGCACCACAGGGAGGTAGAGGTCGGATTTTGCCCCCCCTCCCCCAAAAGTATATATATTCTAATAAAAATATGCAAAACTAAAAATAATTGACAAAAAAATGTCTCACATCTTTCATCAATGTTATATTTACATCAATAAATATTAAATGCAATTTCTCTATCATAAACAGTCTAAGCAAAAACACAAATATAGCAACCTCACACCAAATCGTTCAATGAAATACGTGTTAGTAAGGTGAGATGTGCTCCATTGTATCTTCATTCATTTGAGTTTTTTTGCTTTGTATCCTTGAAGTTTGTTTTTGGAATGTTCCGATTGCGTTCTAATCAATTCAAATTTTTTTATTCCATTTCATTTACTTGGCAATTATAGAAGATGACATGAGGAATAACATTCTTAGTTTATCTTTTTCCTGTTAAAATGTAACCGATTTATTCCACGTAGCCCAGCTTGCCTTACATGTTTGATTAATAAAGCAACTGTTTCCTCTAACAAAATAGATTAATATTAAATATCACCCCATTTTTGCACAAATCTATATTATCTTTTAAAACTACAGAACTTAGGTCAATTGAAAGTTTGAAAGAATTGTAAAATTGATATTAAATATGATAGTGATTTCAAAATGTGCTTTTAAATAAGAATTTTGTAACCAATCTATTATATAACAACATAATTCGATATGCCTATTAATATATCAGTTTAGTATTACGCAAGATTCATCGTTTAGCTCACTACGAAATAAAAGGCTTGATTTTGAGTTTTGTTGCATAATATCAATTCTTGTGACCTACTTTTCATTTTTTGAACTTCTATTAGATAATTTCAATTATAAGAGATGAAAAATTAAATGTTTAAACTTTATTCTTCTCTTCATAACTTTTTTTTCCTAATGATCGGAGATCTAAAAGCTGGATTGATGATCTGATTGAATCTTTCTCTCAGTTTGCTGCTACGACATTCACCTTCTTGTCTTTTGCTTTTCAACTTATTTAAAGTAATTCTTCTCAGATGACCCCACTAGAAAAAGTTTCTTGCTTTAGCAAGGTTATGTTTCAACATTCTTATCTCAAGTTTCTCCATTCAAGAACCACCAATGTATGAACCTTTGCTTCTTTAGCAAAGCACAGCGTGTCATTTCTATGCGTGGTCTTTATACCTTTGAGGAATCATAATAGGTGTCAAATCATTGTTATACTTCTTAAAAAATTATAGATATAAACAATGACTTGATTTGATTTTCAATAAATAGTTGTATTTGACGACCTTGAACTGTATTTTAAACATGTTTATATCCTCTGATAAATCTATTGCCCTTACCATTGATTTTCTCTGCCAGAAAGATTGTACCGGTCCGCTCACAACTAACATGTCTTTTTCTTCACTCAACGCTTGACTTGATTTGATTCACTCATTCACTCAATATAGGTTGGTTGTAATATAGCTTTTTAATATTTTTTTCTCAAGGAAATCAACATTTTCTTAATCATTCAGGATGGCAGTACTTTTCCTTAGTATAGTCCGCACTTACAACATGGGCAATAATTATAGATGTAAAACATCTTCATTTAAAATCATTAATTGTTATATCGTACTATTTTTTGTTAGATTTATACTTACAACTACTGAATTAAAATTACAAATTACGTGGAGTTGTAACTTCATACTTATACTCACAAAAAATTTAAATCCAATAGTTCGATCTGGTAAAAACTGTTCAGGAGCATACACCACAAAGATTAATTTGAAAAAAAATTACTATAAGAACCAACATCATTACTCACTCACTTATGCAAACGTAAAACCTCTTTTTAATCAGATTAATCACTATCAAGCAGATCAGATTCATCATCTTCCTCAGTTGGCTCATCATCTTGTCCCTCTACTTCCGTTCTGTCCGATGGCGATGGTTTGGCTGACATGAAAAGAACCAGCGTTTCACTTGAAAATGCTTTCCTTTTTGTTCTTTGTCGCTTCCGTAAACAGCTCAGAAAAGGATCGCTACTCAAAAGCTGTCACATCACGATTGCACACCTCCCGATTGAATTTCTGAGAGTACTTCTCCCTGTACAACCGGAAGTGTTTGTTCCTGGTCTCTTCTCATAACTGGCCAGTCGGTAAAAGAGTGTGTCTTACTATAGTGGCCCCATGTACCCAAACTTTGTGCAAAGTCGGAGTCATAGGGTACCACCCATATAACTCTACGTAAAGTTTGGCTGTATCATTGGTGTACTGCTGAAATTCTGTAATACACTTCTAAAATTGCCAAACCTTTAGATTAGTGCCACTAATCACAAGATTTAAGTGTAAACAGGTCGAAAATGTTCAAAGATAAAAATCTATTCGAGCTTTTGTCCTTTTTTCATTCCCCATTAAAAAAAAGATTTTTGAAACTTATTTATAAAAAAATGGCAACTACATGCGGAAGAGTTTACTGGATTTAAGCGTTAATAGTAGAATAATATGGTATCAAAAAATTATCCCGGACAGACTCGGAACATGATTAAAACTTTACCTTAAATAAATATTTTACTTCTTGATTATACAAAAAAACCGACAGTAAATTATGCAATTAATATCAGTCCCAAACTAGGAACAGGGTTAATGCTCAAAAAGAGCCTCAAGCACACTCTGATGAAATATGAACCAGTAAATGAACGGATTTGCGTTATAAGGTTGAGAGGTAAATTTGCTAATCTGTCACTCATTAGTGTACATGCTCCCACTGAAGAAAAGGATGAACAAGATAAAGATGCATTTTACGGGTGCCTGGAAAGAATGTATGACTCACTGACAAAATATGATGTGAACACGATTTTAGGAGACCTAAATGCAAAAGTAGAAAGGAAAGAAGCCTTTAGACCAACTGTAGGACTAAGCAGTCCTAAGTAAGCATGGAGAATCAAATGACAATGGACTGAGGAAAGTCATTGTTGCAATGCATAAAGGTCTAAGGGTGATGAGCAGGTATTTCCCGCATAAGGCAGCACATAAGGGTACATGGAGGTTCCCTGATCGAACAATCGAAAACCAGATAGACCATGTATTAATAGATACAAGACACGCATCACACACATTAGATGTGCGAAGCTATAGAGTTCAAGATATGCGACGAATTCAAGTACCTGGGCAGTATGATGGCAGAGTAGAAAGTAGGCACGAATAGCTGCGGGAAATAAATAAATAAATTCTGTTAGGCATACAGAAAATATTGTGCTGTAAAAGGATATCAAGAAAGGCAAAGTGTCTCATACATAAAACAATTGTGGCTTACGGATGCGAGGCTTGGTCACTGACAAAAAATTGCAAAAGGATCCTTGAAGTATGGGAAAGAAAAGTCCTGCGTAAAATTTTTGGACCTATCTGAGTGGAGGACAAGTGGAGAATTAGGTCCGATAAAGAGCTAAGGGACCTACATGAAGAGCCTATTATAATGAAAGTCATCCAGCTCAAAAGACTACGATGGTTGGGGCATGTGGAGAGGATGGACACAACAAGAAATCCAAGAAGGATGATGTATGAGATACCGAATGAGGGTTCAAGACTAAGAGGGAGGCCCCGTCTCAGGTGGCTCGACGATGTTAAGGGTGACCTGAAGGCGATCGGAATAAACCGCTGGAGGCGCCTTGCGGCGGACAGAGGCGAATGGCGCAAGAAATTAGCAGAGGCCAAGGTTCTTCAAGGACTGTAGAGCCCATTAATAAACAAATAAAATTGATTTCCAATAAACCATGAAAACATTAGTTACTTACCTCGCAAACAACTGAGGAAAATATATCACTGGTCAATCAAACCATAAAAACTATATAACTAATTATATTGATCATAAAAAGCGTACTGAATGATTGTCGCGTCGTCGAAGACTTGTGTTCAACTGTCGTTTAAGATTAGTCAGAGCGGCTTATCGTCCGGATATTGTGCCGAGCAGATAGGCCAGATAGTTATCAATCAGGGAATACCAATTTTGATAGCATTTATTGAATTTCGGTATATCTAGTTTTGGCCATTATTTAAGGGTAAATACTCTACTGCGTGTATGTAAAAATGGACTATGCGGGGATAATTACTTCATTTTTCACAGCAAAGCATCTTTTCAACGTCTTCCTTGATGTCACATCAAAACTTGGCTATTATCGGCGTCATTAATTAGATAAATAGCAAGCTAAATATAACAAATAGTCCATAATTTACGAGATATCATCCTGTATATGCTATCCTGTTTTTTTGTTTTTTTTTGTAGAAGGTTAAATACTAGCATGACTTGATAAAAACAGTTCTTTCCACTGATTTATTTGTTATTTGTTTAAAGCTCCAGTACAGTTAGTGAATAGAAGTCTATTTTATCACCTCGAAATAATGAATAAATTCTCCAAGAATAGATTTAGTGTCAAAAAACAATTATACACAGTGGATTTCCTCGATCTGTATATTTCAACGTATTTACAACACTCCACGAATAGTTTGAGCCATCACTTAAAAATATATAGGCTAAATATATAGCTTTTCACAGTATAGTAAACATATATTAGACCCATTGTGTTCGTATCTAAATCCATACAATTTTAATGAGGTTAATGATTTTATAACAAAAATAAAAAACAAGCAATAATTAGTTACAGTAACCCTCTTAAGGAAATGAGCTAGGGATTCCCTTTGTCTCTGGTTTCGTTGGCTTTTATAAAATCTTCTCGCTATTCGGTCCCCTGAGCCAGAAAACGCGTGCGTTAAAGGTTGTCTTAATATTGCGACAAACGAAACGAGAGAGATCACTCTCTTAGGTGGGATCAGATTTTATTCGGTATCTAAAAAAAAATTGTTAAATTTATAATTAATTTCTATTTATGAGTCAGTAATCTCTCATAACCGAAAATGAGACCGGATTTTATTCAGTTACTAAACTAGAAAAAATACAATTTTTTATGTACATTATTTTTAATATCCATATGCATTATTTTTTAATTCTGTTGTTGTACATTGAATTAAGATTGTAATTATAAATTACATAATTCGATCATAATTTTAAATTTAAGTATACAGGTTTAATTTTTTAAATGATTAAATATAAACATGAAATGAACATACCGCTCCTTCAAAAGAAATTGCATTTCTGAGTTAAGCCTTCAGTAGGAGTTGTATTGGTTGAAGCTATTTAACTCAGTAAAAAGATACCTATATTCCATTTCCAACATGTTTTTTTGAGTTGTATCATGTTTGAACTTGGTGTTTTATGGTAATAATAAAAAAAATATAACGTGAGTTAAAATGAAAGAATTTCAATTCCATCATTGCAACATGAATGCTTTGGTTTAACAATATCCAATTTTTTTGAAACTCACATGGAACTTTTAAATACCTCCGTTGAAAAATTAGGATTTTGAGTTATGATATTGTTCTTTTGATGAAGAACTATAAAGTTGAGCTGGGTTGAAAAATTATTTTATGAGTTAGAATTTTCATGAATAATTTTCAAAATTTGAATTTGTTATGATGTGTAGTACGCATCGTTACAATAGGCTTAGTTTCATAATAATAATAAGTTAATAGATTTCTAACGTAGAATTTTTTATTCAGCCGCAGACTATAATAATTATACAAATATTTACAATAATTAAATTAATGTTTATGCCCTCTTAAGCATATTAAAAAGTACCTCTCATTGATAAAAAATTTCAAATTTATAAGCCTATTTATATTGACCCATCTCGAACTACGGAGCTGTGATGGACAGAAAAAAACATCATAAGAATCCTCTGGTCCGATTCTTATGATCCAGCTCACCTACTCCTTACAATCCGCGCTTGCGGTTTCCACCCCCTTACTTATTCTCCATTGGCTTATTACAATTGACGATAAAGTTGAAGTAGGATATCCTGAGAAGCTTGTTTAACCTCAAATAGTTGGGTGATGGTACAGGTTCTTTGTGTACTGTTGTTAATAAAGATAGTAGTGTTCTTTATTTCGCCTTATTTATTTTATTTTTTACTTTTGTCATGAATTTCTTTAATTTTAGTTAATGAAGTAAGAATAAATAATTTTCTGTGTGGAGATATCATACCTGTAGTGGTCTCTGACTGGGTGCATATGCAACAAACACATTGAATCATGCCGCATAAATAAACATTCCATTAGAAGTATGATAATATAGAGTGTAATATGAAATCCTAAAAAAAAAAAAATATTTCACATCATATGGCTTATCTAATAACATTTTGCAACAATCAGCATCACATATATAATTATGGCTTGTAAGTTTTTATTTTTACAATCGAAATATAAAATGAATGTTTTAAATACTGGGGTAAAAGTTTTTAATTCAATCGAAAATACCAGTTGGTCATTTTATTATCAAATGACAAGTGCAAGGATTTCAGAGTTAATTAATATGAAATTGTATCCTTTGTCGGTTAATAAATGTTTAGATACAGTAAAGGACCTCTCTACTCCTAAGTACTAAATGCTATAGAGGCATTCCCAAACTTTAATTAAATGTAAATTTAATTTAATTAATTGTTTCTATATATATACATTAATAAGTACTTATTCAATGTTGCTTAAATCTCATTTAAGTTTATTTCGTGAAATAACGTCCAGTTCAACCTCCCTACGCATTTACCACGCCTCCAAACATTTGAACTTATTTACATTCACCAATCAGAGAAAATTTCTACATTTATTGACCATTGAAGGGGAAACATTTCCTTCTCATTATTGACAACTTTAATAAATCGCGTTGGGGAAGTAGTCAATTTTTTTCTGATGTACGACATTCAACCAAAAGGTTAACAAAAAGAAACTTTTCTAAATAATTACTTATCCATAAAATTAAAATTAAAATCGTGAAATCAGGCATTTCATTTAACCAGATAAGGATTAAATTTTGTTATGCTGTGTAAATATTATATTTGTGATCATGAAACGGAATTCACCTTGAGTGACATATAAGTGGTGTTTTAAAAAAATTAAACGTGTCTAAGGCCAGAAAAACAAAAAATTCATCTGGAAATTAAATTTTTAGTTGATATATTTTAAATCAATTAAAATATGCTAGAATACGATTCTTGATGCACGCTTAAAATATAATAGAATAGAATAGAGAAGTAACTTTATTCTGGGACTAAGTCCCTTTAGGATAACAAATATGAACAGAAAAAGAAATGTAATATAGATCTGGCCAGAAGGCTACGTGATACAAATTATAAAGCGTATAAAAAGTTACCGATAACAATTTAAAAGGAAATAATTAAGCAAAAAATAATAATAAGTAAATAAACAGTACGACTCCTGATAAGATATTTAGCAATTAAAGAGAATTGATAAATCCATAACATGATGCATGAACAGGCATGCAATAATTTCTTTACATGATGTACATCTTCTTAAAAACAAAATTAAAACAACTAAATACTACAATTGATTATTATATACCTTACATTCTAAGCTAATGACTAAACTGCTTATAGAGCATCTTTTTGGGAAGCTAAGAGATGTTGGAAAAGCAAGGATTTAAATGATAGTGAGGGAGCATGGGGGATGTTAGGAGGGATTAAGTTCCACATTGTGGTGGAGCGGGCGAGAAAGGGACGTTCCAATGCTTTGGTTCTGTAGGAACGTATATACAGATCGGAAAGGCGAGATCTTGATTTATGGTGTTGAACTGAGGATTTGATTGGAGGAGACTGTAGATATATGAAGGATGTTGAGAGTTAATGGATTGGTATAAGAATGAACCGAGGAAATATCTTCGGAAGGGAGGGAAGAGCCACTTTAACTCATCATAAAGGTGGGACACGCGCGATCGCGTCGGAGTACCAAGCACAAATCTTAGGGAGCAATTCATTATTCGCTTTGATGTGTCATCAAGCATTTTATAAAGCCCTCGATATATCACGCTACAGTATTCAAAGTGGGGGAAGATGAGAGATGATACGAGAAGCTTACGGGAAGATTGTGTAAGGAGATGTCGAGAACGAAGGAATAACTTCAGGGAACTAATTGACCCTCAGGATATTTGGGCGATGTGGGATTTCCAGGAAAGGTTTTGGTTGATAGTAGTCCCTAGGTTTTTCCAAGAGGAGCTGAACGTGATGGGTTGATCGTTTAGGATTAATGTTGGGATGGTGTGGATGGATGTAAGAAGGGAATGCGATCCTAAAATGATGGGCTGATTTTTCATTGCGTTCAATTCCAGTTTGTTCAGCTTTGCCAAGGCACTGATCTTATCTAGGTCTTCCTGAATACTGGCTAACGCAATTAATAGCTCAGAAGGAGGAAAGGACAAATAGATTTGGAAGTCGTCAGCATGTAGATGGTAGGAACATTGGTGAACAGATTTAGGAACATCATTGATGTAGTTGATATATGATGTGATAGTAGTTGAAAAGAAGAGGAGAGATGCTTGAGCCCTCTGCCACTCCTGAGGACAGAGTGAGGAAATGGGGATGATTAGGTATGGAAACTGCTTGGAATCTGTCAGAGAGGAAAGACTGGAACCATCGTATAGAACTGTTAGAAAAATACAATGATTTTAGTTTAGTGAAAAGGATAGAATGGACCCAGGAATCAAAAGCTTTATAAAAGTCAACTAGGATCAGCACAGTTAGTTTTTGTCGTCCATTGCGGTGCGTATGTCATTAGTGATTTTGGTAAGGGCAGATTGTGTGGAGAAACCGGGACGGAAACCTGATTGAAGTGGATCAAGGAGTTTGGACCATTCGAGGAATTTTGACATGTGTGATTGGACTATTCTTTCCAGAGGCTTGGAAAGGTAGGAGATAATTGAGATTGGACGGTAGTCTTTGAAAGAAACAGGGTTAGAGGTTTTGTTTATAGCATGGAGTACAGCTTTTTTCCAAGAGGTAGGGAATACTGCGTTTTGTTATAAAAAAAGAGTAGGGCAGGTAGAATATCGATAAAGCGAGATTTTAGCAGTTTATCCCATCAAAGCCTGCGAAGTTAGAGTGGGATTTCAGAACAGAAGAAATAATCTCATTGAGTGTAATGTCTGAGAAGTAAAAGTTGTCAGGGTTGAAAGATGGCGTAGAGAAAAGATGGGAGAGGATGATTTTGAAGTATTAACTGAGGTGAACAAAAAATATGTATTTCATCGGTAGAGGTATTTCATCTTATGTTATATATCTAAACAAAAATGAAATTTTAAATTTTTCTTCAGTTATTGATAATTTAATTTTTAAATATATATTTCTAGCGTAATTTTTTTTTTAAGATTAAGAAACTTATATTTTATTACATTAACATAAATCTCTATGTCAAACCAACAACAGTATCCTATGCTAATGATACGAATCCCGTTGATTTAAAATAAATCGCATTTTAATGAAGGAAAACGAAATTTAAAAACTTTTTAAAATGTTGTTTTCTATCTATCTATCTACCGGCGCTATGGTCCTTGCAGGACCTAGACCTCCTCAGTGATCCTCCTCCACTCCGACCTGTCTTTGGCTGCCCTTCTCCATCTGCCGACACCCAACGTCCGAAGGTCCTCCACATCCTGCAACCAACGAAGTCTAGGTCTCCCTCTGCTCCTCCTTCCACCAATGTGTCCCTCCATCATCATTTTTGGTAATCTACTTCTTTCTTTTCTCCAATATTTTTCATCTGTAACCAACACCTTGTCCATATTTGTTTCTTTTTTCTCTTTTGGCTTTAGAGAATTTCCATTAAATGTTCACCAAGGAGTAATGCCATTAGTCCTATATTTTTTCGAGTTATATCGCACTGATCAGCCATTTTGCTGGCCTCGTGAAAACGCAATGGGTCAGAAACCCAAGCATGTACTGCTGTCTTCCAATGCAGACCCAGTAGAGAGAACATGTCAGGAACTGTATAGACAGCAGAATGTACAGTTGCTGTCTACTGGGTGGTCAGTACCTGGGCCTGTGAAAACCAGGCCTTACTGTCAGTAATTATTGCATAACATTAACAAAGATATTAAAGCTTAAAAGAAATAAAATATATTACTTTTCAGACGTGATAGGGAAATAAGTTGACCAGTTAGAAGTAAAGTACTATTCGACTAACTATAAGCTTAGATTTTTAATTATTTTCCTTTAATAGCAATGGTTTTTTTTGTTTCAACCAACTTTGTGGTACTCCAGAGTTTTATATATTATCATTGGTGCATTCTCCACGACTTTCTCTCCGCCCAGTATCGCTTCATCCTCTTTGATCTCCTCCTTTCTTCATCGCAGATATTTATTGATCGCACCTATTGGTATTTTTTAATAGCTATATTTTTTTTATAATTACAATATTATTATCCACAGTCGTCCATTAATAAAATTTTTCGTTTATATTTAAAAGAAATATAGTTCGTATATTATATCTCCTTTAATGTCGATTTTTTTAGTAATAACGATATTTCTTCCTTGTTTTGCCATTTTCAAGTCTAAGAACATTTCGAATATATGTAAAATGTTTCCATTAATATCAAATTTTATTTGTCTTTCATGAATTCAATATTAATTGATTTATCATTTATTGATTATCATGACAACTATTTATTGATTTATCATTTATTATAATACCATTTTTTTTCCACAGCTGTTGAAAATATGATAATCACGAAGTACAACATATCGCCAGACGACTACAAAGTCCTCGAGACGATCGTTTTAAAGTCGGAGCCTCACAAAGCAGGGAGACAGTGGAAGTTTGCTGGTGCCTTTTATTACGCTACAACTGTTCTTACTACCATAGGTAATTAATGTAGAACAACCTTTGTTTTATTATATAAATGGCTTTATTAACACGGTTGCATTATAACAAATAATGTTAATTATGTCTTTATCCTTCATATATAATATTCTTTTATGTCCAACTAAATTACTCCAAACAAGTCACTAAATATCACTATTAGTCAACTATATAGGTAAATTAATAAAAATGAACTTCATAAATCTCTCACAACCGTCCCAACGCCTCAATTATCTTATCAAGCACCGCAATCCCAGGTTCTTAGCCTAAAGGTTCTTTAACCTCCTAATCTCTCCAGTAAAACAGTAATTTTTGTACCTTCGAAGTTAACTGTCATATTTATAACCCATCCAAAACATTGGGAAGATTATCCTATTAAATAAAATTTTTATGTTCACTAATGACGTTTTAATAAATGGCGAGAACAATATAAAACCCAACATTTACCCCCTCTAATACATTTTTATGCAGACTTACCTCATAAAGAACGAATAAAATATACCATAGATGAGCCTGGATCGAGTTAAAAATCTATTGTATTTTACAATTTGATCAAAATTGAAGTACAGGAGTTACAGGGTAAGTGTGGTTTTGAGGTCGAGATAGATCGATATCTTCTACTCAGGAACAAATCCAGATACGATGCGAAACCCTAAATAAAAGTCCCCAAGAAAAGACTAATTAAATAACACCTGAAGTGGGATCAATGGCTACTATTTCGAAAAATAATAGAAAGAATGGCCTTAGATCGTAACAAGGCGTGGCATTGCGATGTCATAGACAAGGTCGCTGTAAAGGAAGATCCGAATTAATCGAAATAATTATCCTGATGACTCAAAACTGTTTTGCAGTGAGAAGAGCGTTAGATCATTGAGAGATAAGAAGATATGGTATGACTTCCCTTAAAGTAGTCAAAGATGGGAATAGGCGTATCATCTCACTTGACGAAATCATCACGAAAAGATGGATGGGTCGAAGACAAATACATACGTGGAGAAGAACTTCAGGATTCTATCTTTCGTATCACAGCAGCAGGATTTGCAGATAAAATATATTAAGCAGTTCATTTTATTATTTAAATTATCATTACATGGGCAGCCAAGACCATGTAATGTTCCTGTACCTTTTAAATATGATTTGGAAGGAAATGAAAATTCCTAAAAAAATGAATGTGGTAATTATTCTGAAAACAACAGTAAGAATGGTAAGTGATCATCAACTCGGAGAAGAATATTATGGCTTCAGAGAGCAGCGAAGTACCTAGCAACTCATCTTCACCATGCATCAAATTAAAGAGAAAACTGTCGATAATAAAAGCAGTTGATAAAAACAGCTTTCCGTCTGCATTGGGTACCTAAAAATTCCGGAAATAAGGAGAAAGAAAGACATGTAGCAGACACTATCTGAGAATCGTATCGATTGGGACGGCTTTAGCTGTAGTACACCGACATAGAATCCGGAACACCGCACAGCTTCGAAGTTATGTGATGGTTCGAGAAATAACCACCAGAAAAACCAACAAGACTCCAGTTGAAGGAACTCCAAGAAAAAAAAGCGTATTCTTGGAGGACAAGGCTGCATGAGACCGTCGGAAGGTGAAGCATAAATTGGAACAGATGATGGACGGTAAGCAAGAAGGAATAATCTGTTCCATATTCTACAAGAGGTAACTTCATACTGCAATGTTGTATTTGAGGGAAAAGGAGTATGAGAAGGAGTTTTTTTCACTTTATTCAAGATTAAAGATCTCTAAAGGCCTTCTATCCTCATCATATCTATTTAATCTTTCGAAAAAACAAAGAGGGCAATATGTACGTTTATACAAAGCTTTTGGTTTTTGTACAATGCTGTTTGAACAACCCCTACAATGTCCATTTGTAGGGTACCAGACAGCTGAGCATACCCTTCTTGACTGCACTAAGATCCAAACTCAATCTTGGGTTCTACATCCTAATCGAATATAACCGCCTTTAGTTGATGGCCATAGAAAGCTACTTACATATATTAAAATGCTTGTGTACGCAGGTGGAAGAGATTAATTGGTTCGAATATTTTTACCTTGGGTAATAGCGAAGCAGCTATACAAGGGAGGCCACTAAGCTATGGAAAACGGTAAAAAAACTACACAAAAATGGCCGAACGAATCAGAAAACCAGGAAACTGTGTTTTAACTAGATATTTGCATAGGTCGTTAAAAAAGTATGGTGCGAAATCCAATTATTTTGGGTGGAAAATATGAAAAAAAATTAGGCTATACTACAGATTTCTAGTCAACGCACACAAGGTAAAAATTTTCTCTCAATTATAAAAACCTATCATGAAATGGGGGGTTTATTACTAAAAAAACAAATGTTTCATCAATTGTATGTTACAGAAGGGGATAAATAAATTAGACATTAATGGTGAAATATAAAGTTTTAAAATTATACTTTCCCTTTTCTAGTTATATCTATTCTCTGTTTAAAATACCTAACATTATATCCCCCACTATACTGCAAGTTATCTTATGTTTTTTTATAATTATTTGTATGATTCCCAATAACACAGATTGAATTTAAAATTACATCGATTGGTCATTTCAAATTATGTCCGATCCGCTATTTCTCTGTTAAATAAATTTCATTCGATAAATAAACAACATTTTAGTTTCAGTTATTATTATTTTCAGTTATTAATTCTATATGTAGTCACATACAAAACTAACAGTGAGTATTTTTTTTAAATATTGGAATAGCTTCTTTCAGAATTTTAATTCTGCAATATATCCCTTTATTGTACATATATTAGATTAATAAATTGATAAAAACGGAAAAAAAAGTTAACCTCCGACTTAAAAATGATTTACACTCAAAATCGATAACTGTTAATCATTGATATTTGAGTTGGAACAATAAAAACGTTCCGGGGCAATAACTTAATAAAGCTAAAAAGCAAAGTCATCTTAGTTTAATAAATTGATAAACACATAAAATTATGGGAAGTACGCAAAATAAGTTTCTTTATTGTATTGCGAGAAAAAAAATTAATAAATCACAATTTATTATTTAACAACTGAAGTTTTGAACGATTAATCTGTCATACATAAGTGCCTCTAGATAAACATGTACATATTTTAAACAACATAGGGACGCTGTAAAGTTTTCTTTAAAGGGGTTACATAGATACAAAATATTGGCCGTAAATCTCGGCGATAGGGACAATTAATTTACTATTTCAACTGGCGAAGCTGCTATCAGCAATTGGACAGTGATGTGTGGCTAAACTGATAACATCAGGAACCAGCAGGGCAGCCAACACCCCCGGGCCATCAAATCCACTCAGGAAACCAACCCCCCCCCCTTCCATATCCCGCCGAAAAATAATCATATACCACTTAATAATTCATTATCGGCCCGGAACTGAGGCCATCTTGTTGGTTTACTTGACAGAAATACTCGCAATAAAGTTGAGGTACCATTCCTAAGTGCGATTACTGAGAAATATCTTGGGAGATGGAAATGTTTCCCATGAAAATTGCCCTTTCCATTATAGATATTCGTAAAGTATTTCATATACTATGTAAAACGTTGCTAAAATAAATATTTAGTTAAATCGCTATAAATAATCTTGGTGGTTGATAAAGAAAAAATTAAGGATCTTTGGTTCAGTACATGGTAGAGAATGAACTGTTTCAAAGCCTAATTAAGATCTGTCATTTTATTAAGGCTGGGTAAGCACAATCTGCAGATCCCACAGGATTGATTGCTGTTAACAGATTAAATAATTTATTTCTCCTTCTTCGCTCATGGCTCTACAGCCCATCAATGGGGCATGAGGTCTTCGATCCGTTTCCACAAGTTCCTTTAGCTTATCAAACATAGGACAGCCTCCAAAAAAAAAAAAAAAAAACCCTCTACCATTGGACCCCATGAAGGACCGTTTCTTGAACAACGGCACAACAGGGAAGTGATTTGCCTATATCACACTCAATCGCCCAATTTTCCCCCTTATTTTGGGGACCCTCCTTATAGAGGCTGGGTGAGCCCATTTCTAAAATAATGTACTACCCGGGAAAAAAGTACATACCTGAGGTTCTGCAGCTTCGCACGCCCAAAGAGCTCACTGAAAGTGGCCAAATATATCGAGAAGAAAAACATGTATAAATTATTATCTATATAATAGGACAACGATAATACTATAGGTAGTATCTTTGAAATGTACTACAAAATTCAAGAAATATATTCAAGGGCTAGGACGACACGCTTCGCATAAATCCTCTTCATTTCGTTATGAAGTCAATACTCAGTTATTTTAATGTCATTAGTTACAATTTGACATTTTTTTCAATGCATATATTTTTTGAGTGAAGAATCGTTCTTTATAATTCTTTCTTAATAAAAAAAATTAAGTTATTAAAAGTTATATATTTCTACAATGATATGGTTGAGTAAAAAATAAATTAAATATTCAAGGTTCATAGCTACGTTATCATGTCATTGACTAATGATACAAATCAGACAATTCTAATTTGAGTTGGCACCAGTATCCGATTGAGGAAGTAGTCCTTAAAGGTCTTTCATTGCTAGGACAATTCCAATTCCAAGTTGAGAACTAGCTCTGAACAACTGAGGCCAACACTTATCACCAATTGGACCTATTATAAGATATAAGAGAACAAGTGGAATTTTTTCAAGATTTTATATTTATTTTTAAAAATCAGGAAGTTTTAAAATAGTACGAAATAATAAAATTTGTGAAAAAGAAAAATTTACAAACTAATTTGATAGTTTATACACAATTCACAGAGGTCAACTGACCATATTGTCTGATTCTTAAATAGTAAGACAAACCCTGCTTATCGATACGACCCATCTCTGCTTACTTCCCGTCTACTGGTCTACTGCCTGCTTCCCAAACTCTAATCCGTCAAATCACTCTTATTGCAATCCACCCTCTCAAACCTCAGTACACCCCTTGGACGTTTACCAGTCACCTCACCATTTATTATTTATTAGGAAATCGTACCATCGCCTATCTCCATCTTCGCGACGCTATCACATAAATTATATTATATTTTCCGGATGCATCTTAAAAAATTGATTAATGCTTAACAATAATAATAATAAACAATAATTTGTTATTGTTTTGTCTCTATAATAAATAAGCTCATAATTATAATTAGGCTAAATTACCTTTTTTTTAATTATAATCTATGTTAAAATACTTTGAAAAAGTTTATAAAATATTTAAATTCATTCATAATGTTATTTATAACTGCATTTTTTTAGCTCATGTTTTTTGTATCTCACAAGTTATGTTGGAGACTAGTGATGGTATCATTTGGATGTTAAAACACTACTATGTATACTGAATATCACGTTTAGAACACTGAAAAAAACGAGTTTTATAATTCCTGTTAGGTTTAATAATTGTTGAGTTGTCACTGTACTCTACATCACTATGTTTTTTTTTCATTTTGTCTTTCTTTCATTAAATTCTCATGTTATTGTGTAATATTTTATTATCTTAATATTTTTCATTTCACTGTTGTTATTTTATTTTTTTTTCATTTATTTTATGATTTAACCTTTTGTTCATTACATTTCATTATTTTTCATTTCAATCTTTTCTGCCTATATAACAGTTTTATTGGTAAAACTCTGGTAATTTTATTGTCTCTCAGTTATGATCATGCCCTCAAACTTAGTCGGAAACGTTGTTACATTTGAAATATGCTTTGCTTATTTGTGTACAATGCTTTGTCCTCATCAACCATTTTCTTCATTACTAAGAAACTTTCTTGGTGACCTATTGACCCTTTTTGAGCAATTTGAACTATCAGATGTAAATTTCACTCAAAAAATCGCTGTAAATACTCAAAAGGAAATTTAAACTCGTTGCCTTCCTTAACTACAGTCGGTTTATTATTAATATTCACAAAATATTAAGCTAAGTTGAAACTGTACATTCTCCTTGGTGAAGAGCAAAGCATTCTGCAGCATTTATACAAAAGTCAGTGACACGAGATTAGTACGGACCTAAGATAAAATGAGGTATTAGTGGCCTCAGTTGATAACGGAGCCAATCGATAAGAAGGTATTCCTGGCGCCTAGGGACCAAAGTACGAACCCACATTTAGCTCCTCAATGTGAGAGTCTCCCGATTCACATCATCAACCATGCAGGGGTCCTTAATAGGACCTGATTATAGGTATATAACCAAAAATAGATAATTTTTAGGAATCGATAAGGTAAGATCCCATTTTCGGTCCCAGTAAGTTTTTATGATTATCCTGGAGTAGTAGGAGCCTGATTTGTAACATTTGGCTGACTTTTTAGAATAGTATAGGACAAAAAAATGACTTAATTTTAGTATTAAGTCACTAGAATAACAACCACAGAAACATAATTTATATCTGGCCAGATAGGCTACATAATACAAATCGTAAAGTGTTTATATAGTGGCAAAAAAGTAAATAAATAAATAAAAAGTACATCATGACAAGATATATAGCAATAAAAAAGAATAAATAAATGAATAATAAATGTTAAATGCATGAGCTAGGATGAAGGATCTCTTTACATAATGTATATCTTCTTTTAAAAAAAATAAATAATTCAATAATGATTCATTTAAGCAAATGACTAACCTGCTTAAGGAGCATTATATATGGGAAGCCAGGTGATGTTAGAAAAGCAAGGATTTAAATGAGGCTAGTGAAGAAGCATGACGGATGAAAGGAGGGATTGAGTTCCACACTGTGGTGTTTTATATAGGAAGTGTAACATAAGTTACTGTTTGAATTATACAATATAATAAACTATAATAGAATCTAATAGCCTTATAAATATAAAAAATATAATAAACATAGCAGCGTGCAAATGAGGCGTTTGGGACGAACTCCTAAATTTAATAGGAGTAGTTTTAATTTTTTTTTCGCTAATTTAATCAAGAAATTTTGTCTAACACGACACTTTACCACCTTATTACTCATGGTTTTAGTCCGGTTATAAACCTGAAGCTTCGGGACCATAAAAGTTCTTGACTAAACGAGCGAAAAATTTGAAAAAGTCAATTTTGAAATTTCGGAGTTATCAAGTTTTGATCCTAAACAGCTTGTTGAGCCACGACTTTATTTACAGTATTTTATAGTAAAAATAACTATAATTCATAAAGTAACATTTCATAATATTACACTTCCCCTGTAAGGTCAAAAAGTTACCAACCGGCTTCCGCTTCTACAAAGCATTCATTTAAAACTTACTGGGACCAAAACAGGAATCTTAAATCATCATTATTGGCCCGTATCTCTTAATCGGTCATATGTTGGAAAAAAACATAGGAAACCATTTTAAGAGTAGATTAAATTTTCTACAATTTGAGCTTAACCGCAGCTCTGTAGGTCTAATAGTTGTTAGTAAAAGTTTATTAGGGTTTGCGTGTCATTAATAAAATAATGTAGCGAGTTCCCTCAAATTTGTTTTCGTTCTTATTTTAATTTTTCAAACATTTTTTATTGTGTAAAAAATGGTTTTATTTTACTTAATGAAGATCTGTAATCCTAAGTATATAATGTTGTAATATGGTTGTTATTAATTTTTCGCTTCTCTCGAAAACCAATTGTGCGTTTACATTGAGACCCATTCCGCCTATAAGACGCGGGCCCAGTAAATTGTGTCGAAGAACTCGAAACGCTACAAATCAAGATAATGTTCAATTTAATCGGACTGCACAGCAACGTGAAAAGCGAAATGAAATTGAAAGGATTAGGATATTACAATCACGTGCAACACGTCGTTTTCAAACTGGTTTCAGTGTTTCAAGAGCGGCTATCAGTAAAGATGTTTAAGTTGACTACAACTCCTACCAACCCGTTGTTATTGGATCTACGAACTCAGTTTGCCCACATTTTGCCAATTTAAATGCAATAATGAAGGAAATGGATTGTGAGATGTATTAGGAAATGAAGGAGAAGTATAAGGAAATGAAGGAGACGTATTGCGTGAATGGAAATGGATTGGTTTCATAAACTGGAAGGGATTCCATACATTTCCTAACAAACATACAAAAATATAACAACTGCTTGGAAATGACCTTTTTGGGGCAACAAATTTACTTTGCGAAATTATAAATTCCTACAAATGGAATAAATAGGCAATTCACAAGAAGCAATTGATCAGCGTTGTGCAAATAACAATTCAGTGAGGAGGTCTATTGTAGAACAATTACAAACTTTGTTCATCAACAAAACCAATTAATTTCATCATTTAAAACTACACTGGATCTTATGGCATCTGGTAATCATGAAATTGTAATCAGAGCTGATAAAACTCCTGTAGGAAAGATGCGAGATGTTTCCATGCACCAACGATGAAGTTGCCATTGTAATGGTTGGAGAAAATTTGGAAGCCCTTTGTTTTAAGGTAATAGGGCAGAACAACGTCTGCCGGGACAGCTAGTATAATATAAATTGAAAAAAATGTGGTCAACATATTAAAATTTGCTATGCTGTTTCTTGTGGTTACGCTAATTCCTAATCTATAACTACTTTCAGTAATAATATCCCTAAGGCATTGGAAATAGACGAGATAACTTTATGACAATCGAAGCTTGAGAAATTTGTCATCAAATTATGAGGCATTTGTCAATGTCCGAAGGATATTGGGCGGAAAATGTTTTGAGAAAATTTGCTTCTTTAAATACGGTCCCGTATTTCTTTTTCATATTGACCGCCCAATCTTTTAGTATCAGGGCCAATTCTTCTAAGCTTCTATGTTCATTTAATATTCTCGTTGGCAGCAAAATTCCATAAATATTCCCCAAATATATTTGTGACTGTAGGTTGTATTTCTAGGATTTTTTTCTTTGATTAGCGCATTTTTACTTTGAACATTTAAGAATAAATGTTAGATCGATTGTAAATTTAATCATTTATAAACCTTACACGTGCTTTTACTCCCACTTTACCTAAACGACCAAAAATGTGAATAAGTTACGAAAGAATTCAAATTACTTAAGACAAGTGCTAAAAGGGTCATGTAATACACTTTTTCTTCATCAAGAAATTGCATTGACCTTTTAAAAGAGATGTGCTAGGAAGTAATTCGATAAAGATCGCCTGCAAAAACCAGGGAGTTTGAAAAAGCAATTGGCTTGGAAAAGGAGATTTTAAATAATTCGATATCGGGGTTGCTGTCAGGCTTTGATACGATTAAGATGAGCAGATATAGTTTTTAGGTTCTGGTAAACTAATACTTATAAATAACGTTGAAATATTTCATACGGAAGTGATGTAATATAGTTGTGCAAATCCATATTTTGTCAATTCGTGATCACGGGACATTAATGTATTATTCCTATGTCATATCTTTCTTATTCTTAACGAAAAATAATCTCTTCTCAGTCTTTATTAAACGTCTACATTTCAATGAGAGGTTTTAGGACAATCTTAGATCATGGATCATAGCAAATTGTTATTTATTCTTTTAATTTCACTTAATGCTGCTATCAGGGGATACTACAGAGGAATTACTAAATTTTGACTATCCAGGTATAATTAGGAAAGGGATTTTTAACGAGTACAGGCTCGGGAACCCTATTTAACCTCGATTCTGAAGGACGCGGTTGAGTATGATCCTGCACAACCGTTGTCCAAAAAACAGTACAATCTCTACCATGTACTGAACCCCAGACCCTTCACGGGTTGTAGTGGAACAGGAAATAAAGAATCCAGCTTGACAATCAAAACTACGGGAATTCCGTTAGTTTAGAATATCTAGCTTGTTTAGTGTTAAGAATTTTCTTTATTATATTCTTATGGTTTCTGAATAATGTTTTTCAAATTGTTAATGCTAAAATATGTTACAAAATCAAAAGGTTTCATATTTTTCCTTTTCCCACACTTTTTAGTGAAATCGGTTTTTCTTTTCGTGATGATTTAATGTTTCACTCACTCCTGGCCATCCGCTATATAGTTCTATTGACCACAATGTGGAAATTTAATCTAAATAACTTGGTTTACTACATTTCATCGCTTTGTTGTTGAATCTATTTATTTTTTCCTCTCTCCAAATAATGTAATAGTCTACGAATAAATTCCTGCTTTCCCAGTTTTTAATTATTGTTTAGTGACAATATTATCATGTTATTATTTATGATTTGTAGTAAACCATTTGTAGTCCGGACACAATTTACAAGTGGAGCAAATGGGTAATTACTTCTCACAATACAAATGTGACATGACTAACATTTTCGAATATAAGACCTAAGGAAATGATAAGGCTTGATAGTAAGATAAAGCACATAACAATAAGAAAACAATTTTCTACGCTTTAGATTAAATTTTACAATTTAGTATTTTAATACGCTAATTAATAAAAGTTAATTTCAAAACCTCTCATAAAATAGACACATGGTTGTAGTGGTCTCAAAATACTAACAAGAAACAAACTGAGAGTAGTGTAAATGTAATTTAGCTTAGAGTTGCCACGGGTTAATTTTCGTCTCGGAATTCGCAACGGAGATGAATTAGAAGAGTTTCGTCTTAAAGCTCTTTTAACATCAATTGTAATTTGAAATCACTTTCGTACAATCAGTTATTTTTATGTGTGATTGTGTTGGCACTGGAGTCAATTTTTTTTCTCTCGATTACATAAGTGTTATGTTTATCCTTTACATCAAATAATTTTCATTTATTAAAATACAAAGGAACTCAAATATTGAGACAGTTCGAATCATATCCTATTCTGTCTTATTCAAACAACTTTATGAAATCAAAAAAATTTACTCTCATTTTGTATATCTGTTTTCCAACGTGTCACTAAATTTTCAATTCCAAAACTGAAAAAATCAAGGTTTTGTGATTATATTAAGTATGGATTTGCCTTCTTGACTTGAGAACCATTTTCTAAAATTTTACCCTGAAGAAACTTGTCTAAATCTGAACAGATGGAAGTCTGTTGGAGATAAGTCTGGCGAATAAGGTGGGTGTGGGAGGACTTGGTAACCCAGCTCGTTTAGTTTCTTCACCGTCTGTCGTCCTGTAGTATAGGTCTCTTTCGATTAACCAATGCAGGCTGTTTTGAACGACATATATTCAATTTTTATTTGTCTGTTTGTTATAACACCCTTGCCCGGACGGTAATTTTTCTTGCAGTTTTGGCTGACGAGTGTCCAAGTTTAAACTTTAAAAAAAATTACACGAAAATCACGTGTATCCATGGTCATATTTGTTGGCATACTAAACAATTTCCGTTCAGTACTAATGATCGTGAATTTTATTATAAAAAGAGGATAAATAACCTCTCATTACAATCTGAAAAATAACATAGTAAACAACGGAAATCCACTAATTCCACTTTGAATTTTAGAAATAATAAAAACGGACATTTCATATGGAACGGCTGGATATATCAGTTTAAATACTTAGAATAATAAAATACTTCACTACACAGCAAATCATGGTGTTAAAAGCATGAAAGATTCGGTACTACGCAAGGTTACCATCCATCATACATGATTTTATAACTTTTTAAACCATGTGATAGTAACTCATTCCTCATCCTTAACCATAAAAATACGGAATAAAACGTTTCCACTTCAAGGCCAAAACTTCAACTGGCCTTATAAGTCCAGATCGCAACCAAAAACGAGGATAACGCGAAGGTCGACAAACCATCTAATAAACAATTCTAAGAAGTTGGGCAACTCCTACAACTCCTAATTCAATAACTCCGGTATCGCCACCCCTCGCAGGCACTGTTCCCTTAATTAAATGAATCACTGCCCCCGACGGAAAATGAAGCTCTCCACATGAAGTAAGTAAGCCAACGTGGATACTTCCCTGGATATTGGAAAATACAAATCGATTCTCTACCTGCTACTTTACAAGTAGGTATGAAATAACATGTTAAAGTTTATAACAATTAACAGTTCTAAATTTATTTTAGCGAATTAATGAGTGTTGGAGAGGACTAATAAGAGATCGAAATACAGACAACAAGAACTCGCACGTTAATGGGAAATTATTCAGGCGAAAATAAGTATTTCTCGATTTTCTAACTCAGGTATAATTAATGCCATATGAATTGCAACCGCATAATTATTATCTAAATGATACAATATCGATGACAGATAAGAAGACAAAAATAGTGATGCTACAACTATTTTAGTTTATATCAACATCCAGAAAGCGTTTTTTTTTTATATATATATATATATATATATATATATATATATATATATATATACATGGCATAAATAAGGCTAAAGATAAATAAGGTAGTAAGATATCGTTTGAACCATGTTATTGACCACCCACATTTAACCAATTTTTCTCATAGTCTGTTTTCAAGAGAATATGAAAACTTAAGTGATAGGACTTACTGGGGTTAAACTGGAGTTGAGAAAACTAAGGTAGGTTTCCTTATACCTTGAAGAGTAAATGTACTAGCTTAGAACCATTGAAGGTTAAGAAAGACTCAACTCTTGGAGTATCAATAATAAAATAAATTATTTCCTTTACGTATTACTAGTAGAATCAGCGTTATGGAGTTAAACAAAAAATATAGCCAGGTTCATATCGTTCTAAGATTGGAAAATACTGAGCCTAAACCCAAACTGACATAACAGTCTCATTTTCAGCAGTCAATGAGAGGATATATTAATAGTTCAAGAGTTTTTGAGGAGGTAGTAGCATTATTACAGCTATATAACTAGGTGAGAGACAAATTTAGGCTGGGGATGGATGTCGAGTACTTTTGTCACATGATGAGGGAGGTCCTATACATCCTCACCATGGCAACTATTCATCATCATCTCCATGGCTCTACAATCCGGTTTTCAGACATTTGTTCTCCTCCAACATTTGTCCCCACCCTGTGCGGTTACCATCCAGTCCCTAAGGCTCAAAATACTTCTAGCATTTTCTACAACATTTTAATTTAGGCCTCCTTCTCCATGTGCCATACATACATATGATGCTCTTCCCTGTCCTGGCTAGCAAGACATATGTCCTCCCCACGCTAGCCTCCTCGATTTGATAACCTTACTAGGTTCATTGATACAGTTTTCGGTTTTAATGATACCTTTCAAATATTAGTAAAATAGTATCTTCATTGTATTAAATTCCATTTAACACAACTTACGTCTTTTTATTTAAGGTTAGTTTCACAAACCCCATCATTGCTACTTTTGAATATAAAATTAATAATCAAACAGAAATGGACCATTAGCAAGTATAATTTTTCAATGCTATTAGCCGAGCGTGAAAAGAACCTGGCGACTTTACTCCCTTTGACTAACAACGGGAGGAGTAAGGTCTTTGTACCGCTATTAATAACAAGGAGGAACGGATGGCTATTTTGGCGCCCGGGTTGCTATTAATGCCACAGGGAGGAAAAGTGATCGATAGCCTTCTGATGAGTAAAAGTAAATTTTATTAATAACATTCCATTGATCCTGCAGATATCTCAGGGGTTTCAGGTCTCCGCGTCACGTCGAAAGAATCAAGTTGGACTGTCGTCATAGCAAGCGCAACGTCATATCAATTTTGATACGGAATGGATCATGGATCTCTAACTTTATAATTAGATACATGTTCGCCAAACCTCATGTTATGCTTTTACTAATTGCTACCCGCTACTCCATTTCTTTAAGCGTGATAAATATAAACAGTCACAAACGTATGCCATGAAATCCGGTGTTATTACTTGCGCATTCTCCAAATCCATATTTCTTTTTCTAATATCAAAGCCCGATATGGCATGTACAATAGATAGCAGCAGTAATAAATATTGTCTATCAGCACTGCCTTTTTCGTGGGGAAAAACTAGGTCTTAAAATCGGTCATTTTCAAATCTTTCTCTTGCACAATTCTCCTTCTGATTAGGCCTTCACAGTGGACCGATCAGACACAAAAGTGTTGGCAGGGAACTTCACCGTTACCCGAAGACCAGTGTCCACATAGCAAGGAAGAAGGCTCCCTTAAATCTCCACTTAGCGTCTTGGCCATAATTATTTGTTTTTTTTATTCTTTTAACGTCCCTTTATGCTGTCATAGCTAATCGGGCAATGCTACAGTGGGAATCCTAAGTTTTTTCTATCCAGGTAGAACTATGATGGTGATCTTTGACGAATACCTTTCATCGTACAGGCTAGAGTTAACGTCCCTTCCGAAGGACGGCATAATTAAGGGCCTTTACTTCCTTTTAAAAAATCTAAAGGCCACTTACCGGGTTTCGAACCCACGATCTTGGATATAGTAGGTTGTTACGCTAACCACTAGACCACAGGTGACTCCTTTGGCCAAATAGTTTTTAGGCCATATTTGAAAATAATATGGCCTAAAAACTATTTATTTTTAAAAATTAAATCGATCAAAGGTAATAAAACCGGAAATTTAATATAGATTGCGGTTATAAAATACAGTATTATTTATAACATTGCAATTTCGTCAAGGTGAAATATGATTTACTGAGGCGTATGTTTATAATTTATTTATTTTTTTATCAAACAGATATAAACATTATATCTATGATGTTGTTGTTAATGTGATTATGTTTATGTTAATATGATAATACTAATCCATAATTACTGTGAACTAACATGTGACCCCTCTGTTGCAAACAGGCTATGGACATTCGACACCGAACACGGTAGGCGGTAAACTGTTCACCATGTGCTATGCTATCGTTGGGATCCCGCTGGGCCTCGTCATGTTCCAGAGCATCGGTGAGAGAGTGAACAAACTGTCCTCAGTAGTGATACGAAATGTGAAACGTTTGCTCGGTTGCCGCAACGTTGATGCGTCCGAGATAAACCTGATATTCGTAGTGACGACCCTATCAAGCCTGACTATCGCCGGGGGCGCGGCAGCGTTCAGCCGCTATGAAGGATGGTCCTACTTCGACTCTGTCTACTACTGCTTCATCACCCTGACGACAATCGGGTTCGGGGACATGGTCGCCCTCCAGAAGGACGATGCCCTCGACAAGAAACCCGAATATGTGGCCTTCTCCCTTGTTTTTATCCTCTTCGGCCTGGCCATAGTTGCCGCTTCGCTCAACCTTCTAGTCCTCAGGTTTGTTACCATGAACACAGAGGACGAAAGAAGAGACGAAGCGGAAGCACTACAGGTAAGATGATGTCTATGTATTCTCTTTTAATGTATTTGATATTCTCAATTTAAATCATTAATCAGCAATAACTAGTCATTTAGTTGATAGTACGCATGCCCAAACTAAAGCAATGTAGCCTGTTATCCCTTTAAGTCTTGCTTTTACATAAGATTATGGGTATTTTATGAAATAAAAAGAACAGGAGATTATGAGATTTAATATACTTTGAACTGTATATTAAATTGATAGTAATTTTCAACATTTGAACATAAACATAAATTAATAAGGTTATATGTATGGGAGGAGATAGTTGACTGGAAGATCTGAATAAGGAAGGAAATAGTTGGGGGTGCAGTCATATTAAACACTATATAAGTGGGTACTTATTTTATTTTGTGCCGACGCTGTAGGGTCATTTTTGGTAAATCATTTCAAATAAACAAATTTAAAGGTACTTTAGAGGTGAACATTATTAAAATTCATCTATTAGTCCCTTTCATACTACTTCAAATTGAACAATGCCTAGCTTATGTTAAAAATATTTAGTTATACATGGATTTAGAGATTTCGATCTAAATTTCTAGAGTCATTAACAAGAAAATAGAAAAAAAAAGTGTTAAGCCAATAGATTAAAGTGACACTCCCAACTATCGAATTTTGGTGAAAAAACTGCTGCAACATTCTAGGCATAATCATGTCTCAAGTATGTAACTTTACTTTTGTCTATTTCTATTGAAAAAAAAAAATAGTTTTCAGTTCTTTTTCTGAGTTGCAGTACTTTCAAATACCATATATTTTAGTAAAAACAAACAATATATTATTTGAATTAAGAAGTAATTTCCAATAAAGAAAACTACCAATAAATAACCCACAAAGTGTCTTAGGTTCATTAGTTTTTAGGTTCATTAGTTTTTAGGTGCATTCTTCGAATGAATTAGGTTCATTCTTAGGTACATTATAGAGACTGTACTATTTTTTGCACACTTATGGATGGAAGTTGTGTGGCCGAGATAACACTCGACTAGAAGGTTTTCCACCTTATTAAGAATCTACCAATTTATAGAAGCAGGGTGAGCCCTTGGAGGACTTACAGTTTAGGAAATTTGGAACTCTACACACTGAGTTACCCTACTCCCCAACTAATATATATGCATAAGTATAATACAATAGGATAGAAGTATGTATTATTTGGGATCCAATGAGATCAACAATGTACTATAGCCTTACCCAAATTTATACTTCAACTATAGCCATTCACTCATTTAAGAGATGAGCAAGTTCAAGAAAAATATGTGCAGCTATGCTTCTTACCTTAGCTAATCAAACTTTATTTTTATTTTATGAAAAATTTAATGTGCTAACGCATTCTTCATGATATGATACAACCTTATCTCATACCAGAGTCAAAGCATGTTTGTATTCAGAAACAAAACTAATTTAACTGGTAGATATTTATATGTATCTCTGCATAACGTAACTATGTATATATGTATCCCTGTGGAAATTAAAAAAAAAATGAAGGTGGTCTTAGATTGCTTAAGCTTTCACCCATTCAGAATAATAATATTGTTTTGTGAGAAATGTTCTATAAACATCCGATTTTTCAGTTTCATGATCCTATACAGATATATATTTATTTATATTAATTAATTCTTTGAAATTTACAACTTTACTATAACAATACAAAAAGTAAATGGTATGGATAAAGACAAGTAGAGAAACTACCCAGTGGTAGTACTCAAATAACAAAGTCAACTTAGAAGGTCACGAGGCCATCTTCTTTGCAGATGCCTCAGAGTATTATCAGGTATTGAAGTTTTTCTAGGTTTGAAACTAGTGGGTTTGAGTGGGAATAAAGTTTGTCATGAAAAGACTGATATCGGATTCAGGCAAAATCAGTAAAAAATGGGGCATTAAGGTCATTATGGATTACCTTGTTTGTAACAAAGTAAGGAGCATTGAAGATTTTACGAAGGATTTGGGATTTTAAGGATTCCGATGACTTAGTGGAGCCCCAAAGCTCTACTCCATAAGTACAGAAGGGTCAAATGATTTTCATGTATGTGAGTCTTTTATAATTAATTGGTAGCTTAGAGTGTTTGTCTAGTAAATGTTGAAGTACCCTGAAACGGCGAGCTATTTCTTGTTGTTTCAAATGCAAATTTACAGATTTAAAAATATAATGTTGTATATAGATATTTAAAATTAAATTTTCTGAACTTAATTGAATAATAAATTGTTCGTTTCAATTCCAGGCGGCCCAGGGTGCAGTTCGCTTAGAAGGTGATGTTATTACTGCAAATGGTTCACTAATGAGCGGGCGCCCATTTGGAGAATCGAGCTCGGTCGGAGAGACAGGTTCGGTGTGCAGCTGTACCTGCACCTGCCTCCAAAAGAGGCGATCTCCTCCACCTTCACCCCAGACCCCACCCGCCACTGCCATCTCATCCCATCGCTCATCCATATGACCACAACTCAGGAATAGTTATATTTCTTATGTACATTTCTGAAGCTTTAGTAATGTGTATAATGCTGTGAACTAGTGGCATGATCAGACTGTTTGTTACATATTTACAATTCAGATTTATGAAGAAAAAAAAAAGTTGTCTCTTTGTGAAATTTTAAATTATTAAGGTAAATGTAATTTATTTTTTTATCATCGTTTAGTTATAGATATTTTATTTATGAATATTGTTTCTGTTTTTTAATTTTAGATAATGTTGTGACTGGAGGAGCTTAAAGTACTCTTTCGTTGTTTGTGTACTATCTTTGAAAATTTAGTCGGAAATAGAAAATTAATGGTTCATACTAACTAACACACTACTACATAGATAAGATATATTTTGCAATACAAAAATTTTTTTTGTTTAAAAATATTTATCACTATTGTATTTGAAACTAGACACTAGATTCACATACACTAGATATTTTATTATACACTTTTTGAGCACTTATACTGTTTTAATCAATGTTATGACCAAGTGATATTAAAAAGATTTCATTAAAGTAGAAAATAGATTTTCATTTAGACTACTCTATAACAACTCTTGTAATATAGCAACTACTTCACCAATTAAAACTAAAATATGAAAACTGCAATAGGATGAAGCTCTAAAAGAAATTTTTATCGAGCATTTCTAATAAGGACTAAAATACTGATACTCTACATATTTTAGAAATTAATAATAATTAACACTCTTAAGAACCTATGAATCGTTTAATTTTACAAAAATCAATAGTGACGATCAAACAAATATACGCATGGGTATGATTCTTTAGCCCATAGAAAAAAATATTAGATTTCCCTAGTTATCAAAGATTTCAATTTCTTACTTTTCTTTTCTTTTTCTTTAAACTTTATTTTTCTTTTTTCCAAATGGCATTTAAATTAGAATGCTATTATTGAATTAATACTAATCAACTGAATGAACTTTAATAAATTAAAGAATGTATGTTTATGAATTTCCGAGAAGAATTAGGGATCCCTTAGACTCATCGCATATATGAAGGGTAAAAAAGAAACATAATACCTCAGCAAAAATAAGCCTTATTGACCTGTCCATCTATTGATCTCTTATCTCTGATGTATTGTCAATTCAAGATCGATAAGTTTTTAGGCTGTTAAAAATGAATCACACAACAATTATTAACTTTTCCAAATATTCAGACCTTAATACATGTTTTGAATTAGTTTCAAATCAGGGACGTCAATGTATAATTCTTAATAGCCATGTTAGTTATTGATTTTTAAACTTTCATAAGAGGAATCTGATTTTTTTAATTTACATCTAGGATAAATCGAGATTAGAAAATATTAGGGCATTCCAAAATTTTACATGATTAGTACCTAACAAGAATTACTTAAAATGGTTGAGAAATATTATTAAACAGTTTCTTTTTGGCCTATATGGATTTATTATAGGTCTGATGTACTATTTTAGCAATTCAAAGCCAGTGATATAAGAAATCCTTCATGAGGCGATAACGGAATATCAATCAATAAAATACATTCTGACTATGAAATTTCAATTTTTTTTTCTATTAGAAATTGCATTTACTATAAGTACGAGAAATTCCAAAGTACATTTAAATCAACTGATAGTTTCAGAAATTGGTTCTTAGTGAACTTTATTAGTTATGTAGCTTGATTTACCTGTGTAACTTGATTTCAAAAGCATATTTGAAACAAAAATTTATATAAGTTAAGTTGTTAATTAAACATTTTATGTTGTACAATGCATTGTACAATATTTTTAAATAATTAATAATATAATAGACAAATTTGTCTTATTTTTTTACAATAAAGCATTTTATTTAATATAATCAATAAAAATAAACTAATGCATAGCACAATAAAAACAAATAATAATCACATTCAGCCTAAAAATAATTTAAAGTGTAATAATTAGAGACTGTAAAATTTTTATTGAAACAAGGTATATTTTTAATTTTTAAAAGTTATACTGAGTTTAAAATATTCCATTCAAGTTCATAGGAAATCTTTGATAACTTAAGTAACTTATTATTTAACGAGTTAAGTTAATCATGATTTTAATACAGACCATATTAAAACATCCTACAAAAACATTTGTTTTTAATCAAATCAAAAGACACTAGCTTGTTGGAAGAAAGAAAATTTAAATTAATAAATGTCTGTAATACCCAGCTCCCTTTATTTACCTTTTATTAATTTTTAAAAATGTATTTTTTTATAAATACATCATAACCCACAACAAATGCAATATAGGAAAATATTAAATAATAAAAATGAAATGGTAATCTGAATCTAAGTGATTTTTTTTTGGTTTTATCAATGTTTTCTTTACAATCTTTCCAAGCAAAGGTTAAACATAATTAAGTGGATCTGATGATTAAACAAACATAAACTCCCAGGTTTAATATATATTTTATTGAATATACTACATACATCATCTCAACCAATTTCATTTTCAATTAAGCAAAATTGTGAAAATATCTGTGACTGAGAAATTTGCAATATGTGAGAACAATTTATATTAAATTATCTGAAAAACACAATTTATTATAACCTGCATTGAAAATATTAACAGGTAATCTCATTAAAAACTATTTACAATAACACTAGTATGAAAGATCCTCTTGGAATAATCATTTTTAATAATAAAAATATTTATATGATATATTTCTGTAACCATCAAATAAGCTAATCACATCATAAGCTAACATCCATCATAGCATCAGTTTTGTTATCACATTACCATAATGTATAGTGTAAAAGAACTGTTTGGACTAAAGAAGACAAAACAACACTCAAAACATAAAGAGCATCCAGATAGATTAAATTTTATGATCTGTATTACAGCACTGATATAGTTTTAAAGATAAATAATACCATTGAGTAATCATATATTTGAAATGTGATTTCATCACTATGTTATCTTTCTTTAGGTAATGAAACGTATCATTGGTGAAGTGGTTCGGTATGTTTCTTGCCTATTAATAGTAGCCAAGAAGTAAGACAAATCTTCAGTGTTGTAAAATTACTTAACATAGAAAATTTAATCAATACTTTTGTTACCCCATTGTACTATTCATTTATTAGTATTATTTAATTTTATCTGTTATAGAACATTATTATAAATTTTTAACATTCAGTGAAGCAGCATTTGTCTTTACGGCTTTGCTCAAAATGTAAATAAGCAGAGGTACATAGATGGAAAGACTTGAAAAGGAAGAACAAAAATTTTAGCTAACTGATTATTAAATACTATGTAAAAATTAAATTAAAAGATTCTAAAGTAAGTTAATGATTTAGGTAAAAGTTGCTTTTTTTAAAATCCGTCCATGTGTTGGTAGACTTTGTAAACATAATTCACGGACCAAGTATAGACAATAGGAATTGATTCTTTACATTATTCTTGCATCTCCAAAATTTAAAATCCCCACTTTACTTTAATTTTTAAACTTATTTGCTGATAATTGATCATTTATTAATTTCTGTTATTTATTTATTTTGAATAAGTTGCTGTACATACTTTTCAGATATTGGATAAATAATAGAAATCCTTTTTTTTCTATATTTCAAGAACCAAATTCAGACATAACAAACTATAATTTCATTCTCTTTTTTTAATAATTTTTTATTAATTGTTTTAATTTTTAAATATTTTAATTTTGTAGAGAAAAGATCTGCCCTGAGAAAAGATTTATTCCTTTAATTTTTTTAAATTATTAATAGTTCATGTCTATCAATTATTTGGTAATATCATAACCATCTGAAAGAAAGAAAATGTTAGTTAGATATTTATCAACAACAAAAGTTAATTTTTTTCCTGATATAGATATTCTATAAATAATAAAAATCCTTTTTTGTGGTTATATTTCAAGAGCCACATTCAGTGATAAAATATATTTCTTAATACTTAATATTTTTCAAGAAATGAAAAAAGAGACAGTTAATAAATTTCTGATTATTATTGTTATTTTTAAGTGATATCAAATAATCTCTAGCTAATTCAGTAAAAAAAAGTTCAATTTTTTAAATGTTAATTCTAAATAATACAAAATTTTAGCAATCCAAAAAAAATTAATCAATAAATAATTAATAACTTAGCTAATGTAGCTTTTTTTCACAAAACATGAATTAATTACTTATAATATATTACACTTAACAAAAGATTCATAATTGCCTGTGGTCCATTTTTATGTTTCTTGTAGGAGCTGTATTGAAATTTATCATACTTACTAAAACGCACCGACTAACTCGTACTTAAAACTGGCCATAATGTAGTGTTAAATTTCAATTTTTTTTATAATTCTGTTTGTAAATCTGATATTCAAAAAATTTACTCATGGGTTGATGAAAATCTTTTAATTTTTAAAAATTACAATTTAATATACAATATCAAATGGTTTTACTGAAATATGTAACTTACAATATCATGCATTAACTGCGCCCATTTAGAAAAAAACATTATCTCAGATTTGTTTCATATTTTTAAGGATTAACCTGGAATAATCATTTCAACCAGAATTATTAATTATTAGTGATGTTATTATATTAAAGTGTTTCCTAGTACTACTGATTTATCAATCATTTCAAACCATCAAACACCTTTATTTAAAAATTAAAAGGAAAAATATATTCACCAAAAAGAAATTGAATTAATTGAAATATAGACATTTTTGTAATATCTGTTATCACTTTAATATTAAAGCTAAAATACTTTACTGTTTGATAGTATCTAACATTTCCCTTGTTCCATTGCCTTTAAAATATTTCTTGAAAATTATGGTCTAGTTCGGTTATACTAAATTCAAGTTCTTTCCGAAAGTACCTGCCTCTTCCAAATTGTAAAATCTGGCTGAAGGTTCATCATTTAAAAAAAAATTATTCCAAGTTGATTTCTGAACCACATAAAAATAAAATTAATTATTTTATAATTATATTATATAAGTATAAATAGTTCTCACTTAATAAATAGTTAAACATGCCAGAATATAATTTAGTGGATTCAATCAATAAATAATATTTATATACACTAACTTACTTAATAACTTTTTCGCTCTTTATTTATTCATTTTCATAAATAAACATTGATTACTTTTTATCTGAATTGCAACACCAACCTGGAGTGATTATTTATAGATAAATTAAGATGTAAATTCATTTTTATATTGAGAAAATATATTTTCTATGTTTTAATCATATTTGGCTTCCAAGATTAATATTTAATATTTCTTGATAACTTCTGACAATTGCTGCTCCACTTCCTATACTTATTTGGAATCAAGCAGGCCCAATTAGATTCAATAATGTTTAATTTTATTCAAGTAAAGACAAACTATTATCTAATGAGCCTATTAGTAGTCATAAAACTGTTTATTATTTAATTAAATACTCTTTAATATGTTACTGAAAAACATTGTTAAAAAATTTAATCAACTTTATGGCTGTTCATTAATTTATTTTATATGTTGCTATGAAAAAAATAAATATTAAGGTTTATTATTATAATTAGAATTTATAATTGTTGTTTGTTAGTTTCTTGTGTTTATAATCTTACAAAGTATTAAAACACACTCTATAAAAATATAATATAAAATGTTTGTTAATGTTACTGTTTTGCTTATTTTTTATATTTAGAATTTAAATAGCATTCAATGCGTTTTATTATGTAGATGTTTATTTAAAAAAAAAAAGTGTAATTTATTTTTATTTTGAAGGTTTAATAATATTTGTCTTTATTTTTGTTTTTAATGTCTAAAAAAATAGGCATTTTATAATAATAAGAACAGGTTAAATACAGGACCATCACAGACATAGGAAAATATATATTTCATAAGAGATAAAGTATGTTAGATTTAATGAGATCGCTTTGCAATTTAGGGTATTGTTAGTGATTTCATGCTTACATTTCAAATAATTAATTATTGTAAATCTTTTAAAACATTTTTTGAATTCATTTAGATCAATAAGATAATAATAGTTTTAAGAACTTCATTTATATTTTGTATGTATGTATATATAAATATATTTTTAACATATAATATAATAATATATTATATTATAATATATTTATATGTATATATATACATATATGTTATACACTTTTGTGATCAAACACAAAAGAATATATACAAAAGTTCATATTCATTGTGACTTTAAAGTGCTCTTAACACGGGCTTAATATTTCAAGACGAATTTGTGTGTAGATTTTAACATATTAACTAAAAAAACTAAGAGTCTTTTTCAACACTTTCATAATTGTACGCTTGATTGCATGATTATTTTTCTTTGTTAATTTTATTACCTACTCAATTTGTTATTTTAATTCATATCATTGAGCACAGACCATGTATTTCAAGTGTTATATTGATATGAATTAGTCTCAGAGCAATAGCCTTCAATGATGCAACTATATAAAAGCTACTGATTGTTTTATATAAGTTTTTATGATCTACTTATATATTTTACATAAGGTTATTGTTTTACATACATTAGGCATTGCCTTTTTATACAAGAGGAATAGTACACATTCCAGTAAAGCATGAAAAGGCAATACCACCATGTTAGCCTTATAATAATCTTTACAAAGTTATTGAATTTACTTAGTAATACAAAATTACAAAACTTAATGAGTACACTAAAAGGTCCAATTGAATTTGGAATGTTAAATATTATTACAAAAAAAGAAAAAAACAAGTTTCGAACATAGAAAAATTTTAATATATCTATATTGTAATATACAGACAACAAATCTGAAATTTGTTAAATACCACAAACAAAATTTAAAATGTTAATTGAAGAATACTACCACAATAATTGAGGACTCTATTTCAAGCTATTATAAAAGCCCATAAACAAGCTTTAAATTAAAAAAAAATCGTTCTATTAATTTATCATAATTTAAAATACTATACTTTTTATAAGAAATATTTATATAAAGTAGGTTTTTAATTCATTTCAAATTATAAACAAAAATTTTTTAGTCAATAGAAGTTTCCAATCCTTCTTTTATTAAGTTATCAGCATCTAGTGATGTCATTGTGAAAATGTTGAATATTAGACTGTTATTTTCTAATACTATTTCCCCTTTTTGGGGGCTTTGATGTATATAAAAATAGTTCATTTTACACTTAAAATTACATAATTATATCAACTATCACTTTAAATTGAATAGAGAAGAAAAAAATGGGAACCAAACGTTTGGTAGTTATTAAATATAGTTGAGGAGTTTTCGATACAAATCGTTATCCATTCTAGTGAGCCTAAGGTAGTCCCTAATACTAATGAAAAAATATAAGAAGACAATTTTTATTAAAATTTCATAATGATTTTGAATAACTAAACTTAAAATGTTGAAAATCATGCATGAAATAAATAATAAATTAAATTTCATAATGATAAGACAATATTTCTAGAGTGTTCGGTCTTGAAAGTACAAGTTCAAAAGTATTACTCTCATTCAGTTGTGGTACCGTCAAATGATTTCCGTTATGCATATCTCTTTTGGACTACTTACTTCAGGGGATTAGAGCAAAAACATAAATTAAAGCATTTCATTTGTTTTTGAAATTAAAAATTTTAATTTAGAATACGTTTAGAGGATTTTGAAAGTATACTGTCAAGGGCAAACACTCATTTATGATACAACAGAACAAAATAAGAGAAATGTTATTTAATGAAAAAATTCCATGAACATGTTTTTAATAACTGTTTAACAACTAAATAACCATCCCTTATTTATTTATTTTTTAAATTAAGTTAAATAATAAACTATAGGCAATTCATTCTTTAAATTTAGCATCGCTGAAAGATGGAAAAAAAAATTAACAATTCAAATACAAAAGATAAAATAAATATTTATCTTTAAACATGCTTTCATTCATAAAGTATGCATAAGAGTTGACAAATTTCTTTTGATAAGACATTTTAAACAATATAAAATTCAATGGATTGCCATGTGAAACTTATATTTACCACTATTCACAATGATCAATTTTATATTATTTCAGTTTTAGTTAATATATAAATAACTTTTTTATGTTACAATAAAAAAAGAGCATAAGTATTTTTAAATAACCATTAATTTCTTAACACCATAAAATAATTTAAAAGGGACAACGAAATACAATTCCACAGAAAATAAATAATCAAAAAAAGTTTGAAACTTCATTTTAAGACTAATTGTAAAAAATTGTATATACTTGTGATTAATGTATGTATATATACATTTAATTTGTTTCAATAAGTAATTTTTATAGAAGCTGTAACATTTTATGCACATTAGCTTGTTTCTCTGTATTTTGAATAATTTTAATGCTCAATGTATTCATAAAAATAAATTATAGCTCTTTATTTCATAGTTAAATTTTAGCTTACAGCATTCAATTTATTAATGTCATTTTTATCGACATTGTGTAAGTTTTTGAATTATATTCTAAACAAAAATATATTATTTATTTCATGTTAAAACTGAATTCGAACTGGCATGTATGTATGTGTGATTTAAATATCTTTTTCACATTAGATTGTCAGTAAACATTTTTTTTTTATTTGTTAACTGTTTGTTTCTGTTTATTCCTTTTCAAACCTTAATAGTCTAAGTAGTAAGTGTCCACTGATGGTACTATTTCACGTTGAGAGCTAATCCCATGATTTTCTATCTAAAGCATGATTGAAAAATGCCTAGCCATCTAACAGTAGCCTTCTCTTAAGCATTTATATTCTAGATTATAAACATAGGATGTACTATATCAATATCTTCTAAATGAGAAATTAAAATTTCATCAACAATAAGTTGGCACCCTTAAAAAAAAAGTACTCGGATCCACTATGAGCAGTTGTTTAAACAGTTAATTTTCTTTCATGATTCTCAGTTTATTAAATTTTCATTGATCTTCTATAACTGCTGTTTTTTCTTCAACTTGCATACACTGAGTCCACAAACTCTAATCAATGGCATATCCATTTATCAATAGAACTCAGTCGTAGATAAAGTTAAAGAAGTAAAACATATTTTTATCTGATAAAGGAAAACCTCTGGTGTTATACATTCTTAGTTACATTACTGATAAAAACTAAACTTTAAGTAAAAAACTCCTCATTATCTCCCAAAAATAAACATTTTCCCATGGTACAATAAAATCCAGAGTCTTTTTTAAACAATCTAAAATGTTTACCTTTGTCTGATCTGAGGTTAAGCTGATTGTTGAAATAAGTTACTTACATACTGACCCACTTCAGCAGGCATAGTTGCTATTTTTGTTTTTAAATGGGTTTGAAAAACTATGAAAGGGAAAAAGTTATTAAGAAAAAAGATAAACCACCTTTTAGCTTGAAAAACAGGAGCCTTTTCAAAACACTCATGACAGTAGAAATATATTCCAGAAAGTTAACAGCAAAAGAGCAACCTTCAGATTATAATGACCTGCAAATGGAGGATGCTACTCTGCTGAAGTTCGCGGAGAACATATGTAAATTGTGGATAAGACATTTAGAGCTCTCTTGAATGAAGTGTAAGAATGAATGAATACCTACAGAGAGGGATATGTAGTAGTCAAGACCCAAGATTTTGAGATCACTGAGGTAATTAAAATTCTGCAAATCAATAGAGCTCCAGTTCTTGATGGAACCCAAGCAGAGGAGTGTTTCAATTATTGAGGAAAACAGCTATTAGTAAGACTATAAGAATTTTTATAAAAGAAAGAAGTCCTTCAAAATGTCTCCATAAGTCATTCTATTATTATATGGATTAATTCTTTACTACACAAGAAATAAAGAAGAAGAAATGCACTAACTAGTATTCGTGGGAAGTCGCTGGCCTCCTGTTTCAACATGGTTTTCTACATCATACTCTACAATAGATTGATGCCATTTGTATTGGATTCATAACTTTATACGGTTTTTGTTAGTTATTCAGAAAATATTCAGTTTTCCAATATCTCCAGTTCTCTTTGCCTTACCTGACAGTTTTTTATTTTTATTTTTTAAATTTATTTATATAACAAGATCCTCGAAAAGCTCATACTAAAACGTCTGTATCCCATCCTAGATAGTAACTACATAATCCCAGACCACCAGTTTGGTTTCCGAACATCCCACTCCACTATACAGCAATGTCATCGTGTGGTGGATGTTGTCTCCTCTGCATTGGAGCGTAGATTGTACTCCACGGGAGCCTTTCTCGATGTAGAACAGGCTTTTGATCGAGTCTGGCACCCAGGTCTCCTTTACAAAATCCGACAAATCCTTCCTCCTACATACTTTTTGATCATTCGCTCCTTTCTAACTGGCAGAACATTTAAAGTAAATCATAATGGTTCCTACTCTCCTCTCTATTCCCAGTCTGCTGGTGTTCCTCAAGGTAGCATCCTCGGTCCTATCCTCTACACAGTATATACAGCTGACATCCCAACCCATCCTAACACCTTCATCTCCACCTATGCTGATGACACATGTGTGTTATCAGTTAATAACGACCCATATATTGCATCCCAATCCCTTCAATCACATTTATCAAGTTATTAGCTGTGGTTTGCGAAGTAGTTGAGTTCGTGATAGCAACTGTCATCCACTTTGAGTATGCATCGACGATAATCAGCAGGTTCTTCCCTAGTACCGAGTAATAGTCTATGTGAATTCTTTCTCAGGGAGCGTTTGGGTATTCCCAGTGATGTGAACGAAACTGAGGGGGCATCTTGGAATTCTTCAGGCAGGCAGAGCATGACTTAGCCATGGTTTCAATGTCTTGATCAATTGCCGGCCAATAAATGAGAGAGCGAGCTAACCCTTTCATTTTAACCACTCCTATGTGAGCAAGATGGAGTTCCTCTAAGAGCATTTGACGAAACCCTGGCGGGACAACAACTCTATGGCCAAGCATGAGACATCCATCAGTGGTGGTGTATTCCGTTTCTCTTCCCTTGCACCCAAGCAATTTGAGATTTTTCCCTTCGAGTATCGCAGACAGCAATGCGGACATGTGTGGATCACGGCGAGTTTCTGTGGCAATCTCTTTAGAAGTTAGGGGAATTTGGCGAAGCTGATGCTGCACAAACTTGTCGAAGTCGTCAGCAAGGTCCTCGAATTGAAGCTGATTGACTTCAAAAGAAAATTCTTCACTGCCAGTCGATCTCACAGCTCTAGAAAGGAAGTCAGCGTTGCAGTTCTGATTACTGGCCTTGTACTTAATATCGTAATTGAAATTAGCCAGATAACTCGCATAATTGTTGCAACGAGAGAGTGTGAACTGGGGTAGCTGAGCGTTAGGGCCGAAAATGTGAGAAATGGGTTTGTTGTCTGTGTATATGGTGAATTTGCGAGCATAAAGATATTGAAAGAACTTTTTGATACCCCAGACAATAGCCAGTGCCTCACGATCTACTTGTGGGTAGCGTTTCTCTCTGGCATTAAGAGCTTTGCTAGCATAAGCAATCGGGCGTTCTGAGCCATCAGGCATAATGTGTGACATCACAGCTCCCAACCCTACCGGGCTAGCATCTGTGGCGAGAATTAGGGAAAGTTTCGGGTCATAGGGTGTAAGTACTCTATTTGAAGTCAGTTCTTTTTTCAGGTGATCATATGAATTCCTGGCATCTTTAGTCCATGCCAATTTTGAAGAGGCAAGCATCTCTCTAAGCGGCGCAGTGATGGTGGATAAGTTTGGAAAAAAAAGCATGGTAGTATGTGACTTTGCCTAAAAAAGTGCGCATTTCCTCAGGAGTGGAAGGCCAAGGTGAATTTAAAACAGCTTCGATATGCTTTTTTTGACAGTGCAGCCCTGCTGCATCTATAGTATGTCCTAAGAAGTCGATTTTATCAAGTAGAAATTCACACTTGGATCTACGAAGTTTTAAACCAGAAATCCCAAGAGCCGTAAATGTTAATTCAAGTGCTCGAATCATTCCCTCATCAGAGGTTGAATAAACAATTATATCATCATAAAAATTACTGGCGCAGTCGAGGTTGTCCAGAACTTTTCTGATGCATCGTTGCCAGATAGCAGGGATACTAGTAACACCATACTGTGCCCGTGTTGGTCTGATGAGCCCATGAGTTGGTGTATTCAAAGTCATGGCTTCACAAGATTGTTCACCACAAGGCAAGCTCATGAAAGCATCTGTAATATCTAGCTTTGAGAATTTAGTTGCACCCTTTAGTTTTTGAAATAGATCCTCAATACGAGAAATTGGATATTCATCAACGACCAGTTGTGGATTGAGTGTAGCTTTGTAGTCACCTGTTATCCTCATTTTGCTGCCTTTCATGACTATATGTGTAGGAGATGCCCATTGGGAAGTTTGAACTTGATGAAAGAACCCAGCTTCAATTCTCTTGTTGATCTCGTCAGCATAAGCATCTCTTAGTGCATAGGGAATTTGTCTCGCTCGAGCAAAAACTTGTTTATGATTATCTCGTAAAGTAATATCCACTGGGGGCCCAACCAAGGTACCTGCTGTTTCACTGAATAGATTACTGAATTTTAGCAAAAGCTCATCTAGGCGTTTTTCAACATTGATAGGAACCACAGAAGAAATTTTAAGAGATGGTGGGAAAAATTCTTGAAATGTGAGCAAATCAGCGAAGCTATCAATCCACTCACGGCCGAAAATGCTATCTGTCTCCATTGATGTGACATATAAGTTTAAAGAACATGTGCGACCTCGGAAAGTGACTTTGACTGGAAGATAACCAATGCAATGGAATCGGGTTTTAGTATAGCTCAGAAAATTTCGATGGTAGAAGTGGATGGTAGAAGTTTCTCAACTGAAGAAATTTTATGGAAAGTTGTGCTACTGACCATGGCGCAAGCACCACCCGTGTCTATTTCCATATCAATAGTCTTATCATTAATGATGACAGATACAATGAGAGGCGGTGGCGCATGCAACTGTTCTATACCTATCCTGTTCATAGGGTTATCATCATGAAAATAAGAGATTTTTGACTGAGCGTTGTAACACGTAGGCGTTTCGATGTGAGTTTGTTTTTCGATCTGTTCATCTTCATGGGTTTGGTGTGTTTTAGCTATCGGTTTTAATGAATTGGAACTACGGCAGACTACAGCAATGTGCCCTTTTTTATGACATTTCTTGCAGATAGCATTACGAAAAGGGCAGTGTTTCCGCCAATGACGACCACCACATCCCCAACAGTTGGATGGTTCAGTCTGAGGGTCATTTTTATGGGTGTGGAGATCACTCATACTGCTGTTTTGAGGTTTACTGGTTAAATGTGTCGATGACTTAGAGTTAGAATAAGGGCGGCTAGCATGTGCAAACTTATGCAGTTTTTCATCTGCCTGAAACTTTATTTCTGAAGAAGCAGCCCTTGTAGCCTCTAAATTTTGAGCAATTTCAAGGGCATCAGAAAATTTGGATGGCTTTTTTATGATAATACTACCTCGAGCTGCATCATCTAGGACTCCATGAATGAACTGGACAATGAGAGAGTAGTCCAGGAAATCGTTAAATTCGCAGTATCTAGCCCCTGCCTTTAAACGCATTGAGTAATCTACAACAGTTTCATTTGGTTGCTGGACTATTTTTCGAAACTTTATTGCCTCACAGTACTTATTTTTGGATTCCACAAAATGATCACTTAGAACTTTGACAATTTCTTTGAAATTTTTATCGTTTGGTAGAGATGGATAAAGTAAATCACGTTATGTATTGTTTAGTTCAGAACCCATATGTGCTTGTAAACAATCCGCCCATTGCGCTTCAGCAACGCCACAAAGTGATAATTGTTTTTGGAAACGGTCGAAATAGGAAGGGACAGATTCATTATTCGCAGAATGGTATGGTTCGAACGTGAAATTCGGTAAAATGTTTTTAGTACTCACATTAGCAGCTAGTAGATTGGATTGAGTGGTAGCCAGTTGTTGAACTAAATTAGTTAATTGTGCAAGTTGGGAAGCCAAATCATTTACCTGTGGAGTAGTCATTATTGTAACACCACTTCAACACCAAAGCCTCCCATATGCTCTCAGCCATTACAATATCATGAATATCATACATAACAACGGGGTTGTGATCCGAGTTAAGGCATGATAATGCGATGAGTGGGGATACGTTATGTATATTTTTGGTAAGAGCTAGGTCTATTATGCTTGGTTTGTAATCGCGTTGCTTGGGAATGTGGGTTGGTTCGTAAGGTCTGTGTAATTCTATTTGATTGTTTACTATGTAGTTTAATAATAGTTTACCATTTTTATTGGTGCTGTGGCAGTTCCACTGTAAGCTTTTTGCATTCAGATCACCATATATTAATATAATTTTATTTAACCGAAATAATTTAGCAATGTCTTTAATATTTAATTTATTTGGTGGTATATAGACCGATATGATTGTAGTTATTTTATTATTTATTGTTGTGTTAATTGCTACTGCTTCGGTAAATTCTAATTTTGGCACCTGTATGAAGTGGTGTTGAGTGTCGGAACGAACTAACAGCATGACGCCCCCTCCCGCCCTGTTACGATCTTTACGATAAATGTCGTATCCCGAAACTGAAAATCTATCCTGCTGAGCCAGCCGGGTTTCACATACTGAAACAAAGTGTGGTTTGTTTTCCTCTAGGAATAATTTAAATTCCACATCGTTACCACGAATTGTTTGTGCGTTCTACATCATTAATTTAATTTTTCCTTTATTAATTGTCATATATTCTTGGTTTGCAATTGGTATTAGAAATAAATAAATCGAGATAAAACAGCGGTGAAGAAACTAAAATAAGAGTTTGTTTAATGTTTGTATTGATAAAGAGCGGAGACTGTAAGCAGTTAGTTTTGAGTGAAATATAATAAACTAGTGTAGCCTTGGCCTTCGTGATAAGAGGAACGAGACAAAGTGTACTGAGAAAGTTTTTATTGTGAAGTTCGGCATTAAGCGTTATTGATGAAATGTTGCTGTTGTGCCTATTGTGAATAGCATTAGTGAAGTCCAAGTACGTACGTAATTCTACATCACTAGATTTTATGAAATGTATATACCTGTAAGTATTATATATATTTATATCAAATATCATGATCATTAATCTATTAAAGAGATTAATCCCTCTATTAGAATAAATACTTTGGACATACCGTCATCAGCGTTTTTTAGTTGAAATAACGTGTTTTTAAATTTAGTAATAATCTTACCTATGTTAAATGAACTAAAAATGTTTTTTATTTCTTTGAAACAGTCTGAAGATATTGTTCATTCAAAGACAAACCTTTGGGTTAAGAAACATATTCATGGAATGGGATGGGACTGTGGTGATGTATTATATGAGGATATGAGATATTTATTACAACACGCTGCTGAGGACTTTGACATATTATGGAGGAAAGGAGTGGAAAAGTGCAAGTTTATTGAAGATCTTATTGATAAACCGGTCTATGATATACATGAATCCGGTTGTCCTAACTTTAAACAATTAGAAAATTGCAGGATGGTATGTCATTTTCATTTAAACTCGTCTTTTGTCTGTTCACTAAATCAGGCATACCGTTTAGCGTCATAGGCCAGAAAAAATGAGGAAGCAGTAAACTTTAAAAAGGAAGACGTTCGTAAGTATACATTTGTAAATATTATCTCTCCTCCTCATAATCTGCTCTCATTCGCCGGATTTGTAAGAGGAGTAAAAGATACGGTCAAATGCGTATATTGTGGACTGTTATATGACAAACAATCGCTCATCAATCCACTCAAGTACCATAAAGCGAATAGTCCTGAATGTTTATGGTTTAAGGAAGAAGAGTACTTTTGAAACTACTGGGAAACATGTGGTATCAGGATGGAGTCAGTTATAAAACGTTTAGGAGAGGAAGGCATTGAAACCACTGAGAACTGAAGAATTGAGTATTTTACCTCGGTCTTTGCTTTTGTACCTTTTTAACTACGCATTAGACTACATCGGGAACAATTGCACCTGAAGAAATGGGTGGCAAGAGGACGAGGAATTTATCCAGAAACGAAGACTTTGCTACTCATTGAATAAATTAACTATTAATTATATTATTATACTTGAAATTTTTGCCAATCTTTATTTTAAATAAATAAAGCTACCTCCACTATGCTACCTCCACATATTTTACATCTTGTTGTTTTTGTTTTTCTCCTTCTTTTATTTAGGGAAAGGTTCATTAAATAAAATTCACAGACATAAAATATAAAAAGTATTTATTGAATATAGTTCAAATTACAAGTTACATGGCTATTATTAAATATTGTTGAGTTCATTTAAATTGTTAAAGAGAGTATTAGTATTACTATTGAACTCTAACGGTACACATTCCACAAGTTGTGTGAGTGGATTTTCTTTTTCTTTTTTGTAAATGTCGACCATCTTGGTTAGCAAGTCCAGAGAGACGTTGATTTTTTCAATACTAGAACAAAGCTTCACCGTTTCATTCCTGTTGAAACATGTCGATGGAGATTTCATCTCAAGGGTTAGCAGACTCTGATTGAACATTGCAAAACAATGGTACACTTGTTCTATCTTCATTACCTAGTTTCTACCCCTCATAGAAAATAAACAGAGCACATTTTTGAACCTCACCCGGTCTTCAACGCCCACCACGTTCTTGCCGCGTCTGCACTACAAAAGAGACAGCAACGTAGGAATCTGGTCTGTGAGGAATCTCCACTCCTCCGTGTCCATATAGACGCTCGTCTTCTTGTCGATGATGGTGATAGTCGGCTCATAATCGCAAAGACCAACTCGAACTAGTTTGCTACTAGTGATGGGGTGATCAGTCACTAGTTCCAATCGTCTCGGACCGACCATCTCACAAGGATTCAACGTGGACACTGGAAGTATCCGCAGAGTGGGCACTCGAAGGTTTCCGCAGAGTGGAGGGAGAAAGATGAAGTTTTTCTAGATTCTTTATTAGTTGATTTATTTCATTTCTTTTTATTTTATACAATTATATATGAGTTTTCAAAACCTGGAATTGATTAATAAAGATTCCAAGTCTCCTGCACATATCACAGCAACACACTTTTGTTTTCACATTTTTCCCCCCTCTTCGCTATCAACTTCATCCGCAACATTTATTTTTATTGGCAAACTCCGCTATCAATCTCATCCACAACACCTATTTTTATTTGCAAACTCTCCAGTTGATCCAAATACTGGATAAATGAACAATTTTCAGACCATTTCTTGTGTTCTAAAAAAGGATCGTCATACGGGAAGCGGGGAGGTGGCCCCGCGATGACTCATGCTCTGATGGAACTGACGTCCCAAGATCATTTTTACACACTACTACAGCGCCTTATCATCCGTGAGATAAAGTATGAACTGCTGAGCAAAGCGTACCGGGAAACGGAGAGCTGGCCCCGCGATGACCTTGTGACGTCACACGGTCAATGCCCCGTGATGTCACAAGGTCATTTGCACGCCTACTGCAACTCAAATGTTAACAAAGCGATGTTGCCAAATCTCACACATTCCTTGCGACGTTGCCAAATGTGGCATTCAGACCGCCAAGGTCACCCCCTCCCACCCTAGGAAGGTCAATGCCACACTTCTCAATTCTACAACCCGTAGTTTATATCTACTGTGCCCATAGGTAGCTCTGATGAGGCGGAAGAAGAGAACGGTAATGAGCCAGAAGAAAGAACACATCCAGAGGCTTGGGCTGTTAGATCTCCCCGAGGCAGGGCTCAGACCCCTTGGGAAGTTGTTGAAACTTCAGGAAGGCCCAGTATGATTCCTAGAAGTCCAGGACCTAGCACAACCCCTCGGGAACCGACTGTAGTGGAAGCCGAGGAGTCAGATGCTACCTAGAACATTCTTCTCGAAGACCCCAAGGACGAGACGTGGAAACCCGAATCCTCCCTAGATAACCCGACAATCAGGAGCCCGTACAACCTACGAAGACACAGAAAATGACGAGGTTGGAACGATAAACTAGTCACCTTTTTTCCTCCTTCCTAAACCTTTCCCTCGCATTAACCAATGAGCTAAAACCTGCTTTAGATCGTAAATCGAGTTGCGAGAAATGGATATGCCCTTAAAAAAACATAGTTCGGTGCTTGACTGTGTTCTATTCTTTAACTGTGACTGCTTCTCCTCCCCTGAATTAGGTCTGATTACAGGAACCCCGAGCCGAGGATGCCTACCACCACTTACTTCATGAACTTACTAGATCCGGTGAAAATCCAAGCCAGCGGAAACGGATCTTCTCCGACCAGTGCGGATCTCCACGGGCGATGTGGCCGAGGCTTTGGAAGAACTGAGAAAATTAGCCCAGCAGGGAAAGACCGAGGTCAGACACAGGATTCACGTCTGAACATATTATTGTCCCAGGCTCAAGAACGGAAGGAGCGGAGACGCACAGAAGAATGGTGGCGGTGGAGCGGACTTGGAGCCTTAATGGTGATCGTGGTGGTAATCAGAGGGGCTTGGCTGATTTACCGCTACAGGACAAGTCGCCAGCCAGGGAACGGACGACGAACAAATGAAGCCCCGATTGTGATACAGTACCCCGAGAGCCAGGAGTCCCAGCCAACGACGGATGGTGCCAAAGGGTGAACAACGCAGACTTTGGTGTTGTGTAGTGGGATATATAGCCGACTATGGTCACCTCTTTTGGAAAGGGATGAAACGGACTCAGATAATTTAAGTTAGGTATAGTTTATTAAATGTTAAGTAATGTTCGGAGGGTATTGTCTGTATGTGGCGACGCCGAGTCATCAGTCCAATACGGAAATTAATCAGCATTTCCGTCACCTACAAGTCGAGTCGGATCGAATATTTAAAAAGTTAAATTCAATTCAAGAGATTCTCGGGATAACCATGACCACCAGGTTGCAGCACCTCACGGACTCACAAACTCATGTTTGTAGACATGAACCGGAAGAATAGTTGTAGGCCGGAGGAAGGTTGACGCTAGCTCGAATAAGCCTTCAAATACGAGACCGGTTTCCCCCAAAAGTCAGAGTTGAAGACTGGTACCAGTGAGAAGCCGAGGGACCTGAGCGAGGTACCAGATGGAAAGGTCGGAACTTTGCTTTATAATGTAGTCAGACTTTTATTCTGGGTGGAGCCCGCTTGTAGTTCAGTTGAAGATAGAGTGAGTTAATTATTTTATTTTTCATTCGTCGTGTTTGGCCACAAGACAGATAGGAATCATGTCTTTAAGTATTAGTGCGCCCAGAATTATGTGTAGAGAAGAGGGGACTGGTTTTAAATGGAAATTAAGTAATGGTTATGAGATAATGAGTACTGAGGGTGAATGTTTAAGTTGTTAGCTGTTATTAGCGCATATAAATATTGTTCTAGAGGATGGATGTGATTATTGTTCTAGATAACAGATCGAGTTTTGTTTGGGAACTATTATTTTATTAGTGGTTTTAGGGATTCTCAGTATTGATGGAGAATCTGGTGTATGATTCTAGTTCATATGTTATTGTTTAGTGATGTTATTGGCGGCGAATCTTATGTTAAATTAAAAGTTTTATTTTTCCTGTTGACTGAGAATTTCGGTTTAAATTGTAATTATTATTTTATTAAGGCCTTATTAATGAATGAATCTGTAATTGTTATTTTATTAATGCCTTATCAATAATAGTTGAATGTAATTTTTATTTCAATATAATACCACTTTATTTTGCTAGATAAATGTTTTGGGGTTTATTTCTTCACCCAGTTTCCCTTATGTGTCCTCGACTATACCCTGTCCTCTCCCAGCCCTTTGCCCCCGTAGGTTACAATTTGGTGTCGAGTGTGGGGTGTAGGCTGCAAAAATACCGAATAAAACGAACCCAGTGAAAAAGTAAATAATTTTAAAAACTTTAGAAATGGCGAATAGGCAGAAGGAGTTAGGGGGATTGGTAAGGGCATTACAGAAAGCCAACGCGGAATTAGTCGCTGAGAATAAGTCCCTCAAGAAAGAAAAAGACCATGATGCCGCCGGTGAAAGGGACTTAGGGCTTCAAGGCATGATTAAACCATGGACGAGAGGCCTAGGAAGCCCTTCGATCGTTCAATTTTTAATGAAAATGGAAAATATAGGATTACTGGGGAATTAGAGTGAAGAGGACAAATTTCATCCCTTATTATTATTATTTTATCCCCTGTTTTAAACTTTTAAGGGTTGATAAAAAAAAAACCAAAAAACAACGAAATTCTTCATTTGATATGTATAAGGTACAATTTCATGATGCTCACTTTAAAAATGGGGTATTTTTATTAAACAAGTTTTTCAACCTCTTAAATCTCTTAGGAGAAGAATTTTCGAAATTCTAATCTTATTGCGCGATGGCCGTTTTAGCTCTGCAATGGTCTGTCAATCAGGAAGGTCCCCTTTATACGTATAGATGGATATACTTTCAATAATGAAAACGTCAACATGATTCTCTGATATTAACAACTATCATACAAATACACGTTTTTAACGAAAAATGTATGTAAATCTAAAATTCAAAAATGGTCGTAAGCCTCATCCCTTATTATTATTATTGAATCTCCCCTTTTTATTTTTTTACGGGTTGATCTAAAAAATACTGGTAATTTTTTACTTTAAATGTAGAAACTTAATAGAAAATTTCATGGTGCTCGCTTTACAAATGACGCATTTTTATTACAAAAGTTTTCCACCCATTTCAATCTCTTGTTTTCTAAATTCTATTCTTAGTGCGCAATGGCCTTATAAAATGTATCTACTCCCCAAACTTTAAGTATGTAGCTTATGTCGTTTTAGCTCTGCGATGGGCTGTCAGCAAGGAAGGTTTCCTTTATACGTATAGATTGATGTACTTTCATTAATAAAAATATCATCTTGATTCTTTAGTATTAGCAACCATTATACAAACAAATAAAGATTTAAACGAAAAATTTATGAAAATCTAAAATTCTAAACGGGACGTAAGTCCAATACTAATTTTCATCCCTTATTATTATGATTCTATCCCCTGTTTTAAACTTTTAACTGTTGATTTAAATAAACAAACAAAAAAAAAACGAAATTCTTCATTTCAAATGTATAAGCTACAATTTCATGGTGCTCGGTTTAAAAATGGGGTATTTTTATTACAAAAGTTTTTCAGCCTTCAAATTTCAGTATTCAAAGTCTTCCAATAATTATTTCCAGCGGATTAATCTTGCATTTTGTGTTTTTACACGTTTTTAAATATTCGAGGGGTTTATGATCCGAGTAAATTATAAATTTTCTGCCGATAGGTAGGGTCTAAAATGATGACATGCCCAAATGATGGCAAGGCATCCCTTTTCTGTTGTCGAATAATTTTGTTCAGCTTTATTTAAAGTTCTCGAAGCCAAACAAACCGGCAGTTCTTGTCCGTCTTTCATTTGTGCTAATACTTCTCCGATAGCGTAGTTGATTGCGTCTGTAGTTAAATCAAAGTCTTCGTCAAAGTTCGGAATCTGTAATATGGGACCGTTGCATATTAATCCTTTCATTTTTTCGAAGGCGTTTTTGTATGTTTCGGGGTTAATTTCTCTTTGATCTTTTCTATGACATCTTGTTAATGGTGAAGATATTTTCGCGTAGTTCTCTATCATTTTCCTATAAAATCCAGTTAGTCCAAGTAAGGTTTTGACTTGATTTTCTGTTTTTGGAAATTTAAATTCTTTTATTGCTTTGTCTTTTTCGGGGTTTGTTTCAATTCCTGCTGGTTTAATGGCCTAAAAAGAAAAGTTCTCGTTTACTAAATTCGGTTGTGTCGAGTTCTATTTTTAAATTATGCTACACTTTTTGAAGTGTAGCCTCTAGGTACTTCTAATGGTCATCGAAATTTTCTGAGAATATATTCCATTGATATCACCTCATTTAATTAATGATAAGAGTAGTATGAATTCCAATTTAACTTTTGAGGAATTACGACAAATAGATAGAGGCAAAATAGAAGTAGAGGCCTTAGAGCCATATGATTTACCTACTATTAATCAACTATTAATTTATGCATTTTATGCTATTTCTATGTATCTTTTATTTTTTCATTTATATCAACAATGTTCTACAATTAAAAGATTATGTTTCTTAAGTGCCACCTTATCCTCATCGACCCAAAATATAATGCCTGAACCTCCTCAACATTTCGAAGGAAGAGCTCGAGCATGGTTTTACAGAATTAACAATCTGTTATTTTTTATGACAATCTGTTATATGAATTATTTTTTAAAGTACAGTGGACCTGACCTCAATAAGGAGGGAGGAGTTAAGAGACCAGCTGCACATCACCTCATACGCACCTGCACCGATTTCCTAGTAATCTTGATTCAGCACTCCTTAACCTATATATTCCCGCCCCACATCCCACACATTGCCATTAAGTCATAAGTCATTAGTCAGTCATTCAGTCATACGTCATATATATGTGTAGTGTCAATGTCATTTGACCGTTGTAATGCAGCGGGGCAGAGAAAAAAAACAACAGAACAACTGTTTAGGCCAGATGAAGTAGTAACCTTATAAAATATTATAAATTTTAATCATAACAATTAAATCACTTTTCGTAAAAGAAAGAACTTTATCTTTACTTATTTTTCACATTTTTATTTTTAATATAAACTTCGACCAATTCGAATTGACCCAGTCGATCATCTCAACCTCTATTGTTTCACCATCTTCGCTGGCCCTGCCGGAAAAATTCCTCTGTCGTCTCAACTTCCAGCTCGCCCTGCCGAGAATCTACTATCTACTGCAATCTACTTCGACAGACAGATAAGAGTTTTCAATTATTATATCATTTCAACTAGAAAACCACATAAACATTTATTATTTTGTAATAGATTTATTTGAACATCAATGTATTGATAATTTAATTGGGTTGAATTTATTATCGTAAGATTAAATAACAATTGTTTCTTTTTTGTTATTAATTAGTTGTTTATAATTTAATTAATATTAGTAACTTTAATATATTAGTAGGCTATAGGCCATACTGGACTCCTAAAATAGAACAGCTTGAAAAAGAGCTATCCAAAGCCAAGGACGAAGTCGAGAAGATTCCCTCCATAGAACAAAACATCAAATTAAAAAAGCTTACAGCAATGTTGAAAATAAGAATAAACTCATCTAAGAAGAAAGCCTGGCAGGAGAAGACTGAAAAAGTAAATATGGACAAAAGTGGACAACAACTATGGAAACTTGTATGATTCTTTATTGGATGTGTTTATTTTAATGTCTTTTACTCTAGAAAATCATTTAAAATTAGTTTGCCCTATAAGTTCAGCTATTTCTTGAGCGAAGTTAAAAAAATTTGTAACATTTGAGACAAAAATAGGAGAAGGGTTAGGGTCAATTAACCTTCGGTTCTCGTCGCTTTCTGTAGGCCCAGGGTTGCTGCTAGTTGAGGCGATTGGAGATTTGTTTGAATTGACTGCAGTAGTTTTGCTGCGGGTTATGGGAGGCTCCGGTGTTTTGTTGTTTTTTGTAACTGGATTTTTTGACACACCCGATTTATTTTTTTTCGTGCTGGGTGAGTTGCCCGCTGAGCCAGGGGTAGCCTTTCTCTGACGTTTTTGGAGTGTCCTTCGTTTTAAGTATTGCGAATCGGTCTCACTTATTTCCGAAAATGGAGTCTCTGGATCCGAAACTTCACTACCCGAATTGTCCACTTGCATGTTGAACATTGAATAATTATTCGGTTAAAATAATTTGAAATAAATAATTAAATCTAACAGTCACCAAAACATAAGAAATAAACTTAAAAAAAAACTTTTCATATTTAAATAATAATAATAATAATAATAATTGGGATTGAATATGGGTTCCTGAAGCTTGGGTTGGGAGGTCCGGGGTTTGGTATATGAATGCTGAGATTTGATTTGGGAGGTTTGCGTCTATTATAGCGTCCTTCTCCACGTGGCTTCAATTTGTTTACTTCCGGTTCTTACGAACTTCATCAAAATGTAAGTTTTTTATTACTTTTATTACTGTATTACTATTTATTGCTTTATTAATTAATTTAGTTAACTAAATAGTTTATTTATCCTGTATTTATCTTTGTATAACACCATTTAATATGACGAACTCGGACATCCACATGGACACTACGCCCTCTACTTCACAAAACATCGCACAGAGACCGCAAATTAAGTCACAAAGACTTAAACGTCAACTGATTAACAATACTGACGACGAAGGCTTTACATTAGTACAAGCCAAAAAATCAATGTCATTTGTACCTAGGCCAACCATTACAAACACGACACCCGTAATAACCAGCAATACTTTTACACCATTAGAAGCACATACTACCGAAAATACAGAAATCACAACAAATACTAATCAAACAAAAACAAACAAGCCGGCCCCTATTGTTATTAGACCGGCCATGTCAGCGGTGAGCCTAAAACGCCACCTAGTCGATGCAGGTATTGCATCTTTTTATATTAAATCAAATCAAACAGAAAACAAAATATTTTTGAATTCACAACAGTCATAGGGCTATTAGATAAGGCCCAAAACATAAGCTATCATTCGTTTGCCCCCAGAGGTACTAAACCTCTGAGAAGGTACGTTATTAAAGGGTTTGACATAGATCACCCTATTGAATCGATTAAAAGTCACCTCGAGACCCACTTACCAGGGTTTAAAAACATCTGGAGGATGACAAAAACCGACGACAATGGACAAAAAACGCCACTCAGCAACATCGTAGTCACTACTGACCACGATGTAACCCTTGAAAAAATTTCGAAACTGGGCCCCATAGATTACATGGGGTACAGCGTAGAAAAGATGAGAAACGCCAGCGGCCCCAGGCAATGCCATGCATGCCAGGAATTTGGCCACACCAAAAATTACTGCGGGCGCATAGTAAAATGCGTTCGCTGTGGTGAAAACCACGAGACCGAAAAATGCCCAAGGACCATGCCCCCAAAGTGGGGAAATTGTGGTGGCCCTCACGTGGCCTCATATCGCAACTGCGCTAAGAGAATTGAACTCATCAAAAATAAAGTTCAAAACAAAATTGTTGTCAATAAAGATAACAAAAACCAGACCAATCAGGCTACTAATAGTGCCACATTATCAGACCCACATTCATATGCCGGTGTCACCCTCAATGGAGTCACCCCCCCCCCCAACAAAATCCAAATCAGGACGATAAACCCACATAGGCTCTCGAGCTCATAACAATGTTTAAGGACATGAAGGAGATGTTCATGACATTAATGGGCACTCTTAATGTAGTGCTCCAAAACTCTTTCACGAACAAACATGGATAGACATACTATCATAAATTATAACATAACAGGGCTCGTAAAGCGAAAGCTCGAGCTAGAAACCCTTCTGGCCGACTATAGGCCGTCCGTCATGGCACTCACGGACACAAAACTCAACAGACAAACACATATACACTTTACAGGATATCACACATACAGACTTGACACACAAACTCTACACGGAGGCGTAGCACGTTTAGTGCGTAACGACGTCACCTCCAGACTACTAAACAACAACACACTAAACGATTACAAACACACAGCAATCACAGTACTTGTCAGGCTCAAGCACAACTACAAAATCACATGCATTTACAGAAGACCGAATGCCAAACTAGACACTATCAAAACTCTACTTCGGGAAACGAAACTGACAGACAACACATTATCGTAGGAGACCTAAACGCTAAACACCACACTTGGAACTGTACGAAACCTAACGCACTAGGTAACCACCTAACTAAAACAAAATACACAATCATACACCCCAACGCATACACTTACAGACATCACTCAAACCCAGCATACACCTCCACACTCGACCTGCTACTCACACAACAGGCACATAGATTTACAAACTGCATCACAATTGACTTCAGTGACAATGACCACATTCCAGTTCTCTATGAACTAGGCAAGAACGCAACAATAAAACCACCAACAGACTACAAATACAAATTCAAACTAGCGGACTGGAAACACTACAAGAAACTAGTCCACACCTAACATCACCTCACTCCCAACCACCCAACACATCGATAATGCCATAAACACACTATTCACTATCATACAAGACGCAGCCTCAGCTTCCATACCCACATTTAACCCCACACCCATACACTTACGTAAACCACCACAACATATACTCGCTCTCATAAAACAACGCAACAACATCAAAAACTGCTGGTACAGGACAAAAGATCCTACCTACAGACCCATAATAAACAATATGACACATCCCTAATGGCGCAGTGGAAAACCTCCCTATGGCACGACCAATTACGCCGGACACACAACGACCCTCATAACTTCTGGAAATTAGTTAGAAGCCACAACACTAAGTCCAAATCGGTCAAAATCCATCGTGGCGATGAGCTTCTCACCCCTGCAGATCAGGCTACTATACTAGCTGACTACTACGTTGAACGTGACTCAGCACGTACAAACATCATTTACCAACACACACCTCCGAGTTTTAGCTCAGAGAACACTATTTTTTCAACATATAAAGAACTGACTGCAATTCTGAGAAAAACTAAGGGAAACAAATCTTCAGGTAAGGACAACACCCCGTATGTCCTCTACAAACAACTACCCAGAAAATCCCTCATGTTTCTCTTAAATATTTTCAACGCATGCTCACGCCTCAAATACTTCCCCACGGAGTGGAAACATGCTATCGTCGTTCCACTCCTAAAACCCTAAATACGAGGAGCTGCTCCGGAAGAATACCGGCCCATCAGTCTCCTCAACCACATCTCAAAAATATATGAGAAATTAATCATTATACACATCCGTAAACACTGCGAAACACATGACATAATACCCCCCGAGCAGACGGGGTTCTCTCGCGGAGTTAGCTGTTATCACCACGTGGCGAAATTACAACACGATACAGCTCACAATCTAAATAAAAACCTCGCCACAGCAATGATATCCCTCGACTGCACACAAGCTTTCGACTCCGTATCCCACTCTACCATGATAGAAAAACTCAGGCTTCACCAACTCCCGGACCAATTGGTCGATATAATAGGCTCATACCTCAGTGACCGGACTTTCTCTGTTCGTGTCAAATCTGAACTTTCTACAAAACGCCCAGTCACTTGTGGGGTCCCACAGGGCTCGGTCCTTGCGCCAATATTATTCAACATTTATACTGCCCATATAGTGGGGCAGAAAATCGACAACGTGCAAATCGCCGCTTATGCTGATGATATAGCGATCTACACAGCTAGCATGAACGCAGATCACGCCATGCGCAAGGCCCAGAAAGCAGCCCAACTGATCACAGAACAATTACAGGACATAAACATACACATAAACACCAATAAAACTGACGCCATCACCTTCTCATACAAGAAAACACTAAAAACACAACCGACACTAAACGGGCAAACAATACAGAACAAAACACAGCTCACATACCTAGGCATGAAACTTGAATCACACCTCTCATTCACTGCGCACACACAGCACAGAATACACATAGCACGAGCCACAGCCAATCAACTCAGACACCTACTCTACTCACCAGGGCTGTCACTCAGACTCAAGATCCTCCTATACAAGGCAGTCCTCAGACCCACATTACTACACGGAGCTCCTCTCCTCCACTACCTATATCCGTCAGCCCTGAAGTCTCTTCAGACCTATCAAAACAGCATTCTTCAGAAGATCACTAGAGGCACTACATTAGAAAGACGTAACATGAAACACAGACACAACGAACTACAGCTGAACACTGTACAGACGCACATCACTAGGTGCCACCTCAAATTCTTTGATAACCTTCCTGCATCCCACAACCCACTCTTCCGAGCCATAACCCCATCCCGCCTTCCTGCAAGGTGGCAGGGCAGGAAGGGGCCTTTAAACCCCGTTAACATTATATCATAACTAACCCACCCCTCTTCCTCCTTTCCTTTCCTTTTTCCTCTCCTTTCCCTCCTCCCTCCTCCCTCCCTTTCTATACCTATTTCTAGCTTTAAGTTTAGAATAAGTTAGTCTGTAAGGCACTTAATCAGAGAAGGCCCCTCACCTTCGTTAATATTGTACCTGAAATATGGATAAGTTCAATACTTTATTATTTATTTCTCCTTCCAATACTAACCAAGTAGAATAAGGATAATACTAACCCACAAATTTACCATTGTACATTTACTAATCACATTCCTTTTTGTTTCATGTTTCCTGAGGGATCTGAAAAAAAAAAAAAAAAAAAAAAAAAAAAAATGGGAGGTTTGAGGCGTCTGAGTTCGAGGCTGCTGCTGAATGCTTGCGGTTCCCAAGGTTTTGTTGTCCGGAAGTCTATCTGTAGGGTTTACGGTGGTATAAGATTGTAATACAGTTGGTCTAGGCAATTCAGGAAAGGTGGCAGTGTTGTCAACTTCGGGAGCCTGCATTGTGCTTTTCTCTTGACTTTTTAGTTGATGATTCATGGTTCTAAGACGTTGAAAGTTCTTATGGACTGAACAGCCTCTATAGTTCGCTGGGTGATCCTCGCCACAAAGAGCACATTTTGCAGGCTCGTTTCTCGATTTCTGACAAGTGTTGGATGAGTGTAGTCCAGTGCATTTAACGCACATAGCTTGGTGATGGCAATACGTCTTGGTATGGCCTAAGGCTTGACAGTTAGTACACTGGACTACAGTATTTTTACGCCTAGGTTCTTCAAATTTTACTGTTGAATATACCAGTCTTTTAACTTGAAATATCTCTGGGTTATTACGGGCTGGTTCAATTTCGACAAAAAATAATGGAAGGGGGTAGTCCTCTCAAAACCACTCTGTCAAAATCATAGTTCTTCACTGTAAGATGATCAATTAGTTTTTTGTATGATTCTTAATTGGATGTGTTTATTTTAATGTCTTTTACTCTAGAAAAGCATTTAAAATTAGTTTGCCCTATAAGTTCAGCTATTTCTTGAGCGAAGTTATAAAAATTTGTAACATTTGTGACAAAAATAGGAGAAGGGTTAGGGTCAATGAACCTTCGGTTCTCGTCGCTTTCTGTAGGCCCAGGGTTGCTGCTAGTTGAGGCGATTGGAGATTTGTTTGAATTGACTGCAGTAGTTTTGCTGCGGGTTATGGGAGGCTCCGGTGTTTTGTTGTTTTTTGTAACTGGATTTTTTGACACACCCGATTTATTTTTTTTCGTGTTGGGTGAGTTGCCCGCTGAGCCAGGGGTAGCCTTTCTCTGACGTTTTTGGAGTGTCCTTCGTTTTAAGTATTGCGAATCGGTCTCACTTATTTCCGAAAATGGAGTCTCTGGATCCGAAACTTCAATACCCGAATTGTCCACTTGCATGTTGAACATTGAATAATTATTCGGTTAAAATAATTTGAAATAAATAATTAAATCTAACAGTCACTAAAACATAAGAAATAAATTTTAAAAAAAAACTTTTCATATTTAAATAATAATAATAATAATAATAATAATATATATATATATATATATATATATATATATATATATATATATGTATATATATATATATATATGTATATATGTTTAAAAAGAATAGAAAAGAAAAAAGTTGACGAATACGGGATTCGATCGAGAGGCTGGTTGCCAAGCCTTGACCGTGAACTAGAGGAGGTAAGTATTTTATGTCTCCTGAAGGGATTATTGGCCACGTTGCTAGCTTCAGCAGCCGGTTACCAATTTATTTACTAAATTTTACTGTTTAATGCAGCCACTCACCTCACTGATCTTGAATATATGTCTTAAAGTACTTACAGTTTCTTCTGACACAGTTTGGAGGTATTATTTTGAGAACTATTGTTGTAATAATGTAACAAGCACAGAGCGATTTAACGAGTTAACACTAGTTGCGGCCATGACACTTGGTACTTGTTTCGATTGGTTTATTAAAATCAAGTCTTATGAAAGAAAAGTCTGTGTTCAAAACTATCAATAGGTTTAATTTCAGTTCTGGCCGGGCAAAGATAAAACTAACGATTGCTAACATTACAAATAACCTTAACGCATATATCATAAACAGTAAAATAACCAGTTTTCATATGATTTTATCCAAGATGAAAATTTAAATATATTACAAAGAGTGAATAAAGATAGAATTTTAGAAGTAGACAATAGAAACGAGGTAGAACTGAATAAAAATTTGGTCAAAGATGATATACTTTCGAAATATAATGAAAATAATAGATTTAATAATTTTGAACTAAATATTAATGAAACAAAAAAATTGAAAGAATCTAGAACCAATTTAGATCATATAAAAGAGGAATACAAAAAAATACAAATTTCAAAATTAATAGAGAGGTATAAACAGGTATTTGCTCAGGCTAAATTTGATGTTGGTAGAGTGAAATCGAGTGAAGCTGAAATAAAGTTAATGAAACAAGAATGGGTTACTTCACGAGCATATAAATGTTCTATGCCAGATGAACAGGAGATAAAGACTCAAATAGAAAAATTACTAGAAGCCGATCTAATTGACGAGTCAGATTCACCATTTTTTTAGAAAATAAAGTGCGTACTAGTAGACCCATTGGCTTAATGTCAAAGCTAGGTCCCGCACAGGAACCCTATAAAATCTTGTCTATCGATTCCGTTGGTGGTTTTGGGGGAAATCGATCGTGTATGAAATGTATGCATATACTGGTAGATCGTTTTAGCAGGTATGCCTGGATTTCTACTACGATAGGTCAATCTGCCGGAGATTTCATCAAACTTATTGATCCCATTGCTCAGAATAATAAAATCAAAATTATTCTACCTGACCAATATACAGCCCTCAATTCTGAAGTCCTTAGAAATTATCTAGAGAAGATGAAGATCCAATTGATATTCACCTCAATAGATCTTCCACAGTCGGATGGACTAAACGAGAGGCTTAACCAAACGCTGGTCAATAGAATAAGGTGTAAAATTAATAGCGGTGATAAGCGTGCATGGCCAAGAATAGCTCAAGATTCTGTGTTAGAATATAATAGAATTATTCATTCTTCAACTAAATTTGAACCGACATACTTACTTTTTGGTAAGAAATCATTACTTTATCAGTTCCATACTCTAAATGAAAATGATCTTGAGAGAGATAGGAAATAAGCATTTCTAAATTCTATGAAAAAATTTGAAATAAGTAAAAGAAGAGTAGACAAAACAAGAAGAGTTCACGAATTTAAAGTTGGTGATAAAGTGTATATAGAGAATGGAAACAAATTAAATAGAAAGAAAATGGATAAAGTAAGAATTGAACCATTTAGGATTCTCAACAGGATATCAAGTTCAATGTATGAAGTTGAATGAGGAAACAAGGAAAAAAAAGTTAAATTATTTCACAGCAGCAAATTGTCACTTTTCCCCTCTGGAAAAATGATTTCAGGGGAGGGGATGTAAAATCCAAGTACTGGATATTTAGTTAGCCTTGATAGAGGTTATGAAACATTCATATTTATATTAGATCACCTGGTGGTAATAGATCAGAATTTGTGTAACTTTAGTAGTTGGATTAGAACCTGTAATTTACATTTGCATGGCACCAATGTGGCCGTAATAATCATGTACGCGGCGTATAATTTCTAAGCCAAAATCAGTAGAAATAAATATTCTAGTTCTGCCTCTTAATTTCTTAAATATTATGCTACCATTTTTTTCTATGTTTTGAGCGGAATTTAATTCTTGGAAGTTTTTATTTTGATCATTAATTATCTCGTTAAATTTAATTAAATTTACTACACTGATAGCATCTTCATTTTCGAAATACTCTAAAACCGGTTGTCTAGACAGAAGATCAACTTGAACATTTTCTTTTCCTCTTTTGTAGATAATATTAAAATTAAACTGAGATAAATAATGTATCAAATCACATAAAATCTCATCTGTTCTGGATTTGGTTCTCAAATTTTCCAATGGTTTATGATCACTACATACGGCGAATTCCGGACCAATTAAATAATATTGTCAATACTTTATAGCATCTTTAATAGCTTTACATTCAAGATAAATAATCTCCATTTTCTTCTCTTTTTCAGAAAGTTTTCTTGAAAAATATGCTACTGGATATATCCATAAATCACAATTTTCCTTCAGTTTGAGGTTGTTTTAAAGTTGCTCCAATACCCTTGTAACTAGCGTCCGTATCTATATAGACATCTTTATCTACATCATAAATTGCTAAAATCGGAGGAGAACACAAATAGGATTTTATTAAGTTGAAACTTTTCTCGCATTCATCAGTCCACTTGAATTCGATATTCTTTCACAATAATTTATGCAAAGGTTCAAATTTCTCGGCACTATTTTCAATATATTTCAAATAAAAATTAATAGAACCTAAAATACTTCGTACTTCCGATTTGTTTGTCGGTCTCTTCAGGCATTGGAGCAACTTTAAAACAACCTCAAACTGAAGGAAAATTGTGATTTATGGATATATCCAGTAGCATATTTTTCAAGAAAACTTTCTGAAAAAGAGAAGAAAATGGAGATTATTTATCTTGAATGTAAAGCTATTAATATTTAGTTCAAAATTATTAAATCTATTATTTTCATTATATTTCGAAAGTATATCATCTTTGACCAAATTTTTATTCAGTTCTACCTCGTTTCTATTGTCTACTTCTAAAATTCTATCTTTATTCACTCTTTGTAATATATTTAAATTTTCATCTTGGATAAAATCATATGAAAACTGGTTATTTTACTGTTTATGATATATGCGTTAAGGTTATTTGTAATGTTAGCAATCGTTAGTTTTATCTTTGCCCGGCCAGAACTGAAATTAAACCTATTGATAGTTTTGAACACAGACTTTTCTTTCATAAGACTTGATTTTAATAAACCAATCGAAACAAGTACCAAGTGTCATGGCCGCAACTAGTGTTAACTCGTTAAATCGCTCTGTGCTTGTTACATTATTACAACAATAGTTCTCAAAATAATACCTCCAAACTGTGTCAGAAGAAACTGTAAGTACTTTAAGACATATATTCAAGATCAGTGAGGTGAGTGGCTGCATTAAACAGTAAAATTTAGTAAATAAATTGGTAACCGGCTGCTGAAGCTAGCAACGTGGCCAATAATCCCTTCAGGAGACATAAAATACTTACCTCCTCTAGTTCACGGTCAAGGCTTGGCAACCAGCCTCTCGATCGAATCCCGTATTCGTCAACTTTTTTCTTTTCTATTCTTTTTAAACATATATACATATATATATATATATACATATATATATATATATATATATATATATATATATATATTATTATTATTATTATTATTATTATTTAAATATGAAAAGTTTTTTTTTTAAATTTATTTCTTATGTTTTAGTGACTGTTAGATTTAATTATTTATTTCAAATTATTTTAACCGAATAATTATTCAATGTTCAACATGCAAGTGGACAATTCGGGTAGTGAAGTTTCGGATCCAGAGACTCCATTTTCGGAAATAAGTGAGACCGATTCGCAATACTTAAAACGAAGGACACTCCAAAAACGTCAGAGAAAGGCTACCCCTGGCTCAGCGGGCAACTCACCCAACACGAAAAAAAATAAATCGGGTGTGTCAAAAAATCCAGTTACAAAAAACAACAAAACACCGGAGCCTCCCATAACCCGCAGCAAAACTACTGCAGTCAATTCAAACAAATCTCCAATCGCCTCAACTAGCAGCAACCCTGGGCCTACAGAAAGCGACGAGAACCGAAGGTTCATTGACCCTAACCCTTCTCCTATTTTTGTCACAAATGTTACAAATTTTTATAACTTCGCTCAAGAAATAGCTGAACTTATAGGGCAAACTAATTTTAAATGCTTTTCTAGAGTAAAAGACATTAAAATAAACACATCCAATTAAGAATCATACAAAAAACTAATTGATCATCTTACAGTGAAGAACTATGATTTTGACAGAGTGGTTTTGAGAGGACTACACTCTTCAACGCCCACAACAGCAATCAAAAGTGACCTCGAAGAAATAGGTCACAAAGTAAGAAATATTTTGCCAGTGTTTTATCCCGCCGAAAAGTACCCCCTTCCATTATTTTTTGTCGAAATTGAACCAGCCCGTAATAACCCAGAGATATTTCAAGTTAAAAGACTGGTATATTCAACAGTAAAATTTGAAGAACCTAGGCGTAAAAATACTGTAGTCCAGTGTACTAACTGTCAAGCCTTAGGCCATACCAAGACGTATTGCCATCACCAAGCTATGTGCGTTAAATGCGCTGGACTACACTCATCCGACACTTGTCAGAAATCGAGAAACGAGCCTGCAAAATGTGCTCTTTGTGGCGAGGATCACCCAGCGAACTATAGAGGCTGTTCAGTCCATAAGAACTTTCAACGTCTTAGAACCATGAATCATCAACTAAAAAGTCAAGAGAAAAGCACAATGCAGGCTCCCGAAGTTGACAACACTGCCACCTTTCCTGAATTGCCTAGACCAACTGTATTACAATCTTATACCACCGTAAACCCTACAGATAGACTTCCGGACAACAAAACCTTGGTAACCGCAATCATTCAGCAGCAGCCTCGAACTCAGAGGCCTCAAACCTCCCAAATCAAATCTCAGCATTCATATACCAAACCCCGGACCTCCCAACCCAAGCCTCAGGAACCCATATTCAATCCCAAGGCAGCCAATCCCAATCCTCAACCTCAGCGTCAACAAATTCATCACTACAATACACCCTTACGGGTCAAATTACCACCTCAACAACCAAATTCTCTCCCTTCCAATCACAACATCCAAACGAAAGCTGTAGTTCATCAAACATTGAATGAAAATCCAGCACCTTGGGTACAACCCCCAGCCAACCCTCCTTTACCCCTTAATTATCCCCATCAAACTCAAGTCTCATATCCATTCCAAATCCAAAACCCGATCGACATAAATTCTATCCTGTCCACTTTCCTGAAAGACCTTCAAGAGAAAATCAAGCCTCTCATCAACCTACTCACGAGAATCCTTACCGAAGTTCCATTTAATTACCCTCGATGAGCGTGAAGCCCCTAGCTATCGTTCTGTGGAATGCTAATGGACTGCATACTTGATATATTTCTACACGACAACCAAATAGACATTGCTTTACTTACTGAAACACACTTCACTCACCGCACACATTTCTACATACGAGACTACATCACTCACAGATCAGACCACCCAGACAACACTTCACATGCCGGATCTTGTATTCTCGTTCATAAAAACTTATCCCATTCCCTTATTCCTTCCATTCCTACTGATGCTGTCCAATCAACCTCAGTAACCATAACAACTCGTCCTTTCCATATCACATTTTCAGCTGTATACTGTCCTCCCGGAATTTCCGTTTCTTATAACCTTCTTGAATCCTTATTCCAATCTCTTGGTTGCGCTTCATTGCTGGAGGGGACTGCAACGCTAAACACCAACGATGGGGTTGTCGAACATCCAACTCCCGAGGAAATATCCTTTCTACTGTAACATCCACAAGAGTTATTCCATCCTGGCACCAAACAACCCCGCCTATTGGCCCCTACTTCCATCAAAAAACGTCCCGACATCCTAGACATATTTATCAAATCCCAGATTTACACCAACCAAACCGATCTCAAATCCTTGGACGACCTTTCATCAGATCATAGCCCAGTTCTCCTTTTATTACATTTAAGTTTCGTTCCCAAGCCTTCCCTTCCTAGATTGATTACAGGACGTGTAAACTGGGAACACTTTTGTTATGATTTGGAGAACAAACTGGACTTAAAAATTTCACTTAAGACAAAACAAGACATTGATCAGCAATAGAAAAACTTACAACATCAATAAAAACCTCTTTAAACGATAATACCTCAAATCATAAAATTAACAATTCTCAGAAGACTGACCTCCCACGGCATATTCGTACATTATTAAGAGAGAAACGCAGAGCAAGAACGAAGTGGCATAGAACTCGGTACCCAGCAGATAAATCTATCTATACTAAATTGACTAACCAACTAAAAGCAGAAATTAGAAAATTTAAAATTCATAAGTTAACGAACCTAACTGAAAATCTAACTGACAAATCATTATGGATGACCACCAAAAAGATCCTTCACTTAAAAGACTTTAACCATCCACTCCTTACTGAATCTAATGACTGGACAAGATCTGTTGAAGAGAAGGCACAGTTGTACGGTCAATTCCTTTCTAAAACTTTTCAGCCTCATCCTGATATCATGAATCCATCTCACCATGAATATATACAAAGTGACCTAAATATTCCCCTTCAAATGACCCTTCCTCCCAAAGCATTCCATCCTTCAGAAATATCGAACATTATTCACAGACTACCTTCTGGCAAAGCTCCTGGACACGACCTCATCGCGATTCACATCCTAAAACATCTTCCTAGAAAAGCCACTCTATTCCTCCCCATCATATATAATGCTATACTCCGCTCTACATATTTTCCTAACCTCTGAAAATTATCCGTCGTGAAAATGAAACCTAAACCTAAAAAGAAACCGGAATGCCCTTCCTCTTACCGCCCTATTCCACTTTTACCATCAATGGGTAAAATCCTGGAAAAGCTCATCCTGAAACGATTGTACCCCATCCTAAATGCAAATCACATTATCCCAGATCACCAGTTTGGATTCAAAACATCCCACTCCACTATTCAGCAATGTCATCGTGTGGTGGATGTTGTTTCCTCAGCTTTGGAACGTGGATTGGATTGTATCTTCCTTGATGTAACAGGCTTTCGACCGAGTCTGGCACCCCGGGCTGCTTTACAAACTCCGTGAATTCCTACCTCCTATACCCTTTCTCATTATCCAATCCTATCTCTCCCACAGATCATTTACAGTAAATCATAATAATGTCTACTCACCCCTCTTTCCTCAATCTGCCGGCGTTCCTCAAGGCAGTATCCTCGGCCCAATTCTCTACACAGTTTATACAGCTGACATCCCAACTCATCCTAATACTATCCTTACCACGTATGCGGATGACACATGTCTATTATCTGTCAACGCTGATCCAGTTATAGCATCCCTTACTCTTGAATCCCACATCACTGACCTTGAAAATTGGTGTCAAAACTGGAGGATTAAAATAAATTCTCACAAATCTCATCACCTTTACCCTCCGTCATAAACCAGAGACTTCCTGCCCCCCTGTATCGTTTAATAACATCCCTCTAAGTCCTGTAGAACAGATCCGGTACTTAGGACTACACCTTGACAAACGCTTAACTTATAATCCTCATACTAGACTGAAACGACAAGAAACAGCTCGCCGTTTCAGGCTACTTCAACATTTACTAGATAAACGCTCTAAGCTCCCAATTAACTACAAGAGACTCATATACATGACAATCATTAGACCCATCTGGACTTACGGAATAGAGCTTTGGGGCTCCACTAAGCCATCGAATTCCTCTCGTATTCAATCCTTACAATCCGAAATCCTTCGGAAAATCCTTAATGCTCCTTACTTTGTTACGAACAAAGTAATCCATAACGACCTTAACGTCCCGTTTATTGCTGATTTGGCCCGAATCCGATATCAATCTTTTCATGACAAACTTCATTTCCACTCAAACCCACTAGTTTCAAACCTCGCAACCTCTTCAATTCCTGATAATCCTCCGAGGCGTCTGAAAAGAAGATGGCCTCGTGACCTTCTAAGCTGAACTTTTTATTTGAGTACTACCACTGGGTAGTTTCTCAACTTGTCTTTTCATGTCAATGTATTCACTCATTTTATTTACTTGATGTATTTTGTATACAGTTGTAAATTTCAATAAATAAATTAAAAAATAAATAAATAAATCAAACACTCGATGACTTGCTAAAGTTAAATGTCATAAAATTTTCAATCTGTTCAACTCTGATGTTCAACTTTTTATCTATGAAACATGAATTTAGATTAATGGGTTCAATTTCTCCTGGCCTTCTAGTTTAAATTTTTATCGCTTGCATTTTCCCCACCTGAGTTCTCAGAAATTTCAGCATGTGTTTCATTTATATTGACTGATTTTTTTGATGCACCAAAATTTTTATTCCTGCATTCTTTTTCTCAATGATACCGATTCACCCGACCTAAACTTTCACAAATGGAGCAGGGTTTCTTTAATATAGTATAGCTACTTTTGTGTAAATTATCGGTTTTCTCTCGGGGTTTTTCCAAGGGTACGCTAACTCGTTGATTTGGCATACTAATGTTTTTTTTCTGGAAAATGAATTGTCTAACCTCCTTAGTTCTGAAAAAAGTTTTTCCATATTTGTTATTTCTTCTCTATCCAAATTATCTTGCACTGCTAGTGCTAGTCCCATCACGATCATATTGATTCTTGATACAAGCGTACTTTTGTTTTCTGCTTCCAAACATAACCTTTCTTTCGCCAATCCATAATCCACCAATGAACCTCCTAAATATTTAAAACTGTACGCTTTCCTAATTTGAGACCATCCTTTATCTATGAATACTGAAAAAAAAATTGTTTCCAGCCCGACCAATTTTCAAGACCTATTTTTTTTAAGTTTGCCTCGTACCAATCTTTTGCCGGTCCCTCTACAAAAAACCGAAGAATTACAATGATGTTTGTAATAGTGGATACATTATGTCTCCGACATTCAGAATCCATCCATCCATCCATTTTGTTTTTTATTGAATTTTTCTATCATAAATTTCTTTTAAACATCCTGGAGCTTGCATTCATTAGAATTCAATTTATGTTCTAATTCTTTTATTTTCTGAACTAAAAAAAAATCATGACCGGATTTGGGAGTATTCGTATCAAAATCCCTGGAATTCGATTCCTCTAATGGAATACTATTAAAACAGATGTTGTCATCTTCACTAAAATATACCTTTCTAATATCTTCGTCAATTTTGATTCCTACAATCCTATAACTGTTAATTGGCCTAATTGCGGATACAGCATTTTTAATAGTGGATTTGGTTAATAACACCTCATGATGGCGTAGGTTTCTATAACATTGTGGTAATAAAAACCATACTATTTTATCTTCAGATACCTGCACCAATTCGTGCACCTCTTCATCTACTTTAATTATGCGGACAAATAATTTCGCTCCTATTGTCTTGTCCTCCATTTATATCAACTTGTAATTTAATTTATAAAGTCGGATAATAACAGATTTTATTAATCTGAAAAGATTACATATTAACGTTTTAAAAGATGTACAAGACATATTAATACAGTATTTACATAACGCAACTAAACAATACAAACCTGAAAAGACTAATTAATTACAGGTTGTAATCCAACTAATAAAGTTACACAGATTAGTTGGATTACACAGTCTCTACTCAGTTCTACATTTTGAACATACTATGAATAAAAGGTTAAATTATAAAATAGTTAACGAAAAATTAAAAAATTATAAGACTGAAATGTATCTATGAAGATAATTTAATATAATAGAATTACATGAGAAATAATTTTACTATTACTATTTTACAGTACATATACAATAATTTATAAAGGAATTAGTATATAATGTAATATAATAATTATATACAATGAAAGACTTGTTACTGACGTAGCATTAACAATATTAATGTTCCATGACTTATTACCTGTACTAAATTTAATAGACTCCCAGATTAGCGACATAGAATACTAGTTAGAAGAATGTAAATTAGGAATAACTCATTCCAGTATTTTAACTACTGACGAATTAGAACAACTACAGATCCCTTACAATGAACTGACAACACAAAACATCGAACTAAACTGGTTACTCAGTTCTACATTTTGAACATATTATGAATAAAAGGTTAAATTATAAAATAGTTACGAGAAATTAAAAATATATAGGAGTGTAATGTATCTATGAAACTAATTTAATATAATACAATTACATGAAAAATAATTTTACAATACATATACAATAATTTACAAAGGATATAATGTAAGACTTCTTACTGGTGAGAGTCCAAATAAGTTTAATATTGGTTACAATAAAATATTAATGGAAAACAATCCAATATGAAATATTTTTCTTCTTTTATAAAATAAATAAATAAAACAACTCGGTTGGTGTACAAGAACTGACACTCAGATCGCAGGCAGAAAACAGTAACATGATATATTGTTGAAATTATAGAAAATGAATTTTTGTTGTATGATTGTGAAATGGTCGGGTGGTACATTCAATAAATTTTACCCAAAATAAGTTTTACTTATTTCATTCGTGCCAACGTTTTGGCCTTACTTTTAGGCTGTCATCAGGGCTGAGAACAAAAGAAAACAGAAAAGCTTTATAAACAATGCTATACCAAAGGAAATATAACAGGTGATATAAATAGAAATGATAGGAATGACAAGAAGGAAAACAATGAGAAAAAGGTAAACTAAGCAACAATTGATGAGAATAATGAAAATGGAAAGAAATCTATAACACATATATGTAATAAAACATAGATTATAAAGATAATAACGCATAGTGAAATTACAAGAAAAATGATTTTCTTACAAGATATAATAATTACCAACTTACCGCTGAAAGAGACAATGAGTTTAAAATAAGTACTATTAAAAAGAATATGAAGCTCTGTGAAAGCCAGCGTTATTCATAAACTGATTAACATTTACTTTTACTATTGTAAGTGGGGGGAAAAAGATAGAGATAGAGAGAATGAAGGAGAGAAGAAAATATTAATAACAGAAAAGAACATACCAAAGGAATGAAGATCTAATTTTAACAAATATTAACTAAGCAATTTATAGGCCAAGAGGCAACGCAGCGTCATCCCTTCTAAATTCTTTTCTTGTATTCTTGAATATTACAGTGGGTAAAGTCTGCTTAAATTTGGACGTCATGAGGTGGTAGAGAAACGGGTTTACGGTACTTAAAAAGACATCATCAATCAATAAATAATTAATTTTAACATTAGAGAAATAATGTATCACTTCGTATTTATACCTGTTAATATAGACGCATGTTTTTGCGAACATCAGACACCATACGTTCAAAATCATTGGTTTCTCAAAGAGACAACCCAAGGCATTGTATACAAGTATACCTCGAAAAGGTACCCACATAACTGCAAAAGTAGTGGCCACCAATCCCAGGACCCTCAACACCTGGAAAAAAACAACAACTTATAAGCCATAAAATAATATATGATAAGACAAACATCTTACATTAAAATTTAAAAAAAAAAGTCGTTAACAACAAATTATAAACATAATTATGAAATTGAAGCAATAATGTTTTCATTCTAATCTTGGTAAAATGTATTTATTTGATTTTTGTTGTAATCAGAAAAAAATGTTAGTTTTGAGAAAATGAATGTACACAGTTAATTTTGTCTTTTTCTCGTAATTGCCTACAAATTACGCAACCTATCTGTAAGCTGCTCATATCATCTCTCATCTAACTCCACTTCGACTACTGTAATGTGTTGTACGGGGACCTTTCGAATGTGCTTGAGGACAGATTAAAGAGAATAAAGAACATCACTCTATGATTTCTTTGGTCATCCGAGGCGGTACCGCGTGTCCCACCTTTATGATGAGTTAAAGTGGCTCTTCCCTGCCATTCGTAGACAATATTTCCTCAGTCCATTCTTATACCAATCCATTAACTCTCAACACCCTTCATATATCTACAGTCTCCTCCAATTCAAATCCTGAGTCCAGCACCGTGAAACAAGATCTCTAAACTCGTTCCCAAAAAACCATAACATTTGATCGCTTCATTCTCGCCCGCTCCACCACACTGTGGAACTCAATTACAATCCTCCCATCCGCCATGCTTCTTCACTAACATCACTTAAATTCTTGGTTTTCCAACATCTTCTGGCTTCCCAAAAAGATGTTGTCCAAGAAGGTTAGTGATCTGCTTAAATGAAGTAGTATTGAATGATAGATTTTCTATCAGTTTAGTTGTTTTTTTTTTTGTAAAGAAGATATTCATTGTGCAAAGAAATTATTGCCTGCTAGCTCATTGGGCTCAGTATAAAAGAACAGCGGGGTGGTCCGACGAGGTGAAGGGAGTGATCATGAAAAAAAAAGGCTCTATAGAAAGAATATCTTGGGCACAAAACGCAAGAGAACTATAAGAAGAAAAGGATTGAGGCCAAAAATAGAATATTATAGAAGCCAAGAGGAAAGCCTGTACGGACTTCGGACGAAAGTAGGAATCTGACTTCCATCAGAATCATAAATTATTCTACCATGTACTGAGAGGAATGAGGAAAGAAAGATTACCAACTTTGAAGTTTGTAAAGGACAAAGAAGGAAATATTCTCATGGATAACGAACGAACAATGGAAAGGTGGAAAGAATAAATACAAGAGCTGCTGGAGGGGAACACACAGATTCAACACGTAAGTGAAGAACAGAGAGATTGAGATCTCTGGGAGGAAGAGAATTACATTGGTGAGGACGAATTAGAGGAAGCCCTGCTAAGCACGAAGCAAGGAAAATCCCCAGGTATAGACGAAATAAGTCCTGAAATGTTAAAATATATTGGATTTAAACGAAAGGAGATTATGCTTCATTTACTAAATTTAGTTTGGAAACAGAAGAAAATCCCCAAGGATTAGGAAGTGGCTGTTATAGGCCCAATCTTCAAGAAAGGAGACAAAAGACACTGTAATAACCATCGAGGTATTCCTCTTAAGTGTGCCAAGCAAGATATATTCCAAAATCCTGGAAAAAAGAATAAGAAGACGAGTCGAAGAGGAACAATACGGCTTTGGTGAAAATCGGAACACCCAAGACCTGATTTTTTGCAATGAGACAGGTTTTTGAAAAAGTCCTAGAAAAGGAAAAGGAAATTTCTTTGTGCTTTTTCGATCCCACTAAAGTATTAGACCGCGTAAGGAAAACTGATATCTTGCAAGCCTTAACAGAAAAAGGGATGGATAAAGGTCATATACTTCCGGTCGAAAGTTTATATCAGAAAACGAGGAGTGTATTAAGATTTGCCTTCTACACTTCTCAGGAAATTGAGACCACCACTGAAACCCACCAGGGATGTAGTCTGAGCCCCCTACTGTTCATTTTGGTCATGGATTCAGCTCTTCGAAAAGCCAACACAAAAATGAGAAAGTTCCACCTAGGGTATGCCAATCTGAGTCCAATAAGCCTCTCAACGCTGGCATTTGTGGATGGCATTGTTGTTTTCAGAGAATGACAGAAACCTTGAGCACAATGTTAGCAGATTAAATGAAGAATTGAATAAACCTTAATAAAAAAAGTGATGAGGGCAGGAAAGAAGCCAAGGAGAATAATGAGGGTCATTAGAGTGAAGATAAAGTCCTGGAACAAGTGGATAACTTCAAATACCTGGGAGCGCATCTAAACGAAAACTAATACATCGATTTGGAAGTGAACGAGAGAATCGGTGCCGCGGGCAGGATTTTTGAAGCGAATGGAGGGTTTCCTAACCGAAGAGAAGTAAAAAAAGGAAACGAAAGTGGCTGTATTTAAGTTAACATTCCTCCCTATGTTCACGTACTCTTCAGAATCATGGACGCTGGCAAAGAACCACCAATCCAGAATACAAGCAGCAGAAATGAAATTTCTCAGGAAGGTAGAGGGCAAACAAAAAGATACCAAGTCCGTAACACCACTAAAAGATTGAACCTGAATGTTAAACCAGCCAACGAGCTAATAGAGGAAAACAGACTTGTTAGCGAAGCCTAACGAGGCAAAGTGGAGGGAAAATGAGGAAGAGGAGGACCTAGGAAGAAGTGGGAAGAAGAGGTGAGGAAGGACTTTGAGAAGAGGCGACTCCATTGGAGCAGATGAGCACAGAAGCGGAAGACCAGCGGACCTGGAGAAGGCTGTGTAGAATTCCTCCGCACACTGCTTAGGCGGTTACAAGGATTGATTATGATGATGATGAACGCACGGCTTAATTATTTTAATAGCTAAGTTTAATTATCGGTTGTGTGCGAATTTCAAGGAATGCTAAAAGTATAATACATTTCTTTCTAAGGTTATATTTCTTATCAACTCATAAGTACGTAAATGGAAATATACATATTTATATTGAGTACCACTTAAGGTAATCTGTGGAAGAATGGAGACCTTTAAATATTCAAACTATACAGTTATTAGCTTTAATTTTCATAATAAATGTTATTCTAACTCTATATTTTAGGTTCCCCACAGTGTGATGTCATTACTCTTGCTGATCATAAAATCGATATTTTTTTTTATCACCGATAAAATAATGAATGGATCATTGAAAAATATTCGATAAACTTTCATATTTAGACTCCAATAATAAAAATTTAAAAATGACTTAGAAGTCAATCAGAATTTTTATTTTTCAACGTCAAACATATAATTTACGATGCAAATTTTATTTTCTGTTGCCAAATAGAGGCCTATATTGCTATTCAATGGGAGAGAATAAATAAGCGTTAATTACAAATCTTAGTAACAAAAGCTGTTTTTTTTACTATCCCAGAAAAAATTATCAAAAGTAAAATATCATAGACACTTACAAATCTACAGTGAATCCAGATGTCGTCTGCATTTCAAAGAGGCCGTTAAAAGCATCCGGATGTCACCGGTATTTGTGGAGATTGGATATGAATAAGTGTCTGGGAGGGGGAGACACCTGTGGATAGGTCTGACCTTCTTAAAGCTCGCATCTTCCATTCCCAATTCCATGTAAATATTATATATAAGTACTAACTTGTCCCTCAACTATTTTCAGGTTTTTTTTTTTTTTTTTGTGTTTACTCCTTAAGAAACGAATTTTATATTTAGCCCGCGGTATGAAAATTGTATGAGGAGTAAAACCGAGTATTAACTAAAAGTGGCCCGTTACGTTCCTTTCTCGATAAGATTCTATTATTTGTTTTACATAATAGATAGAAATTAAAAGTTAAATTCCGGGACTAATCGGGTAGAGATACATGTGGTATCTATGGTAACAGTTTATTCTATTCCTACTTCAAGAAGTGTTCAAATGCGTTCATTTTTTGTATAGGAGCCTTTTTATCCAGACAAACACTATTACTACTCTTCTTTAGATTCCGCCTTAAGCCGGGTCCATTCATATCACTTGGATACAACCTCAACAGACGACAGGGCAGCATTGCTCTGACAAGAGTAGGAAATTGACTTGCTATCTAGCAACGCTGTGCAGTGACTATTTAATTGTGTACAGTGTGTGGTGCTAGTATGACAAGAGATTGGTCTATTAGGAAGTAGACAGGCAGTGATCATGCTGGGCTTAAATACACCTCTAGGCTTAAATACGGACTCTGAAGATGAGGCCTAGGTACAAATTAAAAGTTAAATTCCAGGACTAATCGGGTAGTATCTACGGTAACAGTGTATTCTATTGCTTATTCTTGAAGTGCTGAAATCATCATCATCACGGTCATACCACGTTGAACTCACCGGTTCCCGTCCGATTACTGAAGTTAAGCAACGTCGCGCGTGGTTAGTACTTGGATGGGAGACCGCCTGAGAAAACCGCGCGCTGTTTGCTTAAAAGAAAATATCAATTAATCAAAATAAATATATCTGGCTGTATGGAAGTATCCAATGTCATTTAAAAAAAAGTGTTGAAATGCGATAATTTTTGTATAGGAGCCTTTTTAAAGACACCTCCGTAATCCAGACAAAAATTTCTATTACTACTCTTATTTAGAAACTTTTTTTTTTTGGCACAATCTATAAATATTTAAACAATATTCAATTGCATATATCAGTCATATTATTGAAAATAAAATAATTTACTACTTTCATTTCATACTTTCACCTTAATACGTTTGGCTTAATTCCGTGTAGCCCTATAGCTAGGTAACCCGATTTGGAAATAATTCATGTTAAATGTTATTGTATTTTTTATCCCTTCAGTAGAACCCAAACATTTGACGCTATTTAATCGAATAGTTATGTTGGGTTACTCATTCAACGCATAACTTAATATGTGAAAATTCTCCACCAAGGATACAAAAATGATTGATATTCCTACAAGGACTAAACATTTCTTTTAAACATCTTCCAGGGAAAGAAAACGGAATGCTAAAAGTATAATACATTTCTTTCTAAGGTTATATTTCTTATCAACTCATAAGTACGTAAATGGAAATATACATATTTATATTCAGTACCACTTAAGGTAATCTGTGGAAGAATGGAGACCTTTAAATATTCAAACTATACAGTTATTAGCTTTAATTTTCATAATAAATGTTATTCTAACTCTATATTTTAGGTTCCCCACAGTGTGATGTCATTACTCTTGCTGATCATAAAATCGATATTTTTTTTTATCACCGATAAAATAATGAATGGATCATTGAAAAATATTCGATAAACTTTCATATTTAGACTCCAATAATAAAAATTTAAAAATGACTTAGAAGTCAATCAGAATTTTTATTTTTCAACGTCAAACATATAATTTACGATGCAAATTTTATTTTCTGTTGCCAAATAGAGGCCTATATTGCTATTCAATGGGAGAGAATAAATAAGCGTTAATTACAAATCTTAGTAACAAAAGCTGTTTTTTTTACTATCCCAGAAAAAATTATCAAAAGTAAAATATCATAGACACTTACAAATCTACAGTGAATCCAGATGTCGTCTGCATTTCAAAGAGGCCGTTAAAAGCATCCGGATGTCACCGGTATTTGTGGAGATTGGATATGAATAAGTGTCTGGGAGGGGGAGACACCTGTGGATAGGTCTGACCTTCTTAAAGCTCGCATCTTCCATTCCCAATTCCATGTAAATATTATATATAAGTACTAACTTGTCCCTCAACTATTTTCAGGTTTTTTTTTTTTTTTTTGTGTTTACTCCTTAAGAAACGAATTTTATATTTAGCCCGCGGTATGAAAATTGTATGAGGAGTAAAACCGAGTATTAACTAAAAGTGGCCCGTTACGTTCCTTTCTCGATAAGATTCTATTATTTGTTTTACATAATAGATAGAAATTAAAAGTTAAATTCCGGGACTAATCGGGTAGAGATACATGTGGTATCTATGGTAACAGTTTATTCTATTCCTACTTCAAGAAGTGTTCAAATGCGTTCATTTTTTGTATAGGAGCCTTTTTATCCAGACAAACACTATTACTACTCTTCTTTAGATTCCGCCTTAAGCCGGGTCCATTCATATCACTTGGATACAACCTCAACAGACGACAGGGCAGCATTGCTCTGACAAGAGTAGGAAATTGACTTGCTATCTAGCAACGCTGTGCAGTGACTATTTAATTGTGTACAGTGTGTGGTGCTAGTATGACAAGAGATTGGTCTATTAGGAAGTGGACAGGCAGTGATCATGCTGGGCTTAAATACACCTCTAGGCTTAAATACGGACTCTGAAGATGAGGCCTAGGTACAAATTAAAAGTTAAATTCCAGGACTAATCGGGTAGTATCTACGGTAACAGTGTATTCTATTGCTTATTCTACAAGGACTAAACATTTCTTTTAAACATCTTCCAGGGAAAGAAAACGAAATTGCAGATTCTCTAGGTACCCACGTGAGCCACATTAGTCGATTTTCCGTGATTAAAAAAATTGAAACTTACTCGATTCTGATATTATAGAGCATAATCGAATAAAATCAGAAAAGGTAAAATTTAAATGATAAAATTTAAAATTTAATAAAATTTAAAATGATCAATAGAATAAAATTTAATAATAATCAATAGAATAAAATTTAAATGATCAATAGAAATTTCCAATGAATTATTTGAAAAATCAATAAGATATATACATGAGGGGTATTATATTGAATACATCAACATTTTCAAATTAATTAGTGAAGGTTATTTTGACAAAAGTCTCAGAAAACTTGTTTATAATTTTCACTCCTGTTAATACTTTTGCTTCTCAGAGCTTTTCTCTTCTTCCAAAACATTTTTATAATAATCCTTTTCTAGTCATTTGCCGAATTCCTCCCAGGACAGCTATTTTGGCCTCATTCTTTCTGGGTATGTATTCTTGTAGGTTCAGATCTGTACGTAGTGACTGATATGCTTTCCAGGCTTCTTTCTTTTTATTCACAGATATTCTAACTTCCAGGTTCCATCACTTAGTGCGTTTTCCATTTGTACTAACCTTCTTCAAACCACATACATTTGCAGCAGCTGTTTGTAACCTAAACTCACTCCAGAGTTCTTTAAGTCCCAATTCCAAGTCAATGGCTATCAATCTTTCTTCCAGAATTTTAGAATGCTCTTCTAACTTATCGATTGCTTCTAGTTCTTGTATATTAATTTTTTCATAGGACTTGGTCTGCTGCCTGTGCTCTTTCAGAATGCATGTGTCTGCTACAAACAGGTTATCCGTGCTGAATTCGTGACCTCTAATTACTTTTATATCCGTGAAGTATCGTCTCAGGTCCCAATCATAAAGAATATAATCACTGCTTCTTTCACCTGAAGAGAAGGTTAATTTATGAACTCTTTTGTGTGGATAAAAGGAATTCCCAATCATAAGATTATTATCGATGCAAAATTCGATCAATCGTTTACCATTATTATTCAATGTCCTTTCCGCACCATGCAGACCCACCATTCATTACACCATGTTGAACTCTATGATCCCATCCAGTTCTGGCGTTGAATTCGCCTATCAGGATGATGTTTCTGGTTTAATCACGACATTGATTTATTGTTCTCTCCAAGTCGGTATAAAACATTTCCTTATCCAAAGCAGATGCATCATCTGTTGGTGCTTAGGCCTGCATCAATCCTGATTTTTCAATTGCCAGATGTATGTTTGCCATTATTATTCTGGGGGAAATGGGTTTCCAGAGGACAATGTAAGGAAAATTAAAAGGTTGGCTAACTATTTCTCCAAAATGTCTTATAAATTTTGTGGGAATAGTTAACCAACCTGCGGTGGGAAAGTCAAAGCAGCAGGTTTTTTTTTGTTGGCCAATAATGAAAATTGGTTAGTTAAGGACATCAGATTTGAGGTTTAAAAAACTGTGCCGTCTACTACTTCATTTCAAGGTTCCAGTAATGTAGAAAGTCAAAAAGAAAAAATATTGACGAGGCATAATTTAAAACAAAAAACATATAGTTGAGGAGTTTATTCAATCAGGCAGTATTACTGAGTTGGTCACAGCTTCAGAAGTAGCAGCACGTGCAAAAGAGAAAGAGAACATAGCTAGAGCAATTAGAAATAAAAATAAATGCTTGGATACCTTCTAATTTTAAAAATTTGAAAATAGTCAGGATACCGATCAATGTCTATATGTATTTATTCCTTTCTTCCTATATATATATATATATATAAGGGTATAGACTTACTTTTGTTGTTGATGATAACATTTTATTCACCGTTCAATAACCTAAGAGAAGAACCGAAAAAGAAGGCAAATTGTTCCCAGAGGTTATACTTTTGATTATAGTTTCTACATTAGAGCCTTGACCTCTGTCAAGTATTCTCCATTATGAAGAAGGTATGTCTGATACATTGTCATCAGACAAATCAATTTCGTTTTAATAAATAATTTATTATATTTTTCTTTGTTCTTTTAAGATTTTCTTTGTATCCATGTAATAATTGTGGATTTGACGTTTAGCAAACAAATGTAGCCCCTCAATCATGGAAGGAGTTCTGTATCATTCCAATCTTGAAACCAGATAAAGATCCAAATATCGCTTCATCATATAGACCAATCTCCTTAAGCTCATTTATACTAAAACCATTTGAAAGGATGATAAAGCACCGAATGGAATGGTGGTTAGAATCCCAAAGTAAATTACCAAATTATCTGTCTGGTTTTCGCAAAGGTAAATCAACAATGGATCGTCTTCTAGAATTAAATACGGACATACACACGCCACTCACGTCAGGACAAAAAACAGTCCACAGGTTTTTCATCACATACAGCCTAATTATATGCCATCTTAGAAGCGGTCAAATACATCAATTAATCCATAGATCAAAACTTTGTTGTTTTAACTGAAAGCAAGAGTGCATTATTATCGCTTAAAAATATTGTTAATAAAATTATCAATAATGTCCAAAAGGAAATAATAAAATATCATTATTTGGCAACAAAAGCGATTAAACAAATTATATTTTTGTGGATTAAGGGACATGTGGGCATCCCAGATAACGAAATAGTGGACAAAATGGCAAAATTAGCCGTTACAACTGGCCAACAAGTAAACACTAAAATGCCGTATACAGATTATTATGAAATCATTAAATTAGAAGAGTTAGAAAGTTGGCAGAGTCAATATCGGGACAACTCCACCAGGCAGTTCTATAAATCGATTTTTCCGAAATTTTTTAGAAAACCGTTTTTCGCAAATATAAACATAGGAAAAGATGCAATAAAAATTTACATTAGGCTGAGAACAAATCATGGAATTTGCAACAATTATTTATGTATGATAGGCCTAAAACAAAGTCCTAAATGTGAAATGTGATCATAATGAGACCCTTAAGCATATTATACTTGAATGTTCAGCGTACATACAAAAAGAGAAATAATGCTCAAGAATTTAAATTTGAAAAAAATTTTGTTTATGATGAAATATTAAAATTATCTGACCTTAAAAAAATGTGTGACTTTCATGAATATTTGAAAACAATTAACAAAAATATATAATACATTTATATATATATATATATATATATATATATATATATATATATAATTTTTTATACATTTATATGTTTTTGTATTATGTATGTGAGTCTGTGTGTATGTATATGCATATGTGTGGTGCAAAAATTTATATAATAACAAATACACTTAAAATAATAAAATATAGCAGTACCACTAAAGTGATTGGGCTTACTGAGAATATAACTTTCATATAATTTAGATGTGGCTGTATGGAATATACCAATGCTACCCCTAATGGGGAAAAAAGGATATAAAATATATATATAATAATATATATATATATATATATATATATATATATATATATATATATATATATATAGAAAATATATATATATTATTAATACTTACACTATTCTTATTATTTTTGTTTACTTTATTATTATTCCATACCTTTGATTTGATAATCCTCTTTATCTTTATGCCATGTTATTATTTAACAATCCTTTTTATATCTTGTTATCACATACAAAATTTGTTGTTGTTTTTTTTTTTTTTAATTCCTATTAGTCATTCAACTTTCTTTGTGTCTACAATTCCTAATCTTTAACACAAATGTTTTGTTAATTTTTATTTTTATTTGCTATAATTCTGTTCTAATTTTCAATTTTTCATTTGGTACTTTGTTGGATTTAAACATCCCTCCCTTGTTATTTTGCATGTCTCTTTTTTATTATAAAATTCTTAATATACAATTCAATCTTTACGATGTTTTATTCTAATTTATTTGTATCATGTTTATTTAACAATAAAGAAGAACTGCAATGTGGGTCGAAACGTCGGCTTCCAAATAAACAGTTATTCCTATATATGAGCATTTTTTTACCTATATCCGGAGCATTTTTTTACCTATATCCGGACCATTTTCTTCCTCATACATATATATATTTATATATATATATATATGTATATACATATGTATATATATGTATATACATATGTATATATATATATAAGGTAAAATAATATTATTCAACATATAATCAATTTTGTTTCTACTATATAATGTATCAAGTTACTGCTAATTTAACTACATTTTCACTCAAATTAAGAACATGCTAAAAAAAAATTATATTTTTACCTGTGATATGTTATCCAATCGTTGTTGTTTTACAGTAGGAGTCATCGCATCCAGGATCTGATCTGTACGAAGACTGCAACTAATGTAGTGGCGAATTACAAAGAATAGGATGAGGGGGATAAAGTAGAATACTAACGTCCAGGTCAAAACCGTTGCTACGTACGCGTGTTTAGTCCAGTTGGAATCACACGGAGGAAATTCCGATTCGCCTTGGTAATTGAGATACTTGGTCGTGTTGAGACCGAAGAGCCGGGGTGAACAAATAACCAAAAGGAACGCCCATACACCGAGGATAATCCTGTTGGTTCTACCAGTGGTAAAGATCTTGTGGGTCTTCATTGGTTGGCAGATGACAATATATCATATCATCATTATCACCGTTGAATTAAAGGCGGAACCGTCCATGCCCATTTCCTGGACGTTGGTAATGATCCTACATCCTGCCTCGGCCCAAAGCCATCTGTGGCTGACTATATAATAAGAGAGTATGTCATTCGGAATTGAGACAAGGAGGACAGTTAAGTCAGCGATAGCGAGACTTAGGAAGAAGGAGTTTTTAGGGGTCCGGTCACGAAGTGTAGTGAACACAATTAAAGCATTGCCATAAACTCCAATGGCGAAGATGGTGCAATAAACTAGGGAAACGATGACCATGTAGCTGTGTGAAAGATCAGAAAGAGGTGTACACAACGAAACATTCATTTTACGAGCCGTGTTCGGGAATTTCGTACGTTTTATCAATGTTGTGTAATCACTGACCTATGTCTACTACGGGCCAGTAGTTTCTAGGTGTTTGTGATCATTATCTGAAATAAAATTGGAAAAAAATAATGGTTAGGTACAGTTCGGTATTACATAGATGTTTAAATAGGAAGATATGTTAAGGGGAATAGTTTACTTGAGTTTATAAAAAAAAAAATTATATATATATATATATATATATATTAAACTTACAATAAAAGTTTATTAAATATAAAGATGTTATGTTTTATCGTACAGGTTTTTATCTCAGCTTATCAAGGAAAAATTTCCTACAAAGGTATGTCCGCAAACGCTTTGTTTAGGATATATTCACATCTAAAGATTTCATTGTTACGAATTATTTAGGCATAGTAAATAAATAAAACTTATTTTATTTGTTCCAACTACTTTATTTATTAAATGTAGAATATTAACTTTCATATTAAATGTTCAAAGTGATTAAAGCAGCAGTGACCAAACTGAACATATGAACTAAGGACCTTAAAACAAGAAAAAAAATTTCGTGCGAAGGTATGTTTGCAAACGCTTTGTTTAGATGGAATACTAATATGACCTTGTCTCCCTAACTGTACATAAACTATGGACTTTAGGATTAATACTGTTTGAAATAGAACAAATAATAATAAGAATAGAACTATCAATAACATTTATCAGTTTATTTGAGGCTTTCGCAGAGTACTCATTATGCCTTCCATTTATACTAATGCTGAATATGCCGATATGGTGTTTGTGTACGCGTCGTGAGTATTCCATGCGATTTCCAAATAGAAGATTACCTAGTAAGTCTACCTTTAACTCAACGTTTCAACGTCTTAGAGAAACTTTTTTTTTTTATTCTCTTTATTTCCAGATCGGCTATTCCTAGCCTTACATGGTTTTTTTAATAATGAAATTTTAAGATTTAACACTTAGTGAAAGTGTGGGTTTCGTCTCATGCAAGAGACACCCCTAACTGTACATTATCAGATTATTTACAGAGAAGATGTAAATATATAATAGCGTTTTTTCATATAAAAGAATAATAGTAATTTGAATATAAAGCATGTAAACAAGTAAACAAAAATAACATTAATGTAATAATAAACAGAACTATAGCACTATAAAACGGAAAACTGAAAGAAAACAGGATTATATTACATTTTGTTAAAACGATTGGTGAGAAACGTTATCTATTGAGATCACATGAGAATATCTTTCAAGAGTCTTGGTTTTAGTCTTGGGGATGAAATAGGTTCGCCTATGTTGAATGCTACTGCTCCTTGGACTGCTGGTAATCCGGTCTTAAATCTGCTGTAACGTTTTTTAATAAATTCATCAATCGACTCTAGGTTTAGCTCTCGGTGAAGTTGACTGTTTCGTACAAACCAAGGCGCGTTTACTGCGATCCGTAGGATTTTATTTTGAAAAGTTTGCAATTTTTTTTTCTTTGTTGTAGACACTGCACCCCACACTTCACAACCGTACATTAGTAGAGGTCTAATTATGGTTTTATAGATTAATAAGGCTGTTTCTGGTTTTAATCTGGATTTTCTATTAATTATGGGATAAAGTAGAGCTAGTCTTGCGTAGGCCTGTGTTAATTTAGTGTTGATATGCTGGTTCCAGGTAAGGCGACGATCTAAATAAATTCCGAGATATTTTACAGCTTCCTTATTCCACGGGAGGTTGCTGCCATTGAGCACTAGCTCAGGTGGGTCTGAAGGGCGTCTAAGGGTGAAAATTTTTGCGCAGCATTTTTGAACGTTAAGGTCAAATTTCCATTTTAAAAAGTATTGTTGCAACTCATTTAGATGACTTTGAAGTGTGTTCCTGGCTATTATTATGTCATCACTCTGCGAGAATACTGCTGTGTCATCAGCGAACATAGCTATGGAGGTAAGTGGAGACTGTGTGATGTCATGAACATAAAAGTTGAAGAGGATCGGAGAGAGAACTGAGCCCTGTGGGGTACCGCCACTGATCGGTCTAATGGTTGAGTTAGTGTTGTTAATTTTAACTGTATATGATCGATTGTTCAGAAACGAGCATATGATGTCGTGAAGGAATTTTGGAGTATTTGATTTTTTGAGTTTGTAGAGGAGACCGGTGTGCCAAACTTTATCAAATGCTTGTTTAAAGTCTAGGAATGCAACTAGCGTGTGTTTTTTCATTTCAAATCCGTTGACTATGAACTCTGATAATCTTGATAATTGGTGTGATGTAGAATGGTTGAGTTGAAAACCAAACTGAAAGTTTGGGATAATGTCTATAGATTGAAGATAAGTAGAGAGGCGCATTTTAATAACTGATTCGAACAGTTTTCCTACGATTGGCAGTAGACTAATGGGGCGGTAGCTGCTTAATTCTTTGGCATTTTTGCCAGGTTTGTTTATAACCACCATTTCTGCTCTCTTCCAAGTATCAGGAAAATATCCTATCCTTAAACAGCTGTTGAAAATTGCTGTTATCAGAGCAACTGCTTTCCTGGGTAACTTTTTTATTGCAATTGCTGGTATCAAGTCGTGTCCGGGACTTTTCCTAATTTTGAGCTTCCTAATTAGTGACTGGATTTCTTTAGGAGTGGTGAATTCCACCGGCAGTTGTACTGTTGGTAGAGGTGACCGTAAAAACTCTTCGATTTCAACGTCTGACCGCACTCTATCGGATTGTGAATTTGAAAATGTTAGCTGGAAATAATCGGCAAAGGCTTCGGCTTTATCCAAGTCGCTGCTGATATACCCTCCGTTAATTACTAGACTAGGGATATTTACTTTTTTATTTAAAAGGCGTTTTGTAGCTTTCCATAATGATTGGTCTCTTGGGTCCAGGTTGGAAACATAGTTTTTGTACTTGGATATCGTGAATTCCTCTAACTCCTTTTTTACGGCGCGTTTTAGAAAGTTCCATTTACTTTTGTCTTGAGGATTCCTGGTTTGCATCCATCTCCTCCTTGTTTTATTTTTTTCCTTTATTTTAAGAAGAATGGAACTAGGCACACTGCTTGTGAGAGTTATCCTTTTTGTACGAAATGTTCTTGTGGTTGACTGCTTTAAGCATTCAGCTATGGTTTGCTGCAGTTTGTTTATGCTTTCATCGATTTCTTGTGGGCTTGCGAAATGATTTTTGGGACAAACATTATGGTAAATCAGGTGTTTATAGGTATCCCAGTCGATTACTCCTTTAATAAGAGAGTTTCGAGTAGGAGTTTGTTGAATTTCGGTGCTGAAATGAATTAAGACGGGGATATGGTCAGAGTTAAGAGCGGATAATGTTTGAACTGATATCGGTAGATTGATATTTTTAGTTAACACTAAGTCTAGGATATCGGGTGAACAACCTCTTCTGTAAAATGTTGGTTCACTCGGAGCGATAATATGGATATTTTGCCTGGAGCAGATGTCTAGCAATTTGTTTCCGCTCGAATTCGTTTTCCGGCACCCCCAGTAAATATGTTTGCTATTCATATCACCAATTACTATTGTTTGTATATTTGGTTTAAATAACTCGAGAATTTCTTCTTCTCTGATTTAGAGAAACTGGTACATTTGCTGCCGTACCACATGCTGATGGTATTTTAGCCCCTTTCCGAAATGAAGAAAGGAGTGTGACCGTATTACAATATTTTGATGATAATTCATCTGCCAGTGTACGAAGAGATGGATCAGAATTATATGTTACGCCAACTACAGTATGGAGAACTCTCACTGCAGATGGATGCCACCCATATCATTATCATCGGGTACAAAATACGTTACCGCAAGATTTACGGCAAAGATGAAATTTTTCAGATTTGTATTTAAACCAAGCTAATCACAATCCACACTTTTCAGGAGAAATTTTATGGACAGATGAAGCTACCTTCACAAAAAGAGGTATCTTCAATCAGAAACATAATCATCTCTGGTTGCATTAAAATCCCCATGCAATTCGTCAGCATCATTTTCAGCACGAGTTTCAGTGCAATATGTGATTCGGGATAATAGACAATATTTTAATAGGCCCGCATTTCTTACCACCTCGACTCAATGCGAACACATTTTTGGAATTTCTTAATAATGATTACCACGATTTAGTTTAAGATATTCCACTACAACTGAGAAGGAACATGTGGTTTCAATTAGATGGTTGCCCTGCACATTACGGAAGAGCTCCACGACAATGGCTAAATGCTAATTATCCTAATGAATGGATTGGCCGTGGAGGACCAGTGCCTTGGCCTGCTCGCTCCCCAGACCTGACACCACTGGATTTTTTTGTTTGGCGAGACATTAAACAAAAAGTCTATGCAAGGCCAGTGAATGACCTTAATTCTTTACGAAGAAGTATAATTTAGTCTTCTGAAACAATAACACATATCCAGGCCCATTCTGCTACTGCTACTGTTGAAGAAAGATCCCGAGCCTGTCTGAATGCTCAAGGAAATCGCCTCATACGATAATTTGGCTATAGTCTTAGGGTGTAGCCCGCATTTCTAATAATAATAATAATAGGCCCGCATTTCTTACCACCTCGACTCAATGCGGACACGGAATTTCTTAATAATGATTACCACGATTTAGTTGAAGATATTTCACTAAAACTGAGAAGGAACAAGTGGTTTCAATTAGATGGCTCAAGGAAATCGCCTCATACGATAATTTGGCTATAGTCTTAGGGTGTAGCCTACTTATCTTCCCCATCCTGCGATCAACTTTCAACAATAGCAAAATAAGAGCCCATGTCCCTCTCCTCATAAAAGCGAGGTAAGGTGTTTTGGCCAATATTTTCAACAGTTGTTTTATTTTTTATCGCAATTTTATCTACTATATTACTTACACTCTCGACTGATTTCATTTCTACTTCTGTAGATAAATTTTGTCCCAATTCATTTTTTGAATTGTCGTTAATATTTATGCGTTGGTCAGGAGGAATAACCTCTCGGCCATCACCAGTCCCTGACATTGTGAATAATACTCAATTCTATTAAATTACTAAATTTATTAATAAAGTATTAAAAAGGAATTTCCAATTAGGGCAGGGTCTAATCCTATTGAACTGAACACTGACCTAAGCGATGTTGACTGTTCACTATCCAAACACTGACTGAAAGGAATGCCCAGCATTTGGTACACAGTGTTGCTCCTGTAAAAATAACAATCATTATCCAAAAAAATACATCGGAAATAAGCGTAATAATCGCATTCAACAAGCTCATGAACTGGTAGAGTTAAGCAATGATGTTTTTAAGTTAGATTCTTTAAACCTGTGTGCCTGCGATGCTATTACGCATGGGAAAGATGGTTGGCTTAAATTAATGATCAAACTATTGAATTTAAATTCAATACTAGATCCCAAGAAAATGTTATAACAACTACTGCTCCACAGAAACTTGGAGGGGATTTAAACATAAGAAAAACAGATGTACTTCTTGAATCCTTTGGTGAAATTGTTGTTCGAACCATCGGCTAAGGTAATCTCAATCTTCAAAAAGGCAGTGGGAAAATAAACTCTACTTTCACGGTCGTAGATGATGACAGAACACCACTTCTAGGACTACGTTCCTGTGTTGAACTTGGACTTCTTTGTTGGATAGACAAGGTTACTCTCCCAGTTGATGATTTTATCAAACAGAATCAGGATGTCTTCAGTGGACTAGGATGATTCCCAGACATATATAAGCTAAAACTCAGTAGTGTGTTAAAGTCATGTTATAGACAACACTGTATAAGGTAAACAATGTAACCAGTAAGGGAGTCTATAAAAAATATATTCTTGTTACCAGTTAACATGTGTTGTTTTGTGTCCCTGACTCTCCATATGTTACTATGGTGTCAGAAGTTAAAAAACTGTAAAACACGGAAATGCCCAATAGCGACAACGATAGCAAACGAGACGAAACACTTACACCGAAAAAAAATTACATCGCCAACACCGGTACCGTCAACCTCACGTTTCTTTTCAGCACAAGTCGATGCCCTTCCGAGTGAATCAGGTAGAGAGGAATGGGAAGAATGTTTTTTTTTAATTATGAAATCTATCTAAAAGCATCAAGCCTGTATAAAGAGGATGATGAACGAAAAATTAATCTTTTCCTTTTTAGTCTGGGAAATGAAGGTAGGCGAATTTACAAATCATTTACAACAAAACCAACAACACGACAACTTGGTTAAACTTTTCAATTCGCATTTTGAACCAAAAAAACACGTTGCTATGGAAAGATATAAGTTGTTCACAAGAAAACAGGCACCCAGGGAATCTATTCAAGACTTTATCGTTGCTCTAAAAAACCTCTCTTCGTCCTGTGAACTGGTAGATTTGCAGCAGTCAATTGTTCGAGACGTCATGATCGTCGGATTGGATCCAAAATACACGACAATAAAATAGAGACTTCTTGAAGCTTAAAATATCACCCTGGACAAAGCTATTCAGATGGCAGCACAGATGGAGTACAGCCAACAAGAAATCCATGATATCAACGAAAACCTCATCAAAGAACAAGATAATCATCATCTCGCATAGAAGATCCCAAAAGGACAAACAATGGACTACACCAAAAAATCTCGACATCAACAGGTAAAAACTTGCTCTAGATGTGGTACGTCTTATGCAATCCGCAGCTGCCCTGCATTTGGTTCTAACTGTTTTAATTTTAATAGGTTCAATCATTTTTCAAAAATGTGTAAACTGCCAAGTAATAAAAATATCCCAGAAAATTAATATAGAGTTGAGACGATAACGTCTGATGTTCATGACCATGAAATAGCAGATGATGATTTTTTTATTGTCAAAATTGAATCCAAACTAGAAAACCCAATATTGATTTCTATGAAAATTAATAACAAAATAATACGGGCGCAAATGTGAATGTTATGAGCATCGACACGTTCAATTCATTAAAGGTAATATTAACAAAACCATATGTAACATCATTTACGAATCATGAAGTACCCATAATGGGCAAAGTAAGTCTTGATTGTTGTTATGATAGCAACTTTAAAAATGGTGCCAAATTGGAGTTTTTGATAACGGATTTAACTAAACATACTGTTACCACCGCTCAGTTTTTTTGTTGTTGTTTTTTTAAATAACATGTTCATATTTGATAATTTTTTTTGTTTCAATTAATTTGTATTTTTTCTTTTATTAATTTAATTAAAATTAAAATAAATCAGCTGTAAAATACTTCAACGTAATATTTGTTTGAATTTAAGAGTGATTTAATCGAAAACAGCTGTGAGACTTTCTTTATTTTTATTAGAAAAAAAAATCTTTAGTCATCATTGTTGTCTCGGCTAGCGTACCTTATGGACCTACCCTACAACAGTCGTTTTGTGTTGTCTTGTCTAGCGTACCTCACGGACCTAACTTACAGCAGTCAACTTCTTTGTTCAATAGCGACCCGCGCGGTGCAGTTTACACCAATCATATAGTTGTTTATCAGTGTGTTCATTTCCTTTAAACCAGGAGGGAACTTCTATCAAGAAACCCGCCTGACCAGCACTTCTATCAAGAAACCCGCCTGATCAGGGTATTATAGACATTTTTATTTCATTTTAATTGCGCAATTAAACTTAATTATTGTATAAATTCATTTTTTAAAAAGTATTATATGGTTTATTGTATTTAACGAAATCTTAATGTATTATCATTTTTTTTTTTTTTGTAAGTAATTTGATGTATTTTTCTTGTGTATTTCTTGTTTGTTTTTTTTTTGTTTATTTCTTCAATATAAAAGTTTCAAAAAAACTAGCATTTGGTATTATATCTGACGTCCATTTATATTTTTGATTTTACAATTCAAGATTTAACCTGGTAGGTAATTTTCTGTAAAGAAAAATTATCTGAGTCAGATTAAGGCAGCAGCCTATCAGAGATTAGTTTCTATAGGGAAAGCTGTCCAAGGGTGCAATCCCTGTTACCCTTACGGCGCCCTAACACATACTATTATTACTCGAAAGACTTGTCTAGATCTCAACTTTATTACCATAAATATACACACAGTTACCCAAAGTTCTAAAAAAGAGAATAATTCAGAAAATTTTGATAACATATTTGAAGGGTTAGGACACATTAAAGATGTAATACACTTGCACATAGATGATAAAATAAAACCAGTCATAGACCCTATGAGGAAAATTCCATTTAGTTTATGCAATCCTTTCAAAGAATAATTAAAAAGAATGGAATCCTTAGGTGCAATTTGTAAAGTAAATGAACCTGCTAACTGGGTAAACTCGGTAGTTCTAGTAAAAAAGCCTAATGGTCAACTTAGGGTATGCCTTGATCAAAGAAATTTATATAAGCCAATCATAAGACCAAGGTATCCAATGCCAAATATGGACTACATAAAAACAAAAATTGGTGAAAGCAAAGAAAAAATCTTCCCAATCTTAGATGCGACTTCAGCATACTGGTCTTTAGAATTGGATTATGACAACCTTTAACACACCTGTAGGCAGATTTCGATTTCTTAGATTACCATATGGGATAAATAGTGCATCAGAAATTTTTCAAGCTAAAATGGAGAAAAATGATTCGCATATAAAAGGATTATTAATATACCAAGATGATTTTTTAATATTTGCAGATACCAAGGAAAATCATGATAAAATACTTAAAGAGGTTCTTAATAGAGCTTGTGAAATAGGTCTTAAATTCAATAAAAACAAATCAAAATTTGAACTAAATAGTGTATAATACTTAGGTACGATTTTCGGCAAAGATGGCATAATGCCAGACCCTGATAAAGTTTCTGCAATTATAAATATAACACCCCCTAAATCTGTAAAAGAATTACAGAGATTTTGGGGAATGATTAACTTACATGGACCATTCATTCCTAATCTCTCTTCTGAAACAAGTAACCTAAGACATCTGTTAAAAAAATAAAATAAATATAACTGGGATGAAAATCATGATAAATCATTTAATAGACTAAAACACTAAATTACTTCAACACCAGTCTTGGTGTACTATAACACAAATAAACCACTAACGCTTTCAACCGATAGTAGTAATGATGCAATTGGTGCAGATAGAATAGAATAGAAAAATAATTTTATTCTGGGACCAGGTCCCTTTAGAATAACAGAGATGTACAGAATTAAATACATATTTATCTGGCCAAAGGCCTACATCATAATATAACAATATTTACATACCATCTTGAAAGTAAATAACTAAATTGGTATGTTTTAGTAGAAAATGTGATACAAAATTAAAATAAAAAAACAGACTAATTTACAAATTAAAAGAGAAATAGGCTTATGGGAAAATAAGTGAATAAACAATAGCATCTAATAATAAAAAAAATGATATCATTATGAGTGAGGAATATTTGCAGTAGTTCATCAATCGATCAAGTTGAACATATCTATACATTCTTTTTTTATTATAAAGCATCTGACTGGGAATTTAGAAGGTGTAGGGAAAGTTTGGATTTAAATGCGGTTAAAGAAGACGCATGACTTATATGGGAGTGAGTTTCAAAGGGAGATAGAGCGGGCGAGAAAGGAACGCTCGAAAGTTTTGGTTCTATGGGAACGGATATAAGTATCGGAAGGGCGAGATCTTGTGCCCTGGGATTGGATAGAAGATTTGAATTGTAGGAGACTACAGATATAAGATGTATGTTGTGAGTTGATAGTTTGATATAAGCAAGAACCAAAGAAATAGAGTCTACGAATAGATGGGAAAAGCCATTTTAACTCATCGTAACGGCGGGATACTTGAGACCTCCTCGGGGCGTCGAAGACAAATCGAAGCATACAGCTCATAATTCGCCTCAACCTCTCCTCGAGGCTGTTCGAGAGGCCACCATATGCCACACAACCATAGTCAAAGCGGGGAAAGATAAAAGAAGTGATGAGGAGCTTACGGATATGTAGTGTTAGAAGATGCCTGGAACGGTGAAATAATTTTAGAGAGCTTATTCCATGTCGGGAAATTTGGGCCACGTGGGGTTTCCATGAGAGGGATTGGTCGAAAATGATTCCGAGGTTTCTAACAGAGGAACTGAAGGCAATAGGATGATCATTTAAGGTTAATTGGGGAAGTGAGTTGATAGATTTAAGAAGAATGTTGGAACCAATTAGAGAGGCCTGAGTTTTCGCAGCATTCAACGAGAGTTTATTCAAGTTTGCCCAGGCACTGATCCTATCTAGGTCACCTTGAATATTGGCAAATGCAGCTATTATCTCAGTTGGAGAAAGGACAAGTCTGGGAATCGTCGGCGTACAGATGGTGGGAACAGTGGAGGATTGATTTGAGAAGGTCATTAATGTAACAGTTGAAAAGGAGAGGGGAAATACTGGAACCCTGTGCCACTCCTGTGTTCAGCGGTTGAAAAGAGGATAGGGGTTGATTAGGGATGGAGACTGCTTGAGTCCTATCCGAGAGGAAAGAGATTTTAGTTTAGAGAATGGGATGGAATGGTTCAGCGAATTAAAAGCTTTTGAAAAGTCTAGTAGAATTAATACTGTCAGTTTTTTATCAACTCTCCCAGTTGATGATTTTATCAAACAGAATCAGGATGTCTTCAGTGGACTAGGATGATTCCCAGACATATATAAGCAAAAACTCAGTAGTGTGTTAAAGTCATGTTATAGTCAACACAGTATAAGGTAAACAATGTAACCAGTAAGGGAGTTTATAAAAAATATATTCTTGTTACCAGTTAACATGTGTTGTTTTGTGTCCCTGACTCGTAATATGTTTAACATATTGACAAATCCTGCTCGTAGAGTTCCTTTTAAAATAAAGAATAAATTAAAAACTTTCTTAGATGATTAATTGCATGCAAAAATAATGGAGCGAGTGGACGAGCTTTGGGAGTGGATTAATAATCTTGTGATTGTAGAAAAACCTGACTCTTCAATAAGGTTGTGCATTTACCCCCAACACTTAAATAAGTGTATGGTTAGAGACTACTATGAAATTCCTACCTTAGAGGAAATAAGTTTGAAACTTTCCATCAAAAGTCACTTCTGTCTTTTCGATTTAAAAAATGGATTTCATCAAACTAGATGAGGAACCCAGTAAGCTATATTGTTTTAATACACCATTTGGTGGTTTTTAATATCTAAGAACCCATTTTGGTTTGTCAGTTTTGCCAGAATTCTTTCAAAAATTAACAGATCAGTATTTCGGTCATATATAGAATGTCATAGTTTATTTTGATGGCATTTTGTGTTGGGCTAACTCTGAGGAGAAACTTTGGAAAACAGTTGGGGAAATTTTTTCAGTTGCTAGAAGGTGCATTATTAAATTCAACTCTGAGAAAATCCAATATTTTGTTAACGAGGTTAAATATATCTGGTTTTTATTTAATAAGCTTGGCCATAAACTTGACCCACAAAGAATTAAGTAAATAATAAACTTGGATCCTCCAAAAAATGTTAAAGACCTTCAAACAATTTTGGGAATGGTTAATTTTTTAAGACATTTCATACCTAATCTATTTAGTAGCCCCATTTACATCAATGACAAATATAATAAAATCGTTAGAAAAGGATTCCGTTTGACTTTGGACTAAATCTCATGATGAAAAGTTTGATAAATTAAAAACTTTTATCTCAAATATAACATTACTTGCTTCTTTTGACCCCATTAAGACCGTCGAGATACAAGCTGATTCTAGTAATTATGCTGTTGGTTGCTCGTTCATACAAGAAGGAAAGCCTGTTTTGTATGCTACCAGAACTCTAACCCCTTGTGAGCAAGAATACACACAAATTGAAAAAGAACTCCTTGCTATAACATTTGCTTTTACAAAACTCCACAACATTCTTTATGGCCACCCTAATGTGATTGTTTGGACAGATCATGCTCCTCTAACGCCTGTTATACAGAATGATCTGAATAAAATAAAAAATAATCGACTCAGACAGCTTTAAAAATTAAAAATTTTACCATATAACTTTGAACTTAAGTATCTCCAAGGGAGGTCAATGGTTATTCCTGAGTTATTGTCAAGTAATATTTTTGTAGGAAATGTTACAGATGATGTGTCAATGAAAGATGTTGTACACATGAGTGTTTTATTTGATTACTCTGGCCCACAACTTATGAATTTAAAATCTGAAACAAATTCAGATGAAACTTTAAACCAAATTATTGGGTACTATAATAGTGGTTGGGCAAAATCTCTAAAATTTAGTGGAGAACTAGCTCACTATTTTAATATAAAAAATAGTTTCGCGGTAGAAAATGGCTTAATATATTATGTTGAAAGGTTAATTGTCCCCCCATTGCATAGAAAAAAAACTTTGAATTTACTGCATGAAATACATCTTGCCCCTAACAAGATCATCGAAAAGGTAAAAAAAATCTTTTACTGGCCTGCCATTCTGTCTGATATTACAAACCTTGTAAATTCTTGCACTGTTTGTCAACGATTCCAAAGCTCCAATATTAGAGAACCTCTGCTCCCTAATGAGATCGGTTGTATCTCATTCTATAAAATTGGTATGGATATTCTTGATTCTCGTAATATGCCCTTTTTAATCATAGTGGACTACTATTCTAGTTGGTTTGAGTTAAAGAAACTCTAAGACAAAACTTCATCATCATTAATGGAGTGTCTAAAGCCAATTTTTGTCTCTTATGGAATCCCCAAAATCAACGTCGCCGACAACAATCCATTTACCTCTATTGCATTTTAAATTTTTTCAGACCAATGGAATTTCGTTGTAACGACCTCGAGTCCCCATTATCCTAAAAGTAATGGCCTTGCGGGAAAATCAGTAGGGTTGATAATATCTATGTTGAAAAAATGTCATCATGAAAATTATGGCTCGGATTTATATTTACTTAACTATAGAAATTCTGCTGTTGCAGGGCAAAAATATTCACTTTCCATCCCTTTCAAAGTAGGACTCTTAGATCAAATTTTCCTATAAGAGATAGCTGTCTGGTACCTCATATTATTGATGAACCACAAGTTTGTAATAAAAATTCTCAAAAGACCTATTATAATCAGCACTGCAAAAAACCATAAGAATTTAACGAGGGTGATAAGGTTTTGTACAAGAAAAGTTTACTAAATTGTGGGAAAGGGCACCTATAGTTAAAAAGCTTAAATTTAGGTCATATTTAGTAAGAACTAATGGCAAAATATATAGGCGCAATTCAGTTTTTATTGAGAAATACAATCCTCCTCCATCGGAGGATTGTTACAAACATAACAATCTTGATTTTGATGAAAATGCTGAGGACTCAAATTATGTAGACATAGACAGAACTGCTGAGGGTTTATATTACTCTGGTTGTTCTTCGGTAACCAAGTCAGGTAGAGTAATTAAAAAAACAGAAAGATTGAATTTGTTAAGTTTTGTATTTGTAGGTTCTTGTTCTGTACTTTGTATTTTTAAGTTCTTACTCTGTATTTTTTATTTTTAAATTCTTGCTCTGTGTTTTGTATTTGTTTTGGTTTTTATTTTTTGTTTGTTTTTGTAAGTTCTTGCTCCATATTTTTTCTTCCTCCAAATTTTATTTCCAAATAGGTATTGTTACAAATTAGATCATAAGTTAATACTATATGAACAAAATTGTAAATGTACTTTGTTTTGTATTTAAAACTTATGGAGAGGGATGTTAGGTTGGTAACCATCTGTATAACCTGTGGGTTACCTCCTGTAGAGTAACATCATGTATTATTGTGTTCACGTGTGTAATAAAGTTAACATGTTAGTTACTTTGTGTTTCATTAAATAGTATATCCAAACAAAGTTATTACTACAAATAATGTTGTGGGCCTGGTCATAACTCTCCCCTGCCAATTTATGAACTGTTTTCGTAAACTCTTAATTACAAAATATTAAGCACAAACAGCATAAACAAAAAGCAATGTAGAGATATGCTATCAAAGTTCTTATAAAATAAAACAATAACGAAAGAATGAAATGAATGAGAAATACTATCAAACGAAAAAAAGGAATAAAAAGCATTTCTTTGTTCATGTCACTTAATTTCTTGTCAACTACCATCATCAGCACAGTTCATTTAAGGTAATCCCGTTAAGATGGGGATATTACCGTTAATTTGTGATTGCCGGTTCTTGTTACAATTGCATTTAGTGGGCTAAATGAAAACATGTGGTGGACTGTATTGAGACTTAAAACATTACATTTTATTGAACTAATTAACACACAATTCAGTGACATTAGAAAGAAAAATGTATTACATATTTTGAGGTGGGTCTGGATTGTTCATATTATTTTCGGCCGCCTTCACAACTTCTCTTGCTCCCCATTCTTCAGTCCGGGTAGCCCTGGACTTACTCGCAGTGGATCTTTCAATATGGCTAGCCACTTATTCTTCTATAACGTGTGGAGCCAACAACCGAGACTTATCGTGGGGTTTCCAGTTTCAACCTGATCTTCACTGCTCTACGCCTACTTGATTCATTTCACGGTGTGCCATGAACAAGCCGCCCACCTAAATTAGTCTATGCTAATTTACAAAAGAAAAAAAAAACATGAAAAGCATAAACAAGTTATATATAAAGCAAGGAAAATAGAATACATAAATGAATAAACTTACTTTACAAACACACATAAAAATAAAAAAGGAAGATACAAAGTTTCTCAATCTAATGTAAAGGTGTACGGTGGAGTGAAATATAGTCTCTTGAATAAACGGAATATAACAAACAGAAAATTGCAACTTAAAAAAAGAAGGTTGAGACAGTCGGCCATTCGGAGGCGGAAGACCCACAGCGCACGGCGTTTGTACGTGGAATATTAAAAGTTCAATTGAACCACTTTATAGATCGGCCTGGGTCTTTACCAAGGGACAGCCACTTCGTTGATTGTGCACGAAAGGTAGGAAGCACGGTTCGAAATGCCAGAAGAAGAATGGACCGAAGTCCAATCAACCGGGAAAAGACCTAAGAGCCCGCCCAGAAGAAACTTTAGCAGCAGGTCGTTCGAAAGGCGGTCCAGTAGAACCCCTGAAGAGAGGAGAAGAAAACAAGAAAACGCTGCTACGAGTGCGATAAACCGAGCAATGTCAACAACTAAGGATTGGAGAGGCCATCGGAGCTACAGGTGGACCGGAGGACGAGATTCCAGCGGGGAGTCTTCCGAGGAAGGTTGTGTCACCTCTGAACGCAGCACTCTGACGGTGAGAAAATATAAGGTAATAAGGGGTAAGGAAGGATCTTATTGGAAGGGCTAACGAGGCAATCGAGAGGAAAATGAGGGTGAGGTATTTGGCGGGGCAACCATCGGGAGGAGATTATAATTAACAATAGTGTGGAAAGTAATTTTAGACCAGGTTACCCGTGGCGAGATTGAGAGAGACGGAAGTTCGGTTCCTAGTAGACACCGGAAGCACGAATTTACAAATTAGCTGGGTGAGGCCACAAAGAAATACCGAGTAGTAGTGGATTATAGGAAGCTAAAAATACGAGGGGTACCCTCTTCCCCGGGTGGAGGACATACTTCACCGGCTGCCAGGTCCAACCGTTTTTATGTCACAACCCAGATTTAAAAAGTGGGGATCACCAGGTCAGAATGGACGAAGAGCACATTCCGAAAACCACGTTCTCATAGGAACATCACGTGGGGCATTTAGAGCGGGTAATGAAAAGGATACGGGAGTTTGGCCTTAAACTATCGAGAAAAAAGTCGAAATTTGGACTAAGCGAAATTGAATTTTTGGGCCATGCAGTTTCTCGACAGGGCATACAACCGTATCCCGATAGAGTACGAGCGGCTGTGTTGAATAGTAAAGGTGAGAGTCCGTTTTCCTGCCTCAGGCCAGTTCCAACTTCAAAGACATTAGACAAATCTCCCTTTATAAGGGTGAAAACATAGTAGAGCGGCAAGGCTGGAGTGTAGCGGAGAGCGTAGCTGAGAGGGTAAGAAATAATACATGTAGGCACCCAGGCCAAAACATAGTGGCGAGCGTAGCGGCGTAGGTACCTGCGCTGATACGCTAGCCTCTCCGCTCGGGAAATCTTCTCCAATTTCTTTACCTCCAGGGTTCAGTCAAGTTTCAGTGGTTGGACCGACAACATACGTGGTTTTTAGTATGGATGTAGAAGTCTCTGACTTTCACGAACACAAGGGGCCTGATACAGAGAGGATGACCTATCGTGCTTGTTATTTAACCTACCACTAGAGAAGGTGGTAAGGGAGTCCGAAGTGCAAAGAAACGGTACGATTCTCACCAAGTCAGTCCAAATTCTAGCCTACGTAGATGATATAGACGTCATAGTAAGATAACAGAGGGACTTCTTGACTAAAGAGACAGCAGAGCGGAAAACTAGTGAACCAAGCAAAGACCAAATATATGGTTGCTAACCCTCTAAGGCCACCACCACCTACACTCCTAGGTTATACACCTTTGAAAGCGTAAATAGTTTTATGTATCTAGGTTCCCTAGTGTGTGCAGACAATATGCCCTGTCAGGAGGTTCAGAGACGAATAAGGACAGCCAACAGGTGCTATTTTGGCCTAGCCAAAATACTAAGAAGTCATTTGCTGAGAAGAAAGTCTAAGATCGCTCTGTACGAATCTTTAATTAGACCTGTACTGACATACGCCTCAGAGACATGACCTTTATCACGTACAGATGCTATCAGCTTGCAGGTTTTGGAGCGAAAAATTCTGAGAAGAATGTTTGGACCTGTAAGTGATAGCGCCCAGTACAGGTAGAGACAAAATGCAGAGTAGTGCCAGATTTACCGGGAACCGGATGTGGTACAATTTATAAGGATCTCAAGGCTACGGTTGGCGGGGCATGTAGCAAGAATGGACGGGGACACACCTATCAAGAGGGTGCTCTTTGGGTATGTGGATGGGAGGAGAAGGAGAGGACGGCCACGACTGAGATGGTCAGATGAGGTCGAAGCCGACGCTCCTTAACACCAGACCTTGGCAGACTCTGGCGCAAGACAGAGATGATTGGAGGCGTCGTCTTGATGCTGCGGAGACCCGTACCGGGTTGTAGTGCCAGTGATGATGATGATGGATGTAGAAAGTTTTATTTTATCAGTTTGTGAACGCACCAGTTGTTTGTACATCATAATCGATATATTCTTAACCGTCACTGGAAATAAATAAATAAAATAGCTATTCAGGGTTAGAGAAAGTTTTATTAATTAGCATAAACTTAAAGCAATAATTAAGCTTAACCTTAATTAATAATTAAACATAAATAATTATGCTTAACATTACTACTCATTGTCTTTCACAATTTTAATTGGATTTCCCTGGAAATATGCTTTAAATGTATCACGCAAAAGCATTGCTGCATATGGCTGTCGGCCTCTTGGCCGTCGTTCCGGTTGGCCAGCCTTGTGACCAGGCGATACTTCGTTCAAATGTCTTTCGAATCCTTTTGAAGGACACATTGTGTTCCCTTACCCTATCTTATATGTACGAATCCTAATTCGCTTATTTTTTTCAGTTAAAGATGCCCAAAAAAAATTGAAAGGACTTAGTGATTACTACAGAAGTGAGTTCCGAAAAACACAAAACGAGAGATCAGGTCAAGGAGCCGATGCAGTCAAACCGCAGATAAGCCAAATTGGCCCTACTTCATGAGTTTGGACTTTTTAAGAGGACAGTTTCCAGAGGAAACATAAGGGAACAGCGTGCTGGAAGGAGGAAAGCAGATGTACCTGGATTACAGGCGGGTGATATTAAACCTGATTCCATTAATATTCTCTGAAGGTAACTTGAAAGACGAGAAAAATGCCACTGACGAGTCACTAATTGAAAATATTGATGGAGTACCGAACACTAGTACCAATAATCAAGAAACCAGAGCTTTCACTCATCCTAATGACTTTCAAAAGAAAAACTATAGGCATGATCAAATAAAAAAGTTAGTGCAGCTTGAAGAAAACAAAGTTGCACTAGTTGAAGAAAAGAAAAGAAAACAAGAACTATCAGAAAATAATGATAACGAAGATTTTAAGTTTTTCGAAAGTCTCATGCCCCATATAAAGCTTATTACTGGAGTGAACAAACTGATATTTCGAAATGAGATATAAGTAAATTGACTTCTTTTGATCTATATTACAATTTATTGTAATACTGTCCTTTGAAATATATTGTTAAGGCCAGATGAAGTAATAACCTTATAAAATATTATTAGTTTTAATCATAAATTATTAAATCATTTTTCGTAAAAGAAAGAACATTTTCTTTAGTTATTTTTCACATTTTTATTTTAAAATAATGATTTAAACGTTTAATTCATAGTTGTTTAGAATAATTTTATTCAAAAGGTAATTTTATTTGTTTAGTGATAAGTTCAATATTTGTAGTAAGTTTGTAAACATATATTATAAAAGTGAAATGAGAAAAACAAAAGGGAGTTTCAAGCCAATTTTACATATTTTACAATTTTTCCTGCATAAACATACCTCAATGTAATAAGAACCTTCTCTTCACATTCAACCGGCTGCTTCACCAGATTAGTACATTTCACCTCCAAATGAGGAGAAATCAGGTTTAGTATATATTCGAAAGTACTGCAATCCATCCTAGTGTACTGGAAAAAGCGATCCGGGTATTGTTTTAAATGTGGAAACAGGTGGTGGTACTCTCCAAACTATTTACGCATTCTATTCACTGGTTGCACTGCACAATGTTTGCCGCCTAAAACATTAATAATTTTAAGCGCACTGCTCTCATACAACAAATCATCATCACTGTCTGACGACATTCTGATACTGAAGTTTCTGGACTCCCCACAGGCGCCATGCTATGCTCGCCGCTCTACTATGTGCATGTGAAGCGTCGTTATCATCAAGGGTGAAAAACCTCCCAGCTACGCTCTCCGCTACACTCTAGCCTCGCCGCTCCACTGTTTTCACCCTTAGTAATTTGTAATTATTTAAGACATGCCGTCTTTATTTCCTTATCAAAAGGCATAAAAACATTATAATACATTTTGTTTGCAATTACACTACAAAATATGGAAAAATTAAGATTTGATATCGTTGTGAAATAGACGGCAGACGGAAAATCTAACCTTGTACGCATAACACCCATAGCTACCTACACCCCAAGGACCGATTTTCGCAATTCCACACTAATCACTAGCTGTAAATTTACATCACGAAATTATGAAAAAATCAAACTTTGCCAAGGCAAGAAAATCGTTAATTAAAAGGCACCAAAGGAGGAAATGCATCATTCAAGTATGGATAATCTTAACGGACGATATTTCAAAAATATATTTTGATCAAGAAGAAAATTTACAATTTAATAATATTTACTTAGAGGAAATCAGTAAAAAAAAAAAAAATGCAGTAAACGCAATGGTATTTCTATAAGCCTACAATATTTCTTTATTTAGAAATATTTCCAAAACCGTAAAAAATAGTTGCTGACAATGGATTTGATAATTTACCGTTTAAAGATTTATTAAAGTATCTAAATATTGAAAACATGACACAACACCGTATGATTCTAATTCTTTAGAAATTTTGAACAGAGCATTGGGAAAAAACAGAGTATTTAACATAACACATTCAGATGTATCAGAAATGAAAAGAGGAAACATGGAAACTTTTTGTAACCACATTGTAGACCTAGTAACTTGGAAATAACTTTCAAATCTCCATGGTCCATTTATGGTCAGGATAGCCGAGCTTATTAAGAACAAACTCAAGATTTTGGTAGCGTTCTTTCAAATGGACTGAGGTCCAACAGGCACAGAAGCATATCGGTTACCATTGTGAAAAGTACAGCTTTCAAACTCCTTTTTGATGAATCGATGAAAAGTCTGCATTCCTCTGGTTCATACATTATTTGTGACTTGTGTAGTGGTGATGGAATTTTTCACTATATTTTCCGTAATCAGCACAAAAAATACTGTTAAACCCGCTAGTTAAATATGCTGCAATGTTTTCATCGCAGACCTATGTAATTTATATAAAAACTATAATAAATAATAATAATAAATACATAAATTACATGCGATGCAAAAATTGTAGCATATTTAACTAGCGGGTATAACAGTATTTTTTGTACTGATTACGGATAAAAAGTGAAAAAATTCCATCACTGCTAGATAAGTCACAAATCATGTATGAACCAGTAGAGTGTATTTGGATAGTGAACAGTCAACACCGCTTAGTTCCGTGTCCAGGATAAGACCTCGCCTTAACTGGCAGCGTCCGATTGTGACTTAGTCATATACATAATTTTTTTTTCTTTTCTTATCTTTTTTTTTTCTTATTACAACTATATTTAAAAATGGAATTATGTGCTTCTGTTGGTGAAAGCGAATGGAAAATTCAAAGATCAAAGGGAACAAAAAGAAGAAGGCTAACCACTAACCAGAAACAGAAGGTTTCAGCTGCGACATGCGAAAGAGAAACTAAAAATTTTGGGGCGATTCAAAAAAAGTTTCACTTTAATAAACAGCATACTGGTATGGTATTACTCGTAGTATAAAGAGCTTGCATAACGGGCTAATATTCAAACTGACTCTTTATAATTCCCACGCATATTTAATAGCATTAATTAAATCATACTTAGCACGATTAAAGTATCTATTGAAGGTCACTACTCCACACTACGTACACTTCCTGCCGGACTCTCACAGGGCGGGGTTATATCGCCAACGTTCTACAGTATTTATATTAATGATTTACCGAATTGATTCAGAGTTCAAAAATCCCTATTTGCAGATGTTACCCCTTTTTATACTTCAAGTTTTAGACCGGACACAATAACAAATAGAGTTACAATAAATGGAAAATTAATATAAATCGAGATAAAACCCAAGCCATATTATTTACTAATAGACGACCGAATAGTATCCCCCAACTGAATGTAAACAGAACGCCTGTACCTTGGTATACGCAGACTAAATATTTAGAACTTAACATGGACAAAAGGTTAACTTTTACTTTCCACACTGATTATGTGTACAATAAATCTAACAAAGCACTGTGTACTATATATCCATACTTTAACAGGAACTCTAAATTAAGCGCAGATAATAAGTTATTATTATATAAATCCTGCTTACGATCTATTCTAACATGTGCATGTCCAATATATAGTTATACGTCGAAAACAAATTATAAAAAACTACAAATATTTCAAAACAAATGCCTAAGAATTGCTGAAAAGTATGGATATTACACTAATGTAAAAATTATGCATAGAGAATTATCTGTGCCGTACATAAATGTATTTATCAATAAATATTATTAGAATGCAAATGGAAAAAACCACAAGCAGAGCCTTATGTTTCAAATATGGTGCAAAATACAAACACTTATCAGTCGACGTTTCGCCTATTCAGGCATTATCAAGACACAATAAAAAGTAAGTTCAATCACATCTCAAAACAGAAGTGCAATAAATCCCAACGAATAATCGCTCAAAAAGGCTCATAATCTGGGACCGCACCTCCACCCCAAGACGTTCAACCCAAAACTCCTTGAGGTGGAGGTCCGGTCCCGGATTATGAGCCTTTTTGAGCGATTATTCGTTGGGATGTATTGCACTTAAGGCTCTGCTTGTGGTTTTTTCCATTTGCATTCTAATAAAATTTTAATGTTTCGTTTTGAGTTTTGGCTCTATTTTATTGATTTATCAATAAATTATGCAAAAATTCTTTTTTAAGTGTAAACACAATAAAAATCCACTTATAAAAAATATTGGGAACAACACAAAAAAGAGTACAAAGCGGTATGTACATAAAAGACCAGAGCATTTATTATTGTAAGATACGAATATATCATTCTGTATAGATACATTCAAATTGTCCAATTTTTTGAAATTCGAGAGGTTGGTCTGTTTGGTACAGCATATAGCGTTGTGAATTGTAGTATGACTAATATCACTAAAATGGAAATGGGAGACAAAAATGCCTGGGATTCATTTAAACTTGTTGCAACAGGCTTTCTTGGAAACAAAAAAGACCCAAACTACAAAACTTTGTTTATTTTTTATTTTATTGTTAGATGTTATAATTTTCATATGTTATATTTTCAAATAAAATGTTTACAAAACTTTGGTTGCTGAATTTTTACAAAATGTTGGGCAACGTGAGTGTCAAAGTTCATTTCCTTCACTCACACCTGGACTACTTTCCAGAAAATCTTGGGGCTGTATGTGAGGAACAAGGAGAACGTTTTCATCAAGATATAAAAGAAATTGAGCGCAGATACCAAGGTCGGTGGAATGTCAACATGATGGCAGATAACTGTTGGATGTTAAAAAGGGAAAATTAACAAGAACACAGCCAAAAAAGTACCATAAGAAGCTTTGATGGAAAAATAAAACTTTTCTACAAAGACTTGTAATAACTTTACAACACATGTGGTAATAAACAGAAGGTTATAGAAACCTACGCCATCATAAGGTATCATTAACCAAATCCACTGTAAAAATGCTATATCCCCAATTAGGCCTATTGGCGGTTATAGGAATGTAGGAATCAAAGTTGACGAAGATATAAGAAAGATATATTTTGATGAAGAGGACATCTGTTTTAATAGTATTCCATTAGAGGAATCGAATTTCAGGGATTTTGATACGAATACTGGGAAATCCGGTCATGATTTTTTTTAAATTCAGAAAATAAAAGAATAGCAAAATAAATTGAATTTTAATGAATGCAAGCCCTAGGATGTTGAAAAGAAATGTATGATACAAAAATTCAATAAAAAACAAAATGGTACAGAATGGATGGAGGGTTATGAGTCTGAATGTCGGATGCTCAATGTATCTACTATTACAAACATCATTGAAATTCTTCGTTTTTTTGTAGAGGGGCCGGCAAAAGATAGGTATGAGTCAAACGTAAAATAAATAGTTTATTTTATTTTATTTATATTAATTTTTAAATATGTTATTCTTTTCAAATAAAAATATTTAAAAAAAATAGGTTTAGAATATTTTCGGGGTGGAAACAATCTTTTTTTCACTATTCATAGATAAAGGATGGTCTCAAATTAGGAAAGCGCACAGTTTTAAATATTTAGGAGGGTCATTGGTGGATTATGAATCGGCGAAAGAAAGGTTATGTTTGGAAGCAGAAAGCAAAAGTAAGCTTGTATCAAGAATCAATATGATCGTGATGGGACTACCACTAGCAGTGCAAGATAATTTGGATAGAGAAGAAATAACAACTATGGCAAAACTGTTTCCAAAACAAAGGAGGTTAGACGATTTATTTTCCAGAAGAAAAATACATTAGTATGCCAAATCAACGAGTTAGCGTGCCCTTGGAAAAATCCCGAAAGATAACCGATAATTTACAAAAAAGTAGATATTAAAGAAACCCTGCGCCATTTGTGAAAGTTTAGTTTGGGTAAATCGGTATCATTCAGAAAAAGAATGAACGAATAAAAATTTTGGTCCAACAAAAAATTCAGTCAATATAAATGAAACAAATGCTGAAAATTCTGAGAACTCAGGTGGGGAAAGTGCAAACGATAAAATGTTAAACCTCCACCGCGCGCTTTGGCGGCATTTGGACCGCCTCAGAGGAAATGTGAAGTTCTCGCGGTAAAAACGGTCGTCACGTCGTTGAGGCCACCATGTGTTCCTAGTTTACAGCAGTGGCCACCAGATTCCACCAATAGACAACTTTTAGCACGCTTGGTGTGCTGCGGGCTCAGTGCTGAAGTGTAACACTGGGCCGGCGGTTCGGGTGCCTCCCCACGGCAACACGAGCGGTCTGAATGCCACCCTGCGCCAGAAAGGTAAGTTGAGACTTTTCCTCGATACGTTTTTGCTTTCCTTGCATTGTCGTCACTTGTCAGTCATTGATAAGTGAGCATAGGTTGTTACCTCTCATGAGACTAAAAATATTATATACTTGCTTTCACGTAGGATCGAAAAACACCTGGAAGAGACAAAGAGAAGGCGAGTAGAAGAAAGGCTCGGCCATCCAGGTACTTCAACGCTCTCTGGCCCTTCAACCAACCAGGAACGTACTCTCAAAAGGGAAACTACTTGTAACCATGGCCCTGAAGAATTGGGGGCCAAAAGAAAGGGGACCCTGAAAGGACAGAGCAGGGAGGCGCTGAACTGAAAGATGACATCGATTTCGAACCGGATGTGGAAGAAGACCAAGTCTGAGCAGAAAAAAACAGAACACAAATTACCTGTAACATATGCAGGAAGTACGTATGCAAGAATGACAGCACGAAGAAAGTGTCGTGCCAACGATGTGATGAATTTACCGACAGTGATGAAGGAAACTAAAAACGCGAAAAAAATTGCTGTTATCCATGTGACAAAATGTGATCTATCTTTATTTATCATAAGTCTGAAAAATATATTTTTTGTAACTTACAAGACTGAAAAATTCGTATTTTTTTCTCATTCCATGTGAACTGTGAAGTGATGGGATTATTTCGTTTATTTATTTTTTCTACGGGAGGGAGGCCCGTAGAAATTGAACCCATTAATCAAAATTCGTGTTCTCATTGATAAAAATTTGAACATCAGAGCTGTTTATGACAGAGGGTCAAATGTAACTTTAGTAAGTCAACGAGTGATTGATTTATTAAAATCAAGTCTTATGGAAGAAAAGTCTGTGTTCAGAACAATCAATGGTGTGGCGGCCGCCTGCCTTTCCCAGGTTGAAAGGTTGAGCACGGACCGTCGAAGAAAAAATGTTTGATTTGGCCGGTGCCAGCAGGTTAGGGTATTTAAAAGAAAATGCACATTAAGAGTAAAAAACGTGAATCTTTTATTTATAAAAAAATAATAAAATGTTATTATGACTATTGATACACAAAAATGACTGAAAATTAATATGAATGTGAAATTACTGTGATTACCTAATGTGGAGCCAGCGCTAGTGAAGTGTGTCCTCTTCTCGCCTCTTGTGTACCCCCTTTTGGAACATGCTACAGGGGTGTAAATAAATGTAGCATCGTGCTAATATGAGACGAGAAGAGGCTGAGGAAGGAAGCAGCGATTGCACTGAGCAATACGGAGCGACTACTTCCCCCTGACCACACTTCACTAGCTCTCGTAACTGACTGACTTGATCGGCACTAGGCACGTGACGTATGCGATAACATACGAGTGCCCAGGCCGACCATTTTAAGAGCATAGAGTATCAATACAAAAAAAATAAATGAAATAATCAATAAATAATGGCAACCAAAATAGTATTACAATAAATATATTGGATATTTTTAAGTATTAAAACTATTCTCAAATAGAAATTTATAAATCATCAATATATTTTCATAAGTTGATGCAGCTATGTGAAAGGAAAGAAAATACATTAAATGAAAGAAAATACATTAAATTCTACATTAAGGTGTCGGCGTCGACATACACCCCACCAAAGTTTTCATGGAGTGTAAACTTTTAATCCCGGCTGGGCCATAATGTCGTTTCGCCCGCCCACCCTGGAGATACTGCGGAAATAAGTGAGAAAGGATGCGTAACATGCTGGGCACCATTCCCGGTACCTATCATCTGTCTTCTCTCCGTGGCGCTCGGTGCCGACGGATACGTCCTCATGGAGGAGAATGCGCAGGGTTGCGCTGGTATGGGATTGCCCCAAAAATTGAAGAAGAGATGGCCCACAAGAAGTGTTGCCCAAGCATTATAGTTGATAATGGTTGAATGATAATGCAATGGGTTTGCATGTAACACAATATTTTAAAGTTAAAGAAATAAAAAATTAATATTAACGAGGGAAATAAAAGTCATATACATTCAAATATGTTGAGGCAACCATATAAACGAATGAAAGTGCCTTAATTAGTGCAAATGATATAACACTTACAATGAATATAAACAAGGTGATTGAAGTACATGAACGAATGTACGTTAAAAATGTACATATAAGATTGCAAATTAAGATTATGTTAGAAATATTTGAATGTTCTTTTAAAAACTAAAAAATTGACCTTAACTAGCAATTTATAATCTATCAATAAATTCTAAAAGGTTATGCAAATATCAAAATGAAAAAAGTTATATTAACTGACTTTACATGAGGTACAACTACCAATGTAGATAAAGATCCTGAGAGGATTTCAAATTCAATAATATTAGACAATATTTTTATGGACTAACACCAACTGTACCTAGCAAGTGAAGTAGAAGACATGGATATGCTCTAAAAAATACATGATGCATGATGATACATAAATATAAATGGTGATACAAATATAAATGAATGAAGAATAAGTTTATAGGCTTTACATGAAATAAAATGAATAAGGAATATCAAGAACCTGAAATAATGTAAATAATGAATTAACAACAATTATTTTTATAAAGAAAGAAGACATCATGTTCTAAAATGTGCATGATGAATGATATATTAATGGTGAGATAAATGTGAATGAATGAAAATTACATTTTTTTGAAACAACATTGACAAGGAATATCAAGAACCTGAAAAGGATGTAAACTAAAATATTACAAAAAATAGCATGACAATTTTTTTTGCCTGAAATTATTCTTAACAAGAAAAAATAGAAGACATAAATAAATATGTTCTAAGTGATGAAGCATATCTAAATGAATGAACAGATATAGGTTATAACAATTATAATAACTATAACATTTATAGTTTCTACATGAAATGACATTAGAAAGGAATAACCAGGAAGCATGTAAAATAAAATATTTTGAATAATTTCAGCGAGTAAAAGTTGTTCTTAACAAGAAATTCGTAAGTGATCAATACATTCTAAAAATTGTGCAACTTGTTAAATGAATAACTACATGCATTGGTTCTTCAGGAATAATAATATTAATGAATAATGAGAACCTGAAACACTATCAAGGTCAACTAAAATGCTATTTCATGGAATATTGTAAAGATTTTCATGAACCAAAAAAAAACTATTTCTAGCAGGAGAAAATTAAGTTAGCAATATATTCATATGCAGCTATATAAACGAAATAACTTGGTTAATTGGTTCTTTAGAGAGATAACAATATCAATAAGTATTAAGAACCTGAAATAATGGCAACGAAAAGATTATTGTAAAAAATATATTGGATATGTTTAAGTATTAAAAACTATTCTCGAATAGAAATTTATAAATTATCAATATATTTTCACAATTTGATGGAGCTATATAAAAGGAAAGAAAATACATTAAATGGCTCTTTACGAAATGGCATTATCAATGAATATAAAAAGCCTGAAAGAATCTTAAGTAACACAATAATGACAATATTTCGAATAATTTAAAGATCCGAAACTATTCTTAACAAGAAATTTATAAGTCACCACTGCATTCTGTCAGTTGAAGCCAATACATAAACAAAAATAAGATTACATTAATTGTCCCTTTAGGAAATAACTTATGCATTTTCACTTGGACATGAAATGAAAAAATGCCAATTAACATATTATTATATTAAATATTCTGAATAATTGTAAGGATAAAAAAAACTATTCTTAATTGGAAATTAAGGAGTCGCCAGTACATTCTAGCACGGTGGAGAAAATATATAAATAAATAAAACTACCTTACTCGGTTTTACATGAGATAATATTATCAATGAATTTAAAAAACAGAGAGAATGTGAATTAAAGTATTACTATAAAAAATATTTAGAATATTTTAATGGCACACAAAAAAATTCTTAACAAGAACAATAGAATGTCATCAATAGATTCTTAAAGGATGATGAAAATACATAAGTGAATATACATTACTTGCTTCTACATGAAAACAAAATTAGCAATGTATATCAAGAATCTGACAGACTTTCAACTAAAATATTATTAGAAAACATTTGAATATTTTAAAGAACTTACGAAGTATTCTTAATTAGAAATTTATGCTTCACTACATGGTAACAATGGTGAAGCAAATATACACACGGATTAAAACCCCATTAATGGGTTCCACATGGGATATTTTATTGTATATTAAGAACTTTAGGGATGTTTTTCAGGATTGAAATACAATTTTTTAACTAGAAACTTATAAGTCATCACCAAGTTCTAGTAAGTGGATAAGAAATACAAATACAGTAAATAAAAGAATTTCAGCTATAATATATATAGAAATATTTTGAATATTATTTTAAAGGGCTAATAAAACCATTCTTAAGTGTAACTTTAAAGGCCATCAATGCAATCTAAAGATTTATGCAGTAATGTAAACAACTACAATACTCGATTCAATATGGAATAGCATTAGAAGTGAAAATAAAGAAATATGAATTAATGATATTAAACTATTATTACAGCATACATTCAGAAAATTTTTAAGGATATATAGAAAAAACTACTATTAACTCAACATTTAAAATCGTCAATGGGTTTTAAAAACTTTAATTTGAAGACTTATGGTGAAGAGTATCTAGTCGTAAATTAGATACGTAAACATGGTTAATTCTTTGAAATATGACCCTGAGGCTGTATAATACCCCTTGAGGTTTTGAGCTTGGTTTGTAATAATCCCAAACAAGACACATAAACAATGGAAATCCTTAAACATTTTCCGGTTTGAACAACTATAATTTTAATAATAATAATTTACTTATATCTATTATACTTCAATTTGATTTTTTTTGTTAAACTCCTAACCTGCAGCGATCCGGCCCCGGAGGACCAAAATAGTGATGCGGCCATCTGCCTTTCACAGGTTGAAAGGTTGAGCACGGACCGTCGAAGAAAAAATGTTTGATTTGGCCGGTGCCAGCAGGTTAGGGTATTTAAAAGAAAATGCACATTAAGAGTAAAAAACGTGAATCTTTTATTTATAAAAAAATAATAAAATGTTATTATGACTATTATGACTATTGATACACAAAAATAACTGAAAATTAATATGAATGTGAAATTACTGTGATTACCTAATGTGGAGCCAGCGCTAGTGAAGTGTGTCCTCTTCTCGCCTCTTGTGTAACCCCTTTTGGAACATGCTACAGGGGTGTAAATAAATGTAGCATCGTGCTAATATGAGACGAGAAGAGGCTGAGGAAGGAAGCAGCGATTGCACTGAGCAATACGGAGCGACTACTTCCCCCTGACCACACTTCACTAGCTCTCGTAACTGACTGACTTGATCGGCACTAGGCACGTGACGTATGCGATAACATACGAGTGCCCAGGCCGACCATTTTAAGAGCATAGAGTATCAATACAAAAAAAAATAAATGAAATAATCAATAAATAATGGCAACCAAAATACTATTACAATAAATATATTGGATATTTTTAAGTATTAAAACTATTCTCAAATAGAAATTTATAAATCATCAATATATTTTCATAAGTTGATGCAGCTATGTGAAAGGAAAGAAAATACATTAAATGAAAGAAAATACATTAAATTCTACATTAAGGTGTCGGCGTCGACAAATGGGATTATTTTTAATTCTGGCCGGGCAAATATAAAACTAACGATTGGTAACATTACAATTAACCTTAACGCATATATCATTAAAAATAACCAGTTTTCATATGACTTACTCCTAGGTCTAGATGCCATTCATAAATTTAACCTTATCCAAGATGAAAATTTAAATATATTACAAAGAGTGAATAAAAATAGAATTTTAGAAGTAGAAAATAGAAACGAGGTAGTACTGAATAAAAATTTGGACAAAGATGTTATACTTTCGAAAAGTAATGAAAATAATAGATTTAATAATTTTGAACTAAATATTAATGAAACAAAAAAAGTTAAATGCATCTAGAACCAATTAAGATCATATAAAAGAGGAATACAGAAAAATACAAATTTCAAAATTAATAGAGAGGTATAAACAGGTATTTGCTAAGGATAAATTTGAAGCTGGTAGAGTGAAATCGTGAGAAGCTGAAATAAAGTTAATGAAACAAGAATGGGTTACTTCGCGAACATATAAATGTTCTATACCAGATTAACAGGAGATAAAGACTCAAATAGAAAAATTACTAGAACCCGATCTTATAGAAGAGTCAGATTCACTGTTTGCATCACCTATAACGCTCGCTTTTAAGAAAGAAGATGGTCACAGAATTCGGCTCTGTATTCTCGTTGATTTTCGAAAATTATTCAATTTGATAATACCAGAGTGTTATCTATTTCCGACGATAAACGATGTCACTGATAAGGTGTCTAACTCCAACTTCTTTAGTATTGTTCATATTAACTCTGCTTTTTGGAGTATTCCTTTAAAAAAAGAAGATCAAGACAAGACATCGTTTATAACTAAATTTGGTAAATTTATGTTCAAAGTTCAAACGGATATTATCAAACATTATAAGGAAAAGAAGTTTAGACGAATTTAGTGTTAACTATATTGATGACATATTGATATTTTTTAAGTCATGGGAAGACCATGTTAAATATATTGTGAGACTTTTACAGGGATTAAAGAGGAAGGTTTCAAACTAAAATTAGAAAAGTGTAATTTCGCGTAAAATTCGGCAAAATATCTTAGTCACATAATTCAAGAAAACAGATAATCCATACCTTACACATTTCATTACTGACAATGTCTATAATTTTTTACAGGAACACTGATTGACTGATGTAGGAGTCAATTCGCAAGTACAATATATTTATTAACACTGCCCTCGTATCGATAAACACCATTCTTTGCCACACGGTAATACAGGTTTTGACTTTATTTATTATCATACAATAAAAATTGTTTAAACCATAATTAAAAATGATTAATACAATTATATTTAGACTAGTGCGTAATTTAATATAATTTACTAAAATCATATTAGTCATCTATCAAATCTCATCTCAAGAGAATTTGATAGCCAAAAATAACCTCAAGAGACCGACAAACAAATCGGAAGTATTTTAGACTCTATTAATTACTGAGAAATTTGAACCTTTGCAAAAATTATTGAGAAAGTATATCGAATTCAAGTGGACTGATGAATGCGAGAAAAGTTTCAACTTAATAAAATCCTATTTGTGTTCTTCTCCGATTTTAGCAATTTATGATATAGATAAAGAGGTCTATATAGATACGGACGGGAATTGGAGCAACTTTAAAACAACCTCAAACTGGCGGGAAATAACATCCAGATGCATATTTTTCAACTTTCTGAAACGGAAACTTCGAAAACTTTCTGAAAAAGAGAAGAAAATGGAGATTATTTATCTTGAATGTAAAGGTAATAAAGATGCCATAAAGTATTGGCAATATTATTTAATTGGTCGGGAATTCACAACATGTGGTGATCATAAGCCATTGGAAAATTTGAGAACCAAATCCAGAACAGATGAGATTTTAGGTGATTTGGTACATTATTTATCCTAGTTTAATTTTAAAATTATCAACAAAAATGGAAAATAAAATGTTCTAGCTGATCTTTCTAGACAACCGGTTTTAGAATATTTCGAAAATGAGGATGCTATCAATGTAGGAAATTCAATAGAATTTAACAAGATAATTAATGGTCAAAATAAAAACCTCCAAGAATTAAATTCCGCTCAAAGTATAGAAAAAAATGGTAGCATAATATTTAAGAAATTAAGAGGCAGAACTAGAATATTTATTTCTACTGATTTTTGTACGTACAAAAGTACGCTTGTATCAAGGATCAATATGATCGTGATGGGACTACCACTAGCAGTGAAAGATATTTTGGATAGAGAAGAAATAACAACTATGGAAAAACTTTTCCGAACTAAGGATGTTAGACGGTTCATTTTCCAGAAGAAAAAAACATTAGTATACCGAATCAACGAGTTAACGTACCCTTGGAAAAATCTAAAGAGAAAACCGATAATTTACGCAAAAGTAGCTTTACTATATTAAAGAAACCCTGCTCCATTTGTGAAAGTTTAGGTTGGGTAAATTATTTCGAAAAAGAATGTAGGAATAAAACATTAGGTGCAACAAACAAATCAGTCAATATATATCGAAATGAAACACATGCTGAAAATCTTTATATATATTATTGTAGTGTTAAGAAATTTAATTTATCGAATCTTACCTTAAAAAATTCTAACATGATCGATCGTGATTTACCATGGATTAATTCAATACTAAATATAAAACACCATACGAACATCTGACTACACTCTTGATAGAAAGGATGTTGATGAATTCTTTGGTGTCAGGATTTTTTTCAAAAACAGATGTAAATAACATTTTCTCTATATTAATGAACATTTGTATCTTAATACGCAGTAAATTAATTTTGACCATTGCTGAATCGTTTTGACCACTACTGTCCTAACGTTAAAAGAGTTGGTACTTCAAGATAAGAGAAGGTTACCCGGGAGTGGTGTCAATAATGAACACAAAACTGAAAAATTTATTATTTCTGGGTTTATTTTTTAGCCTATATTCTTGAACATCATCAGTGGAGTTCAGCTTAGAATGCACCTTTTTTTTTTTTAAAGAACGAGCTCGGGGGTTAGCTATGACAACAAATACCTTACGATATTTAGAAAATAAATATAATCACTTTCAGTATTAGAAATAGAACGTGAACTTAACCTGATGACTTACAGCACACCAACCCCTCTGTCATCTCTAGGCCAACTGATATATCCACAGGTGTTTTCACCCCCACCTCTCTAACCCCGTCTGCTGCCAGCCTGCCCCCCCACCCCTTTGCAGGGCACGGATAACATTTTAATGTGTGTATTGCTGCGGATTTTTTGTTGTCTTGATTGTTCATTTAACGTCGCTTTATGCTGCTAAGGCTAACTGGATTACGCTATATTGGGAGCTCTAAATTTCGGCTATCCAGCTTTAATTAGGATAGAGATTTTTTACCAGTACCTGACATCGTACAGATTGGACAGATCGTACAGATGACATCGGACGACATAACCGAGGATTTTTTCTCTCTTTAAAAAATCCTAGGGCCACCTGCCGGGGTACGAACCCGCGGTCTTAGGCTTAGTAGTTTGTTCTGCTAACCACTAGACCACAGGTCACCCCTATTGTACTCTCTTCGGTATTACATATATTAAAAATAGGATTTAGATGTGATTTGAACGTAAAATCAGAATAGTAACAATTTTTCGTCAAGTATATTTCAAAGTCGAGCAATTTTTATATATATTTAGAATTATTTTATTGTAGGCCTGTAAAAGACATAACGCTGTCCTAGTATTACAAAGTTCTGTGATACAAATAAATGAAAATGAGAAAAACAATGTTAAAGATTCTGGGAAACGGATTCTTTAGGTGATGGAATGTTATAGTTTTTTTTTTTTTTAATTCACTCGGGCGAAATTGAACAGCAGAATAAGTATCCCATAAAAACTGAAAATTAAAAATGAAATAATGATAACATTTATAGAAGAAATAAAATAAAATCGACTTTTGTTACTCCATAATGAGAACAATAATTGTGACAATGTAAGATTGAACATTATATAACTATACATAAATTTACTTCTCTTCAAATCTTTACTTATTTTGGCGAAAGTAATTTTATGAAATTGTTGATCAATTGCTGGCAAACACATATACAATTGGCACAAGAAGTATTTGCACAGCGACTGATTTGAGGACCTATACGTGTAAAAAAAAAATTTTTAGTCTAAATTACATAAATTACTTAATATTTTGTAAACATACCATTTGCGTTAATAACTGCCTGCAGACGCCTTAGCATGGATTCTACTAAATTATTTAATATTCCTACTGATTACTTGTTTTAAGTGTTCCTTGCTAGTAACGTTTGTCTGTCGTACATTATGTGTGATGAAAAACTATATTATGTTGAATATTCAATATATGTTCAATTTTTTTCTATATTATATTTATCATATAAAATTGTCTGCTCTTGACTAATTAAAGATAAATCAAGGAGGCTAAAAAAAAATTCTATTAAGCATAATCCTCTAATCGCTGGGTGTGGAAATACTTTTTGTGCCAACTGTATATAGACTTCGAAGTACCAATTTTATTCTGGTGAAAGTCATCTATTACATCATCAACTTATTATTCAGTTATTGCTTTGTGCTGGTACGCGATTTCTCTGATTTCATTGCCACAGATCAACAGTTTTTAGTGATTTTCAGAGGGAGTTCGGTACTTTACTTCGTAAAATAATTTACAGAATTCTAAAGATACGACTTTTGAAAGCGAAACCACATTATTTTGCATTTTAGAAAAATGATTAGCTGAGGTCCAGAGATTCTTGTTCTCTTATTTGAAGTATTCCCGAATGATTTTTCGTATTCACTTTTAATGTGAGGTATTGAAATATTCCGATTGCCTCAAGTTCCGTTCAATCACACCTCCTATACTATCCTATACTATCACAACTATTGTGGTCTAGTGGATTCATAAGATCAAATCTTGCAAAAAGGGAAAATCTTCTATTGCCATGTGTTAAGACCCTTAATATTAAAAGATTAGTTATTTTTGTTGTTTTTAAGTGTTAGCATATTTCTTTGTTTTGTAATTTATAACGATTCAATTCATAAATCGTTCGAGTAACGTTTTTTCTTTGGTGTATCTTTCTTATATTACTGATTGAAACCAAAAAAAATTATTTTATTTTATTTATTACAAAGGATAATTTGCCATTGAGCCATGCGAAAATGTTGTTTGTGCTCATTGTATATGGTATAAGTGAATTAACAAGTGCTTGTTGTTTACTGTGAATGACCGAAGTACACACTGTAATCCAGGTAGTGCAGTCAGTTAAAGATAGTTGGTCGAGTTGGATGGATGTACTCCTCACGCTCTCACCTATCGATTATCACCTGCTGGACATCGTTGGACTCGCATTACACCTGCAGGTTGTGAAAATTGAACATTATTTTTTTTATTTTAACTTATTTATTTTCATTATCACATATTGCGCGGAAACATCGAGATTGACAAATGACGCATACGGCAATTTTCTTGTCTTCGAGCGCAAGAGCCTCCGAAGAAAATTAGGCCCATCTGTGTTGATGGAAGATGGAGGCGATGAAAAAATGAGGAGTGTAAGATCTCTTTGGTGAGCCTGACGTGGTCAGTTTTATCAAGCGGTCCAGATAGGCTGGACATGTGAGGAAGATGAGCGCAGAGGAAATCCCAAAGCGTGTGCTGACCGAGTTCATCCACGGACGGAGGAGAGCCGACCAAGACTGCGGTGGGCTGACTGTGGCTGAGGATCCCAAGAACCTGGGAGTCTGGATGGCAGCAGCACTCAACAGGGACTACTTGTCTGTATTTAGTGATGGGCGGGAGGAGGTTCCTCCGGATATTGGAAATCAAAATAAGCAATTACTTAAGGAAAATAATGAACAAACAGAAACTAAAATGGAAACAGAAATAATAAGTAAACCGGACTACAATGTAATTCCTCAAACTCAAAAACTCAAACAATAACTTCTCAAATAAATTCCAATTTAGGAAAAAATAATAAATAGGATATTACGAACCGACAGATTTAGGACCATACTTTGCGTTTATTGAGAGTAATTCTGCAGAGGGACCTGGTAAAGGGCGTTTGCATCCAAAACAAAACATATTAACGTTTGCATTCCAATTTTTACCTTAGAAAAAAAGGAAGTTATCAGGGATGTGGATTTAGAATTATCGGAATCAGAAATTCTAGATAATTTAAAGACTTCACCTAATATCAATGAATTGATATAACATTAGGTTCAATAAATATTGCCAGTAGTGCTACATGAAAAGTTCATGAAAATCCTAAGAGTTCTAATCATCATAGAAATTCCGTATAAAAGGTATGAAGTTCGTAACAACAGCACTTCCACTAGAAAATAGCAAATTAAATCTGCTAATTGGTCCGATTTTGAAAGAATCACTCCAGAAAATCCTTCACTGCCCCCCGACAACACTACATATGACGGATTTATTAAATTTCTTAATAATACATGTGAACGCGAGTCATAAATGTTAGGCGTTATTAATAAAAAAATCATAAACAGGGAATCTAATTCCATTGAATATAAGTGCACTAGTATTGGTAACGTTTACAGGTTAACTCTTACCTCCCTATATTTCGATAGCGAAACAGAAAAATATTAAGAAGCATATGAGGAATTATAACCTGACGTATACCGAGGCTAAGGCTAAAATAGCGGGAAAATCATACAGTTGGGTAGCGTTGATAAATACTCCGGATGACTTTCCAACATAGGAGCAATCTAAAAATCATTTAGTGACTAATTAGAAAAATTATGTGTTACCTAGGGAGGGGGGCAAAGGGCTGGGAGCGGACAGGGTATATTCCTCATCCCGTTACACCACTCCCTCGTTTCCAAAAGAGGCGACCATAGCCGGTTCTTTTCATTCGTGCAACACTATGTATCCCACTACAGGATAATACCAGAATATTACCGATAAAGCCTGATTACGCCACAAGTAGAAGCCAGAGCTGCACTGTCACCCAGCACCGCTGGATACGACCTTGACCTATAAACCTTCACCAGGGCGTTCATCTCGCTCCATCTCGTAACTTCCAACCTCCGTCTCCCGTCGTTGTCTCGCGGTCAGTGGCAATTACCCTCGGCACCATCCGTCGTCCCTGCAGCTTCAGTTCTTGTGCCTCGGCCAGATCCCCAGTGGAGATCTGAGCTGGTCGGAGAAGGTCATGGGTGTTTATTATTCTAGATGATGGATATGAATATTGTTGTAGATGATGGATCGAGTTTTGTTTGGGAATTATTAATTTTATTACTGGTTATGAGGTAATGAGTGCTGATGGTGAATGTGTATGTTGCAATTAGTATTAGTGCATATAGTTATTATTATAGATGAGGGATATGATTATTGTTATAGATGATAGATCGAATATTATTTTGTAATTATTATTTTATTAATGCCTCACTAATGAATCTCTAATTGTTATTTTATTAATGCCTTACTAATGAATCTGTAATTGTTATTATAATGCCTTATCAATAATAGTTGAATACAATTTATATTTCAATATAATACTGTATGATTTTGTTAGATAAATGTTTTGGGGTTAATTTCATCACCCAGTTTCCCTTATGTGTCCTCGATTATACCCTGTCCGCTCCCCAGCCCTTTGCCCCCCTCCCCCCCCCACCCCGTAGGTAACAATTTGGTGTCAGGTCTGGAGTGTAGGTTGCAAAAATACCGAATAAAGTGAACCCAGTGAGAAAAAGAGTCGTGTACCCCTTAGACCCCCGGGTGGAGGTAGGGCAAGAAGGGACATGGGTCTGCAAGGTGTGGTTGAACTATGGTCGGGAGCCCCAGGGAGTCTTTCGTTCGTTCAATTTTTTTCTCTCTCAGAAACTGGATAAGATTGGAATACTGGGGAGCTCCCTGTATGCACTAACACTCATTACAACTTACACATTCCCCATCAGTACTCATTACCTCATAACCAGTAATACAATTAATAATTCCCAAGCAAAACTCGATCTGTCATCTGGAACAATAATCACATCATCCTCTATAACAATATTCATATGCGTTAATAACAACTTACAACTTAAACATTCACCCTCAGTACTCATTACCTCATAACCATTGCTTAATTTCCATTTAAAACCAGTCCCCTCTTCTCTACACATAATTCCGGGCGCACTAATACTTAAAGACAAGATTCCTATCTGTCTTGTGGCCAAACACGACGAATGAAAAATAAAATAATTAACTCGCTCTATCTTCAACTGACCACTCTCTGGCCACACCCCAAGTCTAGTGCCCACATCCAACGAGGAAATCTCTTACCTTCCTGTGTCTTTTGTTCCGGACCCGATTCTTTCTGCTAGTACACGCCTTCAACTCATCTTCAGCCAAATCTCTAGTCAGGAGACACCCACCCTGCCAGCCGGGCAGTGGCTCTATCTCAGCCAGTCTTCAACTGCTCCACCCTACTCGAGAGGAAAAACGGCTGGGTATTTGAAGGCTTATCCGAGTTAGCGTCAACATTCTTATCCGGGGGTCAGTGAGGTGGTTCAGATGGCAGATGGACCAGATGGGTGGTCATCATTATCCCAACCACTCGTGAATTGAATTTAACTTATTAAATATTCCCTCAGATCGACTCGAAGGGGACGGAAATGCTGAGTCATATCCGTATCAGACTGATGACTTGGCGTCGCCACAAGCAGACTAGAGTCTTCTAATAAAAATTTATATTTAATAAAATATATCTAAACTAAATGTTAATGAACTACAATACCTTTAACCAAAACCATATATAAAGAAAAAATATGTAATTAGTCACAAGAAGAAATAACATTAGCAAATCTTATTTGGCATAGGTTAACATATACGTACATATTAAAATCCTTAAAACCTAAAATCTTTCTAAAACATATGAATGAAAAGAAGCAACTAAATGCTAATCATTCCCTATAATACGTAAAACTAAAAATAAACTTTTAACTTCAACTGATAAAAGGCTTCTTATTGATCATAAAGATTAGAGTACAATTCATTCAATGTGTTCTAATTAAAAATGGCTAATTAAATATAACATTCGCTAGCATTTATGGCATATAACTAAATGCTATAATTAATGCACATTAACTAAATTTTATTTAAATAAAATTTTTCCTCAGCCCGTTACATTCAAGCTTTAATAACGATGAGGAAAATAGTAAACGACTTACAGAAAATTTCATCTTGCAATAACTTTTATATTCAATACAAAATAAAGTTATATACAACAACCATAATAACGAAACTAATGCCAAAACGTCAACACAACCCCCAATTAAAAAATTAGACCAACAACCTGTAACCCAAAGAACAGGAGATAAACGGGAGAGCCCTGTATCTCAAGGGTCGAGTATGTCACTTACCGATTCTAACTCGTCAGGATGTGCGTCGGGGGGCAAACCACCACGACCCAAAAATAAAAACCTTAAAAAATGAGTATCTACTTATTGAACTATAAAAGGGTATTTCAGAATTATTCTTATTAGAGCGAACTTTTTCTCTCTTTTAATAAAAATAGTCTTTTTTACGTAAAATTTAAATTTCAAATACTTAAAATAAACAATTTCACATTTCATAGCATTATATATATTTCTATACTTCTCTACTTTCGAAACGCATATACTTCTACAATATGCTCATTTATAAGTGTATATGTTTATATTTATGCACAATATATTTATATATTACATTTTATTTTTATTATTGTATTTTATTTATTTATTTTTATTATTATTTATTTATTATATATTTGTATGCATGTGTGTGTATGTATATGTATATATGTATGTATATGTATATATATGTATGTAATTATATGTGTGTGTATGTTTTTTTTTGTCTTGTTTTTTATTATTTTTTTTTTCTTCTACTTTGTTTCTTATATGTCAATCAAATTCTCATATTGATCCGTCCACCGTCCATTTTAATAGCTCTGTTCTTTAAAATCAATATTCATGATTATTGGACAATGGAATATAAATGGTATTATTTCGCATAAAACAGATCTCATCTCACTCCTAAGGGACGTAGACTGTAAAATTTTATGTATCCAAGAGACACGTCTAAAAGAATCAACCGATTTTTCTCTCGCTGATTTTCAAATCTTCAGAAAGGATTTTACTGAGGGACGAATCACATGTGGTGGGGTGTGTATATGTGTTTCCAATCTTTTCTCTTGTTCTTAAGTTCCAGTAAATACTAATCTACAGGCTGTAGCAATCCAAGTTCTTCACCCATGGAAAGCCACAATTTGTTCACTCTACCTACCTCCAAACAAACCATTTACCGAGCAACAATTGTTCCATCTTTTTAGGCAACTACCCCAGCCTCTTTATTTGTTAGGAGACTTTAATAGTCACAATCTCATTTGGCATTCATTTAAAACTGATTGTAGAGGACGTGTAGTCGAGTCCTTTCTTGATTCATCCCAGCTAGGGATTATGAATGATAATTCCCCTACACATTTTTGTAGTGCAACAGGTGTCTTGTCACATACAGATTTATCTTTGGCTAGTCCGTCTCTCTTTCAACGAAGCAACTGGCGAAGGATTGACGATTTGTATGGATCAGATCACTTTCCATTAATCGTGGATTGCCTTGATAGACAACCACAGTTACAATATATAAATGAGCCGAGATGGAAGATAAAAGAAGGAGACTGGAACAAATTTCAAAACTTAGCTCAGCTGATAAAAATAAATTTAGAAGAACCGGATATTAATAAACTTACCGAAAATATTAACAACACCCTTTTGTCGGCAGCAAAAATATCAGTCCCAAAAACAAAACAGCAACGTAATAAAATATGTGCCCTATGGTGGAATAAAGACTGTGAGTCCGCTGTGAAATCCAGGAAAAAGGCATTAAGAAAATTCTGGAGGCACCCGTGTTCAGATCATCTCGAACAGTATCAAAATGTTCGCCGTACTACATATTAAACATAGCGAAGAGAAAAGCGTGGAGAGATTTCGTATCGCAAATAAACCACCAAACACCTCCATCACAAATCTGGGACACGGTCCGTAAAATATCAGGAAGATATAAAACAAATACCCGCCTTAACTCATTACAAACTTCAACCAATACACTTACAGACCCCTTGGAAATAGTTAATCATATTGGCTAATACTTTCAAGAGATTTATTCTGATTCCAACTATTCTCAGCAGTTTCTAGAAATAAAAGAACTAAAAGAATCCGAACCACTAAATTATAGCGCAAATCCTCTTGACCCTCTTAACAATCCATTTACAGTCTCAGAATTCAACGATGCTCTAAGATCCCAAAAAGATACAAGTCCAGGGCCTGACAACGTTTGTATTAGTTTTATTAAAAATCTTTCCCCAGAAAACAGAATTATCATTTTACAATTCTTAAATAGGATTTTTCTTTCTGGTGAATTCCCTGAAGTTTAGAGAAAATCCATTGGTATCCCAATTCTAAAGAAAGATAAACCCGTCAACGAGGCCTCCAGCTATCGGATTATTTTTCTCACTTGTTCACTGTGCAAACTAATGGAAAAAATAATATCAAACAGACTCCAATGGTTCTTTGAAAGCAAGGGTTTACTAGAGGAATGGCAAAGTGGCTTCCGAAGAGGTAGAAGCACTAGAGACAATATCATACGCTTAGAAAACGATATTTGTGATGCTCTTGGGCGGAAAGAGAAACTGCTAGCAGTATTCATTGACATTAAAAACGCCTTTGATTGTGTATGGAGATGGCTAATTCTAAAAAACCTTGCAAACAATGGAGTAAAAGGCTATATATTAAGGTTCATATATAATTTCCTCGAAAGTAGAATATTTAGGATAAGAAACGGTAGTATATACTCCGATGAATATGAACAGAAAAATGGAGTACCGCAAGGAAGCGTATTTAGCCCTTTCCTGTTTTGTATAGCTATTAATCCAGTCTTGCGTAAAATTCGGTTAATGGTAAAAGGTGATTTGTATGCAGACGACCTTCGTATCCATTATTCAGATAAATCAATAGAAAACCTACAGCAAGAAGTTCTTAATATAATCAATAGTTGGCTAAATAAAAACGGCTCTACCATATCTACCACAAAACAGAATGCATACTCTTTTCCCCTAGAAAAACTCTTCAACTTCCATCTCTTTACATCAATAACGAAGAAATTCCATATAAAGATTCCGTTAAATATTTGGGCTTACATTTTGATTCTAGACTCAACTGGAACACACACCTAAAATATCTTAAAACATCATGCCAGCGTTCCATTAACTTTTTAAAAATGCTATGCAATACTTCGTGGGGGGGAGATCGCAGTAGCATGCTCATGGTATATAGAAGTCTAGTTAGGTCTAAACTTGACTACGGTTGTATGGCATACGGTTCGGCTTCAGAGAGAACTCTACAAATGTTAGACAGCATTCATCACGCAGGGATCAGGATAGCAACAGGTGCCTTCCGTTCCAGCCCTGTTCTTAGTATACTGTCTGAAAGTGGAGAGCCACCTTTAAAATACCGCAGGGAGTACCTCACCATGAGCTATTATCTCTCTATATTAGCATCCCCAGTACATCCTTTACACGAATCTGTAAAATCTGCACCTCCAAATCATTTAAACAATAGGAAAAAATCATTTAACCACCGAGTAATGGAAATAATTGACACCATGAATATTACATTACCTAATGTTTTACCTCACAGTTTATTATCAAAAGAACCGTGGATTACATATCCCCCAAAATTCAATCTAACATTAAGAAAGATGGTTAAAAAAGAAACTAACCCCATACTGTTTAGAAATGAATACCTCAGGCTTTCCAATGGTTTCCCATCGGCTACTCACATTTTCACAGATGGTTCAAAAGACAAGAACGGTGTTGGTGCTGCCTTTGTCTGTGGGTCCAGGAAACAGCAATACTCAATGAATACAATCAGTTCAAACTACACAGCAGAACTAGTAGCTATCGCCAAAGCATTACAGGTAATAATGCCAACTACAAACACCATTACAATTAATACTGACTCCCTCTCTGCTCTCCTCGCATTTAAAAATACATTTTCAAGACATCCACTAATAATTGAAATACTTGAAGCCCTTTGCAATTTAAAAAGAAACAAAATAGGTGTGACGTTTGTTTGGGTACCTAGTCATTGCGGTATTTTGGGCAATGAAATGGCTGATAATGCTGATAGGGAAGCAATTAAAAAAGGCTATCAGTATAATAAAGTTACACAGGGAGACGTAGTTAGCTTCATCAAAGAAAAAATAAATGAAAAGTGGGAATTAGTTTGGCAAAATGCCACAAATAATAAACTGCGTGAGATAAAAGCAGAAGCCAGAAGCTGGGGTACATCGGTACGTGAAAACAGAAGAGAAGAAGTCGTTCTCACCAGGCTACGAATAGGTCACACTCGTCTGACTCATTCTTACCTCATGGGTAAAGAAGAACCTCCTATGTGTGAAACGTGTGGACTTCCACTGAATATCAAGCACCTTCTTACGGAATGTAGAAGATATCAACATCAAAGAGAAGAATCAGGAGTTTTAGGAAACTTGGAAGAAATATTAGGCAACGACCAACAGAACTTAACTTCCTTTTTTAACTTCCTAAATTCAACAGGCCTATTAAAAAATATATAAATAAAAGACAATTACGAGTATATTATTCATAACGGACTACGATTCAAAAATAAATGTATGTGTGTGTGTGGGTGTGTGTATGTGTGGGCGTAGGAATAATATACACATAATAAATATTTATTTAATTTCGAATTAGACAGTATATAATAATAAGATTTTTCTTCAGGTTAAAATAATTCATAGACCATTAATTAAGCCACATTGAAATATCCCTTCGATCTCATTGGTGGGCGGTACCCCCTCCCCTGCCTCTTGGCGGGGCGTGTCGGCCGGGCCGTGGGGCTGGTGTTTAGCGTGGTCTGGCACTCTGGACTGAAGCAGTCCCCGGGTCGTGAAGATGTGAGCGCCTTGGCTGCAGGGGGTGAATACATCTTCTAGTGAGAGCCGCGATAACAAGTTGAATCAAGCAATAAGATATGTAAAGAGAGTTTGTCGGACGTCGCTGCCGTTGGTGCCTGTGGTCCGGTCGGGGTCCCGTGGTGGGGGTACGGTGGTGGGGGGCCGTTGGCCTGGGAGGTGGAAGGGAGCTTTAATATATCAAAAATGTTATCAGTTAAAGCAAATATAGGATTACATAGATACCTCAACATTAATTCCAATAACATATTTACTAAAGGAATCATAAACAAAATCATTATCCACTGGCGTTAATGACTTAAAGTTGACACGCCAAAAAAAAAAAAAAAAAAAATGTTATATAACGCGATTTAACACTAATAGTAGACAAAATCTCCTAATTCTACTGCTACATATACATGGATAGGAGAGGAGGTACCTTTACTGGTTGGAGCCAGGCCGAGTAGACTATTTACTGGGAGCAGACTTGTTTGGCGAAATTCTTAATGGGGACACTGTCGTCACAGAAAAAAAGGTATCCTAATGCGATAAAATCAGTATTTGCAAAAAAGTGAATGTGCCATCACAGCAGCACCAAGTTAATACATTGCCAACCGTAGAAAACCCTTTTGGAGATCCTGCTGATCAACAAGTTACAAAACAGACCAGTAGCTTTCAGAGAGGTCTAGAAGAATATAATCCTTTTGCAGACCAACCATCTCCAGCTGCGGTAAATGCTGTATGAAGTGGGGGCGAGAGAAAGGAGCCGGCTGTCATACCAGCTACACAAGAACCTCCCACTGCTAATAATAGAACAACTCTGACTACTCCAGCATCTAATGCAGCTTCTAATATGACTCCTGCTGATTTTCAGAGGAGACAAGAAGAACTTGAACGCAGAGCAGCAGAATTACAACAGAGAGAAGAACAACGAAATAACTCCTACAATGTTAGGAAAAACAACCAGCCACCAACTGGCCACTTCCTTCCAACTCTATTGCTTTTATCAAGACATCAATATGTCGATATACCGGTCGATTTCCAATCATTTGCCACACAGATATAGATTTATGGATTTTCCATTTCCTGCTCTTGCTGGCCAATATGCTTATTGCCCTCAAACGAATTATCACCTTTAGTGACTTCGAAACACTTGGATTTTGGATTTCATTTCTAAGCTGGTATCAACCTAGATATAAGGCATTCAGAGATGACAGTTCCTTCAGTTTTATGGTTTTCTTTTATATATTTGCATTTCAAATACTGGTAACAACATGCATGGCCTTTGGAATGAGTGATGGAAACTCCTGTGGTATGTTTAAAACCACAGCAACATGCGAGATTAGTGGCATCATTGCCGCTGTGCTTATGCTCTTTGTTACACTTGGGTTTATTACTGCCGTTCTTCAAGATTTCGTTCTGATCTCAAAGGTTTACCGAATTTATCGCAGTTCTGGAGCTATAGTATGGCAAAAGCAGAGTTCACTTCAGAAATAATGAAGAATGAATATGTGAGGGGAGCTGCTAGTACTGCTGTACAGTCTCAATTCAACCAACCATCAAGGTATAAAGGTTTCAGAAGTGGAGCATTTCCATAATTATTCAAACCAAATTCACTTTCGCCTGATCACTGCAGCAAGGAACATAAACTACCCATATATATTTTATATACTGTGTTACATTCATTGTAAAATCGAGAATTTAATAAATCCATGTGTGAATGATATATAATTCGTTAATATAACTCAATTTGTAATTACATGTTCATATTTGATATTTTTTTGGTTTCAACTATTTTATAATTTTATTAATTTATTTTCAATTAAAACAAATTATCTGTAAAAATACGCAATGTAAAATTTTACTTTTTGGTATATAATAGTGAATTAACCGAAAACAGCTGTGAGACTTCTTTTGATTAGAAAGGTCGCTAAATTCTATTGTTGGTTTTCGATAGTTACACGAGTACATCACCACTATTGTTTTGTTCGTGTGTGTCGATCTTTTAAATTACTCTGAAGCTACAGATAATTTACAAACCGGCGCCGAATTCTTTTGTTTACTGAAAGCAACAGGGAACTTCTAATCGAGAAACCCGCCTGAAGAGTGATCCGGAGTACTCGTACTCTAGACATTGATTATTATTTTCTAATTGCGCAAGTAAATTATCAATTCATAATTATAAAATTCATTGAAAAATTATGTTCATTTGGTTTATAATAAGGCTATTTTGATTATTAAATTTTGTTTAATGCATTTAAAGAAGCTTTGATGTACATATCTTTTTAGTCTCTACCACAATCTCGACCATGTCTTTACCAGCTGGCCACGCCCCATCTATGATTAGGCCCCGCCCCTCTTTTTACCCCTCCCATTGTCAAACCAAATAGTTCTTTCATCTTTAAGAACTGCTTTTGATGATTAATAACTGTTGATCCCTAAAACATTATCGAAGATAATAATTTCTAAATTATGATTATATGTAAAACCTTTTAAACTTTGAACCGCTAATCTTTCATTATAAAACATCTCACTGATTATAAAAAAAGGACGTATGACAGTTATTCTTTGAAATAACGTGTTAATACTTAAAGTTCCTTTATCATTAATAAACTTTGATTTATAACGTCTTAATGGTGTAACTATAGAGGAAATTTTTTTTTGCCGTAACACTTACGTGGTAATGGGACCTTAAATATATTTCTTTCCCGGTATCCCTATAATATATTAACATTTAGGTAATTCAATATAACAAAATACAGCATTATGTAAGTCGAAAAAATCGAAAACACACTTAAAATTTAAGGTTTTAAGTTTCATGACATAAAGAATCCTGTATGGGCTCCCGCAAAATAGTAGGGCCTTTTGATGAAACTTCTCGATTAATCCAACCATATCATTTCAATGTATAGAATACCTGAACAGGTATTTTCAATTTCCTGTTTTACTTTAGAGACTTAAGGTGTTTAGTTGGAATTTTTCCACTAATGTATTATAAAAATTCAATATATTTTTTTTTATATTTATTTATTTCTTGTATCATTTGCTACAATTCACATAAATACATGCTGTACCAAATAGACAAGTCTCAAATTAATCCTCTTAATACCGGGTGGGGTCACCAACGATCCCAAGCTCCTGTTTTTGACTCTCTCTAAGTCAAAAACAAAGTTATGCTCACTAGTGTCTATTTATTATCACTATAGTCCATTTATCCTTGGATTATTTGTAACACAAAGAGTGGAGTACTAACGAACTTCAGACACAAAATAAATCACTGTGAATTAATGTTTTCCAAAAAAACGAGAATGGGGTCCCGGAACGACCCCACCTAGTAGTTACTGTTAGCCTTATTTCAGATCGCGGATGTCACCGACTGCTATTATTAAGGCTCTTTATATAATTTCCTAGAAGAATATATCCAGTTACAGTGTCAGTTTGTTGGTATGGGTTCCAATTGCATCTGCTAAGTAAATATTTTCTAGAACTCGTTCAAGCCTTGGTGATCCTTTATTGGAATGCTCTCACTTTCTTTCTTTCTCGCATCATTTTTTGAAACACTAAAAATTCTTTGATGTATGTCAGTTCCTAAAAGTTTCTCAAATAAAATAAGTCCCTACTAAAGGAAAGAGAGAAAGGTTGGGGAGGATAGATTTTTCAGAACTCTACTTGGAGGAAACATCCTGTGACAACTTATTGAGAAAAATGCTAACATCATTGCCTATCGCCATGACACGAAAGGAGGCTTAGAAAATCTTGACAGAATAAGTGAATACCTGTCAGTGGCAAACTAAAAGGTGGCCGGTCGCACTTTTCTTATATCTTATATATATTGCTGCAGTAAATGCATTCCTCCTTTGGATTGATCAGCATTTGGAATGGAAAAATACTTATTACCAATGATGATGGTTTTTTTATTATAATTACTTTTTTAAAACTCTTTGCATTGTTGTTTTTTTGTTTGCAATGGACCTACAATTCCAAAAGATAACATTAGTTTTACAATTATTTGTCTTGTTTAATGTAAAATTTCCATTAACCCTTCAATTAGAGTACTAATTTTTTCCATGGGGTCTTTAAATGCTTTTAATTTTCCTATTGTTGTTTTAATCGTTTTTAAAATGCGGAGTAGGTTGAATCTTTGACACAATTCTTTAGGGTCTTTTATAAAACTGAACTGTTCTGTACCTGAATTATCGTTATTTTCTGAATCTGCATAGAAACCTTTGATTTCCTCAGTGGCTGGTAGAAGTAGGGTGTTTTTGATCCTTATATTCAAATTTTGGTTGACTTTTAGAATCCCGTTCTCCAAACACTTCTCTTTATTTTGGCTTCGATTTGCTTAAGCCGAAAGGTCCACTCCGGATGATTTGCCGCGCGGATTTGTAGTATAGCATTCCTTGCATCGTTTACGGGACTCTATAGCAGATCCTTCCTATGATTGAAGAGTATCCATATGTGACGTATATTTCTTCTAAGGTGATCAATAATAACTTTTTCAATTCATATTGTTACGGTCAGAGAGGGAAGAAGGACCGGCTGAGAGGATTAGACGAGCTGCGGGATTAAGCGGAAGGGATCAAAGAAGTTGCCGAGGTCCTTCTCGTTCAACCTGGATGAAACGAGACGATTCTCGATCTTCCGAGAATTGTCCCACCCCGACCTACCTTGCCTATATAAAAAGGCCAGCTGTTCCGCCGGGTCATTTAGTATCAGTCTGTAATAAGTGCTAAGTGAGCAACAGTGACAGTTAGTGGCCGTGTAATAAGTGTAATAAACTGTGTGTCAGTTTGTCATATTTGGAGTCTTACGGTCGGTGGACCTTAATTAGCGAACTCTAAGTGTTAATTTTTAATTGTAAACTATAGTGTAATATTAATTATTAGTTTAGTTATTTAGTATTAGCAATATCTTATATTGCTTGTATATTATCTTAGAAATTGGAAATAATTTAATTGTTTTTAATAATCTCATTGTATTCTTTTTAATTTGTTAATAAATATTACTATCTTGAATTAAGTATTAGTTTAGTCCATTTTACACCCAGTAGCCCGTAACAAATTGATGTCAGAAGTGGGATTTTGTGTAATTGTTATTTTGTCTTGCATTTTGTAATTATTGGGCTACTCTATGAAAAATGGCTTCTCAAAGTCTTAAATTAATGGATTTAAAAGTTGCGGATTTAAAACGGGAATTAGAAGAACGTGATCTGGATTCTTCCGGAAATAAAAGTGTACTGCAACATTGCTTGCGTCAATTTTTTGTAAAGTTAGGGGGAAATCCAGATGAAGTTCTGTTTGAAACTGATTTAAGCAAGTTGTCTCCAACTTTTAAGAATGAATTAGGCAATGTAGATAATAAGCTAGGCAATTTACAAAATGAGTTAAGCAATGTAGAAAGTAAGCTAGGTAAGGAATTATGTACTGGTAAAAATGAAATAGGTAATGAGCTGGGTACTGTAAAAAGTGATTTATTGGATACATTAGAGTCTAAGTTAGGCACGTTAGAGACTAAATTGATGGAAAATGTTGAGAATAAGTTAGCAAATGTAGATAATAAGTTATCCAATGTAGATAATAAGTTTGCTAATGTAGATAATAAGTTAGCTGATGTAGACAATAAAGTAGCTGATGTAGAATCTAGACTAGGAGAAAAAGTGAACGAAAATGGGCGAAGGGTGGAAGCACTCGAGGGACGTAAGAGCAACCCACCGACGAACAACACCGACCGTTCCTCCGAGGGCAGCCATCGTGACACCATTCTACCCGCCTATGCTGGGGCACCACCAACTCACAATACCATTCGAGTATTCGACGGAAAGACACCGTGGGAGGACTACATGACTCTCTTCGAGACAGCTGCTTCGATTCACGGGTGGTCACAGGAGACCCAAGCTTCAGCGTTGTGCCTGGTCCTGTATGGAGACGCCTTGGGAGTGCTGCAGGGGATGCCCATGTCGGAACGGTCCAACTACGGTGAGCTGATGAGAAGACTGGAGATGCGTTTCGGCCACCGCCACATGGACCAGCTGTATCGCTCACAACTGAGAAGCAGGGTCCAGAAGACCAACGAAACTTTGCAGGAATTTGAAGCGGATATTGCCCAGCTGGTGAGGAACGCCTACCCATCGGTCACCGACGATGTCTACGAAAGCTTGGCTGTCGACAAATTCCTGGATGGACTTCGGGACCCAGAGACACAACAAGCAGTGAAGCTCGCCCGGCCGAAAACGTTGGGAGACGCATTATCCCAGGCCATGGAGTTCGAGGCTGTTAGACAGTCCGTACGGGGCCATGCGCGAGTTAGAGCACCATGACAATGGACACCCTAGAAGCAAGTCTCCATCGAAGAAGCAAGAAAAGCCACAAGAAAACTAAGTAGGGTTGATGGGAAGGGGAAACTGTCAACCCGTAACGTCATAGGCCCCAGGAAGACCATCAGAGTTGCGTCAATAGGAAGCAGAACGAACAGCTTCTACGTTGATGGGATGGTAAACGGGCGCATGCGAAGTCTTCTAGTGGATACAGGCACGAGCATGACAATCTTGAACTCGAAGACACTTCCAGCTGAGAAGATCATACCGACCTCTTGGGCATTACGGACTGCTACGGGACAGACAGCCAAGGTCTACGGGGTGACAGGTGCCACCTTCCACATCGGGGGCCAACATCTGAAGCACCGCGCTCTCGTGGCAGATATAGATGAGGATGTAATACTGGGTATGGACTTTATGATTGCATACGGTATCAAGCTGGATATGTCTAGCGGTGTGATGACGCTGGGAGACGAGGAAGTCAAACTTCGGCATGAAAAAGACTTCTGCGCACGAATGCTGCTACCAGAAGACACCACTTTACCTGCACGGAGCCAAATCGTGACGCATGGGACGGTCGAAGGACATCTGCCCGCGGGTCAATGTGTACTACTAGAACCTGGAAGGCACGAAGAACAGGAGATCGAACGCGGCGTACTGGTTGCTAGGTCTCTCATCAAGGTTGGAAGTATCACTCCAATTAGGCTATTAAACCTGAACAGCTTCCCGGTAACACTGAATAAAGGAACACCGGTCAGGGAGTGTACAACCGCTACTTCGACAGTTGCAACGTCATCCCACCGAGCTTCGAGGGCTCCCAGAGGATCTAAAAGGATTTGTGGACGAATCGATGCGAAGTCCATCAGACAGGTCCCGCGGAGGCTGCCGTTAGCCAAACGGGAGGACGCCGAGGAGATTATTAAGGAGATGGCTGCTGATGGTGTCATTGAGCCTTCGAGTAGCCCCTGGATGTCTCGTGTCGTATTGGTGTAGAAGAAAGACGGCACAACCAGGTTCTGCGTAGACTACCGTCTTCTAAATAACGTCACCAAAAAGGACAGCTATCTGCTTCCCAGGATTGACGATACGCTGGACACCCTAGAGGGGTGTAAACTCTTCTCTACCTTGGATCTCTGCAGTGGATATTGATAGGTTCGATTGGCACCTAAAGATAAAGAGAAGACGGCGTTTTCAATAGGCACAGGGCTCTGGCAGTTTACAGTAATGCCGTTCGGGCTTTGCAATGCTCCTGCAACATTCGAGAGGCTGATGGAAAACGTGTTAAGAGGTCTCTCTTGGGAGGTATGCCTGGTATACCTAGACGACATTATTGTGCTGGGAAAGTCCTTTGCTCACCATCTGAAGAATCTGGGGAAGGTCTTCGAACGCCTTCGTGCAGCGAACCTAAAGTTGAAACCGAAGAAGTGTAATCTCTTCCGAAGGAGAGTCAACTACCTGGGGCATATTGTGTCAGACAACGGAGTTGCTGTTGACCCAGAGAAGATAGCAGCGGTCACCAACTGGCCAGTACCTCGAGATTAGCACCAGGTGAGAAGTTTTCTCGGGCTCTGCACCTATTACCGGAGGTACGTGAAAGGATTTGCTAACATCACAAAACCTTTTACCAGGCTAACCGAGGAGAAAAGAACTTTCCATTGGGATCATGAGTGTCAGGCATCCTTCTAGGATCTGAAGAGCAAATTGAGTAGTGCTCCTATTCTGAGCTATCCGAGTCCCGAGGACAAGATCATACTTGACACAGATACCAGCAACATCGCCATTGGAAGTGGCCTCTCTCAGCTCCAAGTCGGAGAAGAAAGGGTGATTGGATATTTCAGCAAAGCACTCTCAGCTCCGGAACGCAACTACTATGTCACAAGGAAAGAGCTTCTGACAGTAGTAAAGTCCATAGAGCATTTTCATAAATACTTATACGGACGAAGGTTCCTCCTGAGAACGGACCACGCGGCTATTATGTGGCTGCTGCGATTCAAGTCACCAGAGGGACAAGTGGCGAGGTGGATCGAGCTCCTTCAAGAGTATGACTTCGAATCTGCTCATCGTTCTGGAACAAGTCACAGAAATGCGGATGCGCTGTCAAGAAAACCTTGTGATGAAGGCTGCAAGCATTGTTCTCGAAAAGAAGAGGAACAGGCAACGGTGTTGAGGACTGCAGTTGTCATCGACAGTTGAGAAGACGCAGAGGTGTCAAAGGAACAAGACGAGGACCCGGACTTAAAACAGATAAAACAATGGAAAATATCGGGGGGAGGAAGACCCACCTGGCAGGATGTTGCTCCAATGTCGAAGAATGTAAAAACCTACTGGGCCCAATGGTACTCCATTTTAGTGGACAACGGGCTGCTGAAACGGACATTGGAGAACGCGGAAGGAGATCAGCGTAGGCTACAGCTCATCGTTCCAAGGAATAAAGTGCCCGAAATGCTTAGGGAACTACATGACGGAGTAACTGGTGGCCCTCTTGGAGTTCACCGTACATTGGAAAAAGTTCGTGAACGCTTTTACTGGGCAAACCTTCAGTTTTGTTCCTAACACTTACATTAAATATCCGAACTTTTGATTGATTTTCTTCAAATCGGATTTCATTTTTGAGTAAGCGGTCATAAGCGGGTTTAAAAGCGGATGCTGAATCGGTACTCAAAGATTTGGTATTGTGAAAATGGATTGAACTGCGGCAAAAATATCCTCCCTCTCTGACACTAGAACGACTGGATCACCCATTATGACTATAAAACAAGACGTTACTCAACGTTACAAAAAAATACTAAAGAAATTAAATATTGTAAAAAAAAATACCAACAGAACCTTTTAAAAGTTGTAAAATAGTGAAAATTAAATTAATTAAATTATATTAAAATCTAACAAATTAAATTTAATCGGTAAGCGTCCTTTACGAACTTAATAAATATATGTATAAGTTAGCAACAGATAAAACAAATATTTTTCTTTTTAAAACGAAACACAAGATAATACTAAATAGAAACAAACAAACAGCTAATGTCTCTAAGTGAACTTAATGCTTACTTGCTAATCTATCATGAGTTCAATTCAACTATTTAAACTTACGGTAAAAATACAAAATAAAATAATATACAAGTAGATAATTTTCAAAACATATGTTGAACGAAACTAAGTCGTTCTACGACCATAGGTACAAATTCTTAATTTTTGTTGTTGATACAGTGCGAAATTATAAATTAAAATATTTCTCTTTACACTTCCAAAATTGCTTCTTTGACAAAAATTTAGCTTTAATTGACAGAAAATTTAGAACCTTCAATTAATACTTCTAATTTTTCTAAATTCAATTAAATTATATTTAAACATTAGAAAAAAATTATTGAACTATTGCTTGGAAAAATTTACTCTGTTACTATTATTATAAAAACTATTATCAGTTCACTATTGTAAAAAATTGTTAATATAATAATTAATCTTCAACTAATAACTTATCTGTAGATTTTTCTTTTGTAATCATATTTGGGCGCCATAATATTTGTGACCAGGTTGTGGATGTTTCGATCCAAGGTCCAAATTGATTAAATAGAATGAAATAAAAAAAAAAAAAATGTTGTATTCATATTCTTTACATCAAACGGTAACACCAGCGACATAACCATAATATAACATAATACCAAGGCTGAGCCGCAAAGAAACGATAAAAAAAAATAATAAAATTTGGCAATTTGTTGGCCATATAAACCACTGATATACAACCGTACGCAACGACAGTCCGCAGTAGAGTGAGGCCAGATAGGTAGAAACGCCTGAGGGACGAATTTAGCGACAAAAAAAATTAACTCGTTACACCGTATTATAGTCAAACACAGCATTGGGCTTCAGTTTGTCATTTATTCCTTGCATAAAGTTACACCGGCGATTCTTTGAAGTAGTTAACATGCAAACTGGTCTTTTTTCAGTCCATTTCAGAAATTTTACATCACTACGATTTTCGGAACAGATAATTCCACCACGTTTTTTTTTTGCCTGCGGTGGTAGAAATATTTTGTTTATTTTTACAGTACCACTAACAAATCTATTTCTTTCTAAATCCTCTTCATCCTAAGAGACACTTGTATAATAGCTATCAATAAATAGTATCATCATCATCACCATTGACAACTCCTGTAAAGTCAAGGCTTCCTTTGCAGGTTCCCCCTCTTCTTCCCCCCGAGCCAGGTGGGGGGGGGGCTGAGGAAGGTAGTGATGGGCTCAACAGTGAAATCTTAATAACTCGTTATGGCATAACTGCTACCATGTAATAACGTGTTCCAGTAACACGCTATTAGAGTAACGTTTTATTTCATTGAAGAAAATAATATATCTAATAAATAAATGTATGTGAGAGTGGAAACGTAGTCCATAATCGCTCAATCCAAAAAAAAAAATAATAATAAATAGCAAAGTTTAATATTTGTGTTAATTTTTTAAACATTAATTGTGAATGAAATCCTTCTATATTCCCTAGAAAATGCAGAATAAAGCAATCACCTAGTTCCGATAACCTTTAAGAATCACGTAGATGGAGTCACTTTGATAACGTCTAAGTGAGTTTTAAGCATTAAAAACATATTTAATTGATATTTTTTCCATATTTTTGTGCGAATTAGCAAAGTTTAATTTTTTTAATTAATTTTTCAATCATTGATTGTGAATAAAATCCTTCTATATTACCTAGAAAAAGCAGATTAAAGCAATTACCTAATTCCAATAACGTTTAAGAATCACGTAGATGGAGCCACTAGGATAACACCTCGGTCTTCAGCTCTTATTAAAACGATGTTGAAGCTATTTCGTTATTGGCGAGTGTTACGATGAAGTAGTTATTCCAATAATGGGGTTGTCATGGTAACACGTTATCACAGTAACCGTTATTTTCCTATAACACGTTATTTTGACCCCAAAGCCTATAATAAATGTAGATATTATAAGTGTAACTTTCAGGCAAACAATTTGTATAATTTTACGCCATACTAATGTCGCTTGCCTGGGATATATTGACGAAAACCTAGACGTCCTCTTCATGGAACCATAATTTCATCAATAACGATATCTTTGCCAGGTTTAATTGAAGTTTTGAAGGTATCCACAATTGCTTCAACAATGTTTCGAATTTTGTTCAACTGATCTTCAGTTCTGGCTGTGGTATTGTCCGAAAAATGTAAAAAATTAAGAATGGATAAAAAGCAGTTACGTTTCATTGCTTTTTTTATGCGTGCGTTCGCATAGATGTCTTTGATACACCAATTCTCGTTCTCTGAATTAGACACCAACCAAATCTTCTTCTTCCGTGGAACGTTTTTTGACTTCACTGTTTACATTAACAAAATCCTCGTCTGAAGAGGAAGATAGTATCCGTAATTATGATGTGATTATCTTGCTTCTATTAATAGATTCATCAGACGAATCACTTATTTCTATATCCATGTTATCTATTTTTTATAAGGCCTAAAATTAAAAGCATATTCTTACCACCTTTCCAACTAGAAAGTAACTAGTTATACTTACTGATAAAAATCTTTCGTCAAGATGAAAAAAACGTCACGAGTTACACAACTTGCCAAATAAGCACTCACTGTAATACTGAGCAAATATAAAACGAGTATACATGCCTGAAAATGCAATGATCGCGCCCCGCCAGATGAAGCGCGGCATGAATTCAAGTCCCACTTAACACGTGTTAACTATGATCTTGAGAGGAAAGAATTCACTGTTCGCTTTATCAATAATGTTCGACACACTAGATCAAAAGAACCCCTTCCACCAAGGAGCTTATAATACTATGGAGTTGACATTCCCTTAGAATCGCAAAAAAAAAATGGGGCCAGGGTGGCGGTCTCAGGGGATGAGACTAACTTGAACGGTCACGCCTCTTCAGCACAAGGGATTCGGAAATCCCAAGGTAAATTCATTTAACCCTCCCAAGCCGAGAATTTTTTTTTTTTTTTTACATTTTTTTATTCTTATAGTGATACAGAATTCGAGAAAAATAATTTTAAAAATTTGGGTTAAAATGACTGTCAGAGCCCCTTGCAGTTAGATGGAAAGGTAATTCACCCTTAACAATAATAAAAGAGAAAGTGGAATGGGAAACCAGAGCTACTATCTACTGTGACATAAACGTAACACTAGCCTTTGGAGGGTTAGTTAAGTAAAAAAAATGCAAACTACAAGGAAAAAGGATAGTTTTACACAAAATTTAACACATTTAGGTTTATTCTTTAAACATATTTTATTATTTTTATATAAGTTTACATAATAATATATTTAAAAAAATATTGTTAACTAAATAACACTTTCGTTACCCTAAAAATAAAGTAGTTTTTAAATTGTGCTGCTTTCTAATCTGCTTCTGCAGTTTCTCTGATTACATTTTTGTAGAATGATGGAGCCGAATTTTTATGTACCTTTACGCGATTAGTTTTATAACATAAAAAACATTATTGTCTTCGAGTGATTGATCGATTGTATGGATTGTTAAACCAGAAAAAATGTCTTTCTCTTAAAGGAAAGATAGCACTTTTAAATAAATTTTGTCACCAGGTTTTTTATTAAATTGGCTAAAGCCTTCAGCAGTTAAAAAGTGCCTTACTGCTAATTCCACCGAATTACAAACTTTTATCACATCTCCGGGCGGAAAAGTTAGGTGTGAATCAGTGAGCCGTGAAGCTCTGCTTTCCCTTGTGCACTGACACAAACAGTACATTTAATTTTTTTCTCAATGCTTCTGACATCAAATCCGGCACTGTATCCGATAACTTCATGGGTGAAAAGGCTGAGGTTGTTTTCAGTTAAATGGAGTATAGCATAATTATGTTCATTAGCAATTGTCAATCCATTATTACCGCGATATTATCGCTACTTTCTATAGGGGACGTGGAACAATTAGTTCCTTCTGCCGGAGTTTTTCGGAAATTTAAAATATTTATCTCTTCAAGAGGAATACAATCACTTTCTTCCGAGTAATGTTTAGCCTTATGTAGAAGCTTTGTCATATTTTTTAATGATGCTCCTTGAGTTCAAAATGTCAAACAATCTGTTAAATGGTATAATAAATACTACATTCCCCTTAACGTCTTCAAAACCCCTAATTTGGGGTTGGAACATCCGTACACATATTAAATTCCCATTTCGTAAGTTTCACGTTTAATTCACTGAAAGAAAATATAATCAGAATTCAAAATAATAAAATAAAACAACGCAACAAGTGGCTACAGCAACCTCTGGAACAAGTCTGGACACGATGCTTGTGCTATTGCATATGGCCGCCCTCGAAGTTATATAATCTTATAAGCTCCTTCCCTTCCACTCTTCATTGTGGACAGTGAGCCAGCTGCAAACAACGTTGAAGTATATGGGTGAATATCACAAAAAGTGGTAATATAATGTCCGATTGGTATATTTCATGCTAAAAGTAGACAAGCCTTTTTAAACTAATCAGAATCTTAAAATGTAAGCCTAGAAAAACATGTCATTTTGAAAAAAAAAATTTAAAAGGCTTTAAAGAGCTTGATTTTCTCTCCCATGCCATGTCCCACTACTGAGTTCAAAACTTTGCCTACTTAGTTGAAGGCTTTGTATGTGTTTTTAGCTAGTAATGAATGGGCAAAATATATAAAATACACTTCAGAATTACTAAAAAAACCTAGTATCACGGGAAAAAGTAGCTGAAAAGTGTCAGTCGACTTTTTATTACTGCCCCAGTCCTTTTTTCCACTACCCTGGCCTGTTTCAAAACTCCAGCTATACTCTTGTAAATGGGGCTTTTTTGTAGTTTCAAACAGCTGATTTTACAGAAGAACTCCAATGTAAACAAATAAAGCCTCATTTTGATTTGTTTTCATCAGTCAACACAAAAAAATCATCAAATGTTTGAATAAAAATAACGAGTTGGATTTTCTAAAATTCTCTACCCTGGTTCATTTATTTTGGGGAATATTCAAGTTTAATGACAAATCATTATTACAATGGTAAGTAACATATAGACTACAACAAAACTTACTTATTAGTACTGTGGAAGAGAAACGAGTTTCCAGTTAGGCTCTCATAACATCTAAATATTCTCTTCCCATGTGCTATCTCCCCTGTCTTTTTTAGTTTTCACTTTGGTGGTAATCGTCAGCAAAATAGTTTGCATACTTCTTTTTTGCATTACTAAGAAAATGAATACAGCGAATTGAAAACTAAGTCATTTTGTACTCTATCTGAGAACTTGAACCATGATCCTCCGGCAATTTTAGGACATCGAGAACCTATATTTCAGTACATAGCTAAATTGAAACAACACCTGAAAAAAATGCATATCCTATCTGATGGTCTAGCTACACAATTTCGAAATCGAAAGATGTTGTTATATTTGAAGAGTGTGTTAACCTCATATTTTCCAAAACTTGAATGCTCAACATGGAACTTTTTTGAAGCAGGCCATGGCAAAGGTGCTCCAGACAGAATTGGAGGCACAGTAAAAAGTACTACTGACAGACTGGTAGCCCAGGGTCAGAAGGAATACCTCAGAAGTATTTCTGTTTACAATGTAGAGGATCATGAAATTATGTCATTATTCAATACAGTTTCTTTTTAAAAAGTAATTTAGTGTTGGAGATTATTTAATTATATATATAGTTTTATTCATTCTTGAAGGTTTTATTTATGAATAAATTAGCATTTGCCCAAGATTTCATCCGCGTTGATTTTGGATTAAACCTTGACCTGAATTTAATCTAGCCAAACGTTTCTCCGCCAAATAACTGTTGTTTAAAGGACAGGATACCATCTTTAGGAGGCAATAATTGCGACTTGTTTTATAACCACATCATACTTCCAGAGATTAATAAGGTTCCAAATAATATATACAAGTAAAAAAATAGATTAAAAATCCAAAAACAATTTTAGAGAATTTTGAATAAATAACTTGGGATGAAAGTCAATTCCAGGGTCTTTTTAGAAAAAGTTGACACAGGCAGAACTTATAGGATTTTTAGATCTCAGCAGACTTATAAGTCCAATATCAAGAAAGGCGTGATTATAGGTCACTTCAGGGTAAATCTTCGCGTTTATTATCATGTGTAAATGCGATACCCTCGGTAGATTTGACAACAGACAAAAATGCAGAGAGTACATTCGACCGAGTAAGTCCTTCGTCACTTTTCACCTCTATTTGTTTGAGGTCAAGGTTCAAAAGTGTTAAAGGACTTACTTGGTCTACTATACAAGACTGCTTATTGATTACCACATCTAGTAAACACAATAAATATTACAGAAATAACAATAAGATGGTAACGAGTGAAATTTTATTAACTTAACTCAACATGACTTAAGACAACAGACTTCTATTTCTTTCGAGTGTGAGTTTCCGTATGTACTAGCTTCCTATCCTTCAAAACGTGAGCCTTGTTGCTTTGGTTGGAGATAAAACATATTGAAGTTTCCACCTGCATAAAATTTAAGGGCAACTTCAATGCAAAGTGAGCTGTCTTTACTCCTTCAACCAACGTTGCTGCAATGCCTGAAGAAGGCAGAGCTAAAGCTATCCCTATTTCCTTCCGTATTTTCGCTAACAAAAGATTAATTAAAAACGTTCTGCCTGTACCTTCGAGAGCATCTAAAAGGTGCATATGACATCTGCTATTATTGATACTATTCAAGTTCGGGCGATAAACTCGCGATTGTTCTTTATTTAATGTAATTTCGTTATGATTTATTTGATGATACTATTTGGGCCAGTTAAGTTCCTGGAGCTAGTCGAGATTATGCATCATAGATTCACGCCTGGATGGTTCAGGTAAACCATAATTCTATAAATGTTGGCCTACTTTTGCAAAATCATGAATACAATTATTATTATGTATAAAAGTAAAGCCTGCTTACTTATTTTATTAATTAACAGGTTACGGATATCCCCTATTTTACACTTTTAGGGGTTGATTTTCAAATAATGAAAAAACATGTAAATCTTTATTTTAAATCTAGAAGCTAAATCTAAAATTTCATGGTACTCACTTTAATAATGAGATATTTTTATTGCAAAATGTATTAGATGTAGAGAGCTGCATGTGGACTCAAATTTTAGCAAATATCATCTTCTTTAGAAATTGTTACTTATGTTTTTCCCTAAAACCCACTGATTAGGAAATACAGACATAAAACTGAAATAACTTCGAAAATTTCGATGTTTTTCGGTCACCAAAAGTATTCCCATCCGTTTTTTAGGTTGCAAACTGGGATTTACACTATTCAGGCATGCCCTTACAACATCTCAAAAATGCAGCATCATCAAGCGTCGCTGGTACGATCGACGCATAATCAATAATAATGGCCGACCCATATCAGTTAGGGGTATGAAAAATAGTTCATGTCCGATTCTCAGACCTACTGAATATACACAGAAAATTTCATAAGAATCGGTCGAGTCGTTTCGGAGGTGTTTTATTACTAATACCCTGACACGACAACTTTGAATATGTACTAGCAGCGAAACCCGGCGTTGCTCGGGTTAAAATACATTGCATGTTTAATGAAATAAAACATATATAAGGATACATTTTTTAACATAGATATTATAGATTTCTATTTTCGATATTGAAACACATATTCGGCCATCAAACATCCGGTGTATAAAGAGTACATCTAATAGAGTAAATTTTAAGAAAAAGCTTAGTAAATGAAAAATTTATGTTTTATTTACAAATTTACATATGATAATATTCAAATACACATTACATGTTACAATATATACTGACATATATTATACATTTACATTTTTTATTTTAGTATTATTTTTTGTTTTGAATTTATTTTTACAACACTTGCTTATACACTACATTTATATTTTTGTTGTTCGGACTGTAAATAAACAAATTTCGAGGTGATCCTACTCATGAGCATGTGACGTATAATTGGCCGTGTGCAAAGCATGGTTCCCTTAAGTCAAATCCACAGTACTGGAATGTTTGGCCCTGTGTTTTGTTAATAGTCATGCTGTAAGCCTACTTCACAGGGAACTGTAAGCGTTTAAAAGTAAAGGGAAATCCATTTGATATTAAAGGTATCCGTGGTATAAATACTATCTTTCCTTTTCCTTTACCAGTCATTATACTGGCTTCGATGACGTTATTTTGTATCTGATGATGCAGAGTCTCGTACCATTACACAGTTTCGGAGAGTTCAGATTTCGCAATAAAATAACTGGTGAACCACTTTTTAATATAAGACAGTGTAATGGCAATCCTGGAACATTGAACGAATTTAAAAACTCAGTAGGGAAATTGACGCTTTCTAGCTCATCAGTCATTGTATCAATTGACATGTAAGTTTTCTCTTTCGCCGGAATCATTTCCTGGATGATGATGTTGATGTCGTTGACAATGTCGTTCTTCGTGGCTAGAATAATTCGGTCGCGTTACCATTCTGAATTGGTACTTTTTTCAACAATATTTGGATATACTTCATTAATAAGCTGTTCAGTTGTTTCAACATTACATAACTCATTAGCTAATGTTATTTGGCCAGTATTTTCGCCTATTGGATAGGTGCCTTCTCCTATTTGTAAAAGTTTTTGAGAAAATTCTTGTGGCTTTTCATCTCCTGAAATCTTCGCCCTCATGTTTGTTGTTAATTTGATTATTTTTACGTGTTCCCATATGGACGACTTCTTTAAGCAAGCATGAATTTCATCTGCCGGCGTCGGTTTGGGAATGACAGGAAGCGCTTGACGAAAATCACCTGATAGTATTAACAACACACCTCCCATTATATTCATGTTGTCGCGTAAATTTTGAAGTGTTCTATTGAGTGCTTCTAGTGATTTTCTGTGGGCCATTGTGCTTTCGTCCCATATAATGGCTTTGCACTGTTTCAATATTTGTCCACGTGCTGATGATTTTGTGATGTCACATACCGGAAATTCATAGCCAGCTACATTTAATGGTGATTTCAAACCAGAATGTTTGTCCACCATCCATGAGTGTAGCCGACCATCCCCGATGATGCCAGGGAGAGAACAATCTCTTTATTTGCACGGATTTCAGCTAGGATCAAATTGTTCAAAAATGTTTTCCCGGTGCCGCCAGGTGCATCTAAAAATATTATGCCACCTTGCTGTTTTCTATAATAATCCATTATTATATCATATGCCTGTTTTTGACTCTGAATTAATAAGGGTTCGTGGTGTTGGATGTAAAGCCCCAATTCGTCGATATTATAGTTTGTTTCTCTTAAAAATTCACTGTTCATAGCATCCAAATGACTTCGTATAGGAGATTGAACACGTAGTTGTACTAACGTTTGGTTAGATATGGCTAAACAGTTGTGTCAGTATCAAAGCTTTGTTAAAAATTTCTTCATTGAAATCAATTTCTAAGTCAAGGTTTTATCGTCGTAGTTCAGCCAAGATGTCATCGCTCATATATTTCATATCGATATTTCACTATATTTTTTTGGCAATCATAATGGAATCCTGAAGTTCTAAACTCTCATGTGTTGCAGCTCGTTGTTGGCGTAGAGTGACCATTCTTACTTTACTTTTTCTCTTTTCCAATTCACGTTGGTCAGCTGACTGATGATTTCGAATAGATTTGACTCGGGATCGGGTTTCTTCGTTAGTATGTGCTCTTTCTTCTTCGGTTTTATTTTCTCTAAGTCTTTTCCCTCCTTGACGAATATTAAATAGCCGTTTTTCCTTTGTTCTTCTGTTTCATTTTGACATGTTACTTTTCTTCTTTGTGAATCCTTTTTAGATTTGGTAAATACTTGTTTCCGCTTTGGCATCGTGTATACATATAATATAATCTTATGAAGTTACACAAAATTAATCTCTTGATTGTAACGATGATAACACTGACCAATAGTCACTGAATTTCAGATAATATACCATCAGACACTAAAAATTTCTAGAATTAGAACACTCCAGAATATTCAAATAGTTTGTTCTTTTTTACTTGTCAAAATTACTTGAATTTTTTTGGTCACTGATAACTCTCGATTCCAATTGACCTTCACTCGACTGCAATCACTGAATTTCAGTTTATACACCATCATACACCGAAATTTCTGGTATGAGAACACCCCTGAACATTCAAATAGTTTGTTCTTCTTCACCGAAATTTCTGGTATGAGAACACCCGAGAACATTCAAATAGTTTTTCTTTTTCGCTTGTCAAAATCACTTGAATTTTTTTTGTAACAGTTTACTTTTGATTCCAATTGATCTTCATTCGGCTGCAAACACGATTGAACTGACGAATAGTCACTGAATTTCAGATAATATACCATCAGAGACTAAAATTTCTAGAATTAAAAGACTCCAGAATATTCAAATAGTTTGATATTTTTTACTTGTCAAAATGACTTGAATATTTTTGGTCACTGATAACTCTCGATTCCAACTGACCTTCACTCGACAGCAATCACTGACTTTCAGTTTATATACCATCAGACACCGAAATTTCTGGTATGAGAACACCCGAGAATATTCAAATAGTTTGTACTATTTCACCGAAATTTCTGGTATGAGAACACCCGAGAACATTCAAATAGTTTGTTCTTTTTCACCAGAATTTCTGGTATGAGAACACCCGAGAACATTCAAATAGTTTCTTCTTTTTCACTTGTCAAAATCACTTGAATTTTTTTTTAACTGTTTACTTTTGATTGCAGTTGATCTTCACTCGACTGCAAACACGATTGAACTGACGAATAGTCTCTGAATTTCAGTTTATATACCATCAGATACCGAAATTTCTGGTATTAGAACACTCCAGAACATTCAAATAGTTTGTTCTTTTTCACTTGTCAAAATCACTTGAATTTTTTTGTAACTGTTTACTTTTGATTGCAGTTGATCTTCACTCGACTGCAAACACGATTGAACTGACGAATAGTCTCTGAATTTCAGTTTATATACCATCAGATACCGAATTTTCAGGTATTAGAACACTCCAGAACATTTAAATAGTTTGTTCTTTTTCACTTGTCAAAATCACTTGAATTTTTTTGTAACTGTTTACTTTTGATTGCAGTTGATCTTCACTCGACTGCAAACACGATTGAACTGACAAAAAGTCACTGAATTTCGGTTTATATACTATCAGACACCGAAATTTCCGGTCCCAGAACACTCTAGAATATTTAGATGTACATAACTTCGATTTAGGTCTTATAGATCAATTATGACACTCGTACACATTTTGGAACTTTGTAGATCAATCCGAAAATTTCTAGAAATTCCTCAAACATTCTAAATCGATCATAATAAATTACACGCATTATGGAACTTTCTAGATTAATCGGGAAATTTCTAGAACGTTCTCGAACATTCTAAATCGGTTATCATAGTTTGCACTCATTTTAAAATTTTCTGGATCATTCCAGAAATTTCTAGAACTTTCTCGAACATTTTAAATCGCTTACAATAAATTACACGCATTTTGGAACTTTCTAGAATAATCGGGAAATTTCTAGAACGTTCTCGAATATTCTAAATCAATTATAATTGTTTGAGCCAATTTAAAATCATTAATCATGTTGGGAATAACATATGTTTTAAAAACAAAAAAATTATGCCAGTTCTTGTTTAGCGTCAGTTGTTTTCCAATTCACGTTGGTCAGCAGACTGATGATTTCGAATAGATTTGACTCGGGATCGGGTTTCTTCGTTAGTATGTGCTCTTTCTTCTTCGGTTTTATGTTCTCTAAGTCTTTTCCCTCCTTGACGAATATTAAATAGCCGTTTTTCCTTTGTTCTTCTGTTTCATTTTGACATGTTTACTTTTGATTGCAGTTGATCTTCACTCGACGGCAAACACAATTGAACTGACGAAAAGTCACTGAATTTCGGTTTATATACCATCCTAATTATATTATATAACATTCTAAATCGGTTATCATAGTTTGCACTAATTTTAAAATTTTCTGGATCATTCCAGAAATTTCTAGAACTTTCTCGAACATTTTAAATCGCTTACAATAAATTACACGCATTTTGGAACTTTCTAGAATAATCGGGAAATTTCTCGAACATTCTAAATCAATTATAATTGTTTGAGCCAATTTAAAATCATTAATCATGTTGGGAATAACATATGTTTTAGAAACAAAAAAATTATGCCAGTTCTTGTTTAGCGTCAGTTGTAAAAAAACCACGCAGATAGTAGTCGTAAAAGTGGTATTATATAAATTGTGTTATATATAGGGTCGGGGAAGAATTGCATTGTGTATCATTACGTAAAATCGGAGCGTCGGAAAGAAGTTGGACGAATCAAAGTGCAGGTAAACGGGGATTGATTCCTCAAGTTTCCGTCTGTCCCATCCCATGCCCAAATCCCCACTTTTACTTGCAGAGAATCCTCCCCCCTTTACTTGCAGTCCAGCGATTTTTCCCAGCAGATGGTAAGTAAGAAATTTATTATTGTTTTATTTTTTGTGCGTTGTCGAGAATAATAAAAGCAGTCCACTGCTTTAGTCTATCAGAGATTTTACAGCCGATTGAATCGCGTAAACAATAATAGTGTGCAACCAATTTAGAATTTTCTAGATCATTCCAGAAATTTCTAGAATTTTCTCAATCATTTTAAATCGCTTATAATAAATTCCACCTATTTTGAAACTTTCTAGATCAATCGGGAAATTTCTAGTACGTTCTCGGACATTCTAAGTCGGTTATAATAGTTTGCACTAATTTTAGAAGTTTCTAGATTATTCTCGAAATTTCAAGAACTTTCTCGAACATTTTAAATCGATTGTAATAGTTTGCACTCATTTTAGAGTTTTCTAGATCAAACGGGATATTTCTAGAAAGTTTTCGAGCATTCTAAATCAATAATTAAAGTTTAAGACATTTTGGAACTTTCTAGATCAATCCAAAATTGCTAGAACTTTCTCAAACATTCTAAATCGATTATAACAGTTTGCACTCATTTTAGAATTTTCTAGATCATTCCAGAAATTTCTAGAACTTTCTCGACCATTCTAAATCGAGCATAATAAATTGTACTCATTTTGGAACTTTCTAGATCAATCGGCAAATTTCTAGAACTTTCTAGACCATTCCAGATCGATTACATCAGTTTTACACATTTTAAAACTTTCTAGACCATTTCAGAAATTTTGAGATCTTTTCCGAAGTCCTCATGCGTTAGAAAAGGACAGAAATATATGTTTTCACATTTTCGCCACCCACGACCACCCACCGCGACCAAACTCCCTTACTAGCACCTGGAGACCAAGGGGTATTGACCACCCCTAAAGGAAGTTGATTGGGGTTTGTAGGGATAGAGAAAACTGTGTATTTACGTAATAACAAAGCATTTTATATATATAATTAGATTAGATTAGATAGGGCTGAGATTCCGGTTAATTATCATATGATTGGAACTCAACTCAGGATCTGTAAGACGTAGAGAGATGCGTGTGGACTCACATTTCTGCAAATATCATCTTCTTTAGAAATCATTATAAATGTTTTCCCGAAAACGCACCGAATAGGAGATACAGGCCAACAACTGAAAAAATTTCGAAGTTTTTCGGCCAGCAAAAGTATTCCCGTCTATTTTTTCGGTCGCAAATCTGGATTTACACTACTCAGACATGCCCATACAACATATCAAAAGTGCAGCATCATAAAGCGTCACTGCAACGATCGACGCAAAATCAATAATAATGGCCGATATATCTTAGGGGTTTGAATTATTGTTTACGTCCAATTCTTGGACCAACTGAACATACTCACAAAATTTCATAAGAATCGGTCGGGTCGCTTTGGAGGAGTTTTTTTACTAACTCTGTGACACATCAATTTTATATATTATATAGGGGTGAGATCTCGGTCTATTATTATCTGATTGGAATATAACTCAGGATCTTTTAGACGTACTGAGGTCTTTTTAGGCTCAAATTGTTGAAATTTTTTATCTTCTTTAGAAATTTTTATTTATGCTTTTCCCGAAAACGCACCGATTAGGAGATTCAGGCCAAAAACTGAAAAAAACTATGAAAATTTCGAAGTTTTTCGGCCAGCAAAAGTATTCTAATAATTCAAATCATTAGAGGATTATTCCTAGCTATACATTATACAGAAAATATTTAACTCGCTTTTAGAAGTATAGTGCATAACTTTCGAGATGTAAATAATGGATGATTAATACGGTATACTCATGCTAATGTAGCTTTATTATTCTCTATTTGTCTATATCTACATATTGGACGAGGATTATATTATGGATCTTATAAATTACACATAACTTTATCAGTTGGAATGGTATTATTTTTACTAATTATAGTAACTGTATTTTTAGTATATGATTTTCAGTTGATAATGCTACATTAACACTATTTTTTACATTACATTTTTTTTGCCTTTTGTAATTGCAGCATTGGCTATTATCCATTTATTGTTTTTACACCTAACCGGTAGTAATAATCCTTTAGGATTAAATTCCAACTATGATAAATCCCCTTTTCATCCTTATTTTTCAATTAAGGATTTAATAGGAGCTATAATTGCACTAGTTATATTTTCTATATTAGTATTATTAGATCCCCGAACATTAAGGGATCCTGAAAATTTCTTCCCAGCTAATCCATTAGTAACCCCAGTTCATATTCAACCAGAATGATATTTTCTATTTGCTTATGCTATTCTACGACCAATTCCTAATAAACTAGGAGGGTATTAGCAATATTAATATCAATCTTAATTATTATATTATCTATGATTATTAGTACCAAGTGTTATGGCTGGAACTAATGTTAACTCGTTAAATCTCTCTGTGCTTACATTATTACAGAAATAGTTCTCAAAATAATATCTCCAAACTGTGGCAGAAGAAACCATAAGTATTTTAAGACATATATTCAAGATCAGCGAGGTGAGTGACTGTATTAAACAGTAAAATTCACCAAATAAATTGGTGACTGACTGCTGAAGCTAGCAAGGTGGTCAATAATCCCTACAGGGGACTTCAAATATTTACCTCCTCTAGTTCACGGTCAAGGCTTGGGAACCAGCCTCTCGATCGAATCCCGCATTCGCCAACTTTTTTTTTCTTTTCTTTTAAACATATCTATTATATATATATTATTATTTAAATATGAAAAGTTTTTTTAAATGTATTTCTTTTGTTTCAGTGACTCTGTTAGATTTAATTATTTATTTCAAATTATTTTAATCGTATAATTATTCAATGTGGACAATTCGGGTAGTGAAATTTCGGATGCAGAGACTCCATTTTCGGAAATAAGCGAAACCGATTCGCCATACTTAAAACGAAGGACACTTCCCTACAAAAACGTATCCCATTCCCTTATTCCTTCCATTCCAACTGATGCTATCCAATCAACCTCAGTAACCATAATAACTCGTCCTTTCCATGTCACATTTTCAGCTGTGTACTGTCCTCCCGGAATTTCTGTTTCTTATAACCTTCATAAATCCCAACCTCTTGGTCCGGGCTTCATTGCTGGAGGATACTACAACGCTAAACACCAACGATTGTCGAACATCCAACTTCCGAGGAAATATCCTGTCTATTGTAACATCCACAAAGAGTTATTCCATCCTGGCACCAAATAACCCCACCTATTGGCCTACATCCATCAAAAAACGTCCCGACATCCTTGACATATTTATCACATCCCAGATTTCCACCAACCAAACCGATCTCAAATCGTTGGACGACCTTTCATCAAATCATAGCCCAGTTCTCCTTTTATTACATTCAAGTTTCGTTCCCAAGCCTACCCTTCCTTGATTGATTACAGGACGTGTAAACTGGGACAACTGCTGTTATGATTTGGAGAACAAACTGGACTAAAAAATTTAACTCAAGACAAAACAAGACATTGATACAGCCATAGAAAAACTTACAACATCAATTAAAACCACTTTAAACGATAATTTCTCATATCATAATATTGACAGAAGACTGACCTCTCACAGCATATTCGTACCTTATTAAGAGAAAGACGCAGAGCAAGAACAAAGTGGCATAGAACTCGGTACCCAGCAGATAATTCTATCTATACAAAATTGACAAACTAACTAAACCAGAAATTAGAAAATTCAAAATTCATAAATTAACTCTTTATAAAGTCTTCTGACAAATCATTATGGATGACCACCAAAAAGATCATTCAATTCAAAGACTTTAACCATCCACTCCTTATTGAATCCAATGACTGGGCAAGATCTGACGAAGAGAAAGCACAGTTGTTCGGTCAATTCCTTTCTAAAACTTTTCAGCCTCATCCTGATATCATGAATCTGTCTCACCATGAATATATACAAAGAGAGTTTAAGATTCCCCTTCCTCCCAAAGCATTCCATCCTTCAGAAATATCGAATATTATTCACAGACTACCTTCTCGCAAAGCTCCTGGACACGACCTCATCACTATTCACATCCTAAAACATCTTCCTAGAAAAGCCATTCTATTCTTTACCTACATATATAATGCTATACTCCGCACTACATATTTTCCTAACCTCTGGAAATTATCCGTCGTGAAAATGATACCTAAACCTAAAAAGAAACCGGAATACCCTTCCTCTTACCGCCCTATCTCACTTTTACCATCAATGGGTAAAATCCTGGAAAAGCTCATCCTGAAACGACTGTATTCCATTCTGAATGCAAATCACATTATCCCAGATCACCAGTTTGGATTCAGAACATCCCACTCCACTATCCAGCAATGCCATCGTGTGGTGGATCTTGTTTCCTCAGCTATGGAACGTGGATTGTATTGTCCAGAGGTCTTCCTTGATGTCGAACAGGCTTTCGACCGAGTCTGGCACCCCGGGATGCTTTACAAACTCCGTAAATTCCTACCTCCTACATACTTTCTCATTATCCAATCCTATCTCTCCTACAGGTCATTCACAGTAAATCATAATAATGTCTACTCACCCCTCTTTCCTCAATCCACCGGCGTTCCTCAAGGCAGCAACCTCGGCCCAATTCTCTACACAGTTAATACAACTGACATCCTAACTCAGCTGACATCCCTAATACTATCCTTACCAAGTATGCGGATGACACATGTCTATTATCTGTCAACACTGATCCAGTTATAGCATCCCGCACTCTTCAATCCCACATCACTGACCTTGAAAATTGGTGTCAAAACTGGAGGATTAAAATAAATTCTCAGAAATCTCATCAAATTACCTTTACCCTCCGTCGTAAACCAGCGATTTCCTACCCCCCTGTATCGTTTAATAATATCCCTCAAAGTCTTTTAGAACAGATCCGGTACTTAGGACTACACCTTGACAAACGCTTAACTTGGAATCCTCATACTAGACTGAAATGACAAGAAACAGCACGCCGTTTCAGGCTACTTCAACATTTACTAGATAAACGCTCCAGGCTCCCAATTAATTACAAGAGACTCATATACATTACAATCATTAGACCCATCTGGACTTACGGAATAGAGCTTTGGGACTACACTAAGCCATCGAATGCCTCTCGCATCCAATCTTTACAATCCAAAATCCTTCGGAAAATTTAACTCAAAGTAGTGGTAGTTGCATTTGAGCCTTGGAGGTGGTGGGATGTGTGTTTTTTGGGTGCATTATTCAGGTTTTGCTTTGCTGTTATTCCCTTTGTGCCCTGAGGATGCCTAAATAGGCGAAATATTGGAGAGGTATTTTCAATTTCCTGTTTTAGTTTAGAGACTTAAGGTTTTTAGTTGGAATTATTCCACTAATGTATTAACATTTATTTAATGTCTCTGTTGACCATTACCTTTTTTAGTAATAATTTAATTTCAGCCGTGGAAAATTCAAATTTGATATGTTTAAACAATGGCGCGCCAACTTTCGTAAATAATGTACATCAGTCAAATAATATTCGTTTAGACGTTACATTTGCCTCGGCAAATATTGCTAATATAATAGATTGGAAGGTACACGATGACCCGTTGGGATCTAATCGCCTACCCATTATCATGAACATTACCTACCGCGTTGATAACAATAAACCACCTACTCTCCTTTAATCTAAAAGAAAATGGTTAATAAATTCAACAAATTGGGATGAATTCAAAACTGTAGATAGAGATAATTACTCCGTCCTACCAGAAAACGCAACCTATGAAGATTTTATAAACTATTTAAACGAAACCAGTACTAAAACTATTCCACAATCTATATCAAGATATAATAAAAAATTTAGTAGAAAATGGTGGGATAAAGAATGCACATATTTTCTTCAAAACAGAAAAAACTCTTCAAAACCTATAAAAAATGTATGTCAATAGATAATTTCAAAAATTATCAAAAAGCAGACGCTATGTTCAAAAATATTACCCGAAATAAACAAAAGCAATCGTGGCAAACATTTTGTGCAAGCATTAATAAAAATACTCCCATGATAGAGATATGGCTAAGGTTGAAAAATATAAACAACCCCAAAACAAATAATGAATTATCTATTACCACCGGGGAATGGTGCGAGGAATTTATAGATCTTTTAGCCCCACCATTAGCTACCATGGTAATGGTCTTACATGAAAATGAAGAATCCAGGAACCTGGAAAACAAAATCAATAAGGGCAGCGACAGAAATATTAACAACATAGACGGTCAGGACATCGCAAGTAATATTTGTAATATTGAAAATAGTGATCAAATTTTATCCAAATTCTCGTTATCGGAACTTTCAAACGCACTAAAAAATAACAGTAATACGGCTCCAGGTTTTGATAACATCCATTACATAATGTTAAACAAACTTCCGTTTGAATCCAAAAGTCGCTTATTACACATAATGGATAATATATGGGAAACTAACTCAATCCCAGATGCATTTAGAGATTATTGTGTTATTCCGTTCCTTAAACTAGGAAAAGATCCAAAATTAGCTACCTCCTATCGACCTATCTCTCTCAGCTCATGTGTTCCAAAAAGAAAGAATGATAAAATGTAGGTTAGAATGGAGGTTAGAATTTAATAAAAAATTACCTGAATATCAATATGGTTTTCGTAAAGGAAAATCCACCTTCGACAGTCTTTTGGCATTTCACACTGACATTAATAAAGCATTTACTAACGGGAAAAAAACAATAGCCCTATTTCTTGATATAACAAAAGCACATGATACCGTTCCGATCCACATCCTTGCTAAAAAAATGAATATGATAGGCATACCACACAAGATTATGAAATAAATAATCAATCTAAAAGAAAATAGAAAAATATATTTAAGAGTAAATAATACTGTAATTTCAACCAGGAATGCTAAAGTCGGACTGCCACAGGGAGGAATTTTAAGCTGTATTTTATTTACATTATTGTTTTATGATTTAAGAGATTATATACAGGTGAAGTTTCGATACTACAGTTTACTGACGATTTATGTTTATATACTACACATAAAAACACAATTAGTAGCAGAGAAACATTAAATGAAGCGGTAAAAGGTTCTAAAAGATGGCAGTTAGATAACGGTATGGAAATTTCATCAGCGAAATCGGTGGTTTGCCCATTTAGTAGAGAACACGCCTTCCCATTAGGAGATCAAGTTGTCTTGGGTGGAATTACTTTTCCTTGCGCGCCTAATGTCAGATTCCTAGGAATGTATTTTGACAGAAAATTAAGCTGGAATAAACAACTCTTGGAAATCATTAAAAGATCCGAGAAAATGATTAATACGCCCAGAATGATAAGTATCAATTCCAAATGGGGAGCTGACCCAAACATATCTTTGTCATTTTATAGATCAAAAAAAGGGAACTTTTGATTATGGAGCAGTCATATACGGTGAAGCCCCAGATTCATCATTAAAAAAACTAGACGTAATCCAAAGCCGTTGTATAAGAATTTGCCTAAGCTTTCTCAAATTCACATAATATTAAATACAAAAATTAACTCCCTATCGCATATGGCAATGTGTCAGGAAATTAAAGACTTTCTTTTAGACAAATTCCCAGATCATATCCATATTTACACAGACGGGTCTAAAATTAATAATACTTCAGGCAGTGCAATTTACATTCCAAAATATAAATACAGAGGTAAATTCAAACTACCTTCCGGTTGTACATCATTCACTTCAGAATTTTGGAAGCCTTAAAATATATTAATCAATCAAATAAAAGTAAATTCGTAATACTATCAGATATCCTAAGTGCCTTACAACTAATAAACAACTTCAGAAACATTAATACTTACAACATGTTAACTGATATTATAAAAGTACATAGTTCGTGCATAGAAAATTTCAAACAGGTTGCATTCCTATGGGATAAAGCTCATATTGGGATTATAGGAAACGAAGAGGTTGTTGATAAATTAGCCAAAGACGCAACAATCACGGGCGAACAGGTAAAAATGTAGGTCCCATTTACAGATTTTTATTTAGCAATATAAGAAGATTGTCATGCCGAAAGCTAAGGCTAAAGCTAGTGAACTTGTAACCAAATATTTACGCGAATTCCCTGACGAAACTTTTCTCAGTGATTCGGGCGTTTTATTTTGTAACAGTTGTGATAAAGTGGTTTCGACATCCCGAAGGTCGTTAGTAACGCAGCATATCGAAACAACGAAACATAAAGAAAACCTACAAAGAAAAAAACAATTCATCCAGGCATTTATTTCTACATCATTTACATAAACTTCGACTTCCATTAAGTCACAATTTTTCAGTGATTTGACTCGTGCTCTCATAAGGGTAGATATTCCGATTTATAAGATCAATAATTCTGAATTAAAATAGTTTTTTGAAAAGTATACCGGACTCAAAATCCCAGACGAAAGCACTATTCGAAAAAATTATCTCCCTTATATTTACGAGGAAACCATGAATAAAATACGCAACCACATAAAAGACGTACCAATTTGGGTGTCCATAGATGAGACGACTCATTCTCTGGGAAGGTACGTGGCCAATATTATTGTCGGAAATATGTCAGAAGACATATCAAAACCCTTTCTTCTAAACATGCATTTGTTGGACAAATGTAACCATGAAACCATAGCTAGATTTTTTAATGATTCCATGACTTTTCTCTATGAAAACGGAACTCTACACGAAAAAGTTTTTTTATTCACAACTGACGCTGCTCCGTACATGGTTAAGGCTGCAAAGTCATTGAAAATATTCTACCCTAAAATGATTCACGTGACTTGCCTTGCCCATGCATTTCATAGGATCCCGGAAACGGTGAGAAATGAATTTCAAAATGTAGACTTGCTGATTTCGAATGTCGAAAAAAAAAATCTGAAAGCGCCAAGTCGGATAAAAGTATTGAAAGAAAATTACCCAGAATTAAACTTACCACCAGAACCAATAATCACAAGATGGTGGACCTGGCTAGATGCATCCCACTACTACTATCAACATCTTGATAAGATCAAAGACCTTCTCTCCAAATTAGATGATATATGACAGCGTCAGCAATATCAAGAGCAAAGAAGTTAATGGAAAAAACAACTTTAAAACAAAATCTATGTTATGTTTCGACAAAGTTTGTTTTTTTAGTTGAAACAATGAAAAAACTTGAAAATCAAAATTTGCTTTTATCTGAAAGCCTGAAAATAGATGATTCCATTTAAAAACTAAAAATCGTCCATAGAACATTTGCCCCAAAATACAACACAAAAAAGAAAACACGTTTTCGAAAACAACCCTAGGCTAAAACAGTTACGATCCATTTGCGACATTCTAGAAGGAATCTTTGGGGAAAAAGACATGTCATTCAGCCCTAGTGAGACATCATGTTTTAAAAGAGCTCCCGTTACATCAGTCGACGTGGAATGATCATTTAGTAGGTACAAAAAAATATTGCGACCTGATGGTCAGAGCTTCCATTTCGATAATCTAAGGATGTACACAATTTCAAATATTAATTTGAAAGAGGAATAAGTGTTATGTAACTAATTTTTCATATTATAAAGATGTAATATTAGACATTAAAAAGTACGTAATACATTTTTTATTTTGTTTTGCCTGCATATTTCCCAAAAATAAATGCATATTATATGTACATATTTATGGATTTTTATTGCATATAAATGCGGGCCCTACTAATAACTAGTATAGTTGCATGTGTAACTAGATTCCATATGTGACTCACTATTCCCAGCTCACATTATTGAGTTCGCTACAAATCTTTAACTGTTATATCTATTTATTAGATATAATTTATTATATGTAAATAGCTCCTCTTAAATCCTTAATTGAAAAATAACGATGAAAAGGGGATTTAAAATAGTTAAAAATAGTTATTTTTTATGTTTAATTTATTGATATTTATAACTATAATATTATTATAACAAGTAAATCTGCTGATATATACATTTAAAATAGTTAGAATTTAATCCTATAGGATTATTACTACCGGTTTCGTGTTAAAACAATAAATGGATTATAACCAAGGCTGCAATTACAAAAGGTAATAAAAAATGTAATGTAAAAAATTGTGTTAATGTAGCATTACCAACTGAAAATCCCCCTCATAATTATATTACTAAGGTTTTACCCAAATATGGGACTGTTGATAATAAATTAGTAATAACTGAAGCACCACACAAATTATATTTGTGATGATATTTGTCCTCAAAGTAAAACATATCCTAAAAATGCAGTTCCTATAATTAATAAAACTAATACCATTCCAACTGATCAAGTTATCTGTAATTTATAAGATCCATAATATAATCCTCGTCCAATATGTAGATATAAACAAATAGAGAATAATGAAGCTCCATTAGCATGAGTATACCGTATTAACCATTATTCACATCTCGACAGATATGCACTAACTTCTAAAAGCGAGTTTAATATTTGCAGTATAATCTATAGCTAGGAATAATCCTCTAATGATTTGAATTATTAGAGCCCTATCTAATATATAAAATTGTCGTGTCTCAGTATTTGTAACAAAACTCCTCCAAAACAACTCGACCGAATCTTATGAAAATTTATGAGTATATTCAGAAGGTCTGAAAATCGTACGTAAACTATTTTTCAATCCTCTAAGTGATATGGGTCGGCTATTATTATTGATTATGCGTCTATCGTAGCAGTAACGATTTATGATGCTGCATTTTTTATATGTTGTAAGGGCATGTCTGAGTAGTGTAATTTTATGTTTGCGACCGAAAAAACGGACAGGAATACTTTTGTTGGCGGAAAAACATCGAAATTTTCGTAGTTTTTTCAGTGTTTGGCCTATTTCTCCTAATCGGTGCCTTTCGAGAAAAACATAAATAAAAATTTCTAAAGAAGATAAAATTTTCTAAAATTTGAGCGCAAATAGCAGACGTGCAAATCATAAACAGGTTTATCAATAAGGTCTTCTATAAACTTATACTTTTCTATACCTTTTCCCCATAATACGTCAAGGTTTTCTCCAACGGGTAGTATAACATTTTTCAAAGATTCGTAATGTACGTCACCATAGTCCCATTCCAACCAATGAAAATGTTTTTTTACCCAGAGATTTGTCTTTAGACGATCAGCGTTTTCGGCTTCTTGAGGTGGTTTAAAAATCCAATGACTCGAGGATCCATGAATCAGACTGACAACTGATAATTCTTTTACTATCAGTAAGTTTGTCTCTGAGCGATAGACCTGGAAATCAATAACTGGTGAGCACATGGCTGGGAACCTATGAGCCCAAAACGCTTACTCCTGATGCAGCGCTAAACGCAGCTTCATATCGTACTTATAAACTCCGCCTTACAGCTCTCACCAACAGTAAGTTAGTCACTATGCTAGTATAAGTTTCGTACTCTCAACTAAATCTTTTTAAAAACGTTGTACAGTTTATTCCTCGACCTCAGCGTCTCAACGGCTTCAGTTTTCTTTATAACTACAGTAAAGTAAGTTTTTTTATTTTACTTGAAATCGCCATTTGATTACATATTTGCGCCACTCAGCATATCATTTTAATTTTTAGATGTCTCTCCTGAATAAATTAAATGAAATTAACACTACATATAAAAAAATTAGAGAATTAACTATAGGACGAACGAATCAAATTCTACAACTTTCGAAGAAGGGGACGGAGTATGGCCCATCAATAGAAGCAATATTACAGGATACAGACGAAGAAAAAATAAGAACTTTCCTACCTAAAAGATATGTCTACACATTTACAGAAGAAGACATATCCAACCATATAGGTACATTATTACATTTTAAACATATAATAAAGTTATATATTTTTTTTTACTTAGCCAAGTGATTATTTTCTGTTTTAGGACAGCTTAAATTTCTATACATGGGAAAGAAGAAAAATTCTTATGACATAAGTAAACTAAAAAAGAAAAGTTGAATCAGGTTAAGCTACATTTGTTTTTATTTTTTATTTTTAGGGGGTAGTGTATATATTTTTGTCTAGTTTGACTAAGTATGTTTTAGATTAAAAATGAATACTAAAACTAACGTAAATAATTATTTATGTGCTCATTGAGGATTATTAGTTGCAAACTGACGACTTAGATGACAATCGTTGTTTTACTATTCCCGAGGCTGTAGAAAAAAATTTAGAAAAAAGTTTAACTTCGAACGACAGAAATTAACTTGTCAACTTGGAGTTAGTAGTAATAATATACTCGACGTGAACACAATGCTAATACTTTAATACCAAAGAAAAAAGAAAATATAGTATGTTTAGTAGACAGATGCGAGAGAAGACAGTCGCTCAAGAAAATGGGATTATTAAAGCTTCCTTAAGAAATGCGGTTGAAGATGTGTACATTCCTAACGATAATAAACAATTATTAGCTTCAGAAGTTTTAAACGATAAAAAAGAGGTTTTAGTAAAGTTAGTAAGTAATTATGTAGGTGAATGGAAAAATCTATAATTAAACATAATGTTAGAATCTACATATATTAAGAAAAACGAAAATACTATTAGTTAAAGAATAGATTTTAATTTTAAATCGAAAGTTAGTATGATAGATGTTTCTATAAACCTCCAAAATTACATTAAAACAATTTTTGAAAAAAATTTAGAGGAACAGGATGAGTTTGAAAAAAAAGGATCCGGTTGGATGTAAACCTTTCCAAACAATATCTGTCTACATTTAACTAAATATAAGCCTTTTGGAGGATCTCAATATATTCAATTACCTAAAAACAATACGGGACAAACGATGCGTTATAAATGTAAAAAATAATACTAACGATTGTTTTCATGAGAAGCGAGGGGATGGTTGACTGGAAGATAGACGGAAGGAAGAAAATAGTTGGGGGTGCGGTCAAATAAAAAAAACTAAATAAGTGGTTACTTTTTAATTATGTGCCGACGTTTCGACCCACTTTGTGGGTCATCTTCAGGGCTAAGAAAGAAAAACAGACAAAATAACAGAACTATAAAAATACATTGCAGACTAAGTATATGATAAATGAGAAAAAATATAAATGTAGAGAGGTAGAAATAGAATAGAATAGAATAGAAAACAAACTTTATTCTGGGACCAGGCCCCTTTAGAATAACAATAATGAACAAATAAAATAAACATAATATTCATCTGGCCAGAAGGCTACATAATAATACAAATCATGAAGTAATCAAGATTGACAAAACATAAAAAATTACAAATAGAAAAAAAAATATATATATGAAGGAATGAAAAGTACAAACCTTGACAGGATTTTAACTAATTGTCGCAAATAAATAAAGGTATTTATATTAACAAAATAACATTAATACAACAGTTAAAAACGAAATTGCTAAATAAAATAAGTGAATGGCATAGCAAGCGATAAAGGGTTTACAAGGTCTGTATCTTCTTTGTTGTTAGAAAAATAAACAAAACACGTAGGTAACAAGATCGAGTATTCAGTACTGATTTATTCAAGCGGAAGATTTACCAGCCTGGAGAGCGTATTTTTGGGATGCCAAGAGATGAAGGAAAAGCAGTGATTTAAATGAAGCCAATGAGGAAGAGTGGCGGATGAAAGGAGGGATTGAGTTCCACACAGTGGTGGAGCGGGCGATGAAGGAACGCTCGAACGCCTTGGTTCTGTGGGGTGGAATGTAGAGATCGGAAAGGCGGGATCTTGTTTTGTGGTGCTGGACAGAGGATTTGAATTGGAGGAGATTATAGATATATGAAGGGTGTTGCGAGTTAATGGATTGGTATAGAAAAACACTAAGGAAATATTGTCTACGAATGGGAGGTCCGCATTATTCTTTTTAAGCGGGCCTTTAGCACTTTCGAAAGGCCCCCGTATACCACACTACAGTAGTCAAAGTGGGGGAAGATGAGGGATGATACGAGAAGCTTACGGGTTGAATATGTAAGGAGATGCCGAGATCGATGAAATAATTTCAGGGAACTAATTGATCGTCGGGATATTTGGGTGACATGGGGCTTCCAGAAAAGGTTTTGGTCAATGGTAAGCCCTAGGTTTTTAACGGAGAAGTTGAAACTGATAGGGTGGTCGTTTAGGATTAATGTTAGGAAGGTAGGGATAGTTGTAAGGAGGAAGTTGGAATCTAGAACAATGGCCTGGGTTTTCATTGCGTTCAATTCCAGTTTGTTCAGCTTTGCCCAGGCACTGATCCTATCTAGGTCTTCCTGAATACTGGCGAACGCAGATGAAAGCTCAGAAGGAGGAAAGGATAAATAGATTTAGAAAACGTCGGCATATAGATGGTAGGAACAGTGGTGAACAGATTTAGGAATATCGTTGATGTAACAGTTGAAAAGGAGTGGAGAGATGCTTGAGCCCTGTGCCACACCTGAGGATAGAGTGAGGAAAGAGGAAGGGGGTTGGTTGGGCATAGAAACCGCTTGGGACCTGTCAGAGAGGAAGGATTGGAACCATAGAATAGAGCTATTGGAAAAGGACAATGACTTTATTTTGGAAAAAAGTGTAGAATGGTCCAAGGAATCGAAAACTTTTGAAAAATCCAGAAGGATTTGCACGGTTAGTTGTTTGTTGTCCATGGCTTTATGTATGTCAGTAGTGATTTTGGTAAGGGCAGATTGAGTGGAAAAACCTGGACGAAAGCCTGATTGAAGCGGATCAAGGAGTTTGGACTGTTCGAGAAAATTTGAGATTTGAGACTGGACTATTCTTTCGAGAGGTTTGGAAATGTTGGAAAGTATGGAGATTGGCCGGTAGTCTTTGGGAGATAGTGGGGTTGAGGTTTTATTTATAGGATAGACTAGGGCTTTTTTCCAAGAAGTCGGGAATACTGCGTTTTGTAGTGAAAAATTATATATGAAAAGTAGGACAGGTAGGATGTCGATGAGGCATAGTTTGGGTAGTTTGACGGGTATCTCGTCAAAGCCAGTAGAACTGGAGCAGGAATTAAGAACGGAGGAAATAACATCGGTAGGTGAAATGTCTAAGAAATAAAACTTGTCGGGGTTGAAGGATGGGGTTAGCGAAAAGACGGAGGAGGAAGATTTTGATGTGTTAATTGAGGCGGACAGAAAATACGAATTCATTTCATTGGGAGAAGCAGGAAAGGCTCTAGAGGATGTTGTATTGCAGAGGGAGAGCTTCGGAGGAATTGCCATTTAGATTTAGGATCGGGAGCAGTGGAAAGGGCTTCGTGGAAATATTTGGATTTTGCTTGTCTGATTGTAGACTGTCAAATTGCGAAGAACCCTAGACGCTTGGTAGTCATTTGTAAGCCTCGTGCGTCTAAAGCGTCTACGGGCAGCATTACGTTTCCTTTGCAGGTCTTTAATTTCTTGACACATCCAAGGAGCAGGGTGGTGACGGAAGGTTAAAGTTTTGAGTGGGGCATGGGTATCCAGGATGCTTTTGAGATTGGCGGTGAGCATGCCGACCATTGAATCTATGGTGGTACAGGAATAAATTTGGTTCCAATTCAGGATTTCGAGGGAAGGAGATATAGATTCAGGGGTGAGTCCATCAAGACTGCGAAAAGTTATGGTTTTCGGTAGGATATCTGGAGTTTGGATATTGTATGAAATTTGGATTAAATCATGAGAGGACAAAAATGGGACAGGTAATTGTGAGGAGGAAAGGAGTCTCTGAGATGAGTCAATGATGAACAAGTCTAACCAGGTATCAGATAGGAGAGTGTGATGGGTGGGAGAGAATGGAACAATGGTGTAGAGAGTAAAACAGATTTTCAAGGTACAGTTTATCATTGGATTGGGCCAGGAGATTGGTATTAAAGTCGCCGGAGATTATGATGTGGTTGTTGAGAGGAACATGGTTGTAGAGGACCGACTCAAAGACAGGATTAAAAGGGACCAAAGGAGGGCGATACACTACGACGTATAGGAGAGGATTTGAGTTGCATGAAATTTCGACGAAAAGGAATTCTATGTGAGGGAAATTGGACGCTGGTGAAGAATACAGGATGCGTGATTTTAGGGAGTTGTGGACATAAAGACCTACACCTCCACCAGTCCGGTCAGCTCGGTCGTGGCGGAGGAAGGAGTAGTCAGGTAAGGAAACAGAGGAGGACGGGATGTAGGGTTTTAGCCATGTTTCTGAGATTCCAATAGTGTGGAAAAAATTCTGGGTAAAATATTGATGGAATTCATCAAAATGAGCGGGCAAGGATTGGGAGTTGATGTGACAGGAGGTTAGGACACTAGACATAATGGGGAAGCAGAAGAGAAGCTCTCAGTATCAGAGGAGAGGAGCTAGGAGGAGTAAATCTTATTGGCAGAGCTAATTGAAAAGTTTGATAGTGCCGAGTAAAGATAATCAGTGGTGCGATATTGCTATTACTAAAAACCGCTATATGTTTTGAACCCAAAGAATAGATAATAAAATTAAAGAATAACGAAAGGAAGAATGATGCGTAAATAATGAAATAGATTAAACAATAAACAAAAAGAAGAAGATAAAAGTGAGAATAAAAAATAACAGATAATTTTGTATGAAAAAGAAGAAATAATTTCGCCACATATTTCTTAGGAAAAAATAAAAAATTTAAAAAGCACTTGAGGTTATCAGAGTAATACAAGATGAACGCGTGAGCACCGTTATGAGAGCCATAGTTATTGAGCTATACTAACACCAAAGTAAGAACTAGTGAGATTTTTGCGGCTGCATTTGACTTGCAAGTTTTTTAACGTCTGCTTTCATTTGACTCGTTGACAGTATCGCGTCTAAATGTTCATCTGTTAACCGCTAACAATTCCTATTTTTGCGGTAGTTGAGAATTGAAAAAGTCTGCTCACACAAATACGTACTAACAAACATTGTGATTAGCTGCTGAGCAAATCTTTTCAACTCCTTAAAATTCAATTCAACTCAGACCTCCCTAGAACTTTATCAAGTCAGTGCTACGTTCATTTGCAAATTGCTTGGTACATCATTAATATCAATTGCAAAAGGGTTTTGGAAAATTTCCATGATAACGGAGATCTTCTCAAAGTCGGCGAATCGATTTACGAACTCAGTTTGTAGTTGTATTAACACGTTTCTCATTGTAATATTATGCCACTTAAAATTATCTCCAGCTTCATCCACGCCTTTCTTGCAATTAGGATAATGGTCAAGCTTTCTTTTATCAATATGCTTGATAAACAGTTTCAGTTTCAACTCAAATGACTTTGCATGTGAATACATATCGCAAATCAATTTGATTTCCCTGCAAGCGATTGTTGAGCTGATTCAGTTCCGTAGTCAAATCAGTCAAAAAACCAAGATCGATAATCCAATGCTTGTTAGTAAGCTCTTCGACTGACTTTCCGAAAGAAGACAAAATTGAATATAAACATGTGGAATATACACAATCCATTCCAATCGTAATTTATGCAGATATTGAATCTCTTTTAATACCAATTTCGAGGCCTATTCCTAATCCGTCAACATCTTAAAACAAAGCTGTTCATGAGCATCGTGCTTTTTCAGTTTCACTTCTGGTCAAGTCAAAAATGTTTGATTGTGAACTGTTTGGTTATAAGTGGAGAAAACTGAACGCTAGCGGTTTTAGAAGAACTCGAATCTATAGTTGTTGAAGCGAAAAAATATACGGCAATCCTCTTCGAATGGAATAAATGAGCGAAGGGGAAAATAACATATTTTATTCTGCTAAAGATTGCATCTGTCAATACCCTTTAGACGAATACGATCGAGTACGACATAACTGTCACTTATCAGGAAAATTTGTTGGTCCAGCACATAATGCATGTAATTTAAGAGCAAAAAATGCCGATTTTATACCTGTTTTTATGCACAACTTACATGGTTACGATTCTCATTTTATAATCCCTTTCTCGTGTCGTTGTGAAAATATTAGCGGAATTCCTAGTAATTCTGAAAAATATATAAGTTTCAGCATAAAATTTAAAGAATATAGTACAATAATACGATTTGTTGACTCGTTTAAATTTTTATCATCAAGTTTAGATACATTAGTGAACAATTTACAAAATAAATCTTAATCAATTACTGATAAATTTCCACATATGGCAAATATTATTAATGATGATAACTAAATTAAATTATTGACAAGGAAAGGTATATTTCCGTACAATTATTTTGATCGCTTAAACGAAACTCGACTACCTTCCAAAAATTCATTTTTTAATGATTTAACTAAAACATTCATTAGCGGCGTGGACTATGAGCACGCGAAAAATGTCTGGAAAACCTTCTTAATCAAAACACTAAAAGGATATGCTGAATTGTATATACGAACAGATGTAATTTTGCTGTGCGAAGTTTTTGAACCCTTTCGACTTCTCTGTCAACAAATTTATCGACTAGATCCTGCATGGTTTTTTACTTTGCCTCAGTTATCTTGGAATGCAATGTTGAACTTTATAGCAAAGGTATTTGCCAAGTTGTTTCTCGTTATGCGAAAACTAACAATAAATATCTAAATGAATATGACTCAACTAAAGCCAGTAATTATTTACTTCACGTAGATGTCAACAATCTTTACGGTTATGCCATGAACCTTCCCCTGTCGTATACCGATTTTGAGTGGGTTGATGAAAAATTAAATGTATTAGATCTTGAAAATGAATCAGAAACCGGTTATGTGCTAAACGTTGACGTTGAATACCTCAAAGAAATTCATGATAATCTTTCTCAATTGCCTTTTTTACCCGAAAAAAATAATTTATCTAATACTAAAACTGTTAAACTTTTGACGACTTTGATGCATAAAACACGTTTTATAGTAAATTATGTGAATTTAAAACAAGCTTTATAACTTGGGGTAAAGATTTTAAAAATTCATAGTGTTGAAGTTTAAACAAAAAAATTGGTTGGCTCCGTACATAGAAATTAATTCAATGATGAGAGCATCCGCAAAAAATACATTCGAGTCAGATTTTTACAAACTAATGTATAACAGCTGCTTCGGCAATTTATGGAAAACGTCCGTACAGAATCGATTTAAAAATAGTAACAAATGAAAAATCATTATTTCAACAAGTCAATTTTTTTTTCTCTTTATATTTTTATCTACACCTTCCAAATACAAAACAGTGGCAATCAGCAGATAGCATGTCACTAAAAAAACAACAACATGATACAATGACTTGAAAGGAATGTAGAAGAACAGTACCCAGCGGTACCTCTCCATTGGCTTGATTCAATTTCCTATGGTAGCAAATCCCTCATCCACGTTCTTTTTAATCTCCTCCTTGTGTTCTCAGGCATGAGAGTAGAGGCCATTCGTTCTATTAACGGGTTTGGATGTCTGTGTAGTTTTTCTTGAAAGCGTTTGTAGTATGTTCTTATGTGTTCGTCAACCGTTGGTATTTTTAAGTCAGTATACAGATTTGTTATTGACGTACTTTGGTGGTAAGTCTTAGTATTTTTGATTGAAAAGTCTGCAGTCGTTTTCTGTGAGTCTGTTTAGCGATCCCGTAAATTTTAATGCATATGTCCAAACTGGTTTTAGTAGGTAAGTGTACGTGTTTAGTTTCTGGCTTATGTCTAATTTGGAGGTTTTCCTGAATAGTGAGTACATTAAATTGAGCTTATGGTTCAGTGATTGGCGTTTCATCTTAACGTGAGGACCCCATGTCATTCTCCTATCAAACATTAGTCCAAGGTATTGTACTTTATCTGTCTGCGGGATAGATGAGTTGTTAAGGTAAATGGGAGGGCATGTTTCGCGTCTAAGAGTAAAAGTGATGTGTTGTGACTTTTCGTGGTTCAGTCTAATTTTCCATAGTTGGCACCACTCATTCAACTTTTGTAAGTTATGTTGTAAGTTTAGTGAGGCTTGCGTCGCGCCTTGATGTTTGGTGATTATGGCAGTGTCGTCAGCGTAGATTGCTGTCAGTATGTCAGTACTTAGTGGAATATCGTGTGTATATGTTATGTACAACAGCGGTGCCAGTATTGATCCCTGAGGCACGCCGGCTAAGATCGGTCTTATTGAAGATGGTTCTGAGCCCTGTCGGACTGAGAAAAATGTGCCTGCAAGGAATGAGTGAAGAATTAGATAATAAGTGTGCGGTACAGTCTTGAGTTAAAAGAGAAGTCCCTGGTGCCAGACCTTGTCGAATGCTTGGGTGACATCCAGAAACACTCCAATTGCATATAACTTCTGCTCTTGTGCTGTCGATATGTAGTCAGTTACTCTGTGTAATTGTTGAGTTGTTGAGTGTGATTTCCGAAAACTGAATTGATGGTGAGGGATTATATTTTTGTCTGTCAGTAACTTTAATAATCGGGGATAAAGTAATTTTTCAAAAAGTTTTGAACAAATGGAGAGTAAACTAATAGGTCTGTACGAGGAAGGGCTGCTAATATCTTTATCTTGTTTTTTAATCATGGTTACAAAAGAATATTTCCACTGTATAGGGAATTTCGTAGTTCTAAGTATTGAGTTGTAGATTGTCGTTAAAAACACTAGAGCTTTCCTAGGCATTTGCTGGAGCACCTCAGCATTTATTAAGTCATAGCCCGGGGCTTTTCTTTTTGGTAAGTGGCTAATTATTTCTGCTACTTCTGTGGGAGTGAATGGGTGGCAGCGTTAGTTGTAATGGAATGTCAAGTGTGTTATTTACCAAGTTTTCGTGTTCTGTGTTTATAAAGTCAGTATGTAGGGTAAATACGGAAGAAAGATGGTCGGCAAAGAGCTCGGATTTTTCCTCGTCCGACACAACCCAAGAGCCATCTTCTTTTCAAAGAGGTGCTGACAACTCACGATGTTTTAAGAGTATTTTGGTATGCTTCCATAAACTTCCATCGTCTGTCGAAAGGGATTTAATGTAATTGTCGTAGTTTGACCTGTTAAATTTGCTAATTTGGTGTTTCAGTTCATTATTTAGTTTATTAAATGTCCGTCTATCTGAGGTTGTCTGTTGGTTTGCCAATTTTTACGAGCTCTTCTCTTGGCTCTGATCAGATCTCTAATATACTGTGGGTAGCTTGGTAAGTTATCTGTTTTCCTGCACCTAGGTTTTGATGCTGACCACGCTGAGTCTTGAATACTTCTTGTGAACATCTCCACTGCTTCCTCTAGTTCTGTCTCGTTTTTTATTGAAACAGGGATTGTGAGGTCAGAGTTAAGGTAAGATCTATATAATCCCCAATCAGTTATACCCTGTGTGTGCGCAGGCCTTTTTTGTGCCTCAGAAGGTTCTTCGCATAGGGTCATCTGGACTAGAGAATGGTCAGAGCAGAGGTCAGAACTCGTATTTACAGTCTTGTATACTGTTCTAAGTCCTTTTGTGATAAAAAAGTCCAGTAAGTCCGGGGTTTTACGTCTAGAAGTAGGCCAGTAAGTGGGAGAATTAGGAGTTGAAGTATCGAATGCAAGTTCATGAAGAGCATACCACAACTTCCTACCTCTTGGGGTACACAATCTTGAATCCCAACATTGGTGTTTCGCGTTGAAATCACCACCTGCGATAAAAGTTCGACCTAAACGTTTAAAAAACTCAGAAAACATCGAAGATGTAAGCTTGTACCAAGAGGGGCAATACACAGCAGCAAACGTTATGTTTTTATGTTTTCTATGTAATGTGATGCCAGTTGACTGTAAGTGTGGTGTGATGGGTAAGTGAATAGGATTGTGTTTTAATAACGATTTGATGATAATAGCGGTGCCTCCGTGTGCCGTTTTGTCTTGATGATCAGTCCTGTAAATAGTATAGTCTGGAATAAATATTTTAGATCGGGGTGTAAGATGTGTTTCAGTGATAAGTGCTATCTATGTCTGTCCTTTTTTCATGTAAATGTAATTCAAGTTCCGTCCGGTGTTGCATCCGTCCGTTAGCGTTCCATAGGAGAATTGACAAGGAGCCAACTGTTGAAAAATTAGGGGGCATGGCTGTTGGTCCAGGTTTGTGTGACTTGACTTGTTGGAGGAGAATGAAATGAGGGTGGATAAGGTTATTTAGGCCAATTAAAATTTGAAAAAGTTGAGGAGGAGCATTATCAATGGGGGGTACAGGCTGAGTAGTGTTATTCATCATACCTGTTGGAACATGATGTTTTTGTGGTGTCGACTTCGTTGCAGGTTGACTCCTTGGTATCTGCTGATATCCGACGTCGTTCTGCGGTTGTCCTAGACGATGGTGCTGTGAAGGTTGCCGTAGAGCTGGGAATTCCTGTGGGTCCGGTGGTAATTGAATTCGTTGAGGTGGTGTAGGTCGTTGGTGGTAAATCCTTGAGCTACGCTGAATCCTGAGGTTCATCAATGTTTGGCAACCTTTATAGTTGGCAGGGTGTTGGCCGCCACAATTGGCACAGGTAGTAGGGGTTTCTCTAGTTTTTGTACAAGAGCTGCTATCATGATGCCCGCCACACCTTACACACCTTGGTGGGTGGTTACAGTAACCTCTGGTGTGACCATACTGCTGACACCTTAGACATTGCGGGATGTCTTTTTTTTCCGCGGTTGCTCGATATTTATTTTTGTATAATAAATCGATTTTATATCATAAACATTCTCTGTGAAGAGAAAGAGGTGTTTTGAATCTTGATATAACGTTGGTTACATTTGAAGCTTCGTAACCTTTCTGTTTCAGTGCCTCCTTGATGATGCTAATTGGTGTAGTGTGATGAAGCCCCTTAATTACTATCCTCGGGCATCTGTCCAGTGGGAGCTGAAATGTATGAATATCCGCCCACTCTCTTCTAAGGCTTGCATTTAATTTTCGATACGCTTCAGGTGTATCTGGATAAACAGTTACACCTTTCAGTGTAGATTTGTCTGTAGAAGTATTTGATCCGGCTTTTTCTTCGAGGAATGTAACTAGTGCAGAGAAATTTTCTACACCATTATTATAAATTGGGGGCGGTTTCTGGTTTATGACTGGTTTTGAGGTATTTTCTGATGTTGAGGTTAGGGCTTGAAATTTATTGTGTGTTGGTATTGGCGTTTGTCGTATCTGTCTTGTAAGGTCCGGTTCAATTGATAAAGGTCGTTTTCGACCAGTAACAAGATCCCAGGAACCAGTATTGTTATTATTTGAACTTAAATTTAAGTTGTCCGACTCCACATCACTTACCGCCTGCGAAGAAGTAGACGCTTCGCCCATGGCTGGCAATAAAACCCGCACATTTATCACTTTAGTCTTAAATCTAATCTGTACGATCAGAATACAACACTTTTTTTTAAGAAATATAAAGTATTAAAACATTAATTGAAGTTAATTTAGTGACACATAAAACTAACCTGTTTCACTATAACTTCGATCATATGTTCTCTCAACAAGTCAATAAACCAAATTTTAAAGGCAGGGTTATATTTGCAGATAATGTTACAGCGGTTCAGCTGGAAAAATATAGCATTATTTTTGATAAACCTTTGTGCTTGGGATTTGCAGTGTTAGACTTGAGAGAAGTTTTGATGTATCATTACCACTACAATGTGTTCTTGAAAAAATGTGGATTTCTATACAATATTAGGTCTGAAGACATTTATTCCGATATTTCTGGAGAGTTGCATAAATATTTTGATACAATTAATTTTCCCACTTCTCATTTCTGTTATTCTGAAAAAAATATAAAAGTCGTCGGTTGATGAAAGATGAAACCGTTGGAGATCCTATAGTGGAATTTGTCGGCTTGAGGGCCAAAATGTATTCATATATAACAAAGAATTAAATAACGGTTAAAAAGTCAAAGAGAATAAAAATATCGGCTGTAACTATTTTACTTTTAACGATTACCTAAACACATTTAAAGACAGCGAAAGTGTATAATCTTCATTTTATACAATTCAATCTAAAAAACTTAATGTTCAAACCACACTGATAGATAAAAAAGCATTATCCTCATTTGATAACAAAAGGTGTACATTACACGATGGAATAACTACACTCCCTAATGGTCACTATAGCCTCAATGAATAAAAAAACGACGAATCTAACATGGTATTGTAAACGTAATAGAATCAATAACTTTGTATCAATTGATTGCCTACTTGTAGTTAAATTAATATGTAGATTAGAAAATAAGAACTGTAATTAGAGTATTTCAATTTATTTCAAGAATGTCTAATTGTAGTATTATTATGGTTAACTTAAATTTATATGTAGGTTAGAAAATTGGACCTGTAATTATAGTACAAGATTTATTTAATAACAATAAACAAAATATGTTTAAGAATATGATATATATATAAAATAAATATCTAGTATAACTCTATGTTTTTTTTTTCACATATCCTTTTTGTCAATCCAGATCCTTAAAAATTTCATTGATTTTACGACAGTTCAGGAGAATAGAATAGAATAGAATAGAAAAATAATTTTATCCTGGGACCAGGTCCCTTTAGAATAACAGAGAAGAACAAAATAAATGACTATATATCTGGCCAAAAGCCTACATCAAAATAAAACAATAATTACATAATATCCTGAAAGTAAATAACTAAACAGGTATGTTTTGTATGTAGAGAATAAGAAAATGTGATACAAAATTAAAATAAAAGAACAGACATATTTACTATAAAAAGAAATAAGCTTTTGGAAAAATAAGTGAATAAATAATAGCATCTGATAATAAAAAAAACAAAAAAACAATGGCATTATTATGAATGAGGAATATTTACAGTAGTTCATCAATCGATCAATTTGAATATATCTATAAATTATTTATTGATTATAAAGCATTTGAGTGGGAATTTATAAGATTTAGGAAAAACTTGTATTTAAATGAGGTTAAAGAAGACGCATGGCGGATAACGAGAGGAAGAGAGTTCCAAAGAGAGATAGAACGGGTTAGAAAGGAGCGCTCAAAAGTTTTGGTTCTGTGGGACCGGATATAAAGATCAGAAGGGCGAGATCTTGTGCCCTGGGATTGGATAGAGGATTTGAATTGTAGGAGACTATAGATATAAGACGGATGTTGTGAGTTGATAGTTTGATATAAGAAAGAACCAAGGAAGTAAATTCTACGGATAGAAGGGAAATGCCACTTTATCTCAGTGTACCGGCGAGACAAATGAGACCTCCTCGGGGCGTCGAAGACAAATCGAAGCGAACAGTTCATAATTCGCCTCAACCTCTCCTCGAGCCTGATCGAGAGGCCACCATATGCCACACAACCATAGTCAAAGTGAGGAAAGATAAAAGAAGTGACGAGGACCTTACGTGTATGGGTAGTGTTAGAAGATGCCTGGAACGGTAAAATAACTTTAGAGAGCTTATTGCTCGGCGGGAAATTTGGGAAATGTGACGTTTCCATGAGAGGGATTGGTCGAAAATGATCCCGAGGTTTTTAACAGAGGGACTGAAGGCAATAGGGTGGTCATTTAAGGTTAATTGGGGAAGTGAGTTGATAGATTTAAGAAGGGTGCTGGAACCAATTAGGATGGCCTGAGTTTTCGCTACATTCAACTACAGTTTATTCAAGTTTGCCCAGGCACTGATCCTATCTAGGTCAGGAGGAAAGGACAGATATATCTGGGAATCATCGGCGTACAGATGGTAGGAACAGTGGAGGATTGATTTGGGAAGGTCATTAATGTAACAGTTGAAAAGGAGTGGGGAAATACTAGAACCCTGTGCCACTCCTGTGTTCAGCGGTAGGAAAGAGGGTAGGGGTTGATTTGGGATGGAGACTGCTTGAGTCTAGAGGAAAGCTTGAACCAAGAGTATGGAACTGTTGGAAATGAAAAGAGATTTTAGTTTAGAGAGAAGGATGGAATGGTTCAGTGAATCGAAAGCTTTTGAAAAGTCGAGTAGAATTAATACTGTTAGTTTTTTTTTTGTCCATGGCAGTATGCATGTCGGTGGTTATTTTAACGAGGGCAGATTGAGTGGAAAAGCCAGGCCGGAAGCCTGATTGAAGTGGATCAAGGAGTTTGGACTGCTCCAGAAAGTTTGACATTTGGGATTGAACTATTCTTTCGAGGGGTTTGGAAAGGTTAGAGAGTATAGAGATAGGCCGAAAATCATTTGGGTTTGAGGGATTGGGTGATTTGTTAATAGGATGGACTATTCCTTTTTACCAGGAGGAAGGGAAAACTGCATTTTGAAGGGAAAAATTGTAAATGTAGAGAAGAGCAGGTAGAATTTCGGGGATGCATGTTTTTAACAATTTGGCGGGAATGCTGTCAGAACCGATGGAATTAGAGTGGGATTTCAATAAGGAGGAGATAAGGTCAGTGGGCGAAATGTCGGAGAAATAGAAGTTGTTATGGTTGAATGAAGGTGCTATTGCGAAAGTAGGAGAAGTGGATCGTGAGTTGGTAGAGAAAGACAAAAAATGGGTGTTCAATTCATCACGTGAAACCGGAAAGATTACAGGGGAAGTGGATTTGTAAAGTGAGAGTTTCCGAAGGATTTGCCATTTGGATTTAGGATCAGGCGCGGAGGAAAGGGCTTCATGAAAGTATTTGGATTTCGCCTGCCTTATTGTTGATTGCTTAAAGTTGCGAAGAGTCCTACACACTTGATAATCGTCGGTCCGTCTAGTCCGTCTAAGCGCGTAGTAGTAAGTAGGAAGCGCGACGCAGCTCGCAGACGGTACTGCGAGCTGCGTCGCGCTTCCTCTGCAGTTCTTTTTCGGTTTTGATCCATCCAAGGAGCGGGTAGTCGGCGGAAGGTTGTTGTTTTGAGAGGAGCATGGGTGTCCAGGATACGGATAAGATAGGAAGTAAGTGTGTCAACCAAGGAATCAATAGTGGGACAGGAATAGATTTCACTCCAATTCAGGGATTCAAGGGAAGGCAAGATGCTTTCGCGACTGATAGCATCTAGGTTGCGAAAGGTAAAGGTTTTAGATAGTTTGTTCGGAGTTTGGATATTATATGTAATTTGGATTAGGTCTTGAGAGGAAAGAAACGGGACGGGCAATTGAGAAGAGGAGAATAGTTTCTGAGGAGAATTGATGACATACAGATCTAACCATGTGTCAGAACGATGGGTATGATGGGTAGGAGATAATGGAACAATGGAGAGATTTAGGGAGTGGAAGAGATTTTCCAGGTATAGGGTGTAATTTGATTTAACAAGGAGATTGGCGTTGAAATCGCCAGAAATAATGATATGGGTGTAGAAGGGAATATAATTTTAAAGGACAGATTCAAGGGTAGAGTCAAAAGGCACTAAAGGAGGCCGGTATACAACTACATACAGGAGCGGGTGTCCATTACAGGATATTTCGGTGAAAAGGAATTCAATATGAGGGACTTCTGATGGAAGAGAGGATTCAAGGATTCGGGCTTTTAGGCTTTGATGGACAGGAATCCAACCCCTCCGCCGGTCCGGCTACCACGGTCATGACGGAGAAGCATATAGTCAGGTAGGGTGATGGAGGAGGAAGGAATGTGTGGTTTTAGCCAAGTTTCAGATACTGCAATAATAGGGTAAAAGTTGTGGGTGAAATAGTGTTTAAATTCATCGAAATGGGCAGGTAAGGATTGGGAATTAACTTGACAAGAGATCAGGAGATTAGACATATGGGATTGATAATCGCGGAATTATCAGAATGAGAAGGGAAGATGCTGAAAGAAAAGAGTAGTATAATGGATGAACTGATGTAAAAATTAAAAATTACAATAAGTCCAAGGTTAGCCAATAGTGTTGTAAAATTTAAGGAATTAAAAGGAAAAGGGTTAGCAGAAACTAAAAATAAATAAAACAAAATATTAGAAGATATTGTCACAAAATAAGCAAATTTGTTGCTGAGGACCATTGAAAGTTCCAACATGAAGGCAATGAACAGCGAACGGGTGCCGCAGGGTCAACAGAACACATCTAAGTCGTATGCTTGGTCGATATAAATGACAGGATGGCCGTCATCCTTCCGGTACCGCACTCTGCCGCCGGCGAACTAGACGTACTTCAGCTTCCTTTCTGCTCTCTTCTGTCTGCCCAACCAGTATAGACGTCTGTAGGCAGGAGTCATCTCATCACCGAGGTATACCCTGTGGAAATCATTTTCCTGCCAGCCTATGTCGCGGGTTGAAAAGTTCCGTTTTACTTTCCTTCTGTGCATGAGGTCATCTCACAACGACTGCCGGACAAATCTGCCTATAACTGGAGGTGGTCGTGGGTCTTCCTTCCTCGGTCTGCGGCGCTCTACTAGGTCGAGGTCGTCTACACCGATCTTAACCCCAAACTTGTCCCTACGCTCACCAGTAGAGCTGCTGGGGTTTCGCCAGGGCTAACCGGAATGCCCCTAATCTCCAGAGACCGGGAGCAGAGGAAACGGCTTCGTGGAAATATTTGCATTTTGCGTGTCTGATTGTAGACTGTGTCAAATTGCGAAGAGCCCTGAATGGTTGGTAGACATCACTAAGCCTAGTGCGTCTAAAGCTTCTACGGGCAGCATCACGTTTCCTTTGCAGGTCTTTAATTTTTGACACTTCAAAGGAGCAGGATGACGACGTAAGGTTAATGTTTTAAGTAGGGCATGGGTATCCACGATGCTTTTGAGATTGGCAGTGAGTATGTCAACCATTGAATGGACGGTGGTACAGGAATAAATGTGGTTCCAATTCAGGATTTCGAGGGAAGGAGATATATATTCAGTGGTGAGTCCAGGTAGGTTGTGAAAAGTTAATGTTTTCGATAGGATTTCTGGCGTTTGGATATTGTAAGAAATTTGGAAAGGACAAAAATGGGGCAGGCAATTGTGAGGATGACTCTGCGATGAGTCAATGATGAACAAATCTTACCAGGTGTCAGATAGGAGAGAGTGATGGGTGGGAGAAAATGGAACAATGGAGAGGTTTAAAGAGTAAAAAAGGTTTTCAAGGTACAGTTTATCACTGGACTGGACCAGAAGATTGGTATTAAAGTCGCAGGAGATTATGATGTGGTATAAGAGAGGAACATGGTTGTAGAGGACCGACTCAAAGATAGGACCAAAAGGGGCCATTGATGATGAAATTCATCAAAGTGAGCGGCAAGGATTGGGAGTTGATGTGACAGGAGGTTAGGACACTAGACATAATGGGGAAGCAGAAGAGAAGCTCTCAGTATCTGAGGAGAGGAACTAAGAGGAGTAAATTTTATTGGCAGAGCTAATTGAAAAGTATGATAGTGCCGAGAAAAGATTATCATATATAAGATTATCAGACTATTACTAAAAACCGCTATAAATCTGGATCCTAAAGAATTGATAATAAAATTAAAGAATAACGAAAGGAAGAATGCTACGCTAATAATGAAGTAAATTAAACAATAAACAAAAAATAGAAGAGAAAAGAGAAAATAAAAATTAATTTCGCGACATATTTCTTAGGAAAAAATAAATTTAAAAAAAAACACAAGATAATCGGAGTAATTCAAGATGAATCATTGTTGTTAGAGCCATGGTTAATAGTGCAACTTGAGGGCATACCGGTCTTCAGTAGTCAGTCGAATACATCCTTAATCGAATACAGCTTAATCGATGAAGACCTTTTGGTACCCGTCTTCTTTTCTGCATCGCACTCTTCCACCAGAGAACCAGACATATTTTATTTTAACCGTTGCCTCTTCTGACGTGCGAGCAAGTAGATGTGCCTGTTAGTCCCAGTCATTTCCTCGCTTGGATAGATGCGGTGCCAGTAATTTTCCTGCCAACCTATATCTCGCGTAGAGAAATCTCTCCTGAGTTTTCTCTTTTGGATCAGGTCATCCCTCACTGATTGCCTTGTGAACCGTGGGATGATTGGTGGGGGTCGCGGGTCGTCATTCTTCTATCTACGACGCTGCACAATGTCCAGGTCCTCTTAATCCTATTTAGTCTTAATCCCAGGCCTGTACCAATGCTTGCAACTAGGCCAGAAGGAGTCTCTCCGGCTCGTATAGGGATACCTCGTATCTCTAGCGACTAGGATAATAAGCCCTTTTCGCTTTTATTTAAGCGTACCTCCAAACTCCCCACACGTGCCTTGAGCGCTTTATTTTCTGCTACTATGTCCTCAATATATTTATTTTGCCTCTCTAGGTGTTTTTCGATAGATGTGAGCCATCTAAATCTCCATATTTATCAATCGCGACCTTGATCTTTTTGATCTCTTCATGGACGTGTTGATCGAAATCCTTTATTGCCGCTAATATTTCCATTAGTGAAGGTTGTGCTATTTTATCTGAACTTTGTTTGTCCCCTCCTTCTGTGTTTTTTTTTTACCTGCTCGCACTTAGTACACAGCCATTTTTTTTTAGAAGATTTTAGGCCCTCTATCTCCGATTCGCTTAGACTACTTCACCGCCCGTGAAAAATTAAATTGCATTTGGAGCAAAATAAATTATTTTTATCATCACGATCGATGACGTTGTTACATTTTGAGCAAACAGCCATGGTGCCTAAGTAATAAATAAATAGTACTCACGGATATGGTTTGTTATGGTCGCAACTGCATTTAATCCTGACGGGCTTAAGAGATAGCCTATTAATGTAGCTCGGACTGGTTATGTTTGAATTTACTTTCAAATGCCCCTTCACTACACTTTACCGGCAGTAGAAATATATTTGTGTATATATTCACGTATGTCTATAATATAATTATCCTGTTAGTATAAATTATGTACAAAGTACACTACACAACTTAAATGGACGAGTTAAAAAGACGCTGTACACTGGTTGCTGTCCCTGGCCAGACTGTGCCAAATGGCATTTGTATAATTTCTTAAATAAGTATTTAATTAATTCATTATTAATTTTTTATCTATACGTCGAAGTAGATATTCTCGGCGAGGCTGTTGAGACGATAGACCTGGTCAATTCGAAGTGGTCAAATCGATGAAGAAACTTAAACTAACAACATCTGCTTATGGGCATTGTAAAAGCGACATAGTACCTCTTCAAGTCCTAATACAGTTTTTAACTCCTATTGCTTATGATGTACATTTCAATATACTCGTACCAACACTAATGGGCCTTGACATATAAGGTGTAAAGAAAACGCGATTAACCACACTTTTATAACAGGTGTTTTTAAACTCATAAGAACAAATATTAAACTAATCACTAAACAGGTGACTAATTACTTTCTGAATTAATTTATTCTAAACAATTGTGACATAAACGTTTAAATTATTATGTTTATGTTTATTATGAAAAAAGCCCAGAGAAAATGTTCTTTCTTTTGCAAAAAGAAATATTTCATTTGTTTTATTATAACAATTAAACCTTTTTCTCAAAGGTCATCTATTTATCATTCCTTGACAAATCAAAATATGTATAAACTTTTTAAGAATCAGCGAACTAAGTTATAAAAAAAAATATACTGGATTGAATTTCAAGAAATATGGCATTAGCGTAATTGGCCAGCCAAGTATAACCATCAGCGTTTTCGCTTCAACTTGTAAAAGTAACTCTATAAAACTGATTGAGAGAGCGGCATTCTACTGGGATAACGAGAGGACTTCGAGTTGTTAACTTCGATATTTAAAACTCGCTTCTTCCCTCTACCTAACTTCTTCTGTCAACGTCCCAATTAAAAGTACATTGCTGTAAACAACCTTTTTTTTTGACACCTCTCTGAAGCGACCATATATGATAATTGAAAAATGATGAGATATTTTTCAGCTTTATTCCATAATGCATCAACTCGTAAACAAGTATGAACGTTTCTCTGCTACCAGAGGTTCTGAAAGCCTTATGTGAATTTCTCATTAAAGCCTTCAAAGAAGACAATAAAGAATTTTTGTCTGAAATGAAGACATTTATAAAGGCACCCGAAGACTGCAATGAAGATTTTAGGAAATCATGAGAAGTTAGCTATAAAAAAAATGTAAAACAGAAAGAAATAGTGAACAGAAGCAATAAATAGAAATGAAACAAGCCAAAAGAAAGTAGTAAACTGGGCTCACGAAACAAATCAGAGGGAAAAAGTAAAACAAAAACTGGTTAACCAGATTATTCTAGAAAATAAAGAAAATTGGTATAATTTAAATTTAGCAGAGTGTAAAGAAATTGCTCTTTTGAGGGATTAATCAATCTTAATTAATTCATTAATCAATTTATTTATAGTAAGATTAATGTAAATAAGAGGAAACTTGCTGACGGTGAAGGACCTTTATCTAAAAGACCAAAAAATACAAGCTGATTCGTATCACTAGTTGAAAAGATTAGATTTGATAATAAATTATTAAAAGCAAAAATCAGGTGCATACGATGGTTATCGACGGTATATAAGAGCTCTTATTTTTCCGGCTTTTATTTTTTCAGACATATTTTGATATTTATCATCGAACCGGGATTTATTCTTCTTACTCTCCGTTTTCCCAATAAATAAGTCACCAACTTCTTTAATATTACCCCTAATATCTTCCCACTATTTTTCTATATCTTTGTGGTCATCGTCTAATATCTCTAAAGCTTCAAACCTATTCTTGACCTCTAACACGAATTGAGCTTTAATTGAAGGATTTTTCAATTCATGTAGAACAAAATTTTCAGACCGTGAACAGTTTTATATTTTTTTCTATTTTTTTAGTTTTTGTCGACTATAACTAATTCGTGAGCTGAACCACATTTACATGTTCAGAAAGGCCGACATGTTTATGGGTACGGTTTATTTGCGTTTCTCAAAAAAAAAAAAAAAATTAAATGCTATAAAAATGTATTTAAAAATAACAATGTTATGTTATATAGCACGTATTTTTTTAACAGAGCTTCTCAAGAAACACAGAAAAAAAAATACTAAAATACATATTAATAACGACAAGCTATATCAAATTATACTTAACAATTATTTCTAGGAAAGTCGCGGTATCCTAATAAATTTCATCATATTCATCACACATCATCTTTAATACACAATTATTGTACAGCATTGACGTCCATAGCATTATTCAAATTTTGTCGACTATAATGATAGAAAATAAGATAGCAGACTGAAATAAAATAAATGTGTGCAAGAAATAGGAAAATTAAAAGATTGCAATGATTAAAGGTCGCTCTTATCTGGCAAATAAAAAAAAGCTAACAGTAATAATATGGTTAGTAATAGTTTGGATTAAGTGAAAAATCAATTTATTTGCTTGTTTAAATTACCAATGAATTACTAATTTTACATGGAATAATTAAAAATAAGATATAAAAAAATTACTTGGATTTACGCGCATATTCCTCAGATAATACACAACACTTTTTTTAACCTTAATATTTATTGTAGGAATTTGGGTCAAGACTGTGGTAGAATTTGGTCGTGAGAAGAGGGAAATATTAAAACCAACATGGATCAAAGAAAGTTAAACGATCATTTCCATTGTATATCTGACAGATGGATGCCTATCGTAATGTTAAATTAATTAAGGCCGGTAATTTTAATTATATTATAATTAACATACTTGAATTATTGTAATAACTTCAAGTATATACATTACAGTTACGAACTATAATCACAATAATTACTATTAAAATGTATAATCGCAATTAATCTGCATAATAAAAATTAATCGCCAAACGTGTTGCTAAGCGCAAAACACGAGAACGCCTCGACCAATTCGGCTATTTTTTTTTCATATTTTTGCTATGGCACAAAGAAGGTTCATATGGAAAGAAAAACCGCAAAAATGACGAGGGAAACCTTCGGCGGCCGAAAAACCTTGAAATTTTCGGAGTTATTTAAGTTTTGGCCTGTATCTCCTAATCAGTGCGTTTTTGAAAAAAAAACATAGGTAATCAATTTTAAAGTAGATCAAATTTGGTACAATTTGAGCAAACCCACAGCTCGTAGGTCTAATAAATTCATTTAATAAATAACAGGAATCTTATCTATCTATCTATATAATAGAAATGTATCACCAAATGTGTTGCTAAGCCCAAACCTCGAGAACGGCTCTACCTATTCGGCTAATTTTTTTTTCATATTTATGTTAAGGCGCAAAGAAGTTCTTATAGAGAGAAAAACGTAAAAATTACGAGGGAAATAATAAAAACAACACTTTTCTCTTCCCATACAAACCACTATGTTACTACATTGTGTTCCCTTATGACGACAACGCGGAATGGCCCCTCATGTCTCCTCGGTTCCTTAGCCCTGTTGGATCCAATCCTCCGGTATACTACGGTCCCAATTTTTAACTCTCTCGTGCAGTCTCGTAGCCTCGTGTTTTCCCTCGTCACCCTGCTTCGTTTTTCTTTCATAATTTTCCTCCGTGCTTTCTCCCAGGGCCCACGAACTCGCACGTGGTTTGCAACGATACCGCGAGCAACCGAATTGTCCCCTACTGTACACTCGAAATCCCTACTGGGCTCCCGAACCCCGAAAAGTACCTCAAATGGAGAAAACTCCGTTAGAGAATAATTTGAATGGTTGTGGGTCGCAACCGCTTTCCGCATCGCTACATCTGGAGTCAGCCCCCGTTCGACGTGATAAACTTTGAGGTGGTCGCTGTGTGTACCATCCAAACGCTCTACTCCTCCCCTACGCTTCGGGTGTTCCGGAGTGTTGAAATGCCACGTGACCTCCAACTTACGCATCTCTTCACTCACAATTGTGTTATCAAACTCGCTCCCTTTATCGAATGTGAAGTTTTACTTGTGACACCTAAAACTTCCCCTTCCTTATAAAAAATGTTCCGGAACTCCTTCAGTAATATTTTCCTCCACTCTACCACCTTATTTATGGCCTCATTCGCGAGCCTCTAACAGCGCGGTTACATGCTGCGAACAACCTGCCCCCTAACTTCATGTGCCATCTTCCCTGTTTATTTTTTACTTCTACGCCTACTCTCTTTAATAGACCACACCCAACTATGGCCTGATACTCCCTAAGTATGCTCTCTACCGCATCCTACCTGTCCTTCTTTTAATATATAATTTCTCACTACAAAACGCAGTATTCCCAACTTCTTGGAACAAAAGCCCTAGTCCATAATATAAATAAATCCTCTACCCCATTATCTCCCAAAGACTATCGGCCAATCTCCATACTTTCCAAACCTCTCGAAAGAATAGTCCAGTCTCAAATATCAAATTTTCTCGAACAGTATAAACTCCTTGATCCTCTTCAATCTGGTTTTCGTCCTGCTTTTCTCCACTCAATCTGCCCTTACCAAAATCACTACAGAAATACATAAAAACATGGACAACAAAGAAAGCGGTACTAATCCTACTAGACTTTTCCAAAGTTTTCGATTCCTTGGACCATTCTATCCCTTTTTCCAAACTAAAGTCATTTTCCTTTTCCAACAGCTCTATACTTTGGTTCCAATCCTTCCTCTCCGACAGGTCCCAAGGGGTTTCTATGCCCAACCAACCCTTTCCTCTTTCCTCGCCCTATCCTCATGTGTGGCACAGGGCTCAAGTCATTGCAACAGATGTGTTTCTAGCGTCCGTGGGATGTCGTACGTGTTTATCTTATATACATATATATATAAGTTAAGTGACATGGCCTGGTAATAATGGAGCTTAATCCTACTGAGAATGTAAACCACTCCCGGATCCTACATAAGGAGGATTCTTTGATGAATAAAGTCAGTGTTTAACCAGCCTTCAAGTGAGTTGTTTCTTTCCCTAATTACTCTTTTTTTCTACGTGTCGAGTAGCGACAGAAAATTTATGTGGTAGGAGGATGGCACTTCAGATCAGGAAATGCGATTTTAGGTTGCTTACTTTAGGTGGGCCGTGTAAAGTAATGGGCGAAACGAACATTGGTCTGAGCGAGTGGGAAAAAACGGGGGCGAGTTTGCGGGTGCATGTGGTAGAGATCATACCTAGGGAGTATCAGGCCATAGTTGGGTGTGATCTATTAAAGAGAGTAGACGTAGAAGTAAAAAATAAACAGGGCAGATGGGACATGAAGTTAGGGAGCAGGTCGTTCGCAGCATGTCACCGCGCTGTTAGAGGCTCGCGAATGGGGGCCATAAATAAGGTGGAAGAGTGGAGGAAAATATTACTGAAGGAGTTCCGGAACATTTTTTATAAGGAAGGGGAAGTTTTAGGTGCCACAGGTAAAACGGTGCACGAAATACCCTTAAAACAAGAGAAACCTACGTATGTGAATGAGAAGCGTTATCCGCAAGGGTTGAGACAACACATCCGGGAGGAATTGAGGAGAGTTAAGTCGGCAGGGAATCATAATCAATAGTTTGTGCCCATATAATAGTCCCCTGTGGGCGGTTAAGAAGAAGAGTACGTTGGGGCAAGAGAAATATAGAGTGGTTATTGACTTCCGTCAATTGAACGAAAATACTAAAGATGAGGCATACCCAATTCCCCGCTTCGACGACATTATATACAGACTCAGCGATTATTTTACTCACTCAAATAAATTACAAAAAATGGTATATGATAAAATAACTAATGAAAAGGAAAAACGAATAGATAGCCTTAATCAAAATAGAGAAGAACCACCAGAATCGAACAAGACACTATTTATGTAAAAACTCAGCATGTCAATAATATAAAACGTCCTAATAAAAAGAAGAAATCTTATTTTCGTGTTTCGTATTTCAGATGAAGATGAAGATCATTCTTCAACTACTCTTCATACAATGTAATTTGTTAAAAATACAAGACTTGACACAATCCCCAGGTATTCTTCATTATACGGTAAATAACATTAAAATTATTGATACTTATTGTGAAACATACCGTTATTACACGACAGACTTACTTTCAAAAGAAGTTAATAATCTTTACACATTACTAAAACAATTTAATGAAACTGAGATTTATGATATTTTATTAAATAACGTAGAAACTATAGAAAATCACACTACCGTGTGATTCAGTGATGGTACCGTCACTGAAAACCACCCTGGAATGCCGAAAACTTCGATGGTATAGACACATATGTAGAATGGGGGTAGACAGAGTACCAAAACAGTGTAAGGAAGCGAGGCCAATTGGCAGGAGGCCAAGAGGTAGGTCTAGGAGAATTTTGAAATACCTTCCAAAAAATAACCTTAGAACAAAAAGAGGATTGATGACTAACAGGGAATATGGATGCCGACAATAAACGAGTACTTTGTATTTGTGTTTATTATTTTTATTGGTCTCAAAAGAAAAATGTAATAACTCCCACAGTACCTGAAATGATTGTATCTAATGTACCAGTTGTAAGTACTTATAAATTAAAGTACCCACCCTGGTCAAAATATTGTAAAAATAGCAATCCAGGAGTATTGCAGAATCTTGCCCCGGGAACAGTTCAAGGATAGCTTCAGGCGTCTTTCCTAGAATAAGGATCAGCTTGCAGGTGTCCTTCTTAGAATCTAAGTAATCATTCCTATATATCCCCCCTCCTCTAATCGATGTAAATCATTATCATTATCTTTAGTTAGCGATTAGGCCAGTTACTTTGTCATTGTCATTATTCAATAAAGTTTCTTTTTAAAAAGTGATTTAGTGTTGGAGATTATTTAATTATATATATATTGTTACGGGCTACTGGATGTAAAATGAATTAAACTACTCCTAAATTCAAGATACTAATATGTATAAGCAAATTAAAAAGAAAACATTGAAATTACTTAAACAATTTAAATTATTAAACTAATATAAATTTACAATAACAATTCATAAATAATATAACCTAGGCCTAACTGTTGTCTAATTACTAAAATAATATAAGATATTGCTAATACTAAATAACTTTAAATACAATAAAACTAAACTAGAGTTTATAACTACAAATTAACACTTACAGTCCTTTAATTAAAGTCAACCGACCGTAAGACTCTCCAAATGTGACAAACTTACACACAGTAATAAGCAGAAACAGTTTATTACACTCTCGTACTGTCACAGTTCACTGATACTCTGAGTTGGCGAGACTCACTTATCACTTATCACTGGCTGACTTATCACTGACTAGTTCGTCGCACTGACACTGACCTATACTAACTGTACTCAAGGCTGAAACAGACGGCATTTATATAGGCAAGGTTGAACGGGGGTAGGGAGGATCAGTATCCCTTCGACACATCGAGATCATCTCGATCTTTCTAATCCCTTAATCCCTTCACCCCGTCCTAATCCTTCCCGCTTCGGGGATTAGTAACGAATTTTTCTCTTTTGTTTTCACGTACCGATGTACTCCAGCTTCTGGAGTCTGCTTATATCTCAAGCAGGATATTATTTGTGGTATTTGGCAAAACTAATCCCCACATTTCATTTATTTTTTCTTTAATGAAGCAAACTAAGTCTCCTGTGCAACTTTATTATAGTGATAGCCTTTTTTAATTGCTTCCCTAGCAGCAATAGATAAACCATTTCATTGCCCAAAATGCCGCAATGAACCGCAACCCAAACAAACGTCACACCTATTTTGTTTCTTTTTAAATTGTAAAGAGCCTCAAATATATCAATTATCAGTGGATATCCTGAGAAAGTAATTTTAGTAGCGAGGATAGCAGAGAGGGAGTCCGTGTTAATCGTAATGGTGCTTGTAGTAGTATTATCATGTGTAATGCTTTGGCGATAGCTACTAGTTCTGGTGTGTAATTTGAACTGATTAGATTCATTGAGTATTGCTGTTTCCTGGACCCACAGACAATGGCAGCATTGTTGCCGTTATTGTCTTTTCAACCATCTGTGAAAATATGAGTAGCTGAAGGAAATCATTGGAAAGTCTAAGGTATTCATTTCTAAACGCTATCATTGCTATTCTGATGCCTGTGTGATGAACACTATCTAACATTTGTAGAGTTCTATCTGAAGCCGAACCGTATGCCATACAACCATAGTCAAGTTTAGATCTAACTAGACTTCTATATAGCTTGAACATGCTAGTGCGGTCTCCTCCCCATGAAGTACTACATTGTAATGTTAATACTTTAATGTTAATTAAAGTATTAATATTTTTAAAATGTTAATAGAACGCTGGCATGACGTTTTAAGATGTTGTGAGATTGTGTTCCAGTTGAGTCTAGAATCAAAATCTAAGCCCAAATATTTAACCGAATCTTTATATGGAATTTCTTCGTTATTGACGTAAAGAGATGAAAGTTGAAGATTTTCTATGTATTCTGTTTTATTGGTAGATATGGCAAAACCGTGTTTATTTAGCCGACTCTTAATTATATTAAGAACTTCTTGTATGACTTGCTGTAGGTTTTCTATTGATTTACCTGAATAATGGATCCGAAGGTCGTCTGCATATAAATCACCTTTTACCATTAACCGAATTTCACGCAAAACTGGATTAACAGCTATACAAAACAGGAAAGGACTAATTACGCTTCCTTGCGGCACTCCATTTTTCTGTTCATAATCATCGGAGTATATACTGCTATTTCTTATCTTAAATATTCTACGTACGAGGAAATTATATATATGAACCTTAATGTATAGCCTTTTACTCCATTTTTAGCAAGGTTTTTTGGAATTAGCCATCTCCATACATAAAAAACGCGTTTTTAATGTCACTGAATATTGCTAATAGTTTCTCTTTCCATTCGAAAGCATAACGTATATATTTTTCTAAAAGTATAATATTGTCTCTAGTACTTCTACCTCTTTCAAAGAACCATTGGAGTCTGTTTGATATTATTTTTTTCTATTAGTTTGCACCGTGAAAAAGTGAGAAAAATAATCCGATAGGTAGATTTATTTTATTTTAATTTAATTTAAGAGACGTTTATGAATATTGGCCCAGGGTTAGACTGTATATCTAAACAAATTGAAATATTAAAAAGGGTAGAAATGGATTCATTCCAACTTAAAAGTGGTGATTACGATCATGTTCTCCAATTCGACGGGAATGCCTACAACTTAGTATAATCTGTTAGCGTCGTAAGGCCGCGTATCCACTATTTCGTGAATCAATGCCGCTCCGCGCTCCGCGAGCCCTCTTAATGGAGACGTGAATTGTGAACATGGCCGGAGAGGAAGTGATCCGCAATGTTCAGGCGAATCTTGAAGGAACACTTCTAGTTAAAAGAAAGTGCAGTCTGTATTTTAATTATTTATTTGACAAAAAACTACAGAAGACCTCCTCGTTTTTGTCGAGCTAAATTGTATGAAGAGAGAGACAAATTACTGTTGGAACTAAGAACTAAAGAATTGAGAGGCACTACAAAAATTTAACGCAAATGTCTTCCTCCAACTTCAAAAATCTTTTTAACATGGTGGCCCTTTCCATTCAAAGATTTCCGAATAATTGGAAAATATACGGATAAAGCTTAAAATTAGCAACGAGTGCACCTCTAATTTTTTTTTTTAAATAAAGTAAAATGATAAATGCAGATTAGTACTATTTTAAATGGGCAATTATTATAATTGTAAAATTAGACTAGGTAAAATTTGTATATGGGAGGGGTGTAGCTCAGTATGTAAAACGTTGCCGTGCCGAAGATCCCTGGTTCAAATCCGGTTGTAACATATAAATTATTTAATCCAATGGTAGCCACGGGCGGGATTTCCTTTTAAATTTACTTGTTTTTTCATCTCTCGCATTCTTTAAGATGGTTACTTGCAAAATTTGTAACAAATTAGCAGGCCGCGATTCTTGCCTTCAGGCTTATCAGATCAGGGTGTGGACTCCGAAATCGCTAAAAAGTGGAAGTGTCCCGAGTTTTTATTAGCGCCTAATATATTGCCAGTAGCTGACCTTAATTTAATGTTGAATATGCTAAGAACACTCACAGAGGAGTTCAAATAGATGAAAGGAAAAATGCAATCGTTAGAGTTAAAATAAATAAAAGACACAATACAAAAGCAGTCAGACCTATCATTCGAAAATAATGATAGACTACTCAAAATAGAAAAGCTCCTAAAGGAGCAAAATAAACAGCTGCAAAGAGTAACACTAGAGAACGAATTTTTAAAGGAAAAAGTGTCAGTTCAAGGGGGCCGCCTAAACCACCCCGAGCAGTACCAATTAATAAAGTACTATTGAAATTAGGGAGAGCCCACAGAAGGGATAACACTAAGCGTTGGAACTGTGTCCCGAAGATCTGGACTACGCCATACGGCTAGGTTAAGACAAGAAGGAACTCCTGGCACCATCATCGCCAGATTCGTCCGCCAAACCCTTAGGAACGAATTGGTTCCGCAGAGAAAAATAAAAAGGGACTTTCGACTAGACCCCTAGGCTGGGAAGATAAAGAGGCGCACGGCATCTACGTCAGTGAAGCGATGATGATCATCGCATCATTCGCTCATTATTTATTTTATTCTTTACCCAAAAAGTTAAGAGTTAATTGTTGTGCGCAATTAACGAGGTTTTACGCTCCCCCGGGTATCCGAGTATAGTACATCGCACACCATAACACTACACAGTATATATATGACCTGCTGTCCTAGGGTAGTAGGACCTTCCTGCTGGTCAATCGCCCGTACGGAAGTAATATGGATTCACAGAAACCAAAGAACCCTCGGAACTGGACTGACACATCGGAAACAACGCGGCATGGAAAAGGCCTTAAGGATGGGTACATGGAATATAAAAACCATCGCGGGAAAGGAAGTTGAACACGTGAAAAAGATCTTAAAGTACATGATAGCCATTCTATGTATATCTGAAGTAAAAAGGAAAGGAATAGGATAATAACAGCCAATTTCCAGATATCTCCTGGTAAAATCACAATAATTCAAGTTTACGTTCCAACTCCAGATTCCTCTGTGGTAGAAAAGGAACTTTTACTCTGACCTAGAAAGAATAATGAAAAAGTTCAAAAGTATGAATAGGAGTATTATCTGTTGTGGAAACTTTAATGCAAGGACTGGATGGGATTTTGGAGAAGTGCATGGAGTTATGGGAATATATGGAGGAAAAAGGACAAAGAATGAAAATGGCCGAAGACTAATAGAATTCTGCATTGATAATAACATGCTTATTGGTAACTCCTCCTACAATAAGAAAGTTCATAAAATTACATTTTCTGCACAGGAAAGAAATAGTTATAGATTACTTTGTCTATGAACAAGATATCAGGCGCTGGTTCACTGATATTAAACTGATCAGAGGTGCTGAAATAGATACGAATCATTTGCTTTTGATCGCAGACACACGGCCATGAAACCTAGAAAAATGAAACTTAAGACATATGAAAAGATTCATGTAAGGGCCCTAGACACGGTTGAGAAAAGGCAGAAATATGTGGCATGCATAGAAGCAAATTTGAGAGATTTAGACCATGACGGGACTGTTGCAGAAATCCGGAAGACCTTAAAAGAAAGCATACTTGAATAAGCAAGGTCGGTATGTGGAGTAAAGAAAATAAATACCAGAAACAAACGCACCAAATGGTGGAGCGAAGGAGTCAAGGAATTAGTCCACAGAAAGAAAGAACCATGGAAGCCGTACCTGATGAACCGTATACCAGAAAAATGGGAAGATTATGTTAGATGTAGAAATGATAACAAGCAGGTTATCCGAGAGACCAAGAAAAAGACGTGGAAGGAATTTGGAAAAAGCCTGGACAGTGACTACAAGGAGAATATAAATAAATTCTGAAAAAAAGTAAAAGCACTGAAGGGTAAAACCACCAAAGAGGTAAGAATCACAAAAGATGAAAGCGGACATTTGATCACAGATCCAGAAAAGACCCTGGAAAGATGGAGACAATATTACTCTTGGCATTTCTCTGATTACAGACAAATTCCAGAACAAGAGATGGAGACCAACCAAGTCGCCGAATTTGATACGATCTGGGAGGAAGATATAGAAACGGTCTAAAAAACTAAAGTTAGGCAAAGCATCAGGCAGAGATGGGATTTTCCCATAATTTATTAAACATGGAGGAAACGAAATTGTAAAGGCATTCCAAGCACTTTTTCAGAAAATATGGGACAATAAGATTATTCCGAAGGATTAGAAGTACAATATCATAGTCCTAATACACAAGAAAGGCAGCACTACTGAATGTGGGAACTACAGTCCTATTTGCATATTCCAAGTGACAAACTATACACCACTTTTCTTGAAAGCAGGTTAAGGCCGCTCAGGCTGGTTTCCAACCGGGGAGGGATACCTAAGATCACATATTTTCTCTGAGAAATGTGAAAGAATAGGCACGGTATAGAAATCGAAGCCTATATATTGCTTTTCTAAATCTGAAAGCTGCCTTCGACTCAGTACCCCGTAATGAAATATGGAGAGCATTGAGAGGAAAGGGGATTCCCGAAGACCTTTGGGGAGCAATCAAATCGACGTACCAAAGCCCTAAAGGAATAGTACGTATAAGTGGCCGAGAACCTAAGCCATTTCTCTTGGAACGAGGGGTAAAAAAAGGAGACAGCTTGACCCCATTATTGTTCATTGTCTAAATGGACGAAATCCACAAGATATGCAGAAGAAGAACTGCTTGGACTGCAGTCGGTATGTGGAACATGAGGGCAGTTAAAGTGGAGGCACTCCTATACGCTGACGACATCGTGCTGGTGACCGATTCTCAGAAAATTGCAACAGGCTATTAAAGAATGGCAAGAATAACTCGCTCGTAAAGGAATGAGTATAAGCAGCCGAAAGAGCAAGGTAGTGAAGTGGGCCAGAGATGAAGGAGATGGGAGAGATGTAGGAGTGATATGCAATGGAGAAGTCCTTGAGAATGTAGACTGCTACACCTAACAGTATTCAGCAAATCTGGGAAAATAGATCAAGAAGTTTCCAATAGAACAAAGAAAGCAAACAATATATACTACCAGATTTGCAGCAACATTGTGGGAAAGAGAGATGTAGGGAAAAATGTTAAACTCCGCATATACATACATATCTCCCTACCTTACTCTATTGCGGCAAAAGTTGGGTCATCCCAAGACAAGCACTCAAGTAGGATAACGGCGGCGAAAATGAAATTTCTACGAAGATTATTGGGTAAAACCAGGAGAGGCCGATTAAGAAACGAACGAATAAGCGAGGAACTCGAGGTACCGTCACTGAAAACCACCCTGAAATGCCGAAAACTTCGATGGTATAGAAACATATGTAGAATGGGGGGTAGACAGAGTACCAAAACAGTGTAAGGAAGCGAGGCCAATTGGCAGGAGGCCACGAGGTAGGTCTAGGAGAACATACTTGGAGTACATCCAAGGACTAGGTCAGAAAAGACGCAAGACCCCAGCCCAGCTGAAGGAATTGGCGAGAGACCGAGATGTGTGGACAAGGTGGTTGGAGGCTCCTCCACGCTGAAAGACACAATAGGAGGAAGAGAAAGAAGAAGAAGAAAGTCTTAATGCTAAAATCCTTCTTCAATCTCCTACTCCTAGCTTTCCTCACCAAGAATACATATTTGTTGAAATCTCAACTTTATCCTCTCCTCTTCTATACGCCGTAGTGTACCAACCTCCTCATGTTCCATTCGACAACCACTTCGAATCCTCCATTTTCCTACTAGTCTCTACCTATACATAACATTAATATGCTTTCCCATTCTATCAATAAATCCTTTTTCACAAACCTAATATTCTCTCAAATCTTTATCTTGTTCCCTACTCTTCTATCCATCCAAGCTGCAATCCATATTAGACATCCATGCTATTATAAAAACCCGAACCTTACGCCGTCCAACCCTGGCTAACTCCTGAAATAAAAGAAATTATGAAGAAAAGAGAAGCACCAAGGAGAAAATTTCGTCCCACACGTCTATCAATAGACTATGCATGTTTTAAACTACTTTCAATGAAACCCAATCTGCAATACGTCGTGCAAAATCCAATCACATCCATTTCATCCTCTCTAATGCAACCAATTCCAAATCCAAATTGAAAATACTCCGACAATTATCACCAACAGTATCCGGTAAACTCTGCTCCTTTCCAAACACGCCAGACGATCTCAATAGCCACTTCGTACCCAATACATCGCCTAAATCCCCATCCGCTAACGACATTGATCATATAAACTTTAACCCTAATAACTTCTTTTTCTCCCATGTATCATATAACAAACTATTAAACATCATTCTGAAATACCGCACCAGTGACTATGGTCCCGACAATATTCCTTTTAAGCTACTATAATCCTGCCTTCCTGTCATAATACCCGTATTACATCAAGTTTATAATTTCTCGTAAAAAAAAACTCCGTGGAAAACCGCTTTAGTGCGCCCGCTAAATAAAATTGAAAATACCTCCTCTCCAAATGACCCGTTTTCATGTATATTTTCAAATATACCTTTCCTTTTCCCCTTCCAATCTATTACTAGCCACGGAAAAACTCCAAGATGATCTGAATCGAATAAGTCGATGGAGAATGGATAATAAGCTAAAGTTGAACGTAGAAAAACCTAGGCAACAGTAATAGGGTCAAACTACTTCCTTAAAACTATTCCCCATAATCCAATCCTCTGTCTAAACAATAATCCTATCAAATTCTACCAAACCGTCAAAAACCTTGGAATCATTTTTAACCAAACCCTCTCCCTGAAAATATCTCTGAAATTTCCCGTCTTACCTTCTTCACCTTAAAACGTCTGCTATACCTTCGTCACCTGTTCCCTTTTGAAATCCGTAGACTTCTAGCCTCTTCTCTAATTTTCCCTCATTTGGACTATTGCTGTACAGTTTATGGGGGAGGGGTATCTCTGGGGATCTCGAAGCAAAATTAAAGCGGTTGCTTAATTGCTTCGTTCGATTCATCTTTGGGATCCCGAGAGATCCCCGGTCAAACGATATTACGAAGAATCGAAGTGCCTTTGCCCTTCCTGTCGCCTTAAGTACTTCCTAGGATCCTTTCATTACCAAGTTATCCAATCCCGTCGACCATCATACATTTTCTATCCCCTTCAATTCAAAACCACAGTCCACACCCGTAACACCGGTTCTCGGCTCTCTTATCTACAGACAGCATCCCACAGAACAGCACCTTTTGATAGAGCTTTCCTTATCCGAACCTTCTCCCTTTAGAACTCTATACCTTCTTCCTTTCGTCGTTCCAATAATCTTCCAACCTTCAAATCCCGTATATTCCATTACATAATATCCCTACCATTCCCAAAAAATCAGTAGGGTCAGTTTTGAAATAAAACCTCTCATTCGATGAATAAATGATGTTTAATTTACTTGTGTGTGTGTGTGTATAAGAAAATATATTTCCCTCTTACGTGGAAAGCTGGGTCGGTCAATAAAATGGAGGAAAGTCGATTTTTATGTTCATTTGGGAGCGTCGTAACCGGTAACTCTGGACAACTTTTAGGCAGAACAGGTTCTGCGGATATAGAGTTGTCTCGAGTGTGTCTAGGTCAAAGGGCCATTTCCCTGGTAATGCACGATACCTCAGAGCGAGGATCCACAACGAGACGTTTCCGAGACGTAGGAACTTTCCTACCATCCGAAGCTGTAAGAAAAGCCTCTGCTGTGCCTTGCAATACCGTGGAGTACGCAGTACAGAATAGGGGAGTACGGGATAGTGCTTGCGTAGGAGGCGGATTTTCAAGTGATTCCGTAAATGGGGCTGTGAAAGTAGAGCGGTGCAAATGTGAATGATGCTTCGAGGTTCCACAGGAGATGCAATTACCTTTGGAGTTACATGTTTACAACATGTGGTTTCCCAGGAACTTAAAGCATTTTCTCAAAGTTTTTACTATCTCCCAGCGGGCAAATACATTTTGTTTCGAAAATCTTTCACAATGAGGTAGCTTCTGTGAAGCTGAACAAAGCGGGATTACAATATGAGCGCTGGAACAATCGGCGGAGGCAGATTTATTCGGCTGTGAAAAAGAAGTTCGGCTGTAATGCGGGTTAGTCGTGATCAGAGCGGTTTTTTGTGGGAAATTTGCCAGTTGGTTTGTATTGGACTCGGTCATACCTGGAGAACTCAGATCGAGAATTTTGCAACTTTCAGTTAGAAAATCCGAGAAGTTTTTACACGTTGAATACTGAACCCCTGAATCCTTGGCTTCGAATATTTTTTTGCTTTCCGAATCCAACGAAGACCGAAATAAAGGAGAACTGTATCAGACTACTCCGATAGATTTAAAGCCTTGAGCGCAGCAACATTTGTTAGGAAAACGTCAGATAATATTTTCAAATTTTGAAGATCTTCTTGGGAAAGCGGATTAAAATTCCTACTTTTTTCCAAGTAAAATTTTGATAATAATCGGTTTTTTGGTATCGATCAACCTAAGTTTCAAATGCAATCTGATAGTTATCAACGGGCAAATGAATTGAGTCGATTAATTTCAAAGGCGGGCCTCTCAAAAATGAGCGTAAATAGTAAAAAAATTTTAGATGAGGCAATTTGTCATTGCAATTTGAATTTCATGAAAATATTTTTCCCTCTTTTTAATTAAAACCTTGATTTTATCCTCTGACATCTTGAAATTTAATTCAAATTAAAAAGAGACAAAAACTTTTATAGGAAAATATTCAGGAAAAACAAAGTTTAAATTTTAATTAAATTCAAATCTCAATTAATTTAATTTTACTATTTTCTGGAGAGAAAAAATGAATTTGAACCGAAATGCTGCTAAATTGTGCCAAATTTATATCAAAATTGCGGCTCGCTTCTTCCCGAAACTGAACAAAGTCGTAATAGTGGGGGGAAGCAGCTCGAGGTGGGACAGATCACGAACGGGCTACGCGAGATCAAAAAATGGAAAATAATTTATTCTAAGCCCTTTAAACAAATTAATAAGTGAATTGAGTCAAATCACGAACAATACATTGCAAAATAAGGGGGGGGGGAATTGTTTTTCTAAGTTCCGAATTGAGAAAATAACTAGTTAATTTTTTTAATTAATTAACTATGGAGGAACATAAATAACGTTTGAAAAGCGAATGAAAGTGAGAAAACAAATTTGTGTATCCTATAGCTGTATTCATTATTTACATTTGTTTGTTTAGTACAGTAGCGACAATATATGTAATTAGTTTAATTAGTGAACTGTAAGTGATAATTTGTAGTTGTAAACTATAGTGTGATATTATTGTATTTGTACAAATTTATCTAAATCGTTTAGTTATTTAGTATTAGCAAAATCTTATATTATTTTCGTAATTAGATAACAGTTAGGCCTAGGTTATAATCTGTAGAACATTGTTATTGCAAATTAATATTAGTTTAATAATTCAATTGTTTTAAATAATTTCCTTGTAGTCTTTTTAATTTGTTAATAAATTTTAGTATCTTGAATTTAGTTATAGTTTAATTCATTTTACACTCAGTAGCCTGTAACAATACATTTTCATGTATTCAAACTATCCAAATGAGTACAATCTATTTAAAAAAATGTCGGGTCAGCTTATAGATATACATGTATATTTTTTCCTCCAATATTGACTCTATTCACTCATCCAGTTAGATATTTTTCTTTACATGTGTTTGAAATGCGATTGAAGATGAAACATATGATATAAAAAAAGGAAAAAAAATAATTAAATCAACAAAATTTAATTGAAATACGGAGCTACACTCTCAATTCGGGTATAGTCTCTGAGGAAAATGCAGTGTAGGAAATGCGAGAAAACTTGCGGGGAAGACATGAGTTGAGGAACAATGCGGTTCAGCAACCGGGGGCCAACAGGTTTTTGCTGAGGTAAACAATAGATTGAAGTCCGAGTAGGGCGATTTAACCCTTACGTTGAAATGTATACAAACGCGGACCCGGATCGAGAACAAACAAAATATATTTCTGCTAATTAACAAAAATATCTTTCTACAAAATAAAATAAACGTCGGGGAAATTATTAATTAGAAATTTATACAGAACTAAACACCATGAGTATTTATTGATGATAATTACGAAACTTATAATTTCTTTAAACATCCTAAGTTTATTTTAAATTGGATTCTTTACCAGAGGTTGGCTATGTGTTAACCAATTTACTGATCAGTCAACTTACCTTAACCAAACCATCAATGTGGGGCGACCTGCGGTCTAGTGGTTAGCTTAACAAACTACTAACCCCAAGATTGCGGGTTCCTAGCCCGGCAGGTGGCCCTAGAATTTTATAAAGGGAGTAAAAAATCCTTAGTTACGTCGTCCTTCGGAAGAAACCTTAAACAGGGGTCCCGAGCCTGCACGATGTCAAGTACACGTTAAAAATCGCTATCCTAATTAAAGGTGGATAGACAAAATTTAGAGCTCCCACTGTAGCATATTCCGATAAAGTGACGTTAAATGAACAAACAACAAACCATCAATGTAGTATTTATAAATAGATAGTGCATCTAGGATAGGTAAATACAAAAATACTTATAATGAATACACTTTATTAATACGATTTCTTTTTTCTTTTTATAATCATTTTAGATATACATTCAGGCATGAGCAAAGATGATTTAAATTGATACAGGATTGCTAAACTAAATTAAATTAATACTTTTCCTTCATTTATATATACAAGGTCAACTATTATCATTCAATGTGACACTTTTCTGGTTTATATTAGGAGGTCTCCGGTGTGGTGACATTTCCAACTCTCTCCTAACCCACCTTCTCCGACTGCTCTTGAAGAAGTGCCTCTTCAAGTCATATCCACCGAATCCCCCCTCCGTCTATATATAGACCCATTTGAAGGAAAAATCTTCTTTAAAGGCACATCGCCGTATTAGCTCTACTTATACCTGCCTAAGTGGACCAACCCACACGGGTATTTGACACCAAAAGTATATCAAAATAGGAAACATTTTATTTGACAATTCCGAGAACCTACCTCTACTTCGTTAAGCCAAATGTTTATAGAACATATCATAATTTTTCTGGGAAAATAGCTGTACCTGCTGTATTATGAAGGTATTACAAGTCGCACGCGATGTTACCATGTGAATGAATGAAATATCTGTGTGTTTCATATTGGTTTTATATGTGTTATCAAGTGAATATTGGTGATTTTTAAAATGGATATTATGCAGCAAGGTATGTAGAATCAGAAAATAACAACATAAATCTAGTGATGCCTTTCAATGTTATTTTAATATTTTTTTATCGAATGATTGATTTTGTGCATATTGTTTTCATAAGAGATGCACAAATTAGTAATTTTTATTTACTTCCGGCCTTTTCCCGGGTTATAGGCTCCTCTGGATTAAAGATCATGACCCGACAAGCTGTTTATAAGATGGGTAAAGACTGTATAGGAATGGATTTTCCACAGAAGTTGGAATTAGTAATATTAATTGAACACAATTAGTAATATTGGAATTAGTAGTAGTAAATATTGTAAAACAACCTACATTATCAGAGGAATAAATACAACAGTTTCAGCAAAAGTTTTCAAGCCTCAAATCGGATATGAAATCAAAATGGCAGGCTGCTAGGAGAACAGAAAGTGTATTTTTTAAGAAATACCATGATTGGCAGCAAGGAACTATTGAAATTCCTATAGAACCATGTTTATCTAATTTGGGTCGTCCTAAAAAATCATTCCAAGATTTGGCTTGGGCTAATAGTGGATGTGCCTAAACCTAATTTTGGCAACTATAATGATGGAAACACCAGGAGGAGGTTCTTTGGTAAAACCGAGTGTTTAGTTCTGTATTTAGTTTTTTTTTATGATATCTAATTTTTTTGTATATAATTCCGGATCAGTTTTTTTTTTGTTCATTGCTTCCTAAATTTCTATTGTTTACCGCTTCCAAAAATTCTATATCCGATTCTATATGTGATCTTTGCGTGAGTTACATTTAGTCAGTTATCCCGCATGTTATAAACAACTTCTCTGGATATTCTCTTTTCCGAATTGAGAGGACCGGCATTTTTTGACCTACGCTACGGTGAGCTCGCCTGCGAGACGTCAATGAAGAGAGGAAGGTATGACAAGTTTTAGGTAAGCCAATTTAATTTCATTTAGTTCCTTTCTTTATTGTCCGAGGACGACTTACCGAGTAGTACCGTATTCCAATTAAATATTTTTATTCATTTTCCAATCGCGTTTCAAACAAAATTTATTATACATTTATTATTATGATTAATTAATTAAGAAAATTAGTTAATTATTTTCTCAATTCGGAACTTGACCAAACAAAATTCATTTTTCATTTTTTTGATATCTCGCATAGCAATCACCAGGCCTTTCAGAGAGACTTTCTACCGCCTGTTCTAACCTCACCTCACGCTGCTTCTCCCAACTTTTACGACTTCGTTCAGTTTCGGGAAGAAGCGAACTGAAATTTTTATATAAATTTGGTACAATTTACCAAATTCATTTTTTCTGTCCAGAAAATAGTACAATTAAATTAATGTAGGATGGAAATAGTTGAGGGTGCAGTCAAAAATTACACAACAAATAAGTGGAAACCTATTATATTTTATGTGTGCCGAGGTCATCTTCAGGGCTATGAGGAAAAACAGACAAAAACAAAAATGACTGTAAAAATACATAAAAGTGCCAAGAATATAATAAAATAAAATAAAACTATAATAATAACGTAGGGATATAGAAAAATTGAGCGGAAAAAAATGAAGGACTAATATTAAAGAATATATGAATAAAGATGACTACATAATAGATGTATAGAAAGGTGATAATGCAAACAAAATACAAAGAGAGAAATCAAGTTAAACAGAAAATGATAAAATAAAATAATGAGTGAGATATATAAGTATGGAAAACTTAGTTTAATAAAGATAGAATATTGAAAAAAATAAGAGTGAAAATGACTATTTCCATCCTACATTAGTACTTACCAGTCAACGAATTTCTTTCCTACAATTAAATTAGTTGATATTTGAGTTTAATTAAAGTTAAACTATGTTTCTCCTGAATATTTTTCTGTACATTTTTATCTCACTTTTATTTTAAATTATTTCAATATGGCGGAAGATAAAATTAAGATTTGAATTAAAAATAGGGAAAAACATTTTCATAAAATTCAAACAGCTTATGACTTATCGAAAAATCTTACAAAGGAAACTTTATCCACTTTTTTATCCCGAATGGAACAAATTGATATGGATTACCAATCATTTGATGAAATTCAAGATCAAAGTATGGAGTTTGGTTCTAAAACAGAATCTCCCGAAAATTTAAACACGGGCGCTAGGTCCCAAGGCTGCAGCGAGTTATACTAGTAGCCTCGCAGTGTGCTAAGCCAGCAACTAGTACTAGCCTGTCTACGAGAGGCCCGATATAGGGCATCCGAAACTTCCAATAATCAATTTACAAATATTTTCCACCGATCTTCAAAAGTGGCCCAATTTTTACTGTCTGTTTCGGTCCCTTATTCATGAAAATCGATAAATGGCATCATCTGAATTTTTTTACAATTTACGCTCATTTTTGAAAGGCCCTTTAAAATAATTCGAATCGATTCAATTGTCCGATGATAACTATCAGATTGCATTTGAAACTATAGATGATCGGTACCAAAACAACCGGCTATTGGGTAATTTTTACATGGGAAAAATTACGAATTTTAAACCGCTTTCCCAAGAAAATTATCAAAATTTGGAAAGGTTATCGGACGTTTTCCTAACTAATGTTAATACACTCAAGGCCTTGAATTTACCAGACTTATCTGAGACACTTCTTCTTCTTTCGGTCTTCGTTGCTAGGATTTGGAAAGCAAAAAAGCCAAGTATTCAGAGGTTCAGTATCCAACGTACAAACTATTTTTGGATTTTCTAACTGAACGTTGCAAAATTCTCAAGCTGATTTCCCCAGGTAAGATCGAGTCTAATCCAAACGAACGGGCAAATTTCCCATGAAAAACCGCTTTGATCACGACTAACCCGCATTACAGCCGAACTTCCTTTTTCACCGCCGAATAAATCTGCCTCCGCCGATTGTTCCAACGTTCATATTGTAATCCCGATTCACATAAGCTACCTCATTGTGAAACATTTTTGAAACAAAATGTAGATGTGCGTTGGGAGACTAGAAAAGCTTTGAGAAAATGCTTTGATTGCCTGGGGAACCACATGTTGTCAATATGTAATTCTAAAAGTAGATGCATCTCATGTGGATCCTCGAAACATCATTCGCGTTTACACCGCTCAACTTTCACAGCCCCATTTACGGAATCACTTGAAAATCCGCCTCCTACGCAAGCACTATCCCGTACTTCCTCATCCAGTACTGCGTACTCCACGGTATTGCTGGGCACAGCAGAGGCTTTTCTTACAGCTTCGGATGGTAGGAAGGTTTCTATACACCTATTTGTGGATCCTGGTTCTCAGGTGTCGTGCATAACCAGGGAAATGGCCCAACGGTTAAATTTAAAGCTCCAGCATTGCCCACTGAACATCACAGGCATCGGTAACCATGCTGCCCCCAGCGCAAGACAAAATGGTTTCTTGCACATTGACCTAGACACATTCGAGATAACTCTATATCTCGAGTGTGTACTAGGACTTTAGATAGGCCTCAGGAGTCAGATAGGCCTGAAATTGGGATATCTAGGTAACTGTTGGGAGGTTATAGTGCTAGGTTATCTCTCTGTGTTTTTAAAGTAGAACATCCCATTTGTTATTTTGTCTTTAACTTCCAAATAACTGATGCATATGATTTACTAATTTCTCCTCCCTCTTTCCTATCATTCACCACATTATCTATTTGGTCGCTAATATATAATGCTTCAAGGAATCGTCTTTTAATTACATTCTTTTCTCTGTGTAATATCCTTGGCTTATCGAAATTAAAAGTGTGTAATTCATTTTTACAGTGTGTTGATAATGCGGTATTAGTTTTTGAATTAGGTTTTAAATTATTTTTATGGTGATAAAATCTATTTTTTAAATGTGTACTAGTGTGACCTACATATTCTTTATCACAATTATTGCAACTCAGGTTATAAATGACATTTTTATTGCCTAAAAGTGGTATTTTATCTTTTTGGCTATATATTATGTTTTTTATCGGGTTTCTTGTTTTATATGCTAATTTTATTTCTGGGATGTCATAATCCTTGAAAGTTGGTGCTATTTTTTCAGAGAGATTTTTGATGTAGGTTATGCTTCTATAATTTACTTTATTATGTTTAACTTCCCTATTTGGTGATTTAGTGACTGTATGGTGATTTATGGACGATTTTAAGAAATGTATATTTGTTATATTGTTATGATTGTATGTAATTAATAATTTACAGAAAAAATATGACTTATAACTCTTCTTAGAAGTTAAAGAAGTTCTTGATGGATAGTAAATGACATCTAGTCGTAACGTATCCACGTAATAAAGTTATATGAAAAAAGAAACGACTGGAAATAGGTTTTCATTGAGTGAATGAATTATACGAACTATATCTTTTATCACATGCAACAATTCTCCTTTAATTTCTTCAATCTCCAAAAATTGAAGATCGTAGCATCGGATAACCCCCTTACTATAGTTCAGAGTACTATGAATGGAAACTTTAAGGGGAAACTGGCCGGCAAAATTTTCGCATTTCAATAATTTTTCTGATTGTTTTCCGCTACTAGTTTCAATCAACAGTGTTCCTTCTCAATTTCTCAATTTTTTTACATTTTTAAGTTCACCCGCATAACCTTTAAGAACTTTACTTATTAGAAAAGGTGACACTTTAGCAAAATCTTGTTCATTGATTCGCTCTTTAACTAAAAATGTTGGACTGGTTGATTTTCCACAGTGTCCGGCAACGATTTTATACGACCCCGAGGCCGTTTTGTTTTTGCCTTGGGACTACTAAGGTCTATGGGGCCCCCATAGATATATATAAATATAAACTAAGCTTGCACTTATAGTAAGGAAAAAATAAATAATATAGACAGAAAATAGTAGCTAGATAAGTATATATGTAATTGAGTGATAGTCTTAGCTGGTTAGAAGCTAGCTGCGCTAGGACACGTCTTCTCTCTTCGAGGTGTAACGATACACTGGATCTGTTCTTAGGTGTTTCAGTTTGCTTTTATGAAAATTTTTACCTTTACTAAAATATTATAATTTGTATACCTGGTTAAGATTAATATTGATAATATATAAATCAATAGCTATAATATAAAAAAAATACCGACTTTACAAAAGGTTTGAACCTTATCTAAATATTTTATTACCATGTTCGGTTTCTTTGCCTTCAATATCCTGGGTACCTAGCAAGGCTACCATTATGGTACCTGATAAGGTCCATTCGCCTTTAGGGAAAAATATTTTACAACCTGTACAACGCGTTCGCAATATAGTTGCCAAACATCATAAGATATAAATTCTTTTAAAAACCAGAGCTAGTCTAGTATATTTTTGTCCTTCTGTGCTACATTAAAGGAATATATATTCCTGTTAATATCAAACACATTTATGCATTACTAATTAATATTAAAGATTTTATATTTTTTGTGTCAGTTTTTTATTTAGTTTATTAAATTTTCGGATGTTCATGATCAACTTCATAATACACGTATTTTTTAACGTATATTTAATTTAGAGAAACTATTTCATTTATTTTTTAGTAAAATTGTATATACTATGTTATTAATTAATAATTTGTAGTAATTATTCATCATTTTTGTATTTAATTATCTAATACAAGCTTATTATTATATTTGTATTTTAATTTCATTATACCCTTTCATCATCAATTACATCCTATAGTTAATTGTTGTACAGTAATTTCTTTTACTGTTTTGTGAAAATTTGTGTTCATAGTATAATAATTAGTCACCATCTTAAGTAAATGTATGGTGCCTATTAGCATTGTCAATGCTATTTATATAAATATTTATTTGTTTATTTAAATTATGGTGTTAAACTAGCAAGCCATTATAATAAGAAAAGGAAAGGGGTTAAAGTTTTAATAAATAAGTGTAAAGAAATTTGTTGTAGTTCTGTTAACCTGTAGTTTGTACTTTTAACTGTTATGTGATGTCTGTTTTATCATACAGATTTGGTCTGTTTCTGTTAGTGACTCATAATTTATCATTATTTACTATCATTATTTAAATATGACTCAAAAATAAATGTCAAAGTAAGATTGTTTGATGTACGGGAATTTAGGAAGTAAAATTAAATTCTCACAAATCACACTAGGTGTTAAACTAAGACCTAAACGTCAAATAAAACCTTTTCCATTTTTCTATTATTTAGTGATAATTTGTTATAACTTAAAATATTTTGGAGAATTTATTAATTATATTGTGTTGAGGGTCGAAATGGGTCGATTAATAAACCGAAGTAATTATCGATATTTAGTCTATGAATAGCGGACCACCATAAAGTTAACATAAATTTATGATGAAATTCAATAAATGAATAATATTCTAAAAATTAGAAAATAGTTATTTATTAATTTCATATACGAGTTTATTCAAAGATAACACAATTTTTGTATGCATGATTGATTTAAATGTAATACAAATGGCATTGCCGCTTGCTACCAGCGAATCCCGCCATATTTCATCCACCTCAACGAATGGGCGTCCGGGAGAGAGGACCTATTAAAATCATGCCGAAGCGCTATTTCTTTTTTGGCGAATGAAACGATGAGTTATTCCAATAACGGGCTCGTCTGGTAACACGTTATCACAGTTACCGTTATTTTCCAATAACACATTATTTTAGACTGCGGCGTTATTTGACCCCACCACTACTCTACTAGTGGGAGTCTGTGAGAAAGCATCTCCCAAGTAAACCTGGGATGATCGATCATTCGTATAAAGTATGAAGTTAGGAAAAGTCTGCTAAAATCAAAAATTGAAAGTGTAGGAGCATTTTATAAAATAATAAAATACCATCGTTAAATAGAAGAATAGATCATGTAATGAATGAATACATTTATATGTTAATTTATATATATTATATTATATATTGGTAAATAAGAAATAAAATTCAGATACCTGATACTTATGTATTTTAACTTTGAGTAAATATTCATTTTAATATTTAATTTTTATCTGAATTACCTTATTCTTTAATTTTTAACACTTTCTGTTTTATTCTTGTAATTTACTATGATCTTGTAATTTGCCTATAAGTATGTACTGTAATGGATTCTCCTCTGTACAAAAAAAACCGTCTGGGGGGGCACGTGCCCCACCCTACATATTAGTACCTACTAGTACTACCATTTTTTTTGTATACGTAATTTACAAATAAATATTTATACTTTATAATAAACAAGCTGCAAATAAATATCTGACTTTCCCTTTTATTTAAGCATTCAAATATAATTTAAATTTATTAATGTGCAGTTAATTTTCTACAAAAAAATTAATTGAATCAAATTAAGGCAGCAGACTATCAGAGTTTATTACTGCAGAAAAGGGTTTTCCAAGGGTGCAATCCCTGTTACCCTTACGGCGCCCTAACAACAGCAATCACTATTTTCACCTAAATCACAGTAGTCACTATCATGCTTCAATTCCGTTCGCCGACGACCAGTTCCCATATGGGAAGAACAGTTTAGAACTGCTACTGTAGTCACAATAACAATCAGGCTTCAATTCCGTTCGGTTCTATCGCCAATCACTGTGAAGAATAGTTTGGAACTGTTACTGATGAATTTGTGATCACAGGTAGACCTGTGACTTTTGAGTTCGTGATTTCTGGCCCATCACTACGAAGGATTCGATCAATCACAATCGACACAGGTCAAATTGAAACATGATCGAATCTTTGATCAAATCTTTTTAAAGACCGTGATTCGATCACTCGTGTAAGGATTATGATCGAATCAAAAGATTCGATAAATCACGATCGACACAGGTCTACTCCCAAGTTATTTTACTCTCTCTCTATGAATGTGGGCCAAGGTGCAAGGAAATTCCAGGCGAAGACTCTATGATATACTAGTTGTGCTTATAGTTTGAATTTGTTTAAATTATCCCAAATTAAATATAATTTAGTCACCCACGGAGACTAAAGTTTCACGCTTAATAAAATATTTTAAGATTAATAAACTGTTACCTGTGATAGTTGATATCATTTTTTATTTGAGTATAAATTTAGATTCAAATCATTTATCGCCCAACGTGGGGCCAACAATTAATTAATTGGCGATTAAAATTCATAACAATTGATTGTGAATATTTATTACTATGTCATTTTTTTAATTATTATTTAATTTTCATTTGCAATTGCGCATCCTGCAAATTTGATCCAAGTCTTTGTCTCTTTGCTTTTGTACAGTAACATCGAGTTTTGGAATAAAAATAGTTCAGTAGGTCTCATGCCAAATGTCTTTTTAATCTTTTCTTATCAAGTCCAGATAACAGGGAGCAGGAAAACAAAAGAACGAGTGGTTTTGGGTGAATTTGTGTCGATGAGTGGAATATTATGTATTTGTTATGAATATATGATTTTATAATGGGAATGTTCATGTCGTTCTGTATGGTGTGATTCGAAATATACCATGGTCCATTAACAATTTTCTGAGAATTTTGTACTGTGTTGTTTGTATCTTGTGTATATGGACTTGTTTTGCTGAACCCCAAAGTTCTGCTGCATATGTCCAAATAGGTTTTAATATAATGTTATAGACAAGTCGTTTGTTCCGTAAGTCAAGTGAAGATCTGAAGTCCAGAAGATATGATAGTTGTTTGTAGCGTATTGCCAGTTCTTGACTTTTTAATTTTGTATGTACGTTCCATGTATGTAGTAAAGTCCAATAGTTTCCGGCCTGGGATAGAAGGAAAGGTGAAAGAAAAAAAGTCGTCTTACTGTTTTTCAATATATTCTCCTCTAAGTTCAACACACTTAATACAACGCTTTCGCAACATTTCCATACCATTAAAAAAATAATTTTCTTCTTTGTTAAAAAAATGTTCTTCCACTGCTGCTTGGAGCGCTTCGTCTGTGTTAAATCGCCAAAATTCATTGCAGCAGTGAACTCGTACCTGTTTTTGAGCAGCTGAAAGAATTTTTGGAACCCATCTTGCACTAACATTGTTCATAAGCAAATGTTTTTTGATGGTCCTCAAAACACTTGTTTTTGAAAGCCCCAACCTCACTGCTATTTCCTTGGTTTTCAATTGCGGATTCCAAAAGTTGGATTGTTTCAGAAGTGACAGCTTCAAATGGGCGATCGGGACCCGGGTCATCTAGACGTTCTCTCCCTAACTTAAATAATTTTCCCCATTCTTTCACTGTGGAATACGAGGGGGAGGACTGCCCGTATACACAATCCAAGCGGTCTTTAATTTGCGCAGGAGTAAGACCCTCTTTACAAAAGAATTTAATAACCGCACGGTACTCGAGTTTGAACATTGGTGCATGGGTGCTCCGGAATATCAGAAGTGTAAACGGATTAGAGAATAGGGCTTAAAACATCGCCTTGCCGGAAGAAGTAGGAAATGGAAGAGTCAACAGAAATACAGAAGAATCTGTCTTGGAAATAAGATTGTAGAATTAAAAAGTATGTAGGAGGTAAGCAAGGTTTTATTTTCCAGAGAAGACCCTTGTGCCAGACACTATCAAAAGTTTTTTTTTTAAAGAAAAATCGCAGAGCAATATTCTTTTTTCTCAAAAGCGATAGATATTGCATCCACGATACGATGGCACTGTTGTACTGTGGAGTGATAAGAACGAAAGCGAAATTGGTGGTTCAGTATCACTCCGCTATTTTCGATGATAAGCTTTATGCGATTAAGAAAAAGGTTTTCAAATAATTTAGACATTATAGGGAGAAGTCCAATTGGACGATAAGATGAAGGATTAGTGACAGGTTTAGAAGGTTTAGGTGTCATTTTAATAATGGAAAGTTTCCAAAGGAGCTGAAAATGAGTTGTGCGCAGGATTGAATTAAAGATGAGAGTAAGTAAGAGAACAACTTTCCGAGGTAAGTGGCGAAGGATGAAGGGAGCGATGAGATCATAGCCAGGAGCTTTTTTGTTCAGTACTTGAAAAATTTCTTTTGGATGAAATGCCGGAGGAGGGAATGATAGGGGTAGTTTTATTGTTTTTGTTACTTAAGAATTTTTTTTTTTAATTATAGGCAATAGTTCATCTTTGCATAAATGTGTAACATACGAGCAATTAAAGAACTTTATTTGATCTTTATATTAAAAAATCTTATATAACAAACAGATATATTTTTTTTTTTTTCTCTTTATATTTTTATCTACACCTGTCAAAACAGTGACAATCAGCAGATAGTCTGACAGTAAAAAAAAACAAGAAAAAAACACACACAAAAAACAAACAAAAAAAAACAAAACATGATACAATGACTTGAAAGGCATGAAGAAGAACAGTACCCAGTGGTACCTCTCCCTTGGCTTGATTCAATTTCCTATGATAGCAAATCCCTCATCCACGTTCTTTTTAATCTCCTCCTAGTGTTCTCAGGCATGAGAGTAGAGGCCATTCGTTCTATTTAAAATTCTATTTAAAACGGGTTTGGATGTCCGTGTAGTTTTTTTTGAAAGCGTTTGTAGTATGTTCGTATATGTTCGTCAACCGTTGGTATTTTTAAGTCAGTATGCAGAGTTTTGTTATTGACGTACCATGGTGCTTTGGTGATAAGTCTTAGTACTTTTGATTGAAAAGTCTGCAGTCGTTTTCTGTGAGACTGTTTAGCGATCCCGTAAATTTGTAATGCATATGTCCAAACTGGTTTTAGTAGGTAAGTGTACGTGTTTAGTTTCTGTCTTATATCTAATTTGGAGGTTTTCCTGAATAGTAAGTACATTAAATTGAGCTTATGGTTCAGTGATTGGCGTTTCATCTTAACGTGAGGACCCCATGTCATTCTCCTATCAAACGTTAGTCCAAGGTATTGTACTTTATCTGTCTGCGGGATAGATGAGTTGTTAAGGTAAAGGGAGGGCATGTTTCACGTCTAAGAGTAAAAGTGATGTGTTGTGACTTTTCGTGGTTCAGTCTAATTTTCCATAGTTGGCACCACTCATTCAACTTTTGTAAGTTATGTTGTAAGTTTAGTGAGGCTTGCGTCGCGTCTTGATGTTTGGTGATTATGGCAGTGTCGTCTGCGTAGGTTGCTGTCAGTATGTCAGTACTTAGTGGAATGTCGTGTGTATATGTTATGTACAACAGCGGTGCCAGTATTGATCCCTGAGGCACGCCGGCTAAGATCGGTCTTATTGAAGATAGCTCTGAGCCCTGTCGGACCGAGAAAAATCTGTCAGCAAGGAATGAGTGAAGAATTAGATAATAAGTGTGTGGTAGTACAGTCTTGAGTTTAACGAGAAGCCCTTGGTGCCAGACCTTGTCGAATGCTTGGGCGACATCCAGAAACACTCCAGTTGCATATAACTTCTGCTCTAGTGCTGTCGATATGTAGTCAGTTACTCTGTGTAATTGTTGAGTTGTTGAGTGTGATTTCCGAAAACCGAATTGATGGCGAGGGATTATATTTTTGTCTGTCAGTAACTTTAATAATCAGGGATAAAGTAATTTTTCAAAAATTTTTGAACAAATGGAGAGTAAACTAATAGGTCTGTACGAGGAAGGGCTGCTAATATCTTTATCTTGTATTTTAATCATAGTTACAAAAGAGTATTTCCACTGTATAGGGAATTTTGTAGTTCTAAGTATTGAGTTGTAGATTGTCGTTAAAAACACTAGAGCTTTCCTAGGCATTTGCTGGAGCACCTCAGCATTTATTAAGTCATAGCCCGGGGCTTTTCTTTTTGGTAAGTGTCTAATTATTTCTGCTACTTCTGTGGGAGTGAATGAGGGCGGTGGCAGTGTTAGTTGTAATGGAATGTCAAGTGTGTTATTTACCAAGTTTTCGTGTTCTGTGTTTATAAAGTCAGTATGTGGGGTAAATACGGAAGAAAGATGGTCGGCAAAGAGCTCGGATTTTTCCTCGTCCGACACAACCCAAGAGCCATCTTCTTTTCTAAGGGGTGCTGACATCTCACGATGTTTTAAGAGTCTTTTGGTGTGCTTCCATAAACTTCCATCGTCTGTCGAAAGGGATTTAATGTAATTGTCGTAATTTGACCTGTTAAATTTTCTAATTTGGCGTTTCAGTTCATTATTTAGTTTATTAAATGTCCGTCTATCTGAAGGTTGTCTGTTGGTTTGCCAATTTTTACGAGCTCTTCTCTTGGCTCTGATCAGATCTCTAATATACTGTGGGTAGCTTGGTAAGTTATCTGATTTCCTGCACCTAGGTTTTGATGATGACCACGCTGCTTCTTGAATACTTCTAGTGAACTTCTCCACTGCCTCCTCTAGTTCTGTCTCGTTTTTTATTGAAACAGGGATTGTGAGGTCAGAGTTAAGGTAAGATCTATATAATCCCCAATCAGTTATACCCTGTGTGAGCGCAGGCCTTTTTTGTGCCTCAGAAGGGTCTTCGCATAAGGTCATCTGGACTAAAGAATGATCAGAGCAGAGGTCAGAACTCGTATTTACAGTCTTGTATACTGTTCTAAGTCCTTTTGTAATAAAAAAGTCCAGTAAGTCCGGGGTTTTACGTCTAGAAGTAGGCCAGTAAGTGGGTGAATTAGGAGTTGAAGTATCTAATGCAAGTTCATGAAGAGTATACCACAAGTTCCTACCTCTTGGGGTACACAATCTTGAACCCCAGCATTTGTGTTTCGCGTTGAAATCACCACCTGCGATAAAAGATCGACCTAAGCGTTTAAAAAACTCAGAAAACATCGAAGATGTAAGCTTGTACCTAGGGGGGCAATACACAGCAGCAAACGTTATGTTTTTATCTTTTGTATGTAATGTAATGCCAGTTGACTGTAAGTGTGGTGTGATGGGTAAGTGAATAGGATTGTGTTTTAATGACGATTTGATGATAATGGCGGTGCCACAGTGTGCCGTTTTGTCTGGGTGATCAGTCCTGTAAAAGTATAGTCTGGAATAAATACTTTAGATCGTGGCGTAAGATGTGTTTCAGTGATAAGTGCTATGTCTGTCCTTTTTTCATGTTAATATAAATCAAGTTCCGTGCGGTGTTGCATCAGTCCGTTAGCGTTCCATAGGAGAATTGACAAGGAGCCGGCTGTTGAGAAATTAGGGGGCATGGCTGTTGCTCCAGGCTTGTGTGACTTGAGTTAGTTGTTGGAGGAGAATAAAACGAGGGTGGATAAGGTTATTTAGCCATTTAAAATTTGAAAAAGTTGAGGAGGAGCATTATCAATGGGGGGTACCGGCTGAGTAGTGTTATTCATCATACCTGTTGGAACATGATGTTGTTGTGGTGTCGACTTCGTTCCAGGTTGACTCCTTAGTATCTGCTGATTTCCGATGTCGTTCTGCGTTTGTCCCAGACGATGGTGCTGTGAAGGTTGTCGTAGTGCTGGGAATTCCTGTGGGTCCGGTGGTAACTGAATTTGTTGAGGTGGTGTAGGTCGCTGGTGGTATTTCCTCGAGCTACGCTGAACCCTGAGGTTCTTCAATGTTTGGTAACCTTTATAGTTGGCAGGGTGTTGGCCGCCACAATTGGCACAGGTAGCAGGGGTTTCTCTAGTTTTGTACATGAGCTGCTATCATGATGCCCGCCACACCTTACACACCTTGGTGGGTGGTTACAGTAACCTCTGGTGTGACCATACTGCTGACACCTTAGACATTGCGGGATGTCTTTTTTTTTCCGCGGTTCCTCGATATTTATTTTAGTATAATAAATGGATTTTATATCATAAACATTCTCTGTGAATGTTTCTTTAGTAATATCCACAAAGAACATTGGGAGAGGTGTTTTGAATCTGGATATAACGTTGGTTACGTTTGAAGCTTCGTAACCTTTCCGTTTCAGTGCCTCCTTTATGATGCTAATCGGTGTAGTGTGATGAAGGCCTTTAATTACTATCGGGCATCTGCCCTGTGGGAGCTGAAAAGTATGAAAATCCGCCCCCTCTCTACTAAGGCTTGCATTTAATTTTCGATACGTTTCAAGTGTATCTGGATAAACAGTTACACCTTTCAGTGTAGATTTGACAATAAAAGTATTTGGTCCGGCTTTTTCTTCTAGGAATGTAACTAGTGCTGAGAAATTTTCTACACCATTAATATAAATTGGGGGTGGTTTCTGGTTTAAGACTGGTTTTGTGGAATTTTCTGATGGTTCGTCCGGTGTTGAGGTTAGGGCTTGAAATTTATTGTGTGTTGGAATTGGCGTTTGTCGTTTCTGTCTTGTAAGGTCCGGTTCAATTGGTAAAGGTCGTTTTCGACCAGTAACAAGCTCCCAGGAACCAGTATTGTTATTATTACTACTTAAATTTAAGTTGTCCGACTCCATTTCACTTACCGCCTGCGAAGAAGTAGACGCTTCGCCCATGGCTGGCGATAAAAACTGCATTTTTACCACTTTCTTCATCTTAAATCTAATCTGTACGATCAGAATACAACACTTTTTTAAAAAGAAATATGAAGTATTAAAACATAAATTGAAGTTAATTTAGTGACACATAAAACTAACCTGTTTCACTATAACTTCGATCATATGTTCCACAAACAGATATAAAGTTAATTCTTTTGATGGGTGTAATGTTGACAATGATGTTAACTGGAATTAATTTGATAGATTGTTATTTCCTACATTCTATGAACCTATCAAGTTTTTCATGAACAAGACTTAAAATTTTGGTTTAAACTTTGGCCTAGATTAAAAAGTATATGTTTTAATTGTTTGTTTTTTTTGTTTTTTTCTTCCACTTTCTACCACAGATCTTAAAAAAAATTATAAAAATTAATTTTCTCGAAGGAGTATAATTATAAGGAGACAAATAAGAATAAATTAATTTACCCTACTAAGAAAATGCATTAGGTTTCTATCATTCACCCTAATATAGTGTAGTGTTACTAGTGGTGATATTAGTTAGTGTAAATATGTTTTTTATATTTTGTAATCTTAGTTTATAAGGGCCCGGAGCCCGTCTGTCTGGGGGGATACATAGTATGTACATATTTGATCAGTTGGAAGAATAGTATTAAAGTTACTACCAGAGGTTAGAATATACATTAGTTATGATTACATATAATAAGCTAGGAATAGCATAACTGTTAGTAAAGTCACATATCGAATCTAGTTACATATGCAAATATACTAATTATTAATATTTGATCTAGTCCAGGGGAACTATGGACCAGGGTGAGACCGAGCGTAGCAAGGAGGAAATTTCTTACTGTCCCATTCTGCTTTTTCTCAATACTATCTAATAAGTATTTAATATCTTTAAATTTTATTCTGGTTTTATTAAAATTTTACTTATATTTATTTTTAAGTATTTATTAAGAATTATTAAACGATTATATATTAATAGTTATTATGAAAAAATTAGTAGATTTTTTAATTAATGTATAGTAACTCGGCAAATTTATTTTTCATCTGTTTAACAAAAACATGTCTTAATTTTTATTTTTATTAAGTCTAGCCTGCTCAATGACTTCTTTAATGGGTTAAATAGCCACAATATTTTGACTGTGCGAAGGTAGCATAATCATTTGTCTTTTGATTAAAGGCTTGTATCAATGAGGAAATAACTTTCTTTACATTAAATGAATTGAATTTTTTAGTTAAAAAGTTGAAATCTTTAAGTGGGACGAGAAGACCCTATAGAATTTCACTAATTAAATTAAATAATTAGTCTTTTCAGTTATAAATGATAATTATTTAGTTAATAGTTTTGCTGGGGTGACAATGAGGTCATTTAAAATCTCATATTTAATTCATTTAATAATTTTTATATTTAAGATCCTATTTTAAGGATTAATAGATTAAATTACTTTAGGAATAACACCGTAATTTTTCTGGAGAGTTCTTATTAATATTAAAATTTGCCACCTCGATGTTGGATTAAAATTAGGCTTAAGTGCAGCAACTTAATTTCTAGATCTGTTTGACCTTTAAAATTTTACAAGGTATGAGTTCAGACTGGCGTGAATCAGGTCAGTTTCTACCTTCTTATTAAATATAAAATATAAGTTAGTAGGAAAGGACCATTTATATCAAATAATTTGTTTTTCTTGAATATTTTTTAAGTATTAACCTATTTTGGCAGATTAGTGGAGTAAATTTAGGATTTATTTATGTAATTATTATTACAAATAGTATTGTTTTTAATAATTTATTTATTAATGGTTATTTGTGTTTTGATTTGTGTATCTTTTGTTATGCTTTAAAGGGTTGGCTGGAATAAATGTTCCGGATCTCCTAATGTTCAGGGTTCAAATAAAGCGAATGTAGAGAATATAAATATTGTAATTATGGCTCCTATTAAATCTTTAATTGAAAAGTAAGGATGGAACGGTAATTTATCGTAATTTGAATTTAGTCCTGAAGGCGTGTAAACTGGGACAACTTTTGTTATGATTTGGAGAACAAACTGGACTTAAAAATTTCACTTAAGACAAAACAAGACATTGATACAGCCATTGAAAAACTTACAACATCAATAAAAACCTCTTTAAACGATAATACCTCAAATCATAAAATTAACAATTCTCAGAAGACTGACCTCCAACAGCATATTCGTACCTTATTAAGAGAGAAACGAAGAGCAAGAACGAAGTGGCATAGAACTCGGTACCCAGCAGATAAATCTATCTATACTAAATTGACTAACCAACTAAAAGCAGAAATTAGAAAATTTAAAATTCATAAGTTAACGAACCTAACTGAAAATCTAACGTCTTCTGACAAATCATTATGGATGACCACCAAAAAGATCCATCACTTAAAAGACTTTAACCATCCACTCCTTACTGAATCTAATGACTGGACAAGATCTGTTGAAGAGAAGGCACAGTTGTACGGTCAATTCCTTTCTAAAACTTTTCAGCCTCATCCTGATATCATGAATCCATCTCACCATGAATATATACAAAGTGACCTAAATATCCCCCTTCAAATGACCCTTCCTCCCAAAGCATTCCATCCTTCAAAAATATCGAACATTATTCACAGACTACCTTCTGGCAAAGCTCCTGGACACGACCTCATCGCGATTCACATCCTAAAACATCTTCCTAAAAAAGCCACTCTATTCCTCCCCTACATATATAATGCTATACTCCGCTCTACATATTTTCCTAACCTCGGAAAATTATCCGTCGTGAAAATGAAACCTAAACCTAAAAAGAAACCGGAATGCCCTTCCTCTTACCGCCCTATTTCACTTTTACCATCAATGGGTAAAATCCTGGAAAAGCTCATCCTGAAACGATTGTACCCCATCCTAAATGCAAATCACAGTATCCCAAATCACCAGTTTGGATTCAAAACATCCCACTCCACTATTCAGCAATGTCATCGTGTGGTGGATGTTGTTTCCTCAGCTTTGGAACGTGGATTGTATTGTCCAGCGGTCTTCCTTGATGCCGAACAGACTTTCGACCGAGTCTGACACCCCGGGCTGCTTTACAAACTCCGTGAATTCCTACCTACTATACCCTTTCTCATTATCCAATCCTATCTCTCCCACAGATCATTTACAGTAAATCATAATAATGTCTACTCACCCCTCTTACCTCAATCTGCCGGCGTTCCTCAAGGCAGTATCCTCGGCCCAATTCTCTACACAGTTTATACAGCTGACATCCCAACTCATCCTAATACTATCCTTACCACGTATGCGGATGACACATGTCTATTATCTGTCAACGCTGATCCAGTTATAGCATCCCTTACTCTTGAATCCCACATCACTGACCTTGAAAATTGGCGTCAAAACTGGAGGATTAAAATAAATTCTCACAAATCTCATCACCTTTACCCTCCGTCATAAACTAGAGACTTCCTGCCCCCCTGTATCGTTTAATAACATCCCTCTAAGTCCTGTAGAACAGATCCGGTACTTAGGACTACACCTTGACAAACGCTTAACTTATAATTCTCATACTAGACTGAAACGACAAGAAACAGCTCGCCGTTTCAGGCTACTTCAACATTTACTAGATAAACGCTCTAAGCTCCCAATTAACTACAAGAGACTCATATACATGACAATCATTAGACCCATCTGGACTTACGGAATAGAGCTTTGGGGCTCCACTAAGCCATCGAATTCCTCTCGTATTCAATCCTTACAATCCAAAATCCTTCGGAAAATCCTTAATGCTCCTTACTTTGTTACGAACAAAGTAATCTATAATGACCTTAACGTCCCGTTTATTGCTGATTTGGCCCGAATCCGATACCAATCTTTTCATGACAAACTTCATTTCCACTCAAACCCACTAGTTTCAAACCTCGCAACCTCTTCAATTCCTGATAATCCTCCAAGGCGTCTGAAAAGAAGATGGCCTCGTGACCTTCTAAGCTGAACTTTTTATTGAGTACTACCACTGGGTAGTTTCTCAACTTGTCTTTTCATGTCAATGTATTCACTCATTTTATTTACTTGATGTATTTTGTATACAGTTGTAAATTTCAATAAATAAATTTAAAAAAAAAAAAAGTCCTGAAGGATTATTTCTACCACTTTAGTGTAAAAATAATAAGTGAATAATAACTAAGGCTGCAATTACAAAAGGCAATAAGAAATGTAATGTAAAGAATCGTGCTAAAGTTGCATTTTCAACTGAAAGTCATCCTCATAGTCATATTACTTAAGTTTTTCCTAGGTAAGGGGCTGCAGATAAAATGGTAATAACTGTAGCATCTCAAAAAGATATCTGCCCTCGAGGTACAATGTATCCTAAAATGTGTTTCTTATAATTAATAGTAATAGGAATACTCCAACTGATCAAGTTATATGTAATTTGTAAGATCCATAATATAATCCTCATCCAATGAGTTAATATAGACAAATAAATAGGGAACTCCCTTTAGCATGAGTGTTCGTATTAGTCATCCATTATTTACATCTCGCCAAATATGTACTACACTTCTGAAAGTAAGTCCAATATTTGCTGTATAATGCATGGCCAGAAATAATCCTCTAATAATTTGAATTGTTAACCCTTTCATGCCCAAAGTGTCAAAATAAAATTAAAAAAATATCTCCTGTGACTTTTTCTGTTAAAAATCGCCTAAATAACCATAACATTTTTTTCCAATTTTTTCGCCCTACCATTTAAAAAAAATCCAATAATCCCTCCAAACTGAGGTTAGAAAGACTAGCTTGCCTGTGCTGCAATCTGTGACATATTCTGAAACTATTCATGTAGAATACGGCTACACTGAGCATTAAAACACTAAGAGGAGTACATAACAGTTGTTGTAGCCAAACGATTTCATTAGACATGAAAAGGTTAAACATATTCCTCTTAGTGCACCAAAATTTCATCATAGTGAAATTGAAGATGGGGATGGTAAATCAATTAACGACCCATTAAGAATAATTTTGAATAATGGATGTGTTTTTTACTTATAGGTTTATTCATGCTTTAACTTTTTATTCGTAAAGATCTTAAATAATTGTTGCAATATTTGGATCCTACGATTATTGTAAATAATTATTATTACTGTTAATTGGGGGGTTGTTATTTTCAAAATTTTGATTAGTCTTAAATTACCATTGTAAAAAATATTGTTATTGAAATAATTTATATTATATAAATATATGAATGTTTATGTTATGTTATTATAATTAATATAAATATAGTGGAGATCATTATTATATTAAGAGGAGATTTAAATTTTTCATTAGCTGCTACTCTTGCTATATAACTAAATAGGACTAATGCCCCTCTTAATATAATAATAATAACATTATATATATTGTTAAGGCCCGGATAGTTTATTTGTTTTATAGAAGGTTTTTTATTTTAATCATAAAGAATCAATCAAATATTTTGTAAAAGAAAGATTATTATCCTTTTATTTTATTTTTCATTTATTTTGTAAATATAATAATTTAGACGTTTATTCGTAATTGTTTACAAATAATTTACTGTAGTAGGCAATAGGAAATAGTTTTCTGTTTATTTATAAGTTTAAAAAAAAAAGATTGTTTTTTTAAATTTAAACTATTGAAACTTTAAAATTTATTTATTCAGAATATATTTTATTATTTATTTATTTAGAAGAGTAATTGGTTTTTGTTCTACTGGGAAATATTTGTTATTATCTCTTTTTAATTTAGAGTATATGGTTTTGACAATATTTTTTTCTTTATTTTTAGTAATGTATAAATTTGGGCATGAATTATATTTTACTTTAATATTTTTAGTATGTACTGTACGTGAAGGAGTTTCGGGTTAACCTATTTTGGTTAGATTGGTTCGTAATCAAGGCAGTGATTATTTATAAAGAATGTTATCATGATAAAATATTTGATTATATTATTATTTTTAATCCCTCTTGTTTGTAAATACTGATTATTACTGTGGATTTTTATATTGCCTTGTTTTATATTTAATAATTATTATGATGATGTATCCGCCTCTAGAACTTTATTAGGTGTAGATATACTTTCTTATAGTTTAATTGGATTATCTTATTTCATCATTTTTTTAATAATAATGACAAGATATAAAATTTATTTGTCTTATGATAAAGTATTAGATTGGTTATAATATTGGAAATGGCTATATCACTAGCATTGACTTTTTCTTCAATTAATATATTTGGTAATTGTTTAGATGATTTACGACTTTGATAACAGCTGATTTTGTGGCGTAGGCGTAGACCACTCATATTTCTACCGGCACTTTCCACCCACCACTTCCCCTCCTGCCCCTCCCTTCCTTTAAATTTTTATATTCCACTTGATGTTTATGTGCTAATAGTATTGCATTCAAATCCCGGTCAGTGTGATTCGTTTCTCATCTACTTATTTCTTTTTTTATATGCCTACTCCTCACTACCTCAATACCTTCTAGCCAGGTCAATCTTAAACCTTTCCCAGTCCGTTCTTCTGTTGCTCAGAGACGGGTTTGATATTTTTTTAATAATCTTTTTACTGAGAGTGAGAATAATCGGGGTGTGGTCGGAGCTTAGTTCCATACTTTCTTCTATTGTTAAGTAATTGGTTGAGATATTTTTTATAACAAAAAAGTCTATTAAGTCTGGCACTCTATCTGAATTAGTTGGCCAACATGTCGGTTTACCAGTCGATAGAGGATTGCAACCGAGTTTCTGTATTGCATTTAATAGTTCTCTACCTTTGTTAGTAGTCAGACGTGATCCCCACTGGTTGTTTTTAGCAACCTGACAGTAATGATACTTATCGGAGAGGTCAAAGTTCACTCATCCAAGCGTTGGGTTTTGTTTCATTTACAGTATGTTTGTGCTACAGCGTAGTGAATATTTCATATGATAAAATGCATTTTCGGTATATTTTGCTTGTTTTTTTTTTCATAAAAGCCAAGGGAGCTTCGGAGGCCCAACGAAAGAGATGTAAGGTATATAGGGACGATGCCAAATTTCGTTCCGGAGATACGAGTCTCGAAGAGGTACCCAGGAGCGGTCGGCCCATCGATGGTGATTTGAATGATTTCAACACTCTCATCGGATAAGACCAGCCGCAATAGGTACCAGAAATTGCGGAAACACTGGAAACAGGTTTTGGAACCGTTTAAAGGCATTTAAAACAGCTTGGATACATGTCCCACCTCGATTTTTTGGTGCCCCACAAACTGACTGAGGCATACCTGGCCAACCGAATATCAATTTGCACCTCCATTCTGGACCTGGTCGTAGGGGTCTATTTCTCAAACGAATAGTGATGGGTGGCGAAAATTGGGTCATCTACGACAATGCAGCACGCTGGAAATCGTGAACAAATGCTTGTTTACTTCAGAAGTGCATTTTCTAGCATTAAGAGGGAGTATTTGTATAAATCATTGAAGGAAAGAAACTTATTTAGAAACTTATCCTCGATAAACATATTTGGCTTGTAATACTTATGATACGGATATAGTTAAACTTGTGAAGTTAGAGAAGCTTATTTGGGCAATCCATGAGGCTAGAATGGATACACAATCGATTCCGAGGAGGTTACTTGAGGAAATACAGCATTGAGGCCAAAAAACTGGAAGATCCATACTGATGTGAACAAGGGGTGTGGCCAGAATAATGGTATGAAATATGGTCGCATAAGATAAAGTGTAATGGTGATGGCTAACTAATGCTTATGCAATGAAATAACGGTACTTGTGTGTTAACGCCACCGCAGTTATTTTTCCCTACTTGTTCGCATACGCGAGCGGTTATATTTTGTAACCGTTATATTTCTAAAACATTTATCTTGCATGTTTTTAAATCTATTTATTGGGGTTAGAATTTTAAATTTTATAAATAATCATCAACAATAACAAATCAAAATAATTTATTTACAAATGGAATATATCATGAACAATTAAAATAATGGATGATATAGAAATAAATAATGGAATATATCACGAACAATCAAAATAATCAAAAAATGAAAAATCAAAATAATGAAATATGAAAATAATGAAAAATCCAAATAATTTATTAAAAAAGAAAGTGGTTAATCGGATTTCGGTGGAAAATTGGTAAAATATTTCGCTCCTGGAAAAATACAATTACTTCTTCTTCGGTTTTTGTCAAATCCCAAAGACTCATTTTCGTAACACAAAAATTGGCGAAATAATAACAACAAATCTAATAATAATTAAATAAATAAATAAAATAATAACAACAATGAGTCTAGAACAAACAAACATTAAATCAGTAACAAACAAAACTCAGCAAACAAGAACGAACATAGAAGAAATCAGGTGTTAGAAATATAACGGTTACAAAATGTAACCGCTCGCGCATGCGAACAAGTAGGGAAAAATAACTGCGGTGGCGTTAACACACAAGTACCGAAATAACAATTAAGAAAAGCAAATCGATTAAATCGAAATATCACAGCATTAATTTGTATTTGGCGATTGCAGACACTTGTGAACAGTTGATGATGCTTTACCATAGATACATCAAATTACTTCCCCAGTCCAAAACAAATGTGAGCTATGCTACTGCAAATTTTTATGCTATCGCCTTCACCTCTGAGTCTATATGAAATTATGTCGGGATTTTCATAAATTAAACATTATATCCATATATATGTATATATTCCTCTATATATGTTTTTATGTATATATATCATAATTATTATGAAAGCTCCATATAGCCATTGTATTAAGTATATCCAAATAATGTGTATTAATATTACATTGTAATATTGGTCAAATTCGTTATTTATAATCCGAAATGAAGCAATGTAATACTAATTTCTCTTACTGCTCCTATTACTACTATTACTAATACTCTTTGCACTTTTGCCTCCAAGTATTTTTTTTTAAAACGTTCATGACCTAAACGTTCATAATCGATTTATCTTATCACTGTTTACAATTTTCAGAGCCTGCCATTCAAAAAAATGAGAACTAGTCGTTTAGTTATAATTAGATTTAAATCATAATATAAAATCACATATAATCTTGTCATTATTAGCTTTATCAGCATGGCAAGCACAAGCAACTCTGACCAAGTGATATTAGCTACAGGCGGGTATGATCATACTATTAAACTATGGCAAGCGAATTCTGGCATTTGTAGGCATACAGCTCAACATACTGAGTCTGTAAGTATTGTAGTTTTTAAAAACAAAAATTTTATAACTTAAAAAAAAAAATTAAATACATTTTTTTCTATTACTATCATCTTTCTTTCTGTTTTATTTCAGCAAGTTAATGCATTAGCGATCGCACCTGATAAACAGCTACTTGCTGCAGCAGGTATACACACCTTTATTATAAGTTAAATTGGTTTCTTGAAAGGGCTATATTAAAATTACTATTACCTTGTTATCCTTAGAAATTATAAATTCGTTTTTTAAATTACATTCAGACATAGAATTAAACCATTAATGCTCAATGGATGAAACAATTTAAATATTTTTCTTTTGGCATTGATATAAGTGATAATGAAAATTGCACATGTTCTTGACAAGGCTGATTTGAATCTGTTCAGAATGGATTGTCTGGAGACAATCTCTCTTAATGGCTTTGAATAAATAATTAAGCTATATAAGTAGGTTAAATTATCCAAAAGCAAAATTTGATACTGTACGAGTTTTATTTTTAATTTAGAATATATTTTGCCCTATCCGCAAGCGTTTTAACATCAATATATAAATTTCTTGGCAAAGTTATTCAATTTATTGTAATGTTGAACACCAGTTGAGACTATATTTCTGAACTAAATTTATGATCTTGGATACCTGTTTGGTCTAAAATACTGTGTTCTATAATTCTTAGATTTTTTTTCTTAGGTAATGGAAGCTCCATTTTGTAGTTATAAATAAAAAAATCCATGTTTGATTACCTTCCATTTTTTATTCCAGAAGCTTCATGATGAATTTATATCAATTGGTGAGCATTTGTGTAAAATAAGTCACATTTATAGCACAACCTTCTGGACAACAAATGAAAGTGGTCTGCATATAATTGATATGCGTTGCATATTGATAACAAAATTATTATTAAAGTGAATTATGGGTTGTTAATAACATACCTTATGTTGTATAGTAATTTATTTTATTTCAGTAATTTTAATTTTAATGTTCTTTAAAAATTATACCAAGCACATAAAATAAGGAAAATGTCATTCCTTATATATTATAGGTCACCAGCACATACGTATGTATGACTTGATGTCCACCAGTACTAGCCCAGTTATTAATTATGAAGGCATGGCAAAAAATGTAACAGGGGTTGGTTTTCATGAAGAAGGAAAATGGATGTTTACTGGAGGAGAAGATTGTAGTGCCCGCATATGGGATCTAAGGTAGCTTATTATATTTTATTTGTTATCAACTCTTCTCTTCCCTTTTATACTCTTAAATGAATTTGTTTCAGGTCCAAAAATCTTCAATGCCAAAGGATATTCCAGGTTAATGCTCCCGTTAATTGTGTATGTCTTCATCCCAATCAATCTGAATTAATTGTTGGGGATCAAGGAGGAATCATTCATCTTTGGGATCTGAAAACAGATAACAATGAGCAACTGGTTTGTTGATTTGGACTAAATCATTCTAATTTTTTAATTAAAGGCATTTATTGTATTCAAGTTATTTTTTTCTTCTATCATGTTTGCTACAATGTTCTCATAGGAACAACATTTATTTTTTTAGATTCCAGAACCTGACACATCAATTCAATCAGTATCAATAGATCCAGAAGGGAAAATGGTAGCAGCTGTTAACAATAAAGGTAGTTGCTTTATTTGGTCTATTAGTGGTTCTGAATATGGGCCATCTAAACTTAGTCCTCGACACCACATTGCAGCGCACCGACGCTATGCTCTATCTTGCTCCCTCAGTCCAAATTCTAAGTATGTTTCTCTTTATTATTATTTTTTTAATTTAAAAAAGTTTAAGATTAAATTATATGGGGTGTTCCAAGGAACAAGAGTGAATCCACCGTGATAAATTTCTTCTTTTTTTTTGTGCCAGTCTTTAAGAGCTTAGAATTGTTCGGTTAAAGTGTAAGTAGTCACACTTTTCTGTTAGTGTTATGGCACAAATATGTAGTATAGGTTATTGGCAGAAACTGGAAATCAATCCATTTATTGTCCGTGTATTTTCTCCAAAACTACTAAACCAATTTTGTTGAAATATGGCAGCTATGTTGCCACTATACAGGTCACTCCAGGATGATTCTCACAACTCATCATTACTCTAGTTTCAAAATGACCAGTGATCATGCTTTTAAATGGCTATTTTGTATATCTAATGAGATAGCTAAAATGGATTTAAGTAAAAAATTTGGCTAGTTTTTTGTATGGCTAGTAGTTTTGGTCTAGAAATCTTGTTTGAATACAACAAATCCAAGGAATGTGTTAAATCTAATTTGCTAACCACTTCATTATCTACAAGAATGAGTGTTGGAGGTTAATATTAGTAAACAATAAGTTTTCTTATTTGGTGTTATTATTGACTGCACCCCAGACCAATTTATCCTTCATTATTATTTTTTACATTTTCGTTTGAATTATTTTAAGACTTATTTATCTAATAAGTAACAAATAATTCTGTTAAGCATTAAAAACATGTATATTATATACATATAAAATAGTGTTATAATTTAGGGTTGTTGTTCTGATGTATGTACAGAATTGCATTGAATTAGTCTCCTCTGAAGCTAATTAATACTTTTCTTAAATTATTTATGTATTATTTCTTAATTTAATATGTGTGTTTTAAATGAACATTTAACATATATTATTATTAAATTTAACTTCGTTAAAAACAAAATGGAAAATTATAAAGAATTTCATAATTAATAATTAATATTTGATGTGGCGGTGCAGGCTTTTGGTAACATGTTCAGCTGATCAAACAGCAAGGTTGTGGGAAACAGAAAACTTTTCATTGGTTATGGAACTGAAACATGACTCGCAAAGATGGGTCTGGGATGCTGTATTCTCTGCTGATTCCAAATACCTTATAACAGGTAATACAATTTTATTTACTAGAATATTTTTTATGAAAATTTAGGGATAATAAATTAAAATTCAAACTAAATATTGAAGCAAGACTATCAGGTATACTTTTTTTTTATATTAAAAGATACTGTGACTACTGTATTTCAAAACATCAGTTATTCTTGTTTTAACTCTTATTCATAAGTTCTTTAACTGTTAATCATAAATTCAATAATTACTTATCTTATAGATTGTTTTTTTTATTTTTAGCTTCTTCAGATGGGATTGCACGCCTTTGGGATTTGGAAACTGGTAACATGGAGAGAGAATACTCCGGTCATCAGAAACCTATGACTGCACTTGCATATGCTGATAATCCTGCTCAGTCAACTCCTAATTTGTGATTATACTACATATTTATTTAGCTTCAAAATAAGAAAAAGTTAGATTTGTTGCAGAAGTGTAAATATGTAAGTATATTTTGTATAAATAAAATAGTAAAATAACTATTTATATATAAAATGCTTGTAGTTCTAAAAATTCTTGTAATTATGCTCTACTCAGTGGTATTTATTCTTGCACTTTTGTTTGTATAAAAAAATCAGATCAGCAGCAGCCAAGACATATTTAATCTTGAATGGCAATTTTTTAAATATACATTTAGCTCTCTCCATAGAATCCCTAAAAGGAAATTTTTTTATTTGAGGGGAAAATAGTACTGGATAGTTCTAGTGATGGATTGAATTTGTCAGGGGGTGCAGTCAAGGTCAAACAAAATAAGCAAAACTTATTTTTTAATTGTGCCAACGTTTCGGCCTACAATGTAGGCCATCTTCAGGGCAAGGTAGCAAACAGAAAATAACTATATGAATCACTGCAGTACCAAGGAAGAATTACAGAATTTATAGGAGTGTAAAGAAATACAGAGAGTAAGATAAAATTATAATAGAATTATGTATGAATAACAGAATTGATAATTTATGTATGAGAGTAAACTAAATTATGAAATAACTTGGGAGAAAAAGTAGAGAGTAAGGTACATTATGTAAAACTGGTGAGACATAACAAGACAATAACAAATAATATACAGGTAATGAATGATAAAACATTTTTTGACTTTTTACTTATTGATGACTTTTCAATACTTAAAAATTTTTTTATCATTACCTGTGTGTTATTTGTTATTGTCTTATTATGTCTCACCAGTTTTACATAATGTACCTTACCCTTTACTTTTTCTCATTAGTTATTTCATAATTTATCTTACTATATTTGTATATTTCTTTACATTATTATCGATTCTGTTATTCATACATAATTCTATTATAATTTTATCTTACTCCTCTGTATTTCTTTACACTCCTATAAATTCTGTAATTCTTTCTAGGTACTGCAATGATTTATATTGTTATATTCTGTTCCATTACTAGCCCAGAAGATGGCCTACATTGTAGACCGAAACATTTGCACAATTAAAAAATAAGTTTTACTTATTATGTGTTATTGACTGCACCCCCTGACCAATTCAATCCATCATCGTAAACAAAATTAATTCCCTCTTTACAAATTGTTGGTATTTATCTGAGTGAAAATATTATATGTGAAATGAGATTTTAGATAAAATTGAAACATTAATTCAAAAAATTTAAACCTTGTCTTTTAAGTTTAAAGAAATTGACAAGTATTCATATTATGGATAGCAAATTTTTATCCCAAGTGTACAAAATTTTAGTAATTCCTAAAGGCTTTTAAATAAAAATATCGAAATTTTTTAATAACCAAGTTCATCTCTTTTAAATGTGGAATCAAATTATTATCCCATAGGGATGTTTTTCAATGACGTGAAATAAAAATTTACTATTGTAGGTAATATCGGAAAATAATGAACATCAGTTTTTATTATACTATTTAAATAAAACACGAACTAGTGGTTTAATATAAAATGCAGCTGCCTCAAGAAATCATTGTTATTCCCCTTAATAGGTTTTGTGAAGAAGTATATATCTTGTTGAAAATTATAATTTTATAAAAATAAAGGAGCATATTTTGAGTAATATATTTGATTTCATATAAGTTATGCTTAAAGATTATTATTTGCCCTTTGTAAGAGGGAAATTAATTGAAAAAATATTTCTTTAAATATGGTTTTAACCCTTTGGCGACCGAATACAGCGTGGTTTGAGCGGGCCACTTACTACTTTTTGACTCTGCAATCGTGTTTTTTTCTTTGGACTTTGGACCGGCACAGGTAGATTTAAAAACTTTTTTTTTATCTAAGCTTATTTTTTTAAATATGAATATTAATTTTTTCAAAAGCTAAAATTTCTTTTGAGTGTGATAAATGCCGAAACACACAAAAGTAACGGTAGCAGACACAACAAACAAAAAGTAATATAGCCAAAAATGGGTACTACAGCTTGTGATGGTGAAAACTAGATGGCGCTGGGAACAGAACTACTATAGTAGCTTAAGGTGGAGAAGCAAAACTATTATAATAGTCCATGGAGCACACCTGACACCGGACTATTATAATAGTCAACGGTCCCCACGGCACGGCGCGCTCAGACTATTATAGCGGTTCACGGTCGCTAAAGGGTTAATAAGAAACTATGACTGGGTGAAGGAGGTAAAATATTTTCACACAAATTAAAAACTTTCATTTTTATTGGTATCATCTTTCAGGTACAAAACAGATGATTTCCTAAAATAAATTCAGTTAATTGAATATCTTTGTTGTAAATATCTATCTTTTCCAAAATAATATGAATTTTAAAATCAATAAAGAACTTTTCACAAAATAATTTATACGTTACCCATTTGACAATATCTAATTTGTGAACACTCTTACACCAATAAATGGTTTTATAAATAAATATATTTCTGAATTTATATATATTTTTTTTCATTATGTTGACAAATGATACTATAACTCCGAACAACAGATAGTGAATTAATTTGTACAAAGGTTTGCATAAAAGTAATGAAAAATGAATTGTAACTCTTCGATACAATCAACAAGAGAAACATATCAACTCACATTTTTAAGGTAACAATACTCTGTACTAACCTTACAGTATTTATTAATTGCAACACTATTTTTTTTGTTTTTTATTATTCTATTAAAAATAAATAACATTTGTTAATGATAACAATCCAAACAGAAAAGGAAATATACAACAGATAAATTAGGAAAACTAGAACAAAATAGTGACTTCGAATAAAAACAGCCAATCAATAATTAAAATCTACATTTGATCAAAATAAATATAGTGTATATTATTGCTAAGCTTCCAAACAATGTCATTTATTATTTTTTAATTATACAAACAACAAATTATTGAAATGATTTTTTATTGATTAATATGACTGATGAATATGATGACATACATAGCACATAACAATTTGAAGATGCTAGATCCCAAGAAAAGAAGAATGCTTTTACATGATGACAACAGCAGATCTCTTATCTCGATTTTTAGCTCTGGATATGCTCCTTGCTTTGAAGTTAGCTGCATTCATCAGATGCTGTCAAATAAAATTTTTCCGTTACTTTAATTCCATAAATTTTACATTAGTTAAGATGATAAAGCTTAAATTTAATACATAGTACAGCTCAAGATTTAAATCGTTAAAGAAAAGGATGGGTAGCACTTATAATTTAAAAACTCTTTTGATAAATTAACATGATAAATAAATTTAAAAACAGAAAGAACACACTGTAGGTGATTAATGAAACATTGAAATGTAGTTTACATCTTACAATATATTCATTGGAAAACTGATTTTTTTTACAAGGTGCACTATTGAAGGAACAAAAACAAATACAATAATTTAGCATGATTATAACAAGGAAAAAAATGATAAAATAATTATGACACCATTTGAAAATTAAAAAAAATCTCACTTAGTTTTAGTTTTTTCTTTCTTATCAAACCTTCTTTATCTTAAATTTAAACTGTTTTATCTTGTGGCAGCACAAATAAATGTAATTTGTTTTCGATGTAATACTTGTTTTGTTTTTTCATATGCTCATACAATTTATTATGCAACGGGGGAGTGGGAAGCTTTCATTTCAACTAGAGTGGACATGGTTCAAACAAGTTAGAGACCGATCTAGACCATCATAATGCAGACATACATCCTCACAGTTTAAACTCAAGTGGTTGTATATATGTATTGTAATGTTTAATAACCAAACTAGGGTTGTTTTTTCCCGCTTACTTGGACTTGAAGAACATAATTTTGACATTTTTTATAATAAAATAAAAATTAGTTAAATTTTTTTTATAGGAGTTCTAACTTATTTTTTTAAAAATAAAAAGTTGGTAATAATCAAAATAATTTAATCCTAGAAAATATAGATTTTACTTTTAAAGTTGATGAGGAATCTCCATTATTCTTTAGAATATGAAATTCATTGACAACCACAAACCAAAGTTTTAGAAATAAGGAACAAATTAAGAAATATAATAAAAAAATTACCCGGGCCAGTTTCGTTTGCTTGACTGCATTCATGTTGAGAGGTGATATTTTTTCTCCTAATTCAAGTATTTCACGCAACAAATCATTTTCTCTAAGATGTAAATTCAACCCTGAACCCAGGACCTGCAGCAAATAATAAATGATTAAAGCTAAATAATTATTATATGATATTTAATATAAATTATTAATATAAACTACTACAGAAAGAAAGTGTAAAAGATATTAATAATATAATGAAATTATTTACACCCATTATAGGCAAATATATACACTCACAGATTTAATATATAAGTATTCTAGTTGTAAAAATAAATATCTGTAATATAAATTAAAAACAAAAATAAAATAAAATGCAAATTTGTCAATAACAAAAAGTATTTTTTTTTTTTTTATGGATACCCCATACCACATTTATGACTACTCATTCCGCCAATAATTAACTAAAAAACTAGACAAATTTAATTTTAATTCAACTTATAAAAAATATTCAGTATTAATGGTTAACAGTCCAGGATCCATGGTCCATTTTTTCACTTGATTAGTATCAAGCTGAATCTTCGTGAATAGCTTCGTTTCGATGAGACGCCCAACAACTTCCTGTGCGAAAATTCTCGATTGTGGTAGTTAACAGAGGTAGCAAGGATAAAATATGTCGATTTGATGATTCTCAAAAATTTATTGCTAACTGGGTTTTTTTTTTTTGTTGAATCTCAAGATAATTATCTAAATTATTTGAAAACTATTTGTCCTACAAAATGTATGGTTTGATCAAAGAGTCCCCTCCTTCCAACGTGTATCGATAAGGATGTCATCAAAAATGATTACTAACCAGCTGTTTTTTTTTTTGACTTCGCTATCGATACATATTGGAGAGGACTCTTTGATCAAACCATACATTTTGTAGGAGAAATAATTTAGATAATTATCTTGAGATTTAACAAAAAAAAACCCAGTTAGTAATAAATTTTTCAGAATCATCAAATCGACATATTTTATCCTTCCTACCTCTTTTAGCTACCGCAATCGAGAATTTTTGCACATCAAATTGTTGGGCGTCTCATTGAAACGAAGCTATTCACGAAGATTCAGCTTGAATAAAACAAATAAAAAGCAACCCTTTGATATAAGTGAATAAATGTTATCCAGAGTCAAGAAATACATATTTTTTTGGAGAAATACACATATATCAAAATTTTCCTATAAGCTATATTTTCTATTATTATAAAAAAATAATCCATTTAGAATAAGTTTTATATACACAAATTACTTATTTTAAGTAATACATACACACATACAGATAAAATAATAAAAGGCTTAGCAAACTTATATCTGATTACTACCCAAACCCGTAAGATCACCCTTAAGCAATCCTCCACCTATCCCTCGAACATTTACCAGTTAACTCAGTGCTATCGTTTCAGAAATTCGTTTATTACTAAGCCCAGCCCAGCAATTTTACAATCCCACTTCTGCTATCACTTCAATTATATTAACCAACAGGGGCATGCTCTGCAATTCCATTTTGTGCAACACACAGATAGGTAAAATTAATTCTTACAGACAAACATGAAACACAAAACAAGATATACCAGAAATGAGCAATCAATAAACAAAGAAAAGGCCAAAAATTATTAGTTCAAAATTGTTACGATTCAGTTCTAATCTTTGAATTACAATATTTTGATTCAACCCCAACCTTAATAGTTAGGGATGAGCATAGATAAATAGCCAAGGAAACATTACTTTTACTAGCTTATTAGACATTATACATATTGATTAGTCAAGATATTCAAGATCTTTTAACAGTTCTCATTTGATGAGAAGTGAAATAAAATGTAATCATTACCTGACAAAAGGCATCATACTGCTTTTTCCTACTCCAGGAATCTAACGCAAGAGCTTCTTGGCCAAACCTCACTTGTATGTTAGGTGGCTCATCATTCTACAAAATATGCAGACATTCAATAGAATACTGTATATATATATATATATATATATATATATATATATATATATATATATATTCTAAATTTTAGAAAAGAGAAATTAATGAAACACCATCCTTACCTCAACAAATCTAAGAATATCTCTGAAAGAAGATCGTTGAGTCTTTCTATCCTTTTTTGCCCTATATTTATGAGAATCAGTTGCCAACTGTCTCAATTTTTCTAGAAGATCTTCGTCACTCTACAATTTTAATTTAATTTCAGAATAAAATTAATCTCAAAAACTAATTGAATAGTAAGAAATATAATTATAATAGAGTACTCACCTCTAACAACAAATCATCCGAAATTTGCCTAGACTGCTCTAGAAAAAGAGCTATACCCTCGCCAGCTGCCATTCTGACATCCAGATGTGCCGAATCCAGAAGCCCACTTAATTGGCTAAGTGTACTAAAATCGAAGAGTCGAAAATAATTTAAAAGAGTTTAAACAATGATTGTCATATCTGCAAGAGCTTTATTTTTATTGTTGACAAAAACGCCATCCATAGAAAGTAATGAAACTATAAAAACATTCATCAATCTTTGGTCAGAATAATTAATAGTAACTATTCTTGCAGCTATTGAGCTTCTAAATTTCAGAATGAAATGAACTATTACTACTTTGAAGTTTCAATTGAGGTATTAGTCATAAATAATAGCTGCTACCCCAGCAGAAACTTGATGATTCTGAATATGAGCATTAACAAACTGGCTGAAATAAATATGTTTTTGTATGTATAAATATCTTTGTTATTTGAAAATGTATGTATTTTTTCAGAGAAACTAAAAAGTAAGAGACATAGCTTTTTAAGGGATAAAAGAATTCCTCTAAATCATTTAACAACTATCGAAAAATGAAACAATTATACTAACTTACTTAAATACTAATGAAAGTTTTGGTCAGCTCCAACCAAGTAATGTTTTATTAATTAAGATAGTATAAGAATCAAAAACTTTTAAAAACCCAATAAATATACCCTTGGGTACTTTGTACTATCCACTCCGAAGTTCTTTGTACAATGGAATAGTAAACAGTTAACATGAATAAATTTTTAATAAATTAGGGTTATTCCAAGTTAAAAACTCACGGAAGAGATGATAATGAAGAAAGGTCTGTGATAGTCAAAAGAAGGCTCCAAGATGAGAGGGCTGCATAATGAAGAGAAGCTATCTCAGGTGCTACAGTTGGAATGGATCCATCGCCTTTTTTATAAGATCCAGAAAAAATACTCTCCAACGTAGACATCGCCTCATTCACATCACCTGTGTTAGCGAGAAAGGATAGCAAACCCAAAGCCCAGCAGCACTTTAAACAACATTAAAAATCTTAATAATAAGATAAATAATCAAGTAATCAATAATTATATTAAGATTAACACATGAAATTTTAAATTGTTTAAGTCTGATCAATTTAAAATGTACCACTTCAAAACATTTTCCATTTTTTCAATTTATTTTAAGATAATTTAATTTTTACTACCCCCAGGGGCATAATGGTAAGTGTAAAATGTAAAAATTGGTCAAAAGTGTGATCAATGAAATAAACACACTAATAAGTATAATTTTTTTTTAAACTATTGAACCACTAAGGACTATGTTTGTTTAAACTATTCTTTTATTCATTCCCCATGTTTTTGCTTTCTTTGTTCCGTCCTTCCTTCAATGCTGTCCAGAGACATCAAGGTCTTCAATATCCTTTCAGTCTCCTTAATCTACACGTTGGCCATAACAAGTATAATGTTTATGACTATCATCAGGGAAGAGGAAAGGAGAATGAGGGTCAACTAAGAAAGATAGAATAAGTACCACTATCACCCATGAAGGGTATCGGGCTTAGAACATAGTAGAGACTGTAATGTTTGTATGATTATGGTTGTACAGAGAGCTGATGGCTGAAATCATGTTCAACCGTTAGGTTTTCCTCCGATTAAGAATGTCCAGTCTATAGAGGATGGGTGAGCCCTCGGAGGATGTGCAGATATCACAGTCGATTCACAGGTTTTAATAGAATAAATAATATGTTTGCCATAGCTGGTTTCAACCTACTACACACTGAGCTACTTCACTCACACCCTAAATGAAATAAAATTGATATAAATATTACAATATTTAATTAGTTGGCCCTTGACTCTACATCCATTTGCCCATATGATGGCCTACAAGTTAGGCCGAAATGTCAGCACAACAAATAAGTTATACTTATTAATATATATAATTTCATCGACCACACCCCCATACTTGGGGATTTTCCAGAAAGTTGTTTATTAACCTAATTATTTTAAGTTTTTTTTCCAGATGATTCCATCCATGAACTATTTGTGTCATAGACTGTCTAATCCAAAATTCATTGATTATGTTACCCTAGGTTTTTCTAAAACATTCTCTTTCCACCCTGATATAAATTAAATTATATATTATAACTGATAAATTGTTAAACTTTCCAACAATTTTCAAGTAGTACATTTCGCTTAACCATCTTTCTTCAGGCTTTCTTAATAAATGTACAGACCACATTTAAGCATTTTTTCTAGATTTCTAGCACACTACAATCAGACAGTATTTTTGTTTTTTTTTACGCGTCTTATTTCCTGGTTTCCATACATATGTGAAAAATTGTCAGGATTTTTTTTTCAGTTTTTACCTTGGATCTTGCTACAACAGACATCGAATGATCAAGGAGGATGAGGGTCAACAATGGTGATATTTCTCTAAAGACCTCATCAGTATAATCACCAGAGCCTAGCTGTACACATAGGAGTGTGGCAAGTTGAGCAGCAGCAGCTTGCTCAACACCTCGACCTTTCTTCAAACAGCGTTCTATACTGTCTGTAAGGGTCATCTTCCTAAAATGATTTCAATAAATTTAAAAAAAAGGAGAATACCAATTATAAGCTAAATCAAATAAATTCATAAATGGTTAGTGAGGTAAGTTGAAGAGTAGAAAACATGTTTCTTAATCTAAAGACAGGATATCTTAGCTAAAACACTTATTATCTCATCTGAAGTCCTATATACTTATTCTTAATTAGTGTGATACATGAGTACCTCAAACAATTCGGTCTTTATTAGGCCTTAGTCATCCTTCCAAGTGTTGAACATAATCATCATCTTCTAAAACCCATTGCACCTCATCAGCTTAATGTCAGCAATAAGTTACTTAAAAATTAAGGATATGTACATGTTTGAGACAGATGGATTGGTGGAAACTACTAGCTTTTTATAAATATAGATAGCAAGGAGAAAATGTACAACCCTCTCCTCAATACTTTTTACATTTGTGATGTAATATAGAATTATTTCTCTATATACTAAAAATCGCTTGAGGCATAAAATTTAAGCAGGATTACCGATCATGGTATTCAAGGTTGCTAGGCATCCTTCTAAGGCATATGTCACAAAAAATTAAATACAAACACACACACAAGAAATATTTGACCTGGACATAACAGTGAGTAATAATTTTATAATTACACCTTAATTAATAAATTAATACATACAAGTACTTAAAACAACTAAAAAAGTTTTTAAATTTAAAATATCATCTTTAATATTTGCCAAAGATAAGGTAATAAAAATAATGATTTAAGCAAAATTACCAAGTTCAGAAGGGAAATTTTTAAAATCTGAACTTACAATTTGAGGAAATAAATGAAAATTATCCTAAATCATTTGAATAATAATAAAAAATAACAAAATATTGTATAGTATTAGCCAAGGGAAATCAAAAAGATATCAATTAGCAAGTAGTTTTTAAAAAGAACTGGAAAAAACTGGTTCAGAAGTTTTCCTCAATGATAGGAGGAAATATGATGCAGATGGAACTCATTATAGCTTATATATTTAAGTATCTTTTACCTCCATAACATTTAAGAACAAATTCTAACAAATACCTAGCAGGATTATTTTTAGAAAAGTAATAATAATCATCAATAAAACCAACAACAAAAATTAAATAATAACAATGAAATTTGTGAAAATTCAACAATATTCATTAGACATGTGGAGAACTTAGGAAAAAGTAATTAATTATATAACACGGGACTCATTAGAAAAGTGAATGGAATAGTTTAAGGATTACATCAATATGAGATAACAACTATCACTTTCCAGCTACTACATCATATTAGAATAAATTAAAGATGGTTAAAGTCATTTTCACATATGGTTTATAAGAAATCATTTTTTTAAGTGAAAATTTAAGTAATACAATCTTATCAAATCATGTATTCCATTTCAAAACAATCAAAAACCACAAACATATGTTACAAAAAAAAAAGAAAAGGAAAAGGGCCCAAGCCCATGATAGTAATAACTCATTACTATTTTTAAACAATAAAACATGAGGTGTCATTAAAATAGAATTGGATTTACCTATTGAGAACAAATTCTGGTATATATTTCATAGTTAAAGACGTTCCTACAGACTCAAGACAGCTAGTTCTTCCTTGGGCTGATTTTTGGGTGAGACCATCAATTGCTTCCATTAATTTTTCTTCAAATACATCGCTTTGAGTTTGCTCATCAGGTTCTTCGAAACCTATACAACAAATTATGCAGGCAATGAAAATCCTACAAATAACTTCATAAATAGTTAATACAACATACATAAAGCTTTTACAATAAATTTTATGAAATACTTAATACAATAAAATACTGGAATGGGCTATAAATGATTATCACAATGCCTCATGTAACAGAATGACAACATCAAATTAATTACAGCAATATATTTTTGACATTTATTTTAAATAAGCTAATATCTATGTAAATTTTGAAAAAGTAAAGGGATGTTTCCCCACAATAAATTACCCAATGCATATCAACGTCATAAGTGCATGCATATCAATTGTGGTTGGCATATGTAATAAATATACTAATTAATAAATACATAATTATAATTAAAATGTGTACGTTAACTTTCAATTATTAGTATAAAATCTAAGTGATACCTCCATCATCTAAGTAAGTTCCATCAGAGGTCAGACTGATAACACTGTTATTGTCGTTCAGCGAGTCTTCATCTGATGTTCCTAAGATTTCCCCTCGAGATTTACCTCCTCATGTAATAAACCAACAATATGTTAAAAATACAGTAAAGTATGGAATCATTTTTTTTTACTTAGTACAATAAGAACTTTTAAACTATTAACCCTTAGTGGAAGTTCAACTAATGAAAACATATGGATTACAAATAACTTTTTAAAAAATAATAATTATAAATAGTATTTCATTTAAAAGAAAAAATACAAATAATAGGCCATAAATCTGCTATAACATTATCTGAAAAGACAACCAAGGATAATGGGTTTTCAGCGTAGGAAACAATTTTTATTTTTATTTTTGAAAAATCCATTATCAATTTCACTTGAGATGACTATGTAATTTGCTGTGTCAGGGATTCATTGAAGACATCTTGAATTGCAAAAAAATAAAAATCACGATAAAATTACAATATTTCGCAAAAATAAAAACATAAATATGTAATCATTTTAATCAATGGAATTAGCACTTGAAATCTTAATAGCCTTGAAATGGCCCTATGAAATGTAACCTTGATCAATCAGCAAATGTCATTGAATCTAACACAAATTACAGAATATGGTAGATTAGTTGGCCCACGTTTCAAATAAAATACTTTACACAAACAATTAATTCATTTTTAATAAAAATATGGGTCAAATCTTACCCATTGACTTTCCCTTCTTCTTTCCTTTAGGCATCGTAAAACGCTAAATTTTGTAAAATTATCACCTAAATCGACACTTAATCAAGAATACAAAATTTGTATCATACAGTTTCTATGCCATATATTAAAAGATTTGAAATGTGAGTAGCAAGTTATCTGGAAACTCATAAACATCGTGGAAAAGGTGTTCAGCCAGCAGGCACCAAGCGAGCCAGCTAAGTTGGGACTGGTTGAAGAGGGAATTCCCAGCACGTCTAGAACACCCTTCATCGCTCACTAAATAATTTTTATTAACAGTAATAAAAAAAAATACAGAAATGTATATAAAAAAATACATAAAGTTACCATATGTTATTTTTTTATAGATCATGGTTAGTAAACGATCGGAAAATGTACGTCGTTTGAAATACAATAATAAAGAGCAGAAGGCAGTGACCCACAATGCATAGTTGGCTGGAAGGTAAAGTGGTTGATAATGACATTTTTAAAATATATGTATTTATTTTTGTTGACACCTTTCGTGTAGTTTATCGTAGTGTTCATTAAATGTACATGAAGAATAATAGAATAATCGATGTTTTGTTGTGCAGATTTAAACTTCTAAAATTGAATATTTTAACTAAAATTGTGTATGGTTATTTCTAGATGCTGTGTTATAAAACCTTAAAGTTATGTGGAAGCACTAACTCTGTTAAACAATTTTTTACAAAAAGAAGTTTTTCAAATTTTCGAGGCTCTTATAAGGTTGTGAATAGAAGTTCTCCTGAAGGCTCAGATGGTAGGATATAATTACCCAAGTTAATTATATTTAATTGATAAAACATGTTCTTCAATTTAGTAACATCATTAACTAACTCATTTTTGCCCTGGTCCAAAACAAAGCTTACATCATTATTAATATTATAATTTAAAATCGAAGTTAACCAATTTTAAATGTTCCTGCTTACTCAGATTTTTTTTTCCTTTTTCAATTTATTTAACGTTGTATTGGCATATAGTAATATTTAATATTAAATAATCTTATTTGACTATTTATATTCCAATAGGGTTCATCATTTATTAATTGGTTTATTTGTTACTTATTAATTAATTATTTCATTATATTATTTAAGTGTAGGGAAATCGTGTATATATATATCCAATTAACCTTAAATGATCACCCTATTGCCTTCAGTCCCTCTGTTAAAAACCTCGGGATCATTTTCGACCAATCTCTCTCATGGAAACCCTACATTTCCCAAATTTCCCGCCAAGCAATAAGCTCTCTAAAGTTATTTCACCGTTCCAGGCATCTTCTAACACTACCCATACGTAAGCTCCTCATCACTTCTTTTATCTTTCCTCACTTTGACTATGGTTGTGTGGCATATGGTGGCCTCTCGATCAGGCTCGAGGAGAGGTTGAGGCGAATTATGAGCTGTTCGCTTCGATTTGTCTTCGACGCTCCGAGGAGGTCTCATGTGTCTCGCCGCTACCCTGAGGTAATGCGGCTGTTCCCTTCTATCCGTAGACTTTACTTCCTTGGTTCTTTCTTATATCAAACTATCAACTCACAACATCCGTCTTATATCTATTGTCTCCTACAATTCAAATCCTCTATCCAATCCCAGGGCACAAGATCTCGCCCTTCTGATCTTTATATCCGGTCCCACATAACCAAAACTTTTGAGCGCTCCTTTCTAGCCCGTTCTATCTCTCTTTGGAACTCTCTTCCTCTCGATATCCGCCATGCGTCTTCTTTAACCTCATTTAAATACAAATTTTTCCTACATCTTCTAAATTCCCAATCAGAAGCTTTATAATCAATAAATAATTTATAGATATATTCAAATTGATCGATTGATGAACTACTGTAAATATTCCTCATTCATAATAATGGCATTGTTTCTTTGTTTTTTTTAATTATCACGTGCTATTATTTATTCACTTATTTTTCCAAAAGCTTATTTCTTTTTATTGTGAATATGTCTGTTCTTTTATTTTTATTTTGTATCACATTTTCTTATTCTCTACATACAAAACATACCTGTTTAGTTATTTACTTTCAGGATATTATGTAATTATTGTTTTATTTTGATGTAGGCCTTTGGCCAGATATATAGTCATTTATTTTGTTCTCAGTTATTCTAAAGGGACCTGGTCCCAGAATAAAATTATTTTTCTATTCTATTCTATTCTATATAAGAAGAGGAACATAAAGGGATATAGAATTAGCAGTTTATAATTACATTTTGTATATTTGAATTTCCATTAATATGATAAAGAAGGTAGGTGTTATCAGTACCAGAATTATCAGTGTTCAGGTTATAAACAATAGTGATAACGACCCTGGATACTGGCTAAGTCACAAGTACCAAAACTAATAATATCAACATATTAAGTTAAAGAATAAGACAGAAAGCAAATGAAATATTTGACATCAAGTTAATCTTTTTCAATTTTCATTGTACATTAATTTTATTAGATTCCTACAAGAAGTTAATCGTTTCAATTAGCATTATTTGGCCTTTTTAAGGAGCATATTGACCATTTGCTGCCTTAGTATTACAAGACTATATGTAAAAAATTTAAAAATCAGAGATTTTGATATCAAATGGTTCTATGTGATTTAATAATGAAGAAAAACCATATGGTTTTTTCTTCATTATTAAATTATATAAATCAAGAAGATTGAGTCCAGTATATAAGAAATACCTTATAAAGAAAATGGTTCTATGTGTTGAAAACTACAATAGATCTTCAAAACGTCAACAAATTGTGACGGAGTATCATCCAAAGATAAAAAATACAAAGGTGTATGTTGTGAAAATTTTAAATCGGAGTCACAAAGTCCTATGTTCTACAAAGAACCTTGTTATTCTCAAAAACGTCTGACTTCGAAAGCACATGGGTTTATGTTATAGTATTCACCTATGTAATTAGTTAAATGTCCGAATGTTTATCCTCAGTGCAACTGATATGAGTAATCTACAAAGAAGAGGGGAAGGGAAAACAAAGAGAAATAAAAAAAAAAACAAGTAGTTTATTGCTTTTTTCCTATGATTAATTGATGAGTTCAGGTATGCAAATTATTCTACTAGGATACTAGGAATATGCTCAAACCCATATATCCTGTTCAAAAGCATGCAACAGAAACGAATACTTTTCAAAATGGCATAGAAGGAAAACATTAAAAGAAGTATACTACAGATAAAGCAGCAGATCTGGTGTGACAGCATATCAATCTGTTTCCCTAAGTTGAGGGTGATTATTGTCGATCTGATACTAAGAGGGAGTTAATCGAAGGTGGGTCATCTATTCAAAAAATGTGTGATCTATATCTAACTTTGTCGAAGGAAAAGGTTTCAATCCTGTCAAATCGGACAATATTTGTTTATTATACACAGGTTTATCGGAAAATATTTTGCAATGAGTATAATTATTCTTTCTATTAACTGTCGAAAGACCTATGTGATCTGTTTGCAGAAGTAGATCTTAAAATAAAAAAAAATAAAAAACTTTAAGCAAAGAAAAGAACAGTATATTTGGGCAGCATCTAATTGAGTAGAGATGCACGGACGAGCTAGTAATGGTATTGCTAGCTGAATATACAAAATTTTAAACATGGTAATAGAAGATTTGATATAATGATGTGATAGCTGTGTTCCACAAGACCGCAATAGTTGGATGGGCTTTTCCATTGCTCATATTCTACAAATAAATCCAAATTTGAAAATAATCACAATCAAAATTTCCGTACCCAGACATTCATGCATTTAGCGGGTGAAATTGAACAGAGCATGAGACAATCGGAATATTTCTCTACCCCATTTTTGAGAATATTATTGAAAGTGAATACGAAAAAGCATTACAGAATACTTCAAATGAGAGACCAAGATTTCCTGGATCTCAGCTAGTATTTTTCCAAAATGCAATATAATGTAGTTCCGTTTTCAAAAGTCGTATTCCTAGAATTCAGTAAATCATTTTACGAAGTGAAGAATTGAAGACCCTCTGAATCTAACCAAAAACTGTTGATCCAAGGCAACAAAATCTGAGAAAATACGTAGCAGCAGAAAGTGAAGGAATATATCTGATTAATAAAATTGATGATGTAATAGCTGACCTTCACCAAAATAAGACAAGACAAAAAAATAAATAAATAAAATAAGATAGATACTCTGAAGTCCATATATAAGTGTATGCCAAGATTGGATTGACAATTTTATGAAATTACTTTTGCCAAAATATGTAAAGATTTAAAGAGAAAGTTAACTTATGCATATTCATGTAATAGTTCTATGTTATTTTATTTCTTCAGTAAATATCATTCTTTCATTTTTCATTTACAGTTGTTTTGGGTTTCTTTTTCTGCTGTTCAATGTCACCCGACTGAATTGAAATAAAACTATAATATTCCATCACCTAAAGAATCCATTGCTCAGAGCCCTTTGACATTGTTTTTCTCAGTTTCATTTATGTGTATCATAGAACTTTGTAATACAAGGGCAGCGAATTATTTATGATATAAAATCTATTAATGTTAGTTATGAGGTACCTGCCTTTACATCTTTCTTTCTCCCACCTGGGCAAGGAAAGGCCTTATTCAGCTGTGACGGGATAAGTATGTTTTTAGGTAGGAGAGAAATTCGTTGACTGGTATATAGTTAGGATGTAAATAGTTGGGGGTGCAGTCAAGTAAAACACAGCAAAATAAGTGAATCTTATTCTATTTTGTATGTGCCGACGTTTCGACCTACTGTGTAGGTCATCATCAGGGCCAATAGGAGTGGCTGCTCAGACAGAAGGTAACTGGCTTACCTGGCTAAACTTACAGTTTACCTGGCTTAAACTTACAGTTACCTTCTGCCCGAGCAGCCACTCCTATTGGCCCTGATGATGACCTACACAGTAGGTCGAAACGTCGGCACATACAAAATAGAATAAGATTCACTTATTTTGCTGTTTTACTTGACAGCACCCCCAACTATTTACATCCTAAGTATGTTTTTAAATTATTTTGTACCGCCCTATTATCAAGTTACTTTACAAAGAATACTGCATAATGTTGTAGAAAAAAATTATTTGAACTTACACATAAGAGTAGTAAACATAAGAGTATATTCAAGAAATCTTTGTCTATTTAATATACAAAAAAATATATTTTGTTGTTATGAACTGTTTTCTTTTAGATGATGTTAATGTTTTAGGTTAATGTTAATGTTTATGTGTAGTAATTTTGTATGTCTGTAATGTTTTAGATGCCACTGGAGCCAATACAACTGAGTCGAACTGGGAACTTTTCAAACCCGAGGGCTTTAGATTTTTTTTACCTGGTACCATAGGACTTGGCTGGCATGATGAGGTGTCATTAAAGCTATTAACTGCAGGTGTAAGGAACATAATATTAGAATAATACATACATATTTTTATAAACTGTTTCAGTATAGTGTTATGCGCATGCCTTGATTATGACTCCAGTTTATTATAATCCCTGGTTATTACTGAAATATTGTATACAAGTTTAAAATCGGCTTCGTTTAGACATATGGTGTTGAGCTTTGGTGTTACATTGAACTATTGAGCACTTTGTATATGTAATCCCTATAATTCAAAATGACTCCCACTCTACTATTATTATTAAATTATTTACAAAGATCACAAAACCTTGTTTCTTATTAAATTGGTTAGAGATAGATACTCCTTTTTTTCAATATTAACCCTAATTTTTTTGTATTTAATACATGCATAATTATTACTGGTTACAATTATATGATCTATCACTTAATTAAATAGCACAAAATGTTATACAATATATTTTAAATCATAGTTTATTGATAATGTAATTGACTATGTTAAATTTGAAACCTAAATACAATATTTTCATCTTCATATTTTAATAAAATTCTAATATTCTTTTTATTTTATTTTAATAGAAAGACAAATCTGAGTTGATCGACTTCCATTTTGAAGTTCAGGAATGTCCATCTCTTTTAAGAGCTGGTAATTTTTATTGTATTTACTTTTTTAGTGATTGAAAACATCACATTTTTAATGTGATATTTCGATGTACAGTATAATTATTCAGAAAATTTATGTTACTTATGTATTTGAAGTTCAACCACTGTTGTGAGTTATAACCTTCACTATTATTATTATTGCTTCACTTGTTTTACAACTGATTTCGACTCACTAAAGATATAGTCTTGAATAAAGATTGGGGCCTAAATTAGCTTAAATATGATCCATCAATTTATGGTGCTAGGTCATAACCTCAACATATGGTCGAGCATACTTATGAAGTATAAGTACCAAATTTAGTTTCCATGAATGCTTTCTATTCCTGAAGTGGTATATTCTGAAAGTATTAATCAATGAAATATTTATTTGTATTTTGTTGTAAAACATTTTATTTTTCATTTTTAGAGAAAGCTAAATTTAACTTTGTGTCTAATTTTGAATAGGGAAGGAATAATGCCCTCCTTACTTTGAAAATTATTTTGTTAGTGAATTTATTGACTAATATATTTTTTTTTTTATGAGAAAATGAAAATTTTTTATGTATATTGTTCCATATAAATTACACATTGTACAACTCCAGAACATCACCACATTATCAATTTGAGGTGTCACACTAGTTTTATTCTGTGGAATTAATGGTATCTAACTATTTTTAATTTTTCTGAAAAATTCGTAGCCATTACAATTAATGTTATGTTTGGTCTTTAATTTGTTAATTTAGAAATCATTATTCCTGTTGACTTTCGCTTGTTACGAACATGCAAGTAATAAACAAAACCAAACATACCCTGTTAAGTTGACCTTACTCTAATTTTAATTATAGCAGCTTTGATCACAAATGTCAACCTTCGCTTGATACGCTCACTTAGGAGAAATGAATACCTCATAGTACTATTCAGTGGAGATCAGGACCAAGCTAAAATTTAAATGGTGCCTAATTTAAATTATTACAAATCCTAAGACCAGCAAAACTGTAAATATTAACAAATTAAACTAGTAATAACTTTGATTATCCAATGAATATGAATTTAAAGTCGAGTACAAATCAGTTAGTTACCACAAATTCCAATAGATGCCATTAGTATGGAGTTGTGAATTGATAATGTGACAGTAGTATGGAGTTGAAAAGAAACACGATTATAATCATAATAATTGGAAAAATTGTGCAATTTTGGTTAAAAACAATAGCTTTCATAATGAAAATTTCAACTAGTATCAGAATTATCATTTACAGTCATCTAAGGAGTAATACAATATCTGAGAAATACCCATCTTCTTAAGATATCTATCACTTAATGGACTCTATTGTGAAAAAAAATTCTGTAGCAAATAGATAATTGTAAATGCAATCACTCACCAATTAATTAAGTTTTTGATAGATGGAAATACTTCAAATTAGCTGAATAATTTTTTATCTATTTTTTTAGGGTTTCAAGAATTGTTCCCTGTTCCTGAAGTGTTGGGTTTCAATGTTCCAATAACTGTAGTGAAAGTATCTTTGAAGAAGCCCAGAATGTGCTCTGATGAAGATGCTGAACGATTCTCAAAGCAAGTTGGTATATATGTCATATTAGAATATTTTGTATTTTGATGCTTGAGTAATATTTTCTTAAAAACTAACAATAGTGCAGCATTTAATTTAATGGGAATAAAAATAAAATATCCTGAGTTTCTACAAGCACGCGGTCATGATCCCATAAGGTCGAATGAGCAAATATTCAATAAGATATAAAACCTAAAAAGTTAGAGTGGTTATGCTAAGCAGATGATAGAAAAACTTAAAAGACTTGGAATTACTGATGAGGACTCCCTGGACAAGGAAAGATTTAGGAGCCAACCCGAAAAACATTAAGGTTCTTGGAGGAGAAAGAACAAAGCTTGGGGCGGAGGAGAGAAGAATTCTACATTCAGAGAGAATGAAGGATTATTGGAGGAGAAGAAAGAAAGAGTGAAAAACATGATATCTGCATGGTCCTTTGTTGGCTGATTCACAAAAAAAAACCTTTTTCAAAAAGATGCTATCACTAATCCTTTTGCTTTCCTCTCATTGCACTGTTTCCTTTCTTTCTCATTGCTTTAACTCTTTTATGTTTTAAGATTTCTGAGAAAATGGCTTGGGAAAAAAAGTTAATTTTTTTTAATTTTATAAAAACATGCCAATATTGTTTTTCTTATATAAAATTTAATATTTTATAAATTTGTCCTGTAGTGAATATTGTTCGACTGAACATTAAATAATATAATTTACTTATTAAAAGTGATTGTTTTGTTATTTATGATTGTTAATAAATATTAGTTTTATTATTTATTTATTGCCTACATTTTTTTGTGCTTCTAGTTTGTTTGCGCAGCTGAGCAAATATGTCGAGAACTTAAATCAGCAGGTTTCTGGGCTGACTTCATCAATCCATTTTCGGGCTTAGCCAGATATACTAATAATCATTCATCTGGTGATGAGGCTATAAGCTATTTAGAATCTTTAACGGAAGATTGTGGACAATGTCAAGTCATTAGTTTCAGGGATGCTCAGACTCCTACTAAATTGATTGGTAATGATTTTTATTTATTTGTTGCTTAGTACTATGTATGTACTTCACTATTTTGTTTTATTCTTGCATTACTTAGCTTTGATCCTTGAGAATATTTAAGATACACAATCTTGGTTGTAAAAACTGAACAACACTATGATTTAAGCTATGAAATTAACTATATTCAACTACAATCATATTTGAATGATAAACAAAGATAAGTAAAATCAGATAGTCTTTTCCTACCTACTATAGAGAAATATGGTGAGCTAAGCTTCGAGTTGAACAACAGGTAGAGCTAAACTTAGAAAACAAGGCCCTCAAATCTAAGGATGGGTGATCTGGAGGTCCGCCTTAACAAAGCTGAGCAAGGCCTACTGTGCAGGTCTATTGAGATACACGGGCATACCGGTTTGACCTGGCGAATCCCTCGCAGCTCTAGTGGTAAGTGTAGGGGCAAGTCTCGGCGTTAAGATTGGCATAGAGGACCTCAACCTAGCAGAGCATCGCAGACCGAGGAAGGACGACCCATGATCATCTCCATTATTGCCAGGTTTATCAGGCAGTCGCTGCGAGATGATCTTGTACAGAGATGGAGGGTAAAACGAGACTTCGGCATATAGGCTGGCAGGAGAATGATTTCCACTGGGTGTACCTCGGGGAAGAAATGACTGCTGCCAACAGATGGCTTTACTGGTTGCCCCGACAGAAGAGAGCTGCTGGGAAGCTCAAATACGTTTGGTTGGCCGGTGGTACAGTGTGGTGCCGGAAGGATGACGGCCACCCTGTATTTATATCGACCAACCTTCCGACCTAGATGTGTTCTGCTGACTCTTTGGCACCCGTTGGCTGTCTGTTGGCTTCATTTTGGAACTTTCACTGGTCCTCAGTAACATATTTTCTTTTTTGTTTTTATATTTACCTATGTTTATTTTTTTTAGTTTCAGCTATCCTTTTTCCTTTTAATACTTTTAGATTTATATCACGATCGGCTAACCTTACGGCCCATATTTTAATTTTTATATTAGTCCATCCATTAAATCACTCTTTTCTTAGAGCACTTTCCCTTCTTATTCTGATAATTCCTCGATTACCACTCCCATATGTCTCGTCTCCTAATCTCCTGTCAATTTAATTCCCAATCCTTACCTGCCCATTTCGATGAATTCCAACAATATTTCACCCACAACTTATACCATATTATTGCAGTCTCTGAAACATGGCTTAAACCACATATCCCTACCTCCTCCATCACCCTACCTGACTATATATATGTTTCTCCGCCATGACCGGGTTAACTGGACCAGTGGAGCCATAGGTCTTTATGTCCATCAAACACTAAAACCCTGTATCCTTGAATCCTTTCTCCCCCCTCATATTGAAATTATTTTTCACTGAAATATCCTGTAATGGACATACGCTTCAATATGTAATGGTATACTACTCTCCACTAGTTCCTTTTGACTCTGCCTTTACAATTATATTCCTTTCCATAACCATATCATTATTTCTGGGATTTCAACACAAACCTCCTTGCTAAATCTAATGACACCCTATACCTGGAAAATCTCTACCACTCCCTAAACCTCTCCATTGTTCAATTTTCTCCTACCCATCATACTCATCGATCAGACATGGTTAGATCTATTATTCATCGATTCTCCTCAGAAACTACTCTCTTCTTCTCAATTCCCCGTCCCGTTTCTTTCCTCTCATGACCTAATCCAAATTTTTATAAGTATCCAAACTCCCCGAAGACACTATCTAAAACATTTACCTTTCAGAACCTAGATGCTATCAGTCGTCAAAGCATCTTGCCTTCCCTTGAATCCCTGAATTGGAGCGAAATCTATTCCTGTCATACTATTGACTCCATGGTTGATACACTCACCTCCTATCTTATTAGTATCCTGGACATCCATGCTCCTTTCAAAACTTCCACATTCCGTCGATCGCCTCACACAAGTGGTCTCCATCTCAAATCAACCCCTATCCTCTTTCCTTCCGCTGAACAAAGGAGTGACACAGGGTTCTAGTATTTCCCCACTCTTTTTCAACTGTTACATTAATAACCTTCCCAAATCAATCCACCATTGTTCCCACTATCTGTACGCCGACGACTCCCAGATCGATATGTCCTTTCCTCCCTCTGAGATAATAGCTGCATTTCCCAATATTCAGGGTGACCTAGATAAGATCAGTGCCTGGGCAAACATGATGATCACCCTATTACTTTCAGTTCCTCTGTTAGAAAACCTCGGAATCATCTTCGACCAATCCCTTTCCTGGAAACCCCACATTGCCCAAATTTCCCGTTGATCAGTAAGCTACCTAAAGTTATTCCATCGTTCCCGGCATCTTCTAATACAACCTATCCATAAGTTAGCTCCTCATCACTTCTTTCATCTGTCCACACATTGACTATGGTTGTGTGGCATATGGTGGGCTCTCGAACAAGCTCGAGGAAAGATTGAGGCGAATTATGAACTGTTCACTGTGATTTGTCTTTGACGCCACGAGGAAGTATTATGTGTCCCACCTCTACGATGAGTTAAAGTGGCTCTTCCCTTCTTTCCTTAGACTCAATTTCCTAGGATTCTTTCTTTTAACAAACCATCAACTCACAACATCCACCTTACATCTATAGTCTCCTACATTTCAAATCCTCTATCCAATCCCAGTGCACAAGATCTCACCTTTCCAACCTTTATATCCATTCCCACAGAACCAAAACATACCTTTTAGTTTATATTTATTTTCATGATATTATGTAAATATTGTATTATTCTAATAATGTAGCCCTTTGGCCAGAAATTTTTATTAAATTTTGTTCGCTCCTGTTATTCTTAAGGGGCCTGGTCCCAGAATACAATTATTTTTCTATTCTATATCTAGTGTTAATTAAATATTTTCTGATATAGTGTATTTTTATTGGTTTCATTTTTTGTGCAGGTACGATTTACACAAATGCCACTCGAGAAACCCCAATTGTGAAAAGAATCCTTCAAGTTAATGTTGTATAACATGATCTTCAGATTAATTGTGAAATTATTGTTCAATGAAAAACGTAAAAGTGTTTATTTTATTATAATTATATTATTAATAAATTATTAGTTCCCTTATTCCCAGTTGTTTTCATTTATTTTTAATGGGCTTTTATTTCATAATACATCTTTGCCATGATACAAATAGTGGCTTTATCAATTGATTTATAGTTGTTAATGGAAAACAGTAAATGCTTCAAAATCAGCAGTTATCATGTATTTGTCCTATTGCTTTATACATAAATTGTATGCATTATGTTTAATAACTTTATAGGGAGATAATATTATATGTTCCATCTCCGGCTGCTAACAGATTAAATGAAAGTCTTGCCAGCAGCGGGATTTGAATCAGGATTTTCAGCATGGCACCTCATTGCTCTGTAACTGAGCCACTCCACTCCCTACCATGCTGAAGGTCCTGGGTTCAAATCCTGCTCGCTGGCAAACTTTAATTTAATCTGTTAGCGGCCATAGATGGATCCTATGGGATTCCCATGTAGTGAACCCTTCACAGGTTGTAGTGGTTAAGCTATTTTTTTAAACAAAAGTTGTTTTTTTTTAATGCTAAGTGGGAACAATCATGTAGCAAATGTTAAAAGAGCACTGGGTTCAAGTATTTGACTAAAAAAAAAACACTATATAGTTCATGAATACATTATAGTACAAGAAAATATCATTACAATTTTATTTTTTTCAAAAAATTGATATTTTTGTGGCACATTTTCACCCCAGCCTATGGGGTGGCTATATGCCACACCTGTTTTTAATGAATATTTAATAAAGAAATGCAACTGGGATATTCTAACCTTGGTATTCTGAAAAAATAAATAATAGGCAAAGTAAATTTACACAATCTTGCACATAAAAAATCTTTTATTAGGAAAAAATGTTAAAAAAACTAATTTATGTTCAAAGGATGGCACCAAAAAGAACAAGCACAAAGCACAAAATAAACCAAATTCTGATAAGGTAGACATAGAAGTAATTAAAATAATTCTGGAACTTTGAAGATAGTTTATTTATGGGAAATTCATAACTGAATAGACTGATGTGTGCTCCAACATCGCTGATTCTTCCTCTTCTGAGACAAAAAAATTCCCTTCACTCTTAACAGCATTGTTTTTTAATTTATTACTTAGCACATTTTTATGAATACGATATTTTGCAGCAGCTACATGTACAGAAATTCTTTATTATCTAATTTCGGTTAAAATTTGTTCCAAAGTCTCCGCATATTAGTTTTTGTAATACCTCGTTCATTGTTTTCTAATTTAAACGCGTGGCATCCTGAAATAAATACGAAAAACTGTATTTACCTTACTTATAAAAAATATGGAGTGAAAATATTCCAATGAATGGCACATTCTCACCACGCAAACTTGCGTTCTAGCCTTTAAAATTTTAGAACTCAAAAAAATAAATGATTATCAAATCGGTATTAAGGCGTAATCAAGGGGGATAAATAGGTAATTAGAATTACCTGGCTGTCTCAATTCGTACCGCGAACTTCTGACAGCCAGAAAGTTTACGGACTTTTCAAAAATTGCGAAAACAGCAGCTGTCAATGAACGATAACCTCACAATGAATACTGAGAGCCACGATGTTTGGAATATCGCCACGTGATGGCAAAACAGTTGTCATAAAGACCGATTTTCCAAAAAAGAGTGCTCTTTTTCGAACAAGTGAAATTCAATTAACTGTGCGAAAGAAGAGTGGCACATTCTCACCTCAGATGTCACATTTTCACCCCATTTTACGGTAGTTACAGATGCATCAAATTTTAGGCCAAGCAAACGAAAAAAAAAAAGAAGAAATGTTCAAGCAACACTATCAGTGATTTACACTTGTTTTTAAAAAATATCTAACTAGATGATTGAACAGGCACTATATGAATATGTTAATCTCCCACACACTCATATATGTACACACACACACACACATGTATACATTAAAACACATCGAACTTCTGACAGCCAGAAAGTTTACGGACTTTTCAAAAATTGCGAAAACAGCAGCTGTCAATGAACGATAACCTCATTTATGTCATACATTTATACCACTTCATACTATATGTATGCATTTTTAAAAACTGTTATACTCTATATTTATATCTTGACTTGCTACTGTTATTTTTCCTTTATGTACTCTTTAATATCATTTTGGCTATACCTTCTTTCATTAAAACACATCATTCATTCAACAAATGAGAAAATTTTAACTTAAAACTGATCCTAGTATTTTTTTGGGAATTGCAGAGATATTGGGTGGTTGAATATACGGATTTGAAGGTTGGAAGAGTAGGATAGAGTTCCAAAGGGACGAGGATTGGATAAGGAAAGCTCTGTCAAAAACTGCTGTTCGGTGGGATGCTGTTTATAGATCTGAGAGCAGAGAACGGGTGTTACGGGAGTGGACTGAGGTATTGAATTGAAGATCGGAAATGTATCATGGTCGGCGGGATTGGATAACTTGGTAAAGAAAGGATGCTAGGAAGTATTTACGGCGGTAGGAAGGGTAGAGCCATTTCAACTCTTCGTAATATCGGGTGACAGCGGCGTCTCTCGGGATCCCACAGATGAAGCGAACAAAGCAATTGATCAACCGATTTAGTTTTGCCATCAACCATCGGAAAGGTCAAACCATGTAAAGCAGCGAAGATGAAAATTCTTACCCTGGGAGTAATAAAAGAAAAGGGGGAAGTTAGAGATTCTAAAATTCGTCATTTGGAAAAAAGATCTAGAAAATAGCCAAAGAATGAAAAAAATAATTATATTTATTCCGATTTACAAAAAGGTGACGAGGACGGGTTATAACTATCAGGAAATCTCACTCCTTGCATGTTACAAAATATTCTCGTTACCCTTAATCGGAATGGGTTTGAATCCGAGTGGTGGAATATCCGTACTTCGGTTGGCGGATGATATGGTCACAATGGGTTAATACTATCCAAACCCAAATCCGCCAGATCTCTCTTGACTCAATCCTCATACCCAAGCCTCGGTCTACCCCCCAGACGCTTACCAGTCGTCACAGCGATTATTAACTTTTTAGGAATTCGTTGGTCCAGCAACTAAGTCCAGCAACTTTACAAGGCCATCTGACGTCGATGAGTGCCGGTAAAAAAAATAGTGCTCTGAGTAAATGCGAAATATATGGTTTGTTGCAGAAACGCCGGGATTTTTTATGTAAGTGCTGATAGCTTTTAAAGTCGTTGAGAAATTAAATAGTTAAGATATCTGATGACTAGATAAAACTTAATTAAAAAGGAATCAAAGAAAGGAAATGCTTATTATTTTTCGTTCTCTCCTTCTAACGAAACATAAAATTTAGATTTTATAAAACTATTATCATAAAACTTATCTTTATAGGTGTAAAACGCGGTCGGCAACTTTGATGAACACGTTATGGTTAAGAACCCCTCAATATCTTAAGGAACTAATGATCTTAAGGATGTAAGGAGGGGGAAGACGCCATTATTCCATAAATGGTCTATCTGAGAAACAAACCATTTTCTTCTTTTTCATTACAATATTTCTTCTTAAATATGTTTCAATGTTCAGGAAAATTAATTAACTATTCAGTTGATTATTTTTTTAAACAAATAAACCATACTCTCCCATTTTTAAAGCATTTTAATTTGCATACATCCTTCAGTTCTTTTAGCTTGGGGTTACTGGAGAGAACGTGTAAACCCAGATCGTGTATACCAGTGGCGGGCCATTAATTAACCAATAATGTCTATCATTTGTAAGGTTAATTGAAAATCAACATCAACATTCCAACTGGTCCAGCCGCTTCCTCAAAACATTTAATTTAAATTTTAAAGACTGTTAAAAAGTACTAACAATTATATCAAATAAGGAAAGTTGTGTAGTATTGAATTCTGCGCTTAAACCACGCTTTTTTTTCATAAAAAAAAAAAACTCCCCGCCTTCGCATATAGGACGTATCGGTATTCAGTATTTTTTTTTGGGGGGGGGTGCTTAACATGCAAAAAAAAAATTCCTAAAATATTTGAAAAATTTAGAGATAAAATGAATGTTATTGCATTCTGTGTAAATCCTACGTTTGATTTACGTATCATGTTTTTACAATCTGAAATATAGAAAAATAAAAATACTCGTGTCGTATCTTTCTGTTGGAACAAATTAAAAAAACTTATTTTATTGTACTTAATATTTTTACATTAATTTCCGAATCAAAATTATAGAATTTTATTAATTATTGAACAATTAAAATAAATCCAAATATTGATGCCTTGTCTCTCTTTTGTAATGAACTTTAAAAATCAGAAATCGATAAACCGTCTATTGAACGTTATTTTTGCTGTTTAAATTTACGTATTTAGAGCTTTACATTTCGCGGCTATTCTTCTTTTTCGCATCTCCATACTATATTTTTTTCATTGGTGTTCAACGTCCTTTCTGTTCTTTCTTTTTATAGAAAAAGAACGAGTTATTATTAAATGTCACCAATATTTCAAGCCTGAGATTCATTCCGTGGGCATGACCCAAAATAAATTGTAACCTGCCCAGGCCGGATCAGGCACCGCAGCAATTACGAAGTCTTAACAACCTGGGCCACAATGTGTAGGTATCTTCCTTCTGAAAGCTGATAAAGAAAAGACTACTCGTAAAACAAGTCTTGGTAATTATGGAGTTCCGAAAAAATAAGGAGAAAACAATTTGTGTAGGCAATTTCAAAACTAAAACTACTTCCAAATATCAATACCAGTTTTCAAATAAGTATAGGTCTATTTTGTTTTTACAGAAACTTCTTAAGTAAAGTCTACACTTATTGGTCTATTGCAATCATTATATTGGCATACAATCAGTTTTTTTTTCAGAGTAGTAATGCCTCCAGAATGAGGTACAAACATATTCGATTCAAAATAAAAATAAATCTCAGCCACTGAGATTTATAAAAATGTTATTCTTATAAAATTAAAAAATTGAAAGAATAAAGACTCTTGAAAGATATTCTGATGTGAGCTCAATAGATAACGTTTCTCACCAATCGTTTTAACATAATGTAATATAATCCTGTTTTCTTTCAGTTTTCCGTTTTATAGTACTATAGTTCTGTTTATTATTACATTAATTTTAATTTTGTTTACTTATTTACATGTTTTATATTCAAACTACTATTATTCTTTTATATGAAAAAACGCTATTATATATTTACATCTTCTGTGTAAATAATCTGATAATGTACAGTTAGGGGTGTCTCTTGCATGAGACGAAACCCACACTTTCACTAAGTGTTAAATCTTAAAATTTCATTATTAAAAAAACCATGTAAGGCTAGGAATAGCCGATCTGGAAATAAAGAGAATAAAAAATAAAAAAAAAAGAAAGAATGAAAAACTTCAATTTTTTTTTAGAAATATTTATATCCATGAGAACTAGGAAAGAACAATTAAAAAAAATACCTGAAATTTACATAAAATAATTAACTTTTCGATGTGAAAAAAGTAGACATAAACATTAAGTAAACTTATTTTTAAGGCATATCAACGTTTATAAGCTGCAGGTAATTATCAGGGCTACGCAGAATAAAATAAAAAACTATGTAATAAAAACAAGTAGAATAATAAAAGTATGAAAACATATATAAAGGTCATCATAAAGGTATATGGGGTATTCTGATTATGTATTCTCCGCACGGCGTGATATGAGTCACGGGAAGTTTGTAATGCGGAATGGTATAGCTGCCTCGCCTGGCATAATAGAGTGAAACATTTAATAAATTTTGTATAATATTATCACAAAATTGGAAATTTGCATAATATAATGGTAGTGAAGTGCTTCTCTTCTAAGTAACAAAATAGCTTTACAACGTTTTTCAAATGATAAAAACATCACTCTCGGCGTTTTGTTTTTCAAAATGTTGAATTTTATGTTAATTAATTAAGGATAAAGAAAAAACATAAATAATTTTTTTTTGTTAAACTTTATTTTTAATAAATAAATAAAATTTTAAATAAAAGTCCACCCAAATACATTACATCGAACTCGTTGAGAAATAAAATAATATTTTACACATCAATAATGATTTTTTCCTAATACAACTTATAAGGAGTTACATTTTTTTTTTCATTTGCCTAGGTGACCAAGTTCCTAGCCAACACCTTATGAGAACTAATAGCTTATTTAATTATTTTGAAAAATACACCTTCCAAAACTAGTTTTAACAAATGAGCTATTATATTTGAAAGTGGTATAAGTCCATTTTCTTCATATTCGCGTTAGTTTAAGGTTTCCATTTGAATTACTTTAAAAATATGGGCAAACGGCAAATATTTTTATCACTTAACACTTAGCAACAATGATGTTTTAAACCTTATACACATTTTAAATTTTATTATGAAATAATAATCATTAAAAATACTAAAAAGAATAAACGATTTTTTTAAGATCCATATGAACTTATAACATTTTCAAATGACACAGCTCAAATATATGAGTTTTTTTTATGATAAGTACTTTACATAATTTACCCTCGGATTTCCAAAAGACCTTATTTTCTGTCATTTACGATTAAAATGGCAACTTAAATTAATTTATTATCATTTGATTACTTATTAACTATGCATTTAAAGCTTGGACCGTTTTGAACCAAATAAAAATAGATTATTATGACATCAGTATTTTGCTGCATTTTGAGGTTAAGTTGTGGATTATTCGTTTGCTGTCCCGATGATGCCTGAATGGGCGAAATGTTGATAGATATTTTTGTTTCCAGCTTTAGTTTAGAGACTTAAGACTTTTTGGTCGGAATCTTTCCACTAAGGTCTTAACATCCATTTTATGTCTCTCATGAGCTTTTGCTCTTCAATAAAAATAGATTAAAGAAGCCATTTACCTTAGATTATTAACTAGTGTTCTGTTTCCTCCTTCATCCATCCTCTTCAGAGACCTTCCTGGTTCCCGTGTACAAGACCCGCCTGCGCTGGCGAGGTTAGAGGCAGGCGAACCACTCCCACCAATACTCGACGCTCAGTCGCTTTCCGCCTTCTTAGGTGTAAGCACGTAACCCTATTGTTCATAATTATCGCGATATTTATTCCATGTTTCGTCGTATTGGAAAACATATCGGTATTTTTATCAGTGAAATGTGATAATACACTTGATGTAATAAGATAGACAACTTTCGCAAGAAAGGAACAAGCTGTTGAATCTTGATTTGACTGTACTGACAGGTATTATTAATAATTTATATATATTGGATGTTATTGTTTAATGTTGTAATACACTTGATAAATGATTCTTTGATGGCTGAGTAATAATATTTTGCCACAATATAAGCGAGAAACAGATGTTTTTTGTGATAAATGATATTACCATTTTCAGTTTTTAATCTTTTAATCACAATATTAAATATATTGATATTTAAATAAATTAAAATAATAAAATAAGTTAAAACATTAAAGCTATAATGGAAAATAACGTTACATTGCAAATTTTCATTTTTTATTTATTCAGAATAGTTAATATATTTTATATGTTTCTTCTATTAGTAGTGTTTATATTTTATTAACATACAGTCGTGGTCATAGAAATTCCATCACCTATGATTTCTGATCCTACAAATAGTAGGATTGTATTTGTTTTCCTACTAGTATTAAATTGAGATGGAATCAGTGATGTATAGTTTAGTTGTGCCCAGAGTATCCAATATTAAGCACGTATTTCTTATTATTATGTCCAACAAATGTCTAATAACGAAAAAGTTAAAATAGTGGCGTTTGGTGAAGCTGGACTGTCTTCACGGGAGATAGCAAGGAGGGTGAGCTGCAGCTAATCCATTGTGGTAAGAATAATTAACAAAAATCTTTCCCAGGGATCTACCGAACGAAAGAAAAGGACTAGTAGGAAAAGGAATACAGATGAGCGTTTAGATTGCATGATGATGAGATTATCCTTAGAAAATCTCTACAAAACTGCTAAAGAAATATCTAGAGATCTAGCAGATAGCAATTTAGCAGAAATAAGTCGAGAAACAGTTGGCAGAAGATTAAGAGAAAAAGTTTTATGGGCAAGAAAACCAGCCAAAAACCCATTTCTCAACCAAAAAAAAATGAAACAATCTCGGCTAAATTGGGCCCAGAATTTTAAAAATTTGACATCTGATGACTGGAGGAAAGTGATGTTTTCAGATGAGAGTAAATTCATTATCTTCAGTTCTAACGGTGCTCCATATGTAAGACGTCGGCCAAATGAAAGATTTGACGAATCCTGTACTATAAAAACGGTTATAGTACAACCGGCAAGTTTATCAATTCTAGCTCTAGGGATGTTTTCCTACTTTGGAATTGGCAAAATAAACTTCATAGATGGGACGGTTAATGCAGAAAAATATTTTAAAAAATTGGAAGTGAGTTTGATTCCCTCAATGAATTCCCATCTTACACCCTATTAAGTATTAGCTGGAAGATACATTATTTTTTATTGTCTTTACCATTGTGTTTTTCGATAGGTAATGCAGTTCCTAATAGAAAACGAGATCTCAGGCTGCTATTGCCAGGCAATAGCCCTGATTTAAATCCTATAGAAAACTTGTGGATGATCGTGAAAAAACAAATTCATATTGCAAAGCCTAAGAATACAGATGAGCTAAAACAGGGAATCGAAAAGGTGTGGAATGAGAAGATTAGTGACACAATCATAAAAGATTTGATAGACCCGATGACAAACAGGATCGGCTCGGTTATCAGGGTTAATGGAGTTTCGACAAGATACTAGTTTGTATTAATATTTTATTAAATATATTTTTAATGTTTTTATACAATTTACCCAAATAAATTCATATGAGTAAAAAAAAAATTTTTTTTTTTCTTAAATTCCTCGTTAACATCAAAAATTGTATTTATCATTTTATGAATATTATTTATTTTTTGTTTGGGTTTTAACCATTTTTCGCGCCTAATAAAGTACTCTATTCCTTTGCAAAACATTTCAAAATTATCAAAAGGTAATAACAACATTGGTTTAAGGAGTCCCCCGTTATTTTTATGTGATGCAATCTCTATGACTACGACTGTATATTTTTCATAATCAGTAACTTATTACTGGAGTTAATACGAAATTCTTTAATGACTTTCTACATAAATATCTTTTTATGGCCAATTAATTCTGTACATTGTTCATTTATCCATTAATTGTTTTAAATTTTAATGAATGAATAAAAACTTAATTTTAATATTTAACAAAAAATTAAATTCTTTAACATCTTTATTTTTTTATTTTTAAATTTATCTAATCACATCATTAGTAACTCCTAAGATTCAATAATTTTCCTTATTATTTCTGGTCTTAAAAAATAACCTATTATTTTCATAATTAATAACAAAAAATACCATAAATGTAATGTTAACAATAATGTTTATAATATATTATTATTATTAAGTAAGGAAGAAAATAGTTGGGGGTGCAGTCAAATAAAACACTAAATAAGTGGGTAGTTATTTAATTATGTGCCGACGTTTCGACCCACTTTGTCATCTTCAGGGCTATTCGAAGCTGGAGCTAGACTGCAAGCCTTTATTATTTATTATATAGCCTTTATTATTATTATTGTTTTCACTGTATTCCTACATTATCATATTTTTATTTTTATTTTGTTTATTAAAGCTCATTAAATAACATCTGAACATGTTTTTTTTAACAATCTGAATTAATGGTTCTCCCCATAATTATAAATTAAAATAAAAAAGCAAACTAATTTCAATAATTATAAACTAATAGAGAAAACAAATATAACATTATTGGATAATTCAAATTATTGGCGGTGTTTCTAGTTCTACATAAATTATACATATAATGGTTTATGGTGGTGGCTTATGGTTTACCAAACTTCATCTCTTCTCGAATTGAAGGAATTACATACCTGATTACTGTGAAGGTGAGGAATAAGTCATCAATTATATTAATTTGATACATTAATAGAAGATTAGTTGGTATTTTAAGAGAATATTATTGTTGTTCTGTGCAGAATAGAATGTCAGCAATTTAAATAAATTTAATTTAATTATACTAAATGCCTTTTAACTTGTCTAATGTACATTAGGTATTGTATATCTAAACTGCGCGCAGAAATGCAGTTTAGTAAAATTGTCCTGCGTACCGGACAGTAGAATGATATGAAATATACATTAATCTATGAAGGAGACTACGAAAACCCCGAGACAGCTAAAATGCACATGTCGGTGGCAATGAAAACAAAAATTACCCTATTCGAACAACTGGAAGGGCTGCACTTAACTAAGTCTAAAGCATACCTTAGTTTGGCGGAAGGGATTTAAAAATCCTTGGTTATGCCGTTCTTTGGAGGGGGCATAAAATGGCGGTCTCGAGCTACTACGTTTAGGTACTCGTTAAAGATCCCTACCCTAATTATACCTGTACAAGCCAAATTTAGGGCGCCCACTGTTGCATCAATGAACACGGTACATTAATATAACAGAATTAAAAAGCAAAACCAAGGAAAGAAGGAAACGAAAATGAATAAAATGGGAAAGATGTATTAGATACACGTAAAGGTGTCAGTATCTAAAGTTTTGTTTGGTGTCAGTTTTATTAGCCTCTCAACCTCAATATTTCTTCAAAATAGAACCAACTTCGCTAAGTTGGGATAGCTTATTAAACGAAAAACGTTTGTCGATTCTCCTAGGTCATAGCTCTTCGCTTCATTGCGTGGGATTTTACAGAGTATTTATATAAATTATGTCTCGGAGTGGACCCTGCTGAAAAAGTCATTGAAGAAAACAGTCTAAGATGGTTTGGACATGTTTTAAGAATGGAAAATAACAGGCTGGCCAAGATGACATACGAGGCTAAGATTGAAGGAAGACCCCGACGTACATGGGAAGATGGTATTAAGGAAAGCTTCGCAAAGAGAAGTCTGCAATGGAATAGAAGGAGAGAAATGGTAGAAGATCGTACGGTGTGGTCCGGGCTATACAGAAAGAAACCTCACACTGCAGAGCGGTAGAGAGGAACGACTATGATGATTTATATAAATTGTTCGTTTTTACGTATGTCACTTTGATTTGGTTGCTACAATATCCTAACGAATTAAGATTTTTATAAGAATTGGTTGCTATCTCAAAAGAACCTCATCTTTTTCAACAAATTATATCAATATATGATGTGTCCACCTATAGTAGAAATACTTGGATTTTCATCTGAAAAAAAAACTCTTTTTCTTGGAAAAATCACTCGTGAAACCTGTGTATCAATCCATAAAAAAACAAAATTATTACCAAAAATTAAGAAAGAACGTCCATTAATACAATCAAAGTATTTAATATGACATGGACCATGGTCCAACTCCTTAAAGAAAAACATAAAATTATTAAAGTTTTCTTTTCAAGTATCACATTTTCTGTTGAACCAAAAGCGATAATTGAAAAATAAATCACGGAAATTGTTGTCGCGTCATCATAAAGTAAAAAACCAAAGTTCTTTAAAAATAGTCTGAAAAAAATGAATCTAACCCTGGGGAGATGGATTCCGGGAAGGCCAGAAGTGAAAAACATTATTTTATTTTTTACGTTAAATTACTCGGCACTTGTGAATGTTCGGATGGGCCTCTCTCTGCCAGCTTACAGATAGTCTACCTCCAGTAAAAAGTCTACACAATACCCCAATTGAACCTTAATGAATTTTATATAAATGAAGTTGAGATTTATTTTCGGATTGTTCTAAAATTGGCCCCTAATTGTTTATAAGGAGTTAAGATGAATTAGGCCAACAAGAATTTTTTGGAAATTTAATTTATTAAAGATTTCTTAGAAATGTATTCTATTGTAGGTATAATACTTTTTATTAGTGTGTTTTTTAAATATATGGTAAACGAGTTTATTATTGTATATATTTCAGTACTGTTCATTTTAATTTTCCAATGGACCAATATTTAGACAGTTTCATTCCCTGTATTTTTGTTTGATTTCCAAATAGTTTTGTTTTTGATTTAACTTCACATAGAAATGTTTTATGCTGTATTTCGTTTTCTTTTCCTGACTAGAAATAAAGTTATTTAATAAATTCCATCAAAACAGTTCTTTGCCAGGAAAACTTCAACTTGGAAACTCAATTTCACTCCTCACTTTTTGTTTAGCTAATCAGGACCCAATTCTAAAGCAGTCCCAAAAGAAATCTCTACAAAAAAAAAACAACAGAACTCCATACAAAAAAGTTTTTGTGTGGTCTAAAGCAGATGTTTTTTAAGAAGTGGGGTGTTTACTTCTCAATAAGTAGCTGAGAAAAGAAAGAATAATTCTATAAAATAAAGAAAAAACCTTTTGATGTTGGTTTTCGCGAAAGTCTGACATTGTTTTAGTTTAGTCAATTTTATATTTCTTAAATGGAATTATGTCTGATTTATCATGTTGTGAATGGATCTTAATAACTATTAACAATTTATGAGTTTTCGCCGCTTGCTATTCAACAAAAAACGCGTCTTACTAGACAAATTTAAACTTCCTGTTTCTCTGTGAGGAGTCAAGACTATGTTAATTGTCTTGTTGCTCTTCAGGTTTATAATCACCTTTTTATACATTTTGTGCGACTAGTGATACACCCTTTATTATCATCAGTTCGTTTCATCCGTTTTGGGATACGATAGATCAATTTGTTTAATGTGTCGTGTTTTCTAGTGCGCTTAGTATTTCTTCATTCATTGATTAGATCGTGCCGTATCCTCTTCCACAGAAATTTTATATATTCACTTGGTCTTTAATCTATCCTGGAAATACCCAGCTTAATCTATCCAGGTCTCTCAAGGATAGATTAATCTGATCTGTCGGAGAATAATCCTAATCTGGATCCGACCGCAAATGTCCCTTCCTTGATTTGTATCTCCTCAGTCTGCTTAAACAAGTTCGTTTGGGTTTTCTTGTAGCGGCAAAAAACTAAGGTCCTTCAGTCCCTGTTCGGGTCTTTTCGTAGAATGTCCCAGTACATTTTTTTTTTTTTTTTAAATTATTTTATTGAATTGTACAACTGTAATATATACATCTAGTACAAGGGCTGTATGAATAAATAAATACATGAAAAGACGTGTAGAGGCACTACCCATTGGCAGCACTCTAATTATATTTCTATTATAGGAGGTCTCGAGGCCATCTTCTCTTCAGACGCCTAGGAGGATTGTCCGGGATGGAATTGGAACCAAGGATGGAAACTAGTGGGTTTGGATGGGCCTGGAGTTTATTATGGAATGATAGGTATCTGGAATGGGCTAAATCGGTAACATATGAAACGTTCAGGTCATTATGGATGGTTTTATTTGTGACAAAATAAGGAGCGTTTAGGATTTTGCGAAGGATTTTGGATTGCAAGGATTGAATACGAGAGGAATTTGATGGTTTGGTGGAGCCCCATAGTTCAATTCCGTAAGTCCATATACGTCTTATCACAGTAACATAAATAAGTCTTTTGTAATTGATATGAAGCTTTGAGCGTTTGTCTAGTATGTGTTGAAGTAGTCGGAAGCGTCTAGCTGTTTCTTGTCTTTTCAGTCTTGTGTGAGGGTTCCAAGTAAGACGTTTGTCTAAGTTGAGTCCTAGGTAGCGGATCTGTTCAACAGGGATAAGTGGAGTACTATTAAAGGATACAGTAGGACAGGAAGTCATGGGTTTTCGGCGAAGGGTAAAGGTAATTTGATGGGACTTTTTGGAATTGATTTGAATTCTCCAATTCCGACACCCAGTACAATTAAAACTTAGTTTTCCTTATTTTGTCGGACATTTTTTTTGTTTGTCCCGTAGAGGGTCACATTTCCGATGTGGGACCAAGAATAATTCATAGAACTTGGGAATCCTTTATTAAAATTTAAAAACAATTTCTTGGCTATTTTTGGAAATATATAGCTAAATGGTTTTGATTAAAATTATTTTCGTGCTTAATTAAAAAAAAACATTTAATCAGAATTCATCAGGAAAAATAATTAAACTTGTTAATTAGACAGTAAGGGAGAGATTCCTACTCTCTCAAAGATGTTATACTGTTATGGCTTTTATTTAAATTAATCACGATGAATGTTATATACAAATGATACAAAATGTATTTATTAAATATTCGATAAAGTTTAGAGTATTCATAATTGCAGAATTAAATAGTTCACGTCTGTCATAGAGCAATTATTAGAAGTGATGATAATTTTGCATGTCGTGGTAGGAAGGTGCGTGATATATAAATACCTCCTTGTTTTGATAATTACACCTAAAACCCTTAAAACTCAATTAGAAGTAACATGTTCGTTTTTCTATTACTTAATTTTTTTGTTATTGCTTTAGTTCAAATGGTAAAATTTCTTTAAAATAGAGTATTCTCTTTAAATATTTCGCGTTCGGAATATTGGTTGAAATAAGGCCATTCATCTATATTTTTTGTTATTTAAATAGCTATCTATTTTTTTTTTTTACATTCATATTAAACCGCTTCTTACTGCGAATTAACAATCAATATCATTATCCGTGCCTGGATCTTGTTCTTCTACCACCTTTGATGCCCTACTCAGTGCCGTCTTCCGGTTCTCTTCTTCTTTTGTGTTTCCCTTCCAACTTAAAAACCCTTATAGTTGATCATTCGTTGAAATTCATCCCTGTTCATGATTTTGTCCTACGTAATACAAAGTTCTTTAAGATCCTCCCTGAAACACATTCCTGAAACCATCCCAATATTTTCTTTTTAATTCATGTTATTATTGGATTTACCTTTCGGTATAGTTCTTTGATTGATCTCAACAATATGTTTCCATTAACCCATCTGTTGCCTAAAATCTTTCTTAAATATCCTGGGTTCTCTTTTGGCTACTTGATCAACTAGCCCTCTTTTATTCACACAGAACTCTGTGTTCTATTTAAAATTCTATCCAATTATTAGTATTATTAATACACATGTATATCCCGACAACTATAATACCGTGTATATAATACCGAAAATAATATTGATGTAATTTTTCACTTTTCCAAGTTTAATTACTATAAAGTTATAAGACCTCTCTTATAACCTTCCAATATGCCCAACGGCCAGTTCGCCTGTCAGAAACATCTTTTATTTCCTTTTACCATTTTGTGGATCTTGTCCAAACTGTCGCTAAATAAACTTTGTCCTTTGCCCTTGATGCCAAGGGCGCTGTGACAAGGATAAGGAGTTACCATGATTCATCTCATTTCATATGAATAATAATGATATAATTCAAAGTTATGATAATCGAAAAATACACAAAGCAAGCAAATTAAAAACAAGTACATTCTCGTTTAATATATTTAAAAATACTATTCATTTTTAATTCTATTTACATTGAAAAATGTTTAATTGTCCCAGATTGGAAATATTAGATTCAGGCACCTTTTCGTCTAATAGTCCTTGTCATCTCAGGACGGTTTTCATTAACATTGCAACTTCTCTGCTCATTTTTTTCCTGCTAAATAACTCTTAAAAATGTCCTTAGAATGGCATTTATTAAAAGTGCAGCGTACAACCGTTGTATCGAAAGTTAAACCATAAGTGTGTTGAGATTATGGTGCCTATTCTTTATTTCATTTTTTACTGTGTACTGTATTGTTTACCCCATTTATAGTATTTAAGTCTGGCATTGTTTATATTATAAGAAGTCGGTCAAATACAATATTTTATGGTACTGACATCATTTATAATTTTAAACACCTGATTGATACAAAGCTACTTGGATTTTGCAGGCCACAGCTTGAAATCCTTACTTCATGCCTTATCGCGAGACAAAATGTAAAAACAAAACAAAGTATGACGAAGCAGTGCCACGGTTGTGGAAAGGAAGAAGTGAGATAAATAGCGATAATTTGGTAAGAAGCAGAGATTAACCCCGTTTGAGATACTAACACTAGTCCAAAATTTCCATGACCTATATTTCTTGATGATAAGCCAAATTATTAGACTATGAAAATTAAAAATTGAATTAGTTTTAAGTATTAGCATTATTACTCCTACGTCCATCAATTCTTCTTACCTATCCTTCGATTTGTCTTCTTTTATATTAATAATAAAGATAATTTCAAATAAAAACATTTGGAGTTCCTATGGCAATCAAATTAACATTCTGATTACAACAGTTTGTTAAAAATATACAAATACACATTTAATAAACAAAATTAAAAGAATGGATTAGTAAATTAATCGGTGCTGGCACCCAAAAGTTATTGACTGCGACATAATGCCAGGCAACTAGATTTTCCATAGATTATTTAAACAGAGTCCTCATAACATTATGTTAAACAAGATTTCTTTCGTTGTGTGTGTCCGAATTGAATCTGACAGGGTTGTTTTATTTCCTTTTTTCATTTAATTAGACGCAAAGTTTGTTATTTTGTCTATTTAATAAAAACACATTTTAGTCGTATTTTCCTTTAAAACGAGCTTCTTCATATTCAGCTAAATTGTTGAAACACATTTTGACGCATTGTGTGTCCAATTATTTGGTATTGGGATATTTCTTCTTTCTCTGCTATTTCGTTTGTTTAAATTTTATTGACAATTCTACTTTTGTGATAGAGTTCTTTATCTCACAGTTTATATATATATAATTTTTTGTGCTCTCCCCAGACACATACACATTTTTTAATCGATTAATATATAGAATATTTTATTTTGAAGAGAAAAGATTTGTCCAGGCCCGGGATTCGAACCCGGGTCTCCACCTATTCGTCGTGGTGCTCTTCCAACTGAGCTAGCCTGGCTCCTACCACGGTCAGACAAATCCATTCTCGTCACTGATCCCATATCTTGGGATCTGTATACACGGGAAAGAATGTCCATTGAACATTACTTTAATTAGGATCTTGTTGACTAACGAAAAATGCAAATTTTTTCTCTGAGCAGCCACTCCTATTGGACCTGAAGATGACCGACAATGTAGGCCGAAACGTAGGGACAAATCAAAAATAAGTTTCCACTTATTTGTGTGTATATTTTGACTGCACCCCCAACAATTTACATCCTCTATACATTTTTTGATACGATACAATCAGTGAAATTCTATTGACATTAATCTAATAATTTACAAGAATGTTCAGAGTTATCAATTCTTTGCAGGGCTCTAAAAATCCGGGAATGACTTTTTGTATGTCGTTGGGAATTTCCTCATTTTAAAAATACGTCACGAAGAATTTCCTCACTGAGCCTTTTTTCTCATTCCTTCCCTGTTCCTCTTCCAATCATGTCATGAATAACATTTCATGGGATATGGAATAATGATATTATTACACTATTCACTATTAAAATTAAGAGTTAGGAGGTTATTTTTATTTAAAAGATGAATAACGCGCTGATTTAAATAAAAAAAATTTTGAATTTTTTGAAAAAATTGAAAAATTTGAAAAATCCGACTTTGTTTTTTCCTCAGGAATTCCTAATGTCAAGGCTCTTCGGATTTTGCAAATTTACATACAAGTAATTTCTTTGAATATTTCATTAATCATACATTGGCTTTGTTGATTATATTATTAAATTTATAAAATTTGAATTCAAAGTAATAAAATTAGTTCTAATTATATTATATTTTTGAACATAAAAGAGACTGTTTTGGTTCTCCCTAGCATCAGATATGTTGTTCGTTAATGAATACTGGTACCAAGATAACAGTTAGCGTTGAACTATATTTTGTGGAGTTTGTTTATTGAATATAACTTCGTTATAAAAATATTCTCCACTGATCTATATTCTGATATGTTAATTTTTCCCCATAATAAATGCTCGTATAGACACTTGGAATTGGTATTAAACTTAAGGAAAACAAATAAGAAAAACACACGCACATGGAGTGTAATAAAATTTAAAATTAAATGTCCGGTGAACAACTTAAAATTGCGAAATGGAAATTATAACAAATATACAATTCCCAAACTGTTGTTACACAGTTTCATAGATGAGATTTCATTCTCAATTTATAAAAAAAAAAATGTTACACCAAGGCTGTAATCGCTCTATTCAATGTAATAATATACTTTTAAAGTATTTAAAAAAATATATATATTAAAAAAACACGTGAGCTCTGTCCCTAAGTTTGTATTTTTCTGACAAACAGTTATTACATACATTGCAAAACAATAAGTTCATTGTCTTCATATTTTGATTATGTTGTTCACATATTGACTAACCCTTACAGACTAAATTTTGTTTGTGAGAATTCATTGAATTGGGCATTGTCTTTTATCAATCGGAATACTCAATTTATATACGAATTTCTACAGAACGGTGGGTAAATTCGAACAAAGGATATTGAGGCAAATATTAGTGATTTGATAATATTATCATATTATTAAGTAAATTTAAGAACTAAATTAGAACTTCGATTTTGAAACTGAATTATTTTAAAGTAGCTATGCTATGTGTAGAATGAATTATGCGTTTTAATGTATATATATCTGTGTGTTTCTAGTTATAACTGTTCATTCGTCCAGTTAGATATTTTTTAGAAATAAGTTATCATAGATGGAATTGTTTGTATTTTTCTTTCGTCATTTTTTTGTTGTTTGCTTGGCATACAATTTGATTGATCAGTAACTATCAATTGTTTCTCTCTATATAATTATTTCTATTTTTTTAAAATATTGTTTTTGAGGTAATACGCAATTGTTCACATTATTATTTTTAATACTTACTCACTTATTAATTTAATTGTTATAATTAATTTAATGTAATTATATTATACTCTAAGACATAATACCCTATATATTAATACTTGTTATTCTAAAGTGACTCATCCCATAATAAAAAATACTTTATTATTAAATTATCAATAATTACCTGTGTGTAAGTAGAACATCTTGAAATTTATATAACTTAAAAAAATAATCAATTTTTTCATTATCTCTAGTGTTCTTTTAAATTATCATAAACATATTTTATCTATTTACAGCGATAATCATAATAGAAATATACTTTACACTTATGCTTTATACTTATTTAGTCAATTTGACATATACATTTACACATTTATGTGTATATATGTATATATGTGTATATGTATGTGTGTGTGTATATATTTATATGTATGTATGTGTGTGTGTGTATGTATGTGTGTATATATATATTGTTTGTATATATATACAAATATTTGAGTAATTATGTATAACGTTTTATTTTAATATGAACAACTTCATATAAGTTACCTTTCTATCATCTGTTTAATATGTTAATATGGTTCTATTATGTGCCTAATATAGCATGGTATGTTATTATTTAAATATGTAACAATATTTTTACAAAGTGTAATAATGTAACAAGAATATATATACTCAATTATGTAGGTAATGTAAATATGTATATTCTCTAGTGGTAATTATGTAGATACTTTAAATATTTATATTCTCCAGTAGTGAGGGCAATAATAATCATTTGTAGTTGTTTGCCCTTAAAATAAAACAACAACAACAACAACACTTATGCCCGTCCATGTCAACTCCAAATGGAGGAGAGGAGAAGAGTTATCTCTATTCTCTTGGACTGATTATTTCATTTCCACACTGTCAACTAAATATAGTCGAGCAATAACCTGCATAATAATACCTCAGCTACATCAGGCTATGTCCATTGCTGTGGCGTTCAGAACCGTTAAACCCCCACAACCTTTCTGTTTTGTGGTTACTGTACATAGGGCTTGTACTCAGCTATGAACTACAAATATAAATTGATTTTTAAAGTTGAAAGTAACAAATTATCAGTTTCTGGCCGAGGGCAACTCGAACTTTGTTTATTCCCTTCTTTGGCGCCATCACTTACAGAGTTCCGCCATTTCCTTGTTACATGAATATTTACGAGCTGCTAGGAGATTGCCTATTTAAATGCCAATAGAAGGAGGCCAACGACAAGAAATAGCGAGTTGAGGTTCAAATTTAACGGATCAGATTATCTCAATTGACTCCTTTCTAGTCTCAATTGTCCTGTCGTTACTGTATCAGGTCAGTTAGAGATTTTTCCTTTCACAGATAAATCCTAGGAAGAAGACTTTTTAAAAAATGTATATATTGAACTTCACAAGTGCATTATAACGATACACAAATAAATATGATACCCAATGGCATAAATAAAGACATGTAGAGAAATTAAACAATGGTAGTACTCAAATAAGAATGCCTTAAAACACTGTTGGAAATGGAACATCAGATATGTCGCTCCTGAATTAAAAAGCTCCAATCAATATGATTGCTACTGAAGGTTTAACTCAAAAATGCCAATTTTTTATACAAACGACTCAGCACATACCATACGTTCCTTTCGTGATTTAAACAGTATATGAATTATAAAAGAACTTTTTTTCAGGGCATTACTCATAGTAATCTAAACAATAATATTTCCTGCGAGTATGCCCTTATTCAATGATTTATCAAGAAATATCAAACACTACGTTGTTAGTGACAGACCTCGAACTTGAGAAGGACAAGCCCCATTACAGGAAAATAAGGATGGATTACATTCGTATACTCAATGCTGTAGAGACTGTTTCTTCCCAATTAGTTTCACGAGTTGGAATTTTCTTGTTAATTACATTTATTGTTGATGATACATACATAGCAAGGTCCTCTATCAAGGCGATTCACTGAGAAAGCTCATTATGTATAGGAAACTAACTCTTTACTAAGTTTCCGCATCCTATATATACTCACTCCCTCTTGGTCATAGTCTAAGAAATTCATAATTTTAAATTAAATTTTATTATATTCAGAGTTCAATATGGTGGAAGGTAAAAAACATAAATAGTTTATCCGTAAAATGGTCAAATCAATTTCAAGTTCTTATTGTAGCACCATAAAAAGGTTTCAGAAACTTTAAATAATTTTCCCTAGAAATAATTTAAACTGGTGAAACTTTTGCTCATTGCTATACGCAAGTACCCCCTCCCACTCTCTCTCTAGGAAATAATGCTGAAGACATGCAATTAAAAAAATTATTGGGATCAATTAATCCAAAGATCGCGTGTATGATCTATCCATTTAGTTTTGGCCTCATTCGGCGCCAAATATAATAACCATGGTACTAGTTTTCGTCTGTTGTGGTAATGATTCGTTTTTATCGCTGAAGTGTTTTTGCTTCAACTATTTTTTTTTGCAAAAAGGCATTGTTTTTCATTTTTAGTTTAGATTTTTTGGGCTGTAAATTAGTCGATAATGAGAATTCTTCAGCTGAATCTTGTTCGTAAGAAATTAATCGTTCAATGTTGAATTAGTTATTAATAAAATCATTATATTTATGTTATTCTGGTTAATATTTTTATTTATTTATTTTAATACTTTTGGTAGAGAGAACCCGGAAAAAACTAAAATAGATTTGATGCAACACCATCAAACCATTCCCCAAAATAGGATCAAAATTCATGATTTTTTTACCGATTTCTTTAGAAGTACAGTTAAGCCAATGAAAACAAGCTTGGCATTAGTGTAGGTTTTTAATTCTATGAAAAAATGAATTAACATTTAACTAATAGCATTAATTCTGTTACAAATGAATAAGCACTAACGGAGTTGTGTACTAATATTATTTTAATATTTAGTTTTTATAAAAGAAACATAGGATACCATAAGGGGAATTTAGTTGGCATTGATTTGAGCTACTTTACATTATATTTTAATTTCGTGCTCATCGGATAAACATGGTTTTGTTACAAAATACTTCGATTTTGTACTATGTACTTGAACAGTATTGTATACGAATGTTACTAATGTTACCCACCCACATCTCATTCAACGTACAAGTGATGCACCTCCGATATCCCCTAGGTGTAATAAAAATCTTTGTACCAGACATATATTTGAGGAATGCTACTCCTTTAAAAAAATACTAAATCAGCTCAAAATACCACCCCATGTCAGAGAAGCACTTAGAGAAAGCAAATCTGAAATCGAAAAATTGGTGAATTTCATTACAAACTGTAAATTAATAACCAATATTTGATCATCTATTGTCCTTGCTATAGATACATTTGTTGTTTTTTCCAATTGTTTTATTTCCTTATTATAGATATATTAATTGTTAGTATGTGTATATATATATATATATTTTTTTTTTTTAAAGATAAATAATTATAAAAATCAAAAATCTACAGGCCTTGATGGGTCTAGGGTTTTACGCCTTTAAGTAACAACAAACAAACGACTAATGTTACTATTATTTTGCATTTTATACAATGTTATTTTACTATTTAGTTTTTATACAAATAAAAAAACATAGGAGACTGTAAGGGTTACTTAGTAGCCATAAATTTGAGCTACTTAACATTATATTCTAATTCGCATTGTACTTACCGGATAAACATGGTTTTGCTATAGGGTTCTTCGATTTTGTACTGTATACTTGAAGCACACGAATGTATCGGTTTTTTTCTTAATGTATAAGAACATATGTCTCATAAAGAGGAAAACTAGGAAATTATGTTATGTAATCCAATCTCTATGTTGAATTAAAAGTTCTAACTTCAACTTACTAATAAAAACTTAAGCTTATTGAAGTACCTAATCCACGAGCAAACGGATTCAGCTATATTTAATGCCAGTTTAAAGATTAATCTTATTCTAGCTACCTTGTTTTTCACAATTAACTTAACCGAATGGCCATCAAAAGGCTCTAGATTGTCAGTAAATAAACGACATTTAAGAGCTAACGTATATATTTTTAAAACCATAGCAAAGTCATTCTAGAGTTAATTAATATTTTATTAATCGTTTTAAAAATCGTATTACTGCTAAATAATAGTTAAAAATAGAATGCTTTAAAATAACAGTTATTTAAATTGTGAATATACTGGTATTTTTTGAGTTAGGCGATGCACCATACATTTTGTAAAACCGAAAACAAGAATACCACACTTGCTTTCGTCAGATGAGGACAACATACTAAGTTATAAGACATACCTGAACATTAAAATATGTTAATCAAAATAATTACTTGAAGTTTATTAAAATTATTTTCTGCTTGCAGATCGTAATAGTCCAGACGATTAATTCTGATTAAATAATTACCCAGTCAAGTTTGATTTACGAATCTACTAGATTCGTCTGGTCAACCTCGAAATTTTAAAGTTAACAGCACGCGAGCTAATATTATTATTAAATTTCACTAATAAAAGGTCCTATCTACAGAAATTTTAGATCTGCGTTTTCCTTTTCGTCATAAGACTGTTGTTGGGACACTTTTAAAAATGTTGTCCTGATATGCTAATTATTTTAACCGTTAAAATGGGATATCCTATAAGTCAAAGTATGTGTGCAACCACATTTGCAGAAATCTTGTTAATATAGTCAGATCAGAAGGAACAAAATCCCATGCAACTGTTTCTAGTGAAATTAGTGGTTATAATTAAATAACATCCAGATATATTGATATATATATATATATATATATATATATATATATATATATATATATATATATATGTATATCTGCAGCCCGGGTGAATAAGTGGTTAAGTCGAATTTTGTCCAGAGAGAGTAACATGTATCGAGGGAAGAGAAATCGTGTCATTCTAGTAGTAGTAATCTAGTAGCTCGAAATGGAATTGTAATATAAGCAATAACTCCTTTTCAAGCCAATTTCTGACTTACATTATGCATTATACATTAGCAACATCATTATGCTCCACTACTAAAGAAACTCATTTTGGAAAAAATTTGACTTAACCACTTATTCACCGGGGCAGTAGATGTAGGTTGTCGAATCATTTACAACTGATTTTTGATTTGAAGTGCAATAATTGATTATTTTTTTTACTCTTACAAATCCCTCCCTCTTTAGGTTGATAAGATTTAATTACTCAAAAAATCTCTTATCTATTTACCGAGAAAGCTTTAAAATTTGAATCATTTTACACTTCGAAATATCATAACTCATGATTAAGAAAAAACGCCCTGATATCTATATATTTGTCACATCCCAGATTTCTCCTTCCCACGTATTAATCAAATCCCTGGATGACCTCTCCTCAGATCACAGTCCAGTTCTGCTCTCATTACACTCAACCATCATTCCTAAGCCCTCCTCTCCTTCATTGATTACAGGACGAATTAACTGGGAGCAATTTAGTAACGATTTGGAAAACAAACTAGACCTACGGATTCCACTCAAGACTAAACAAGACATTGACAGCGCAATAGAAATACTTACAGCAACAATAACAGACAGTATAAAAGATAACACTACCATAAACAGAAATAATATCACACAACAGACTAACCTGCCACAGCACCTTCGCAGCCTGCTGAGCGAAAAACGCAGAGCAAGATCGAAGTGGCACAGGACTCGTTACCCATCAGATAAAACGTATTACACCCAACTGACTAACAAACTGAAAACGGAGATTAGAAACTACAAAATCCAAAATTTGCTTTGTGTGACTGAAAATCTTACGACTACTAACAAATCACTATGGATGACCACCAAAAGATCCTTAAATTCAAAGATTTTAATCATCCTCTCCTTACTGAAAATCAAACTTGGTCCAGATCTGACGAAGAAAAATCTCACATATACGCCCAACACCTCTTCAAAACCTTTAATCCACACCCTGATATCCTCAACCCTATTCACATTGAGTGTATTGAAGCAGAACTGGATATCCCACTCCAAATGAGTCTCCCACCTAAGGCTTTTCATCCGTCAGAAATATCCAATGTTATTCATAGTTTGCCTTCCCGTAAAGCTCCTGGACATGACCTAATTACAGCTCACATCCTAAAATCCCTTCCTCGAAAAGCTATCCTATTCCTCACATACATATATAATTCTGTTATCCGTTCTACCTATTTTCCCGATACATGGAAACTATCTATAGTAAAAATGATCCCAAAATCCAAAAAGCCTCCAGAACTTCCATCCTCCTATCGTCCTATCTCCCTCTTACCCATAATGGGCAAGATCCTCGAAAAGCTCATACTAAAACGTCTGTATCCCATCCTAGATAGTAACCACATAATCCCAGACCACCAGTTTGGTTTCCGAACATCCCATTCCACTATCCAGCAATGCCACCGTGTGGTGGATGTTGTCTCCTCAGCATTGGAGCGTAGATTGTATTGCACGGGAGCCTTTCTCGATGTAGAACAGGCTTTTGATCGAGTATGGCACCCAGGTCTCCTTTACAAAATCCGACAATTCCTTCCTCCTACATACTTTTTGATCATTCGCTCCTTTCTAGCTGGCAGAACATTTAATGTAAATCATAATGGTTCCTACTCTCCTCTCTATTCCCAGTCTGCTGGTGTTCCTCAAGGTAGCATCCTCGGTCCTATCCTCTACACGGTATATACAGCTGACATCCCAACCCATCCTAACACCTTCATCTCCACCTATGCTGATGACACATGTGTGTTATCAGTTAATAACGACCCATATATTGCATCTCAATCCCTTCAATCACATTTATCAAGTCTCGAAGAATGGTGTCGGAATTGGAGAATTAAAATCAATTCCAAAAAGTCCCATCAAATTACCTTTACCCTTCGCCGAAAACCCTTGACTTGCTGTCCTACTGTATCCTTTAATAGTACTCCACTTATCCCTGTTGAACAGATCCGCTACCTAGGACTCAACTTAGACAAACGTCTAACTTGGAACCCTCACACAAGACTGAAAAGACAAGAAACAGCTCGACGCTTCCGGCTACTTCAACACATACTAGACAAACGCTCAAAGCTTCAAATCAATTACAAAAGACTTATTTATGTTACTGTTATAAGACCTATATGGACTTACGGAATTGAACTATGGGGCTCCACCAAACCATCAAATTCCTCTCAATCCTTGCAATCCAAAATCCTTCGCAAAATCCTAAACGCTCCTTATTTTGTTACAAATAAAACCATCCATAATGACCTGAACGTTCCATATGTTACCGATTTAGCCCATTCCAGATACCTATCATTCCATAATAAACTCCAGGCCCATCCAAACCCACTAGTTTCCATCCTTGGTTCCAATTCCATCCCGGACAATCCTCCTAGGCGTCTGAAGAGAAGATGGCCTCGAGACCTTCTATAATAGAAATGTAATTAGAGTGCTGCCAATGGATAGTGCCTCTACACGTCCTTTCATGCATTTATTTATTCATACAGCCTTTGTACTAGATGTATATATTACAGTTGTACAATTCAATAAAATAATTTAAAAAAAAAAAATGATGAAGAAACTACATCAAGATGTTACATCATTCCTAAAGAATTTTAAGAATAATAATTGTTAATTTGTATTATTGGTATTGAGGATTTAATAACAATTATACAAATGTAGATGAATTTGGAGCCGATGGTAATTGCTGTTAAAATCGGGAAAATGTCATAAAGGGCCAAGATCGCATTATATAAAACCATTGTCAGGCCAATTGGGACATATGGTTGAGAAAGTTGGGTCCTGAATAAAAAATCAGAAAGAATGGTGAATGTCTGGGAGAAGAAAATACTGCGGAGCGTAATGCCAAGGAGTGAGTGGGAGAAGGATTTAATAGCTTAAAAAAAGTCTGCCGTAAATGTAAATAAAAACTTATCGTCCATATGAAAATTTTAATCTAATTCCAGAAGATAAAAAATGAAAAGTCAGTGAATGAATAATTACTATAATATGTAAATTAAACTAAAAAATGCTATGTCGAAAAAACAAATCTACTGTGTTTAGAAGTTCGGGTTTAAAGAGAAGAAAGAATTCTTCAAAGCCAAATAGGAAATAACAAAAGCGGTACGATATTTTATAAGTTTCTTTGTAATAATTCTCTTTGTCGCTCCTTCCTTTTAGAAATCTACTATCCGGATTGGATATTTTTCTGTAAACCTTCTATTGTAAACTTTTTTTTAAATTTGGCTTTGTCCTTTGTTAGTTTTTTTGTGATTCCTAAACTTTCTTGATCTTGATAGACTTCTGTGAACCATTTAGGTTTTGTTTATAAAGACTTTGATAAAGAAAAAAAAATTTATATTTTTTTGTCGGTTTATTTATCATCGTCCTTTCTATAAATATTACCATAATCTTTACTTTCTCTCTTAGAGAATTTAAAATTGGTCCCAAAGCTATATCAAAAAAATTCTTATAAAGAACTATAAATCATATGATTGGAAAGGTCTCAATTTTTTTTTTTTTTTTAAATGGTCCGAGTGGAGGTCACAGAAATAATTTCTTAAATCGGGTTGAACTATTTATTTGAAACCCAACGTTTCGACCCGCCAACGTTGCAGGTCTTCTTCAGGGCAAGTTATACAAGATACAATAAAATATAGAAATAATGATATTGGAGAAAACCAGATATAAAAGTGGGGATGATTCAAATTATAAAATAAATTAAAGATATAATTTGAAATGTATCAATTAAAATCATCCCCACTGGTTCCTCCAATATCATTAGTTGAGCTGTTGTATTTGGAAAAAGTAAAGCCCATTTTTCATATTCGCGATATCTTAAGGTTTCCATTGGAATTTCTTTAAAAATATGGGCAAACGACCAAATGATTTTAGCACTAAAAAGAGTAATGTTTTAAACCTTGTACAACTTTAAAATTTTATTATGAAATAATAATTATTAAAACCATTTAAAAGAATAAACCACTTTTTTAGACCCAATTTGAATTATACCACTTTCAAATATAACAGCTCATTTCTAGATTTCATTTTATTTATTTTTATTCTTTACATTTTTTAAGTATCACATTTTTTTTTTTGTATCTCGTTTATCTAACTCTAACTCCAGCTATGTGCGTCGAAACGTTGGTTTTCAAATCAATAGTTCAACCCATTTTAAGAAATTACTTCTCTGGCCTCCACCCGGATCATTTTCTTTCCCTTATATATAAGGTCAACTAATATTATACAACTTTTTTTTTGTTTTTTATTTCACAAAACGGCCTTTTAAGACCACGTAAATGTCATTACTTTTCCTTCCTCATTTTCGCCCTTCTCCCCTCCCTGTATTTTCTTATCATTTCTGCGTGCCTTTGCTTCCTTTCTTTTGACAACACAGTACCCTTCCGTTTTTCTTTATTTCCCACACAACCTTAATTTCTTTTAATTGTTTCCGTATTGTTCTCTCTCTAGGCAGTTTTTGTCTGTTATTTTCAATGTTTCCTCTCTAATTTGTTTTGTTTATCCTCCTGTGATGTTGTATTCACCGATTTTTTCAAATATTTTCTTGTTTAGTCTCCCTTGACTCGTTCTTACCATGCGCCCGTAGAATCTTAGTGTTCTAATTCTTATTTCGGTTTCCAGGTTTTTCATCTCCCTGTATATTCCCTGGTCGGGTCTTAACCGGCGGCCTTCCTGTTTTTTCTTGGGCCCATAGATTCTCCTCAGGATCCTCCTCTCTATTTTAAATAACTTTTATATACTAGAACATGTTATCTCTATAACAGGTTTTATTTTAAAAGAAAAAAAATCGTGTTAACGCTCTTTCTCAACTTAAATTAATTATTAAAGTATCATTTCCAAATAGAAATATCTTACAGAATAGTGAGTTAACGAAATTAAATATAATAAAAGTTAGTAGATGACTACAAAATAGCAGGAACCCTCGAAACGAGGGAGATAGTAGAGAAGGAGGAATGACCTCAGAGATTCGACCGGGGATGCGTCACTTTGGGGGGGGGGGGTACTTGTCTGTCAAAGTAATCAGCTAATTGATTTCCTTTAATACATTTAATTAATTTAGTAATAATAACCATCTTTATGGAATAGTTGATTAAATTATCCCCAACTTAACTAGTTCCCCTACATGAGATTGTATTGCAATATTCATCGTAATGTATATCATTCGATATTGGGCTTTATTAATTTAATTGAAGCGCCTGACGTTGATAAGGACATCATCATAAATGATATCATGGGTGAAATTTATTAATAGCAGTATAAAAATCTGATCGTGAGTCATAACTAATTTCGGTGTAATATATTTTCTATATTGAATTGATTGTTACCAACACTTACTTTCCTTCAATGTGTATCGTAGATGTCTTGAAGTGAGTTACTATCTCAAGCTGATTTGACTTTTTAGACTCCTGATGTGAGTTTTTCTGAATTTCAAGTATAAGTGATCAAGTTATTCCTATAATTATGAATCCTAAAAAAAAGAAATATGTAGTGATTAGTTGTTTACAGTAATTTTAGGACTTAAGATTTCGAAACGTATCTTAAATTTGTGTATGCGAAAACTAAATACGACGTATGTAGATAGGTATGTATGTATACGAAATATAAACATATGTTTTACTTGTACATATATGTTACATATCAACATTTCTATCAATCAGTTTTGTAAATGTGACACGAACAGTTTAAATTATCGAGTGACCTCTTAATACATAAAGGGACAGAATCATTATCATTATAGAAATTATGTAGGCTATAAAATTATTTTGTTTATTGGTAGATATCATTATTATTATTATTATTTAACCCCACGTAAACTCTTGTTTTGCAAACGTTCCAGTTCAAAAGGTTAACAAAGGAAAAAAAAGACCTTGAAACAAAATAAATGTTTTAGATGCAAATAACTCAAAAAGAAAAAAAAGTTGAATTTTTAGGTTTTGGTAAGTGATCTAGAAGATGAAAACTGCTTGAATCGGGCGACTATGCATCACTATCTCCTAATGTTTCTCTATCAAACGTACGTAGTTACGGGCATAAGACAATTGCTAAGATTTTTACTTTAATGACTTAAATACTAGCTTTGATAAACAACATAACAATTTTGATGAAGTAGAGCAGTATATTTCTGCGAGAATAATTTCTGGGATCCTATGCGCAGTGGTACGCATGATAAATTATGTCAATTCAGTTCTAACTCCTGATAGGACAGCGGCCAGGTGTTCAAGGACGCAAAAATTGAAGAGAGCTGCATTTTTGATATGTTGTAAGGGCATGTCTGAGTAGTGTAAATCCAAGTTTTCAACCGAAAAAACGGATGGGAAATCTTTGGGTGCCCGAAAAACCTCGAATGGCGTTTTTAATAAGTGGCCATTTTAATAAAGATTGAATTCGCTACAATTTGCACCCAACCGCAGCTCTGTAGCTCTGATAGATTCTGATTTACGCCCCTTTGAAAATCGGTAATTTTTTCCAAAAAGTCTAATGTTGAGATTTGGCCGACTTTCGTGAGGAACACCGGCCGAAGGAGTGATCATACGATGAAAGTCAAAGGGACGGAGTTGTAGTAAATTTAATTAGATTTAACTTAAGCACATAACGAGGCCTGTAGGTACTTCTCTTGTTAATTAAAAAATAGGAAAATCGGGGAAAGTGGGTGTTTTTAGAAAATTACCTTGTACGCCACGAATCGATCTAAAACAGCTTGTGAATTGTAAAGTATAAATATTTACTTGTGAATTACCTATACAAAAAATAATGGTAGTGCAAGTAGGTACTAGTCTCCCCATGGTTTTTCGGCAACCAAAAGTTTTCCCATCCGTTTTTTCGGTTGCAAACTTCGATTTACTCTACTCAGACATGCCCTTACAACATATCAAAAATGCAGCTCTCTTCAATTTTTTGCGATCTAAAGCCCTTTTTTAGTACCTGGCCTATGAATATTAACGTACATATCTTAATGTACCATTTCAGATAGCGTATTTTTTCCCTTATTTACTAAATTTCCTATTAATATTAAATTGCCATAGTATTTATATTTGAATTTTAAAATCCTTGAAGTTCTTCTTTTGCCGTGAGTATGGTTGACGTTTTTCTATTATCTATTCTTATTGAACTGTTTCCCTAACTTTTATGTTCAACTATGTTTTTCATGCTATGAATTTAGCATCACTTCATAATATCGATATCCACTAGTTTAAACTAGTATTATCTGCGCATAACTTATTCAACCATGTGCGCACAGATATTCGAGAATCAGAAAACCTTGAGCAAATGTTTATTCCTAGCTTTGAGAGATTATATTGGCGAAACGTGCATTCTCGTTTTCTGTTTTTGATTTTTGGAAGGACATTTTTGGAATTCTCCTTCAGCTCATATGTGTATATTAATAATGCCCCTTCAAGAAATAAGTTAAATGCTGATCATTTAGTCATATTCGGGACATTACTGTGTTTCTCTAATTGGCTATTATTAAAATTTTAATTTTTTCTAGCTAGTAAAAAATAAAATACGAGCTCTAGATCTATTTTTTTTTCATGTTACATTATTTAGTCAGTTCTGGTTAATTTATCATAAAATGGGAGGGGTAACTAATGGGAAGATAAGCTTGATTATTCAAGGGAAATTTTGTGTACAAATTTGTAATCGGTTATAGAATTATGGTGTTGTGAATTATGAGCCGGCAGGTCACATTTTTATTCCAAACGACTCATCGAAATAATTAGAATATAAGGAAGTAATATCTAATTAGCTAATTAATATTAAATAAGATCTGAACGGATGTTTAATCCGGTTAGGACCTGAAGTAGGTTCATAGGAATGTCGGGACATTCTAATAGCCCTTAAAGAAGGCATTCGACTCAAAGACGGAGAGCTACCCCAATGGTATGATTCCTTGAATCATTCCCTCCTGTACCTCCCGACGCTGATTATAATATTATTATATGATTATTATACCTCCTGGTTACTGATTATAATATTCATAAAATTAGGGATGATGGTAATTGGAAAATAAACGTAAATATATATATAATAAAATAACTCAATATGAGTTAGTCAGAGTATATACTATATTATTATGAGTCAGTATTCAATATGAGAAAAAAACAAAACATGTTGGAAATGAGTATCAAAAACGTCGTTTCTGAATTAAAAAGTTTCAACTAACACAATTTCTACAGAAGGCTTAACTCAAAAATGCCAATTTTTGAGTTATGTCGTTCTTTTGAAGGAGGGATATATAGATCATTATTAGAATTGTATAGTACGTGTTTTTCCTGGCTAATACTTTTTTTTTGTTAATTTATATCCGATATATTTTTATTTTATTTTAATGGTATTTGATTTTTCTAAAACAGTATTTGCGTATTTTTTACAACAAGCTACTACAAAGACTAGAAACAAAGGCAAAAACCAAAAAGAAAAGATTGAACCTTAAATTATCTAATACGTCGAAGTTTCCTGCTGTAATGCTTATCAAGGTTTAACGTGTATTTATTCATATTTTTACAAGTGCTTCTATGTTTTTTCGCAAACTTTTTTTTGATTGATAATATTGTCTTAATGATAAACTTGTCACATCTAGAAATAGAGGTATACATTTATTGTTTACATTATAAAATTCAAATATAATTTCAACAGAATTTCTTGAAAACTCGGCATAACTTCCTGATACTATTTATAGTATAATTCTTAACTAATTTCAATAAAATAAAATGAACCTGTCCTTGACATTCATAAAAATAAAATTAGTTTATAATGAAAATCCTAAACACAGTTTAGTGGAAATATCTTATTTGCTCACTTATCCAAAAAGAAAATATTAACAAAATAAAATTTCCGAACTGTTTCGAAATCAGGAAAATCGTTTTGGTGTAAATCTGACCACAGTAAAAAAAAATTATTCTTCAACATTTGAGAGTAATTAAAACCTCTACTATTTACCTTCGCCACAATTATCTCAAGGATGTGTGAACAGTTTTTTTTTAACACCGTTAAAACCGTTAAAAAACGGTAAATCTCCTACAGTAAACATAAAAACAAAATAAATAAATAAGCCTTATCAATGAACTAGCAAGATTTTCGTTGCAATGGAAATTACTTTATGCTATAATTTTTTTTTTTAATGTTTAAGATTCGCTACTGCTTTTTGATCACCGCTTTCCAGTTTTTACAAATATTATTCAAATCGGGCTGTGTCAGATAATTTATTTAATCTGTTCACAGCCGGTGATGGACCCTAGAGAGTTGGGAGACAGCCTTTTGGGGATATTTAGTCTTTATAAAGTGGGTACCCTTAATTGGGGGAAAAACCTGGCGTTTGAGTGATCTATTCTGCGTGATCTATGGCGAATCACCACCCAGCAAAACTGTTGTCCTAAAAAGAGGACAGTCCCTTCAACCCCTGTATGGTGTGTTTGTAGTGGTACAATTTAATTTGTTTTTTCATATCGCACTTTTCCATAGCTACTGAATAATTCACGACCACTAAACTTCACACTAATTATTCTTTAATATCTAAAATAGACGCTGAACCTCCTAAAATAAAAACGCTTTCAAAAACAGAGGAGTTGTATGAAGGAAGTTTTAATACCAATTTTTTTAATAGCTATATTATTAACATTAAAAAAAATATTAGTCTTCCATTCAGATAATATTATCTGAAAAAAGAGTAGCCGAAAAAACCCACCGGCTGACAAAATTCAAATCCGCCGCTCTTATGTTTAAGTGAACAATGTAACGTCACACGGCTTCCAATCATGGGTCAGGTCAGTTCAGATGTCATGGGGCTGGTGGCGCAGTTTTTTAAATTATAATAGTTATTAAGATTACTGACCAAAAAATGTTGATCTCTTTAATAATAACCATCGTAGAGTAAGAGGACTTTTTAAAAATATCTTCAATATTACATATCTGTTTGAGCGTGAGATGAATTATTAGGTTTTCTGAGGCGTAGGTGTTGATGCATAGCATTCTCAACTTTTTACTACTTGTAAAGAATAACCAAGTAAAGTAAATTAAAACTGATTCCACTTCTTTTTCTCACGAACTACTTTGTCTTGAGGAGAAATAAGAACTATTCCCAAATCCTTACATTATAATTATTATAATGAAGAGTTCGCAAGAGGTCGCAAATAAGGACGTTACTAAATACAATTTCCATTAGGACTAGTGGACATTGGCCATGTTTATTTTGAGAGCAATTAGCATTGAAACAATACAAAACAGTGCCGCTCCCCGAATTGCATCATTTGCCTTTGTGAGCTCCTGTATTTTTATATGAGTGAGTGTTTGAAATAAATAATGTCTGTTGGGAAACCACTAGTATATGCATTTTTTAAAATTTAAATGTTATTTTTGCAGTCTTTCATGCCCCATTTTCTTAGTAGAAAAAAAATCTATTGGATTCAAAACGATGAGCTTCACTAACAAGAAAATAATTTAGAAAATGGACTGCTTTGACACTCCCACTCGTCAAAGCATGATCCATGACCATTAAAAGCTGACACTAGATTCCCTCCAAATACGAGATATCTTGCACGGCCTTGTCTGTTAACGACAATAGGCCGGAAACTTATTGTTCTCTGCTTATCTATTCTTATATTTCGCGCTTCCAATTGGTAGCATTTATCAATATTTTCTTCGTTAATGCTATGTTTATAAAACGTTAAATAAAATTAACAACCTCCATTTCGTATGTCTTTCTCATTTAAACTATTGTATTTGCTTTCAATTAATCAACAGGTGTAAGTTATGAGCTCAAAACCAAAGTTCCTAAACATTCACGAGGCTGAAACTCAAAACTCTAAAAACTCAATACCTCATAAAAGCCAGATAAACAGGTTTTAGATAGAATGTAAGCCATAAGCAGAGATATATTTTCAATAGATTAATTGCAAAAATAACCAAATTCTATAAAGAATATAGATGAGAGTACCTCGAGAAAAATGAAATGTAATCTATTTAATAAAGTGATTTATTTCTCAAAAAGCCATTTTAATCATAGAATAAGATAAAAACACCAAAGGGTTTTCAGAGGATCGATATCTTATAGAATAGAAAATAAATTTGAAATTAATAGCTAATAAACATGGGAACCTGAACCTTCAAGAGTCTTAATGTTAATTTATGTTTTTATTTATGAGGCTATTGGGATCACAACCGAATAACTCCAGAATTTCAAAAATTGACTGTTCGCTTGTTTGCCCAATAAATTGTATGCCCCCGAATCATCATATTCAGAAACAGACTAAAACCACGAGGAACAAGTCGGCGAAGTGTCGTTTTAGACAAAATTGCCTGACTAAACTACCGAAAGATTAGAAAAAGTCAATTTTTGAAATTAATCCGGAGTAATCCGATTTTGATCCCTAACGCCTCGCATATCGACAATCGTTTTTCCGAGACTTATTATTCGATCTCTAGTTATACTATATTCTTCTATAATATTAAATGTAATTATGGGAAACAGACATTTTCCTTTAATAAAAATTAAATGAGGAGATAAGTTAACAAAGAACAAATAAAAAGAAATTAAAATTTTGTGGGTTAGTGTTTCTTCGAATTACTACCGTATATTGGTTGTGTTCAACGGCAATGAAATCCAAAAGGAAGTGCCGCGAATGTTAAATTATTTTTTTTGGAAGCAGTTCCGTACATCTGTACTAGAATACACGGACTGGTCGAAGATTACTGCAATGTATTTAGTAGAAGGATGGAAGTAAATAAGAAATAAATACTGATGATAAAGAATTGACAAGACCCTTGGAACCGATTATGGTAGGCTTTGTTTTTTTTAGTTCAGCCTCAATAAGTTGTTTTCTGTCCGAGCATTGAGAGTAATGGTGTTGTCCTGCATCCTTCTGTTTGTCCCGAGCATCTACATAAGTAAGATTTAAGGACAGATACATTAGGAGATCAGCAGCACCTAAGTATTTTTTGTAGAGAATGGAATCAGGAAGATCCTTAATATAGATGGAAATAACAGGTGTGGTGAAGAAGTCCTCCCTCGAGGAACACCGCGTGCTTGTAGAAGGGGAGGGAAAGAAAGCATTTTTTAAATAGTTATATTAACTGTTTGGGAGAAGAATAGACTAGTAGATAACAATATTAACTAAAACTACCCGCACTACAAAATCAGTTCTAGGGAGATGAATGTACCCATCGGCATCCCTACAATATACATAGGTTAATTATTAAAATTAATATAATTTATCCTAATCCAGCAAAACTATAGTTATATGTGACACTGTTTAGAATGATAGGTGGATATATACGTTACATAGGTGAAGGGATACCGAGCAGGTGTATTTCTGTTTATTATAAAGTCTCCCAGAACGTGTGAATGAAAAATAAGAGAAGAATGAGTATCTCAGAATGTCACTATTTTATGAAGTAGGACTTGTTAAATGCTTAAAAATAGCCACTCCAAATTTTACTTTTAATACATTTCCCCCAACTTCCTCATAATAACAATATGGAGTCGTCAAATAAATTACATGTACAAAGTGAGAAAGAAATTAGTTGACTGTAGGTACTATAATAGGATGTTAATAGTTGGGGGTATTTATATATATAATACATTTCTATCTTTATTATACTAAGTTGTCCATACTCATTATATTTATATCTTTTTCATTTTATTTTTTTCTGTTTAACTTCATTGCTCTCTTTGTATTTTGTTTTGCATTATCACCTTTCTATACATCTACCATGTAATCATCTTTATTCATATATCCTTTCATTATATATCCTTCACTTTTTTTATATCTCTACATTTTGTTAATTTTTCTGTATCTCTATTTTATGTATTTTTACAGTATTTCTGTTTTTTGTCTGTTTTCTCATAGCCCTGAAGATGACCTACATAGTAGGTCGAAACGTCGGCACTTAAAATAAAATAGTTTCACCTATTTTTGCGTGTTTTCTTGACTGCACCCCCAACTATTAACATCCTATTACATGTACAAAGATATAACTACTATTAAAAAGCAAAGCTTTTATTTTATTTATTTATTTTCTTATTCCAGGTAGATCCTTATGAACATGTGCAGTAATTAATTTTAGATTAGGGAGTAATTAAATGTAAATTAGCCGACGCTAAGTAAGCCAAGTTGTTGGATTTTAATTCTTTGGAATTTTTAGGAACAAATTATTGTAATTCAAAAGATTATATTATAACATAATATAAATCAAAATATTATTTTGATTTTTATGATTTATTATTATGATAATGCGTTTGGTTTTTACTGGAAGCTTGAAATTTTATTTTTGGTCTCTTTCTGGCCATCTGTAAAATGCTTAGTTTTGGTAATTATTCTGTAAAAACTTTAAGAATTATACTACTTATGGTATTATTGTGCATTCTATGTACAAACGAAATATTTTTTAAAATAAATACATAGGAATGCATACAAATTTACTACCACACTATAATAACAATTCATTTTTTATAATAACTTTAAAGAACTCCAGCATCTTGCTAATCTTTTACATAAATACAGTCAAATATTTTTTTTTAACCAATTGCAATACAATAATTATGTACACTTTATATTTTTGTTTCATCAAATTTTAATAACGTTAACATTAAGATTGTTATTATTACAAAAGCTTTTCATTAATACAAAATCTGAAAAATATACTTTCAAGACATCAAAAATGAATTGTTTCAACTATATGACAAATTCTTTCTCATTTCAACAAAGCAATTTCTTTAATCACTCCGAATGGCAATGCCTCTTCTTATTATATGAATGAAGTGTCTGAAAACTTGTCGAACTGAAAACGTTGAGTTTGAATTGAAGTTGCTCTTGTTAACTAGCTGGAAAGTTTCTTTGAAAAATCACTCGTATCATTTCTTTACTTATATATCGAGTCATATATTTTAAGCATTGCGAAAGGAACAAAAAAAACACCCGTTTAAAATAAATCTAGTCCCAAAATATTTTCCTCATTAACCGTAGGTGTATGTACTGTTCGCTTCGATTTGTCTTCGACGCCCCGAGGAGGTCTCATGTGTCTCGCCGGTACGCTGAGGTAAAGTGGCTTTTCCCTTCTATCCCCGTAGACTTTACTTCCTTGGTTCTTTCTTATATCAAACTATCAACTCACAACATCCGTCTTATATCTATAGTATCCTACAATTCAAATCCTCTATCCAATCCCAGGGCACAAGATCTGGCCCTTCTGATCTTTATATCCGGTCCCACAGAACCAAAACTTTTGAGCGCTCCTTTCTAGCCCGTTCTATCTCTCTTTGGAACTCTCTTCCTCTCGATATCCGCCATGCGTCTTCTTTAACCTCATTTAAATACAAATTTTTCCTACATCTTCTAAATTCCCAATCAGATGCTTTATAATCAATAAATAATTTATAGATATATTCAAATTGATCGATTGATGAACTACTGTAAATATTCCTCATTCATAATAATGCCATTGTTTTTTTGTTTTTTTTAATTATCACATGCTATTATTTATTCACTTATTTTTCCAAAAGCTTATTTCTTTTTATTGTAAATATGTCTGTTCTTTTATTTTAATTTTGTATCACATTTTCTCATTCTCTACATACAAAACATACGTGTTTAGTTATTTACTTTCAGAATATTATGTAATTATTGTTTTATTTTGATGTAGGCCTTTGGCCAGATATATAGTCATTTATTTTGTTCTTCTCTGTTATTCTAAAGGGACCTGGTCCCAGAATAAAATTATTTTTCTATTCTATTCTATTCTATGTTTAATATTCTAGAATATATTATATTTAATGGATATGAACAATTTATTTTTTTTTTTTTTTTACAGATTTTTGAAAAGATGACTGGTGATAAAATACAACTCCTTGATGGTGGTATAGAAACTAGTTACATCTTAGGAGATGCCATAACTAGGTAATTATCACCTATAAATTTTGTTGTTTACTCAATTAAACAAAAAAATATCAATATTTAAAAAATCGTAAATAAAAAATTGCTTGCTTAGTGAAATAGTAATAATACTTACTTATAAGTTTTTTTTTTTTATTTTATCCAAAACTAGGTTTTAATTGTGATCATATCAAAATTCCGGTGTTCATATTCATTGGAATTATTCTGTTTCAACAATTCTGCTCGGAAAAATCCTAACCGAGCCTTTTCAGTTGAGATTGGAAATAAAAATCTCAAAAAAAATTGCAATTAATAATAAAGGAATTAATAATTCTTTACACATAACGTTCATAAATAAAACATGAGGGATAAGAACATGCACCGGTGTTTATACAACTGTTAGTCGGCGGAAAAATCCTTGTATAATAATTTTTATTACCAAGAGAAAACCAAACGTTAAAATCAAATTTCTCGTGAGGTAAGTCTTGCTCCACTTTTATTGCAGATTGGTATTCCTATTTTCTGATATTATCATATATATTTCCAGTATTCTCTGCCGAAAGGCCCTGTTAGCGATAGTCACTGAAGAACTGAAGAACTACCAATCTGGCATCCCAATCTTTCGACAACTGATATGAAAATCTTCCCTTTAACATTACCAATACATTCTTACTAGATTTATAATTTATTTTACTTTTTTATTAATTGTTATAATTTTAAATATTTTTATTTTTGAAGAGAAAAGATATGCCCAAGGCCGGGATTCGAACCCGGGTCTCCCACATTTCCGTTGTGGTGCTCTACCAACTGAGCTATAGGGATCAGTTAAGAGAATGAATAGCTCAGTTGGTAGAGCACCACAACGGAAATGTGTTTTTTATTACAAATAATAAAATTATAATAAGTCTAAAAAACAAAATAAAGAGGTTTCCTTTAAAGGATGTGGCATTTCTAAGTTTCTCCGAGCAGAAACACAAATCATACATATTTCGATAGTTTTTTTTTCCATTTTGAAAGGTCATAAACTGAAAACCAAGTTAATCTAAGGGTACATTTACATAAATTTTTATAGTTATTATTTGATTGTTATTGATATTTTTAAACTGCATGTATATAGCGATATATTCACTCCCAAAATATTAAGGCTGAGATAAGATTCCTTTTTAGCTTAGGTAGTTAAGTTGTTGTTAAGGTAGTTGGGGTAATTAGCCCAAGAAGGAATTTTATTATCAGTTATATTTATATATATATAATATTTTATATCAGTTCTAATATTTTGGGAGTACGTAGACCCTTATAAAAATTGAAGGTTTAGATGTCAAATTAGGCCACTTTAAATACAATTTCAATAAACAAGTAAAACATCTTAGCGAATAGTTTTTAAATTATGTGATTAGAAAATCCAGACTTTTTAATATTACAACGCTTACATTCGTTCCCATTCGATATGAATAGTAAATTATCTTTTCCAATCATGTCTGTAGTTGTAATTCGTTTTATTGTGAATTTAATTAAAATATTTAATCATCTATCCTTTTATTAATCTAGTGTATTTATTTAACGTAATGGAAACACCACAGTTATTTATATAGCCAAGAGTTAAATCGCTGGGAGTAATAAAAATGAAGAGCTAATTAGGATCATAAAATAAAGTGTGTAATTTATCATTGAGTTATTAATTGTATGGCATTACCATGTCTGCTCTACGAGTTATTGTTATTATCTCTGAGTTATTATTCACTCTAATAGCTACAAGATTCCCATAATTAACATTATTTAGTTCCACAATTACTTCTTCCTCTAATCTTTGTTCATTTATTATTATTCTTTGAGTTTACATTTGCCCCTGCGCAGTTTTGAATTTAATTGCGCAGTTAATTTGATCTCAATGTTATTTTTCATGAATATGAAGTTTTTGAAATGATCAATAGTTCTTGAGCAGGTTTCTAGGTCATTGTCTTTTTAATTGTCTCCTAGTAAGTATAGTTAACAGGGAATAGGAAAGAGATAGAACAAGCGGATTTTGGTAATATTGTGTCGATGAGTGGAATGTTGTGTATTTGTTGTGTATATATGATTTTACAGTGGGAATGTTCATGTAGTTGTGTATGGTGTGATTCGATTTGATCAAAGGGGCGTTAACAATTTTTCTTAGAGTTTTGGACTGTGTTTTGTATCTTCTGTTTATGGACGTGTTTTGCTGAACCTCAAAGTTCTGCTACGTATCCCGAAATAGGTCTTAGTATAGTGTTTTATATTAGTCGTTTATTTCGTAAGTCAAGTGAAGATCTGTAGTCCAGAAGATGTGATAGTTGTTTGTAGCGTCTTGTGAGTTTTTTCTTTTTGAATTTTGTGCGTATGTTCCATGTAAGTCTTTTCCCCAAGTATAATCCGAGATAACGTACATAGGTTTTAGAAGACAAGCGGTCTTTGTCAATTTTGACTCCTGGACACTAAGCTTGGTCCATTGAGCTTAAAACACCTTAAGGATGAAACATGCAAAGTTTTAATACGGATTTCATACATACCTCGAAGAAAAACAGTTCGTTCTTATAATAAAGTCTATATTCCATTCTTAGTTTCTAGGTTCAGGCTTGAAAGAACCACTCAAACTAGCTTTGTAACTCCATCGACCAGAAAGCTCTACTAAATCCTCTCCAGTTCGATTTTCGTCCCCACTACTCCTTAGATAGATGGAAAATTACTACCCTGGTTCTCTTTGATTTTTCAAATATTTCGCTTCAGATTAACATATCTTCCTTCCTAAGCTTTAAAAACTTTTCTTTTTAAACAGCGTGATTAACATTTAATATTTCTTATAAGCCTCCTTCCTCTTACCGTGCCGTTCTTCAGGAGTCCTCACTAACTATATTAATGATCCTCCTGATTATATTCATTATTCGAAATTCCTCTTTTGTCAGTGTAAACATCCAAATTTACCTATCCTATCATCCTACCAAGGAGCATGAAACAATTTGAAAATTGCAAAAGTTAATAACAGGATTATTTCATGACATCAAAAAAGTGTTGAGGATGAATATTTAAAGAAAAACCAACGCCATTCCCATTTTTAACAATAAACTTTTTAATCCTCATCTTTATTATTCCTTACTATAATTCAATAGACTAGCAATTCAGTTTTATACCGTATCGGGAAATCTGGGAGTAGCTTTTGACTGGCACTGTCCTGAAATAAGCATATTTTCTACATCCAACGAAAACTCATTTCCATTCTAAAAGAGTTCCTAAGATTTCAGAAAACAGATCAGTCCCTAGCATCCCTTATTTTTCTCTGCATCAATTATCGCTGCCTTCTATATTCAAAGGCAGATAGTAACTTGATTATGGGCCTGTCTGGCATGGATGAGATGAGACTGAAGAGAATAATGAATTGTTTTAAGAAATTTTCTTGTTCCCCCAGGCGTATTCTAAGAAGTAGTTCGAACTGAAGTTACTTACAGTTTTCTGAAAGCAATATTTCCTAGACATTTTCCCACCCTTTAGAACAAAAAAATATCTCTAATTCTTCAATTTTTCATTCTTTATTCTTGGTACATAATTAAATTCTCAAATACTTCAGTAAAGTTAACTGTAGTATTTCAGTGAGAAAGCGTTTTAATTATTTCACTGTTATATAACTGGTATTTAATAATACAGTAATAAATAAATTTATCATATTATATTTTACTCTTCTCTAATTTTGTATAAACTTAAAATTTAAGCAGGAAACCAGCAGATTATCTGAAAAAAAACACCTTGATCCTTCTTCATACTTTTATTATTATTTATGATATGAGTTGACGTACAAAGTAAAGCAATTATATTAAAATAATCATAAAAAAAGAAATAGCTGACTCAAAAAAAAACGTTGGAAGACAAAAGACTGGTTCAAAAGCTAAAGCAAACAGAAAATAACAAATTTACTACTTGTTCAGCCTCGCAAGTTTCTTCTTTTCACATCAAGCCAAAATGAATGGAACAGATCAATTAAGTCCTCCCAAAAAATGGTATCTGTATCCAATACTTGAAACAAAAATTACTAAAAAGTCTTTCAGGGATTTAATGAAAAACATTTTATTTGAAAGCACAGTATTCCCGTAAAAAAAAGGGGCTGGAATTTTATTTAACCAAGCTGAGACTAACTATTTAGGCTACAACAAACATCGAAAGTTAAAAAAAACAAATCAACAAACAGCCCTGGTTAAAACAATGATACAGAGGTTCTTGCAATCAGGTATTGATACGCTCCATTTGCTTATTCAAATACTGACTTTTTCATTACAAACCATTGAAAAATTCATTCAAATTAGATTATCAGTAGTGAAGAATGACGGTAATGCAGAGCAGCATAACACCTGCCAGTCTTGTGCATTTGTCAGCTTAGGTTGGGGGAAGTCAAAGAAAAATAAAAGTAATGTCATTTTCAAATTCTAATTACGTATAATATACTTCCAATTATCTAACCATTGCAGGAGGCCGAGTTGGCTAAGGCTACACCTACATTGGACCCGGTGTGATACGATGAGACGTCGCTAGCAAACCAAATGACTGAAATATATCGAGAGTTATAGCATTTGGTTCTTTAAATTTCTAAAATTAAGATTTTTTATTAATTATTTTTAATATATTTATATTTTACTACCCCAGCATCGTATGTGATAGAATCACGTCGCACCGAATCGGATCCAATGTAGGTGTACACTAAGGCACTTGCAATAGAAAATCATCACAAGGTAGAGCATGGATAGTACTTGGATGGATGACCGCCTAAATCCACAAAGTCCGATATTCTCTACTCTAAAACCTCACAAAGACCCTGGTCACTCCTGAGTAGGAGTGATGAACCCACCTGGTTTTTTTATATCTGGGACCACCCTGTGGTTTTCTAAGATGACAAGAGGCGGTCTGCTGCAGGTCACGAAATATAAGTCTTCGTATGCCTGCTGATTCCGAACAGTCATAATCCATGGGTCTAAACCAATTTGTAATTATTGTCGAACCCGACTGTTCATTGGCGAGAAGAAAACTGATGAATCGGTCCCAAATCGATTAGTTATGTATCTTTGGATAGCCTGCCTGTACCCTGGAAACAATGGTTCGCATCAGTATGAATTTCTTCCATAAGCAATAAACGTCTGGAAGATGATAAAAGCTCACGTCAAAGATCAGAATGGTCTATTCGAAAAAATAATGCATTGTAGACAAATATTCAGTTTATCAACAGTGAAAACAGTATGGTTTCTTTAAAAAACTACAAGTTCTTGTCCGTTTTCATTAATGCGCGGCAGGGCCTGGAAACAAGAATAGAACGCTTCCTTATGCTTCGAAGAACATTCTTTCCATAGTGTAAATAATTTGTGTTATTTAAATGAATGAAAGGTCATTTCGATTAGTGAATGAAAAAGTTAAATCGAGGGAGTAGCATTACCTCCTTCGAATTAGAGCATGTGCATTAAAAGTTTCTTAGTTGAATTCTTGACCTTAATTAGGAAAAAAGGTATGCAGATATCATGGTTGAAATCTTGCACGTAAAAAGTTCTATCAGACTGGAAATGGGCATGAAAATAACTCTTTAACATTATATTTGTCGTACCAATAGCTTTATACTGTTTAATTGACAGTTAAAATACCCTAATATGTCAATTAGAATGATAGAACTTAGTTCTGGATGACGTGAACCTTAATTAATTCGCAGGAAAGGGTAAGAGATATATCATTGGTATGAATAGCAAAGTTACAATGTAAGCTAATTAGGGATACCTTTACTTAGGGAGCTAAATAGCTACGGTGAAAGCTTATCTTGATAACGAGGAAGCAGGAGTTTCGGCTCTCCGATCATCTTTCTCATAATTATAGAACCTATTAGTATTTTCAAGGAGAAATCCCAAAACTAATTAATATTATATATATATATATTAACTAATTAATATAATATTAATTAATATATACGTTAAGTTTCTGTTCAAATAGGCAACATAAATACTACATATTTAATTTTGTTAAATAATTTACAAATAAATATATATAAGGCGAATATATATAAACGAAATAATATAGAAAAAAGTACAAAGATTAAAAATATATAGAAGAATTACTATAAAAGGTAGAGTGCTAATAAACTGCCAAAGAAGTTTTTTTTTAATAGGAATCAATTAAAATGTATTAAAAAGTATTACAATTGTTGTACAATGTAAAATAATTTTGTCATACACTGCACTAGTATATCTAAATTGCCAAAAGTCAAAAACCTACATTTTTGGGAAAACTATTAGCAGTACAACAACAACTTCGGATATTGTATCAGTAACACTATTATAACTCAACATAATACACTTTTGAACTTTGTGTCACTTTGGTTCACATCTAGATTACAGTCTCAACTGAAAATGTGTTACTCTAGCCTAAGGAGGGGGATAGCATTAGAACACTGAGAGTGACACTGAACAGCATTAGAACACTGAAGGTGTCTTTTGGTAGACAAGCTCTGAAGGTATATTGATACAAATTTGATGAGCGATAAAGAGATATTTCCTAGTATTTAGTATAACAGCCTACTATGCCCAAGATCGCGGATTCAAAGCACATTAAAAATCTGTAACTATGCCGTCCTTCGGAAGGGACGTAATGTGGAGGTCCAAATCCTGTGCAATGTCAGATACTTGTTAAAATCCCCTATTCTAATCTTACTGATATAGGCAAAATTCAATACTTACACTGCAGCATCGTTCCCCATTAAGCGAAACCAATGCTTATTATCTTAGTTTTTATTAACTAAATATTTATAAATATATAAACCTTATCGGATCCACCATTTTTAACTCAGGAATATAAATTCTATTTTTCAAAAGAATAAACATTATTTACAATTTTTTTCTTACTTCCTCATTCTGAATAAATATTTGTTCTCTGGACTTTTCTAAAGGGAACGCTGTTGATTCATTATACAAACTCTGTTTGTTGGTTCGTAAAATTTACATCTGATTATCAATAGGGCCTTCAATGTCATAACCTTTTTTTTTAATATAATTTGTTTTAACGTAACTAATGCGTTTATTCAATAATGTGAGGAAGAAATAGCCGGTGGTAAGCTTGTAATAACGATATGTAGACGGGCCAGGTGGAAGATATATGCGGGTGGATCATCACACCCCTTTGCTAGAGCTGGTCTCTGGGAACAGGGGCACAGGTTTTAGAAGGAGCTCTGTGTCCCAGTGAACTCCCTTACACATGTTTCTTTAAAACCTTCATTTTCAAACGAAATATATAATGAATTTTCTTAAATATTTAAAATTAATTAAGATTTTTTTTCTTATCTAACGAAGGTTGTTGAGCAAATTGTTTTTCAGAACCATTAATTTTTAGTAAGTAACCTTATGATCGCAGGAATCGGAAAAATAATAAATTATTCAAAAATAATAGCGCCACAAAAATAGGTGGGGCTAGATCATTATCCCTATATAAACTGATAAAAAGTTATATTTTTTAATGGTAAAGAGGAAAATTGTTGACTGGAAGATCGTAATGAAGGATATAATTAGTCTGGGGGTGCAGTCATAAAAAACACTGAATAAGGTAAACTTATTTATTATAAGTGCCGACGTTTCTGGTTTTCCTTCTTAGCCCTGAAGATGCCCTACATTGTAGGCCGAAACGTCGGCACTTATAATAAATAAGTTTACCTTATTTAGTGTTATTCATGACTACACCCCCAGACCAATTATATCCTTCATTATATTTTTTAATATATGTATATTTATAGGAGATTATTATTTTATTACATTAAATTATAAGAAATACTTACTTGGCTTTACACTATTCTTGCTTTAGTAAATGATCTGGAGGTAAATTTAACAAGATGTCTAAAACTGTTACGCTTACAGTGGATATGGCAATAACTTATAAATTACATTATAAATAAGTAAGACAAAGTAATCTACAGAATTAATAATTTGTTCATGCCAATAGACATCAAAACTTGCGTTAAACAATACGTATCTTTAGCTGTAAGAGAAACACTACATTCTCTTCTGTGCTAGTAGTAGGAAATCCATTGCTTATACCATTTGATCGAAGTTTGAACTAGGAACTACTCATCCCAACATTACGAACTACCGTTTCCTCTACTTTCTAGTAACAAATCTTGGTATGGTATGGTAACTGAGAAACCTTTATCATGCCCTCTCTCCAAGCCCTTGCTAAAATCTGATCATTATACCGGAATCCGTATTGCAACTGGTGCTTTCAGAATCAATCACATCCTTAGTATATTTTCAGAAGTAGATATGTAGTAGAAAAAAATCGGTTACAGATAGACTAACTCACGCACAAATAAATATATTTTCCAGTCAATTTTTTTGGCTTTTTGACTGAACTCAAAACCAACCCATCCCCTGGCATATTCCTGCCATTCCAGGTGGAATTTCTACACATATTTCAGCACTCCTCAAATACTGAATCCCTCTCATTTTCTTCCAACAATACCGCTTCACTGGAATACAAAAAAACAACACCTCTTCATATAATGTGGAATATTTGTTAATTCATACTGATGGTTCTAAGTCATGAAAAATCAACGACTTCGTCATTTGTAAGCCGCGACTCAATTTATTAATTTAAATTATATTTATTGTCATCTAATTATCAAAGATAATATTACTAGTATGATCAACTGAATTTCACTCAGTAAGTTCTGTACTCTACTTGGTGAATATTCAAACGGTGGGAAATTGGCCATAATATCAATTAATAATTATTTTATATGAGAAGACCAGTCTGATAAATAAAATAAAAAAATTAGGAAGCAAATTACTTAGCTATAGCTTTGTTTTTCATTACGGCAAAACTATCAGGTCCCCAGGACTAAGGCAGGCCATAGGCGAGCGTCCAGAAGTAAAGGCTATTATTTACCAAGTAGTTATAATTAAAATACAATTTTAACTTTGTGTACCAGTTTACTATAATTTTAATAAAAACTGTTGGTCAATAGCTCTCTAGGAAATTTAAGGGTGCTTTTAGAATTTGTTTAAGTGTAACTGTTGCTTACTAATTTTCTGATATATCAATAGAAGTCGTAAATAAAATTATAACTGTATGCATAGCAAGTAAATCAACAGGTTTTCATTTGAATTTGAATTAGACATGATAAACAAGAGACAAGTTTTATAACATTTCATATAATTCTTATAAAATGCTAATCACGTCAAATAATATATGGCATAATTCATGTTTGAATACAGCTGTAAATATATTAGAGAGCTTGGTGAAAATAATGGTATAAAATGCGGTCAAGGTAAGTGTTTGCATATCGCGTCGTAGGCAGCAACAATTTAGAATTCGTGAATGATGACTAGGCGATTTGAGCGACCTTCAAATTTTTAAAATCGCTTAACGGAAGTCCTGAATGACCAAGGTCCTATAATTAATCTAAAATTAATTTCAACAAACAAAATTATTTCTCAAGCGATTTTTTATAATTAATGTTATTTTATTTATTTATGATTTTTAAAAAATAAATAGAAACTAACTAAAAAAAAATTTTTTTAAGATTTAGCGAGACTATGTCAAAATATTCTATTCTATTATTAGTTGTTTTTCATTATTCTAAAATCTTGTTATGGTTATTAAAATTATTACTTCTTTAATTATTTAATTATATAATTTCTGTAGATTTTCTGCTTACTCAAGTTAGCAAAGGGCCAAAATAGAATTTTCAGTCAAGGCCCAGAAGTTACAGAAATTAAAAGTTACGTAATGGAATTTTCTTACCCAACCTCACGAACATTCTCCTATGGGATATTTCCAAAACATTTGAAATATTCAAAATAAAAATCTCTTTAAAAAATACACTCTTTTTACTCATTTGAATACTTAGAATAGAATAGATAAATAATTGGATTCTTAATGGGACGACCAGGTCCCTTAAGAATAACAATATTGTACAGAAATTAATAGAAATATATCGGGCCAGACGGCTACATTATTGGAATACAGCAATTAAATATAAACTAAAACGTATGTTCTGATAGAGAATAAAAAATATATTAATATATAATAAAATGCTTGAATACAAATTTACAAAAACAGAAATTGGGTAATGGAAAAATAAAAAAGTAGATAAGAACATCTAATAATATGAATAATGGTATCATAATGAGTGTGGAATATTTACAGTATTTTCTCAATCTATTGTGTTGAATATAGCTATTTTATTGATTAGGGAATTAAGGAGATGTAGAAATAGTTTGGTCTATACTATATACTTTAGAAATAAATAAATACTTATGTACTTTAGAAATAATTTTAATAAGCCAAGTATTAACCGAGTAGGTTATATATCGAATATTGGACAACCATGAAATACCTAAGTAATGGTTTCCCATTACAATATTGCCTAGGAGAAACATATCAACAACTAAAATAGTATTATCATGAAAATGTTATCAGAACTTCATCTTTATTGCAAAAAGCGAAATCTGTCCGTTCACCTCGAATTTCTGAGGGCAGGCAGTCAGAACATAACAGAACAGTCACTAAATTAACGAGAAACATTCATGAGGTATCAGATGACCTCAAGAGTTACTTTAATATTCATATGAATACAAGAACCAATAATATTGATAAATAGGAAGGAGGCAATAAAAAACAATTTTATGATTTGTAACTACATCTAACTAAAATTTCCTTCACGATATTGGTTGTCTGGAAATCCTCAGGTATTCATGAACCAATCTTGACCAAACCTTTAGGACCTCGACTTCATCAATAGGTATAGGAGTTTTTTCTTGAAGTGTGATATCTGAACCTCAATAGGGGGGCATGAAAAACTCGTGAATGCGAAATAGAGAATCGAGCGAAAATTCTCTGGTTTGGTACATCTAAATACCCCTATAGATCTTATTTTGTCAAGTCAAACAATATTTCCCATCTGGAATCTTTCGGTTTTAATATGGTGTGATTGAGAAATAATATCTTTCCATTGATTTTAATTCATAGTTTTCAATCCAACAAAAGAGTGGCATATTTTTTGTCCTTATTTGCTATTCATATAAATTTAATATAAGTTCTTAACTGTTAATAAAATAAGTTTTACTTTCAGTTCTTGATTCAGATTCAATTCAAAAAAATTCTTAAGCAGTATAAACTTCATAGGGTTTTTTTAAAAACCTAAAAGCCTATATATATATATATATATATATATATATATATATATATATATATATATTGTTGCGGTCCAAGAGAAAGGCCCGGAAAGATTAAGACGGCTTAAGGGATTATAAGATTAGAAAGATCGAGAACCATCTCGACCTGCCAAGACAATTCTTGGATCTTCCGAGAAGTGCCACACCCCGACCTACCTTGCCTATATAAAAGGCCAGCTGTTTCAGTAGTTAGTGAGTAATAAGGCAGTAGTAAAGTTGTGACAGTGAACGGTGACAGTCCGTGTGACAATATTGTTATTGTTAATTCATATTAGTTTAATAATTTAACTGTTTTAAATAATTTCATTGTAGTATTTTTAATTTGTTTATAAATATTAGTAACTTGAATTTAGTAATAGTTTAATTCATTTTACACCCAGTAGCCCGTAACAGTTTATATATATATATATATATATATATATATATATATATATATAAACATTTTATTAAATTTAAGAAAATAAGTTGTTAGAGCATTTTAGCTTATCGAACGCGGACAAACCACTTGACAAGATGAAGGGATGATAAATCACTACTGTCGTTAAAAGCTCTCCACAAGGGCTTCTCTTTAAAAACACTTCAATACTAATTTAAACACAACTTTAAAGTTAGTCGATAAATTACCTAATTTTCTATAGTCCCTAACTCTCGAATTAAATTAGTTGGATAGCCGGCATTTAACTAGCCCAAAATGAACGTATCGAAAACTTTTTTGAATGTAAACAAGAATTGTTATTGGGACTAAAACGATCTCCGATGGTTATATAAAAAGCGGGGTACTACCTCACTTGTGTTTTATCTATAAACTTCTTGCCATAGACTAATAACCATAGAATTTTATTTCGTCTCAATTCAGTCAGGTACGGTGAACCGTTAACCAATATGAACGAAAAACTAAGAGGATATCATTTAATTTGGTTCGGTTCATGTTTTTGACAAGGTGATTGTTTAGGTTTATCTTACATTTTTTTTAAATCTTCATAATTGTTAATGTAAGGGATTAATTACACAACGAATAATATGAACTACAAAGAGGGCATCTTCTCTTTAATATTACCTCTTATGTTTTTAACTATTTCATCATACCTTATTTATCTGTAAGTAAACAAAAGTTTATCTGATTCCGACATTAAGAGATACAGTTGCAGCAATACTTTTATTTATATATATATAAACACACATTTATATGCATATATATATAAACACACATTTATATGCATATATATGACTCCCATAACAAAGTAGTTAATTTCTAATTTTTTAGAAGTGAGAAAATGTTTGTTCAACATGTTTCTGATTCATTCACGCGATCCCTCCAAAATGATCCATGGATATTTTTTCATAATTATATGAGCTGTTTATATTTTATGTACACAAGTTGTACTTATTTTTTCTAATGTTTATCTAAACTAAACCGGTTATCGCCATTCAGCTTGGTATTTAAGAGAAACGGTGATAATAATATACCCCGATTTATCACTTACCAATCTTCGATTGTTATTGTTTGGTGGTACTCATTTTGTTACTTAATTGTAGATTAACCCCAATTCTTCAGAGACAATGCTAGTTTGAAAATTATTCTATTATTCTACTATAAGTATAATTTTAATTATTCGACTTAATTAAATTAATTTATAAAGGGAGCGGAATAGATCATTGGTAGACCGCTTGTAGGGCCAAAGATCCCAGGTTCAATTCCGGCTGAGGCAGATTTTATTTAATCTGTTAACAGAGGGGTATGGATCTTTTGGGACCTGGGACCCTCCTGGGGTTTACCCAGCCTCTTTAAAGTGGGTATCCGAAATAGGGAGATATCAGACAGTTGAGCGTGATTTAGGACAAATCACTTCCCTGTACAACCGTTCCCCATGAAACAGTAAATTCTCTTCAATGTACTGAACCCAAAATCATTCCTGGGCTGTAGTGGTACAGGTTTTTTTTTATTATTAAAATTTAAAGAAATAAATTATGATTGTATAAACATATGCAATCTTGAAATATACTACTTTGTATTTCAACAAGATATTCTTCACTTTATAAATCCGTAGATTCTTTTTCATTGGCTAAAAGTCTTACATGAGCGAGCTGTCACAATCAGTACTCACAAAACCACCCTTTCTCATATTGATATATTTTTAGGGATGATATTTATAAATTTATTTTAATTATTATGAAGAATTATATGAATTGAAACTTAAAGAAAGGAATGTTTTAATATATGTATTAAGTTAAAATTCATTGCTACTAACAGATTTTTGGTTTGATCGATATGATTGGGAAGTTATATAACATAAATATATAACGTATATTCACACTTTTATTATCTTTTTTTTTTACTTTTACTTTTTGTTCCTGTTTTGTTACAAACTGTCAATGCCACTGTTATCACAGGCACTGTTACCTAACTTTCGTTTGCTTATTGGTTTTTTTAAGCCTTGGAAACGCAGCCACACAATAAATAATTGTTTTTATGCTTGTGTGCCCCTATTTGACCGAACATCTAACCAATATATAACTCTACTTTCGACCATATTCCCAACAAAATGACAGTGTAGGCCTATAGCCATTACAAGAGAGTAGGATAGCTTTGATGATTCATGGTTGAATAGTCAAGTTATTTTCTGTAATATTGCTCAAAATTATCCCTTTGATTAATGCATACAAGAGGTTACTTACGGCACTAGTACACAATATCATTGCGTATAATATATATTAACGTTCTAAAATAAAAATCAAAGCCTACCAATTCCACATTCAAGTAAATCATTTGCGTCCATTCACAAGTCTTTCCTCATCTCATTGATTTATAGAGTCTGGATAATCTCTTTCTGTGAGGGGAGTACAATAATTAGTATTTAATTAAAAAATATTAAGTTTAGAACTTCTAATTTCTAATTTCTAGAAAAACTAATCCGAGATAAATGGGACAAGGGGAGTGAACGATAAAAAGGGAGATTAATCGTAGAAGGAAAAAAATAGTACTTGTTAAAAAAGTATATTTAATCCTTCCGTTTAATAAGAGATGACCTTAGTTTGGTTTAGTGTAGAAGGAAGAGGCACAAAAGATTATGAAGCGATTTTTTTCCCTTTTGTTTTCCCCTTAGGGCGACAGAAAACCATAATTTTCTTTAATATTAAAAACACTGAGAAATATAAATGAAATGGTGAAAATGAAAAAAAAACATCAATATCCTTCCTTGGTAATCATATTTACTTAAAATCATAGAAACAATGCTAAGTTTAACAGTTACCATTGAAACGATATCATAAAACTAACAGCTCATTATTATAAATAATGTATATTATTATAAAAAAATAAATAATAAATTCACAATTTTATAATTGAAACCATTAAGTAAAACTCTTTATAAAGAAAAACCTTCTTCCTCTTGTGATGAACCAAAGGCCATAAAATAGCACATGACCATAATTTGAAGCTCCTATATTGGGTCGTTGCGAAAGTATGACAGATATTGTTTAATAAAGTAATTGATTTAGCTATGAAGAAGATATATATGGTATCTAATATAAAATCCCCTCATATACTTCTAATTAAAAATGCCTTAGGAAAAATTAGGTTGTAAGAAAGCACCTCCATCAAAAAGTTATTAAAGATCCCACAATTAACATTTCAGTATGTAAAAAATTGGAGAATTGATGCCATCTTGGAATACTTTATTCTCAACGTGGTTATTATTTTTCGAGCACTTCTCATAAACTCGAATCATGGAGGCATCTTATATTTCTTCCATTACATTTCTAAAAAAAAACATTTCCAATGTTAAATACTCTTTCAAATTTCCACGGCCACTATTTATACAAAAAACTTCAGTTGTTTCTTCTGGTTTAGACCGTGTCGGTGAATTTTCTGCCAACGTTTCGCCAGACATGCTGCTGACTTCCTCAAGGCTTAATTGAGACTGAATGCAAACTAGCGATTTCTTACGTATTTCCACAATATCGTGGAGGACATTGATGGCGTGGATTCAATTTATGAACAGAAACGTTTTCAGTCATTATGACTTTCAAAGTTTTTATAGATTATTTCGTATTGCAGTCTCAATTAAGCCTTGAAGAAGTCAGCAGCATGTCTGGCGAAACGTTGGCAGAAAATTCACCGACACGGTCTAAACCAGAAGAAACAACTGAAGTTTTTTGTATTTCCAATGTTGTTTCTCAATAATGCAAACTAGCGATTTCTTACGTATTTCCACAATATCGTGGAGGACATTGATGGCGTGGATTCAATATATTTATCAATTTATGAACAGAAACATTTTCTCACATTTCAGTCATTATGACTTTCAAAGTTTTTATAGATTATTTCGTATTGCAGTTTTCTCGATTGTTATTTTAACAAACACACTAGCATGTTCTGTCATTCATTTTACATCATCGAATATAAATTGAAACCGAGTTTGTCAAATTCCATACAGATACCTGCAGAACAGATTCGATACTTTAAACTACTAAATCTTGGCAAACGTTTAACTTGGAATCACCACTAGATTGGAACAGAAAAAACTGCTTCCCGTTTCAGACTGCTTCAATATTTTCATGACACGTAATAATTATAAGGAACTATTTGGACTTACGGAGTACAGCTTATGGCCTTCACTAAGCCATCCAATTCCTCTCACATCCAATCCAAAATCCTCTCTTATTCCCACTCAAACCTAGCAACCTTTTCAATTCTTGATAATTCTCCGAGGCGTCTGAAAAAGAAGATTGGCCTTTGATATTCGAAGTTGAATTTATTATTCGAGTACTGCTAGTAAGTATTTTCTCTACTTGCCTTATCTGATGCCATTATATATCTTTCATTCTGTTTACTTGATGTATTATTATTAAAATAAAAAAAACTGTACGAAAAAAAAACTACGACCCGTGAACGAATCTGGGGGTTCAGTAAATGGTTGAGACTGTACTGTTTTATGGACAACGGTTCTGCAAGGAAGGTACTTAACCTAGGTCACGCTCAACCAGGTTTTCCCCCTTATTATGGGTATCCTATGTTTATAATATTTTATAGAGGCTGGGTCAGCCCCAGGAGGGTCCTAGATCCATCTCCGGGTGAAAACAGACTAAATAAAAGTAACTGTCCGCAGCGGGATTTGAACCAGGATTTCCGGCATGGCAACTCAGTGCTCAACCACTGAGCCACTCCGCTCCCGTATTATTACAAAGTTGTAAGTTGTATATTTCAAAAAATACATTTTTTAAACAGTTAAAATAAATATTTTCTTTCAGATTTCAAATATGAATGAAATCAAAATGCACATTTTGTCGTGACTTCCGAACAAATACCGATTTCATGATTCGGATCGATTAAAACGACCAACTTCTCTGAAGAGGTGTCAACTTAATTGTTACTTAACAATTAGAATTGGTTTACTTACTTTCTTTCAAATTAAGCGTTTAGTCCAATTTTATTATAGTTATTTATTATAAGTCGTTGGTCCCAAGAGGTTAAAATTCTGTTAAATTGGAAGCCAACTTCTGTTAAATTGAACCCAATCGTGGCAAGAACCTGAGTTGTTTTAGGTTTATTTTAAATCTAAAATTATTACAAAATCTAATTACATTTGTTTTCTTATAATTATACAAATAATTTTAAAAAGTCCGGTTAATTAACAACATATTTTAATTAAATGGAGCTCTGATTCATGTGAAATTTATTATTTCCTTTTAATAATTTAACCATTTAATAATAGACCAGTGTCAGTGCTGACCAATTCATCAGACCTTGTGCTGATTTGGCCCGAATCCGATTTCCACTCAAACCCACTGGTTTCAAACCTAGCAAACTAATCAATTCCTGATAATCCTCCGAGGCGTCTGAAAAGAAGATGGCTTAGTGATCTTCTATGTTGGAATTTTTTATTTGAGTACCACTAGGTAGTTTCTCTACTTGCCTTTATCTCGGGAAATGATTTATCTTTTATTATATTTACTTGATGTATTCAATATACATTTGTAAATTTTAAAAAATACATTTTTTTTAAATATATGTTGTGCCCTATCACATTGCCTTATAATCTGGATAACTAGATTCTGTTTGAATGGACAAAAGTAATGTTTCCGTTATTGTTATTTTTTAAAGTTTACAAATAATCTAACAAAGGTTTGAATAAAACAAGTTCTTCAAAGAAATCAACACCAATATGATGGCGAGTTGTAGAGAATAGTAAGACAGACTGATACTTTTCAAGCTTATACTGTTCTAGAAAAGAAGGTGATTAAAATTATATATACCTTTTATAAAACTATTTGTTACAATAAAAAAACGGGAAAAAAAATCAGAAAAACGGATGGAGCTAGAATACAGAGAAATGGGAGGTTAAATCAACGTGACCAAATCTTATGAAAATCGATTGAATAGTCTCCAAGAAAAGCCACAGACGAAGTACGAAGGAATGATGGATTAGTTATTTGTTCGACATTTGCAATCTACGTATCTTGAAACTTTAGCCAAACCGAATTCGTTGAAAATTGAACGAGGATGCAAACCACATCTCTTGGACTAATATTGCAAATTCTTGTGTTCAGGAATACAATACTATCCGTAATACTAACATTTTGAGTAACAGATTCAAATGTGGGGAAGGATGGAACTGTTGTTTTATTCTATACACTATACTTTATTATAAAAAGCTTCATTGTTAAAATTAATAAGCCAAAAACATTAATATAGATTTATGTTTATTTACTTGGTACACTAATTCTTAAAAAGTTCATGTTTTTACTTTATATTAAAAAAATAGCCGAGATACAGCATTACTAAGTTAGCTATCTATCGTTATTTTGAGACTTAACCGCGAGTTATAATAACTCTATGCGAACTGAGAGATTAGTGCCAAATGCCAAGAAAAAAGGGTTCAGTAATCTCGAAGAAAAGTTTGGTATTGTATAAAGCGGAGAACGGACAAATTATTTATTAATTATTTTTCCGATGAGTGGATTCTAAGTATCTTGAAACCTCAATTTTTCCTTTATTGATTACAAAATTACAAAATTCAAACAATATAATAAATTTTAAAAAACACTTCTCTTTACTTGTCCATTATTTCTAGAATAAATCCTTCCACTTGTTTACTAGACCGAGCCATCCGAATAATAAAACCTTTAGGTTCACACCAGGCGTACCCTTTAACGATCCGTTGGCAAACATATACGAGAGGCCGTTGCTCTCCTAAAGATATCTCGATGGTCGAGACCAGATGAGTATATATACGGTCCCTTATCTGATAGGACAGACCTGCATCCTAACAAGAACTTATGACGCAACGGTGTAACTTTCTCTAAAATAAAACAGGAGAGCTCCTGGATAAGTGCTGTCTTATATTTTACATATAAGACAGTTGCCATTATATATATATATTATGTTTTGGTTCTTGAGTTTCAGTCAGTTTATTTCAACTTCTTTAGGCGACGTTTCGATACTAGGTTAGTCTCATATTCATGCCCTCAGATTCATATGAGATATTCATATGAGACTCAAGAACCAAAACATAATATTTCCATAACAGTCAAGATAAGTACAAAAACAATATTTATATATATAAACGTCAATTATTATATTTTATATATAATCAAAGTCCAGATAATTATCAATTATTATACATATCAATTATTATCTATGTATACGATAACAATTATTATCTATGATGCGATAAGTAGAAATATATTATAAATATCAATTATTATATTTATATATAATAAAAGTCAAGATAAGTAGAAACAAATATATATATATATATATATATATATATATATATATATATATATATATATATATATATATATATTGTTACGGGCTACTGGGTGTAAAATGGACTAAACTATTACTTAATTCAAGAATCTAATATGTATTAACAAATTAGAAAGAATACAATGAGATTATTTAAAACAGTTAAATTATTAAACTAATATCAATTTACAATAATAATATTCTACTAAATGTTATCTAATTTCTAAGATAATATACAAATAATATAAGATATTGTTTATACTAAGTAACTAAACTATTTATATAAATTTGTACAAATACAATAATATTACACTATAGTTTACAATTACAAATTAACACTTACAGTTCGCTAACTAAAGTCCACCGACCGTAAGACTCTCCAAATATGACAAACTGCCACACAGTTTATTACACTTATTACACGGCCACTAATTGTCACTGTTGCTCACTAAGCACTTATTACAGACTGATACTAATACTAACTAACTCACAAACACTGCCACTAGTTAACGACTGCTACTCACTGGCTTATTACTAACTCGTCTTACTACTCACTCATCTTATTACTACTCGTCTTATTACTACTGCCGCGGCCGAAAACGCTGTCCTTTTTATATAGGCAAGGTAGGTCGTGGTGGGGCATTACTCGGAACACGGACGAGGACCACCTAGACCGATCTAGAAGGTTCTACGCCATTCTATAATCCCTTCCGCTTAATCCCATTGTTTGCCTAATCCGCTCTAGGCAGATCAGAAGCCGGTCCTACTTTCCGCTCTGACCGTAACACTGCCCCCTCCTTAAAAGTGCTCTGCCCCAGAGCATAGTCCGGAGAAATCGGGCGGTCATGAGCTTCCCTCGATGGAGACGCATTTCCTTTCCAGGGGTTGAACGTGCACACCAATATGGCGACTCCAGAGTTGGCGAATATCTGTTCAAGCATGTTCCTGACAACCTTCCACTCCAGGCCGTCATATCCACAGCCCAACTTAGGGATCGCGAGCTTGGTGACACGCAGTCTCAGAAGCTTACTCCGCAGGTCGTCGAGGCTTCGCCGCAGTGCGTCATATGTGGGCTTCTGATCAGTAGCACACTTGGTAACTAAGTAGAACAGGTGTCGTCCTTCGTGCGTATGGTGGAGTGCTTTCCCGACGCGTGGTCCTTGGCGTTCCAGTTCCTCAGTTCCAGCAAACTTCTTCCTGAAGACGGTTGCAATCCCTCGGGAAGTCCTCAGATCTTCGGCTACACAATGGGCCAGAGAATAGTCCGCGGGTAACGAGAAGATATCTCTGTATACTGCCTGAGTTACTCCACGGGAACCTTGTACCTTAGGTTGTGCAACTGATACCTTACTGGCCTCCACGTTGTTGAGGTACCTGACTTGCTGGTCTTTTGTCGGGCCATGGTCTCCTTTGTATGGGGCCAGTCTATTAAAATGGACTACCCTGGGTTTTCCTTTTGGCTGCTTTCTGATCCTATAGATGACGTCGTTTATCCTATTGATGATCTCAAACGGGCCATCCCAGGAGTTCTGAAGTTTAGGTGAGTAGCCTCGCCTTCTTCGAGGATCATGTAGCCAGACCAAATCTCCAGGTTGGAATCCACCTTTCTCTGCCCTGATGTCGTAACGCTCCTTCATTCTGTCACTGGCTCCCTGGATGTTTGCACGAACCTTCTCGTGGATGTTATCCATCCGCTTCCGTAGATTCGTGACGTACTCCTCTCCGGCAACTTCCTCATTAGGCTTGAACCCGAATTTCAGATCACAAGGCAGACGAAGTTCTCGGCCGAACACCACATTGGCGGGGGTCTGCCCCGTTGCTTCATGGACTGAACTCCGGTAGGCTAACAAGAACAAGTGAAGATACTGGTCCCAGTCTCGCTGATGGTCGGAAACCACTTTAGACAAATATCGACCCATTGTCCTGTTCATGCGCTCCACCATGCCATCCGATTGAGGGTGAAGAGGTGTCGTCCTGGTTTTTCGTATTCCCAGTGCTTCGCACATCCCGGAGAAGACTGCAGACTCAAAGTTTCTTCCCTGGTCAGCGTGAAGTTCCATGGGTACTCCAAACCGGCTGACGAGCTGCTTCACAAGTACGTCTGCAACCGTGACTGCCTCTTGATTCGGAAGGGCATATGCTTCCACCCACTTAGAAAAGTAGTCCATGGCCACGAGAATATATCGGTTGCCTTCGTCCGTCACAGGGAAAGGGCCAGCGATGTCGATTGCTATCCTCTCGAACGGTGCTCCCACGTTGTACTTCTTCATAGGGGCCCTCTTTCTTCTTGTTGGCCCGTTTGAAGCCGCACAAGCCGCACAACGCCTGCACCAGTCCAACACATCGTCCTTAAGGTTTGCCCAGTAAAAGCGTTCACGAACTTTTTCCAATGTCCGGTGAACTCCAAGATGGCCGCCAGTTACACCGTCATGTAGTTCCCTAAGCACTTCGGGCACTTTATTCCTTGGAACGATGAGCTGTAGCCTACGCTGATCTCCTTCCGCGTTCTCCAATGCCCGTTTCAGCAGCCCGTTGTCCACTACAATGGAGTTCCATTGGGCCCAGTACGTTTTTACATTCTTCGACATTGGAGCCACATCCTGCCAGGTCGGTCTTCCTCGCCCCGATATTTTCCACTCCTTTATTTGTTTTAAGTCCGGGTCCTCGTCCTGTTCCTTTGACACCTCTGTGTCCCGCCAACTGTCGATAACAACCGTTGTCCTCAATACTGTCCCCTGCCTCTCTTCTTGTCGGGAACAATGCCTGCATTCTTCATCTTCACATGGTCTTCTTGACAGCGCATCCGCATTCCTGTGGCTCGTTCCAGAACGATGAGCAGATTCAAAGTCGTACTCTTGAAGGCGCTCGATCCACCTCGCCACTTGTCCCTCCGGTGACTTGAATCGCAGCAGCCACATTAGAGCCGCGTGGTCCGTTCTCAGCAGGAACCTTCTTCCGTATAGATATTTATGGAAGTGCTCTATGGATTTTACTACTGCCAGAAGCTCTTTCCTTGTGACACAGTAGTTGCGTTCCGGAGCTGAGAGTGCCTTGCTGAAATATCCAATCACCCTTTCTTCTCCGTCTTGGAGCTGAGAGAGGACACTTCCAATGGCGATGTTGCTGGCATCTGTGTCGAGTATGAACTTGCCCTCGGGACGTGGATAGCACAGAATAGGAGCACTACTCAATTTTCTCTTCAGCTCCTCGAAGGATGCCTGGCACTCGTGGTCCCAATGGAAAGTCCTTTTCTCCTCGGTAAGCCTGGTAAGAGGTTTTGCGATGTCAGCAAATCCTTTCACGTACCTCCGGTAATAGGTGCAGAGCCCGAGAAAACTTCTCACCTGGTGCTTATCTCGAGGTACTGGCCAGTCGGAGATCGCTGCTATCTTCTCTGGGTCAACAGCAACTCCGTTGTCTGACACAATATGCCCCAGGTAGTTGACTTGCCTTCGGAAGAGATTACACTTCTTCGGGTTCAACTTTAGGTTCGCTGCACGCAGTCGTTCGAAGACGTTCTCCAGATTCTTCAGATGGTGAGCGAAGGACTTTCCCAGCACAATGATGTCGTCTAGGTACACCAGGCATACTTCCCAAGAGAGACCTCTTAACACGTTTTCCATCAGCCTCTCGAATGTGGCAGGAGCATTGCAAAGCCCGAACGGCATTACTGTAAACTGCCAGAGCCCAGTGCCAATTGAAAACGCCGTCTTCTCTTTATCTTCAGGTGCCAATCCAACCTGCCAATATCCACTGCGGAGATCCAAGGTAGAGAAGAGTTTACACCCCTCCAGGGTGTCCAGCGTATCGTCAATCCTGGGAAGCGGATAACTGTCCTTCTTGGTGACGTTGTTTAGAAGACGGTAGTCTACGCAGAACCTTGTCGTTCCGTCTTTCTTCTTCACCAATACGACAGGAGACATCCAGGGGCTACTTGAAGGCTCAATGACACCATCAGCTGCCATCTCCTTAATAATCTCCTCGGCGTCCTCCCGTTTAGCTAACGGCAGCCTCCGCGGGACCTGTCGGATAGGCTTCGCATCCCCAGTGTTAATCCTGTGCTGGACGATATCCGTTCTACCCCGTGGTCCTGGGCCGATCTCGAAGACGTCATGCCATCGGGTAATCATGTTTTTCACCTCCTCGCTCTGTTCAGGTGAGAGGTCGCGACATGATTCATCCACAAATCCTTTTAGTTCCTCTGGGAGCCCTCGAAGCTCGGTGGGATGACGTTGCAGCTGACGAACCACTGAGGTAGCGGTGGTACACTCCCCGACCGGTGTTCCTTTCTTTAGCGTTACCGGGAAGCTGTTCAGGTTCATTAGCCGGATTGGAGTGGTCCGTCCGGCCTTGATGAGAGACCTAGCAACCAGTACGCCGCGTCCAATCTCTTGTTCTTCGTGCGTTCCGGGTTCCAGTAGTACACATTGACCCTCTGGTAGATGTCCTTCGACCGTCCCATGCGTCACGATTTGGCTCTGTGCAGGTAAAGTGGTGTCTTCTAGTAAGAGCACTCGTGCATACAGATCCTTTCCCTGCCGAAGGATGACTTCCTCGTCTCCCATCGTCAGCACACCTTTTGACATGTCCAGCTTGATCCCGTATGCGATCATGAAGTCCATGCCCAATATGACATCTTCATCGATTTCTGCCACGAGAGCGCGGTGCTTCAGATGTTGACCCCCGATGATGAAGGTGGCAACTGTCTCCCCGTAGACCTTGGCTGGCTGTCCCGTGGCAGTCCGTAATGCCCAAGTTGTTGGTAAGATCTTCTCAGCTGGAAGTGTTTTCGATTTCAAGATTGTCATGGTTGCGCCGGTATCTATTAGCAGACTTCGCAGCTGCCCGTTCACCATCCCATCAACGTAGAAACTGTTCGTTCTGCTTCCTATTGACGCAACTCTGATGGCCTTCCTGGGGCCTTTGACGTTACGGGTTGACAGTTGCCCCTTCCCATCAACCCTACTTAGTTTTCCTGTGGCTTTTCTTGCTTCTTCGATGGACACTTGCTTCTAGGGTGTCCCAGTTGGCCGCAGCTCCAACAGCGTATCTCCTTCTTACGGGTCCCGAGAGCCTCCAAAACTTTACTTACTATGTCTTCGATGCTAGGGACCACATTAGGCTCCGCTTCTGCTGCTCTAACTCGCGCATGGCCCCGTACAGACTGCCTAACAGCCTCGAACTCCATGGCCTGGGATAATGCGTCTCCCAATGTTTTCGGCCTGGCGAGCTTCACTGCTTGCTGTGTCTCTGGATCCCGAAGTCCATCCAGGAATTTGTCGACAGCCAAGCTTTCGTAGACATCGTCGGTGACCGATGGATAGGCGTTCCTCACCAGCCGGGCAATATCCGCTTCAAATTCCTGCAAAGTCTCGTTGGTCTTCTGGACCCTGCTTCTCAGCTGTGAGCGATACAGCTGGTCCATGTGGCGGTGGCCGAAACGCATCTCCAGTCTTCTGATCAGCTCCGCGTAGTTGGACCGCTCCGACATGGGTATCCCCTGCAGTACTCCCAAGGCGTCTCCACGCAAGGCCAGGCACAACGCTGAAGCTTGGGTCTCCTGTGACCACCCGTGGATCGAAGCCGCTGTCTCGAAGAGAGTCATGTAGTCCTCCCACGGCGTCTTTCCGTCGAATACTGGAATGGTGTTGTGAGCTGGTGGCGTCCCATTATAGGCGGATAGAATGCTATTACGATGGCTGCCCTCGGAGGAAAGGTCGGTGTCGTTCGTCGGTGGGTTGCTCATACGTCCCTCGAGAGCTTCCATTCTTAGCCTAATTTCGTCAACTTTTTCTCCTAGCCTAGATTCTACAACAGCTACTTTATTATCTACATTTTCCATTAACTTATTCTCTAATGTGCCTAATTTAGACTCTAATGTATAGAATAAATCACTTTTTACAGTACTTAGCTCATTTTTAACAGTGCTTAACTCATTACCTAGCTCATTTTTAACAGTGCTTAACTCATTACCTAGCTCATTTTTAACAGTGCTTAACTCATTACCTAGCTCATTTTTAACAGTGCTTAACTCATTACCTAGCTCATTTTTAACAGTACCTAAATCATTCTGTAAATTACCTAGCTTATTTTCTACATTGCCTAGTTCATTTTTAAAAGTTGCAGACAACTTGCTAAAATCAGTTTCAAACAGAACGTCATCTGGATTTTCCCCTAGCTCTACAAAAAATTGACGCAAGCGATGTTGCAGTACACTTTTATTTCCTGAAGAATCCAGATCACGTTCTTCTAATTCCCTTTTTAGATCCGCAACTTTTAAATCCATTAATTTAACACTTTGAGAAGCCATTTTTCATACAGTAGCCCAATAATTACAAAATAATAACAATTACACAAAGAATCCCACTTCTGACACCAATTTGTTACGGGCTACTGGGTGTAAAATGGACTAAACTATTACTTAATTCAAGAATCTAATATGTATTAACAAATTAGAAAGAATACAATGAGATTATTTAAAACAGTTAAATTATTAAACTAATATCAATTTACAATAATAATATTCTACTAAATGTTATCTAATTTCTAAGATAATATACAAATAATATAAGATATTGTTTATACTAAGTAACTAAACTATTTATATAAATTTGTACAAATACAATAATATTACACTATAGTTTACAATTACAAATTAACACTTACAGTTCGCTAACTAAAGTCCACCGACCGTAAGACTCTCCAAATATGACAAACTGCCACACAGTTTATTACACTTATTACACGGCCACTAATTGTCACTGTTGCTCACTAAGCACTTATTACAGACTGATACTAATACTAACTAACTCACAAACACTGCCACTAGTTAACGACTGCTACTCACTGGCTTATTACTAACTCGTCTTACTACTCACTCATCTTATTACTACTCGTCTTATTACTACTGCCGCGGCCGAAAACGCTGTCCTTTTTATATAGGCAAGGTAGGTCGTGGTGGGGCATTACTCGGAACACGGACGAGGACCACCTAGACCGATCTAGAAGGTTCTACGCCATTCTATAATCCCTTCCGCTTAATCCCATTGTTTGCCTAATCCGCTCTAGGCAGATCAGAAGCCGGTCCTACTTTCCGCTCTGACCGTAACAATATATTCTAAAGGGACTTGTCCCAGAATAAATAAAGAATTTATTATTATGTTGGAGGTAATATCGGTAATGTGTCATATCCTAGTACTTTTTAATGATATTTATCGTTATACAATGACGAAATTACACAAAATCATTATAAATTGTAGCCTATGTGTTATACTGATGTATAACCTATGTTACTGTAAAGTTTATCCAAATCCGTTCAGTAGTTTAAGCGCGAAAGAGTAATAAACATACATACAAACTTTCGCATTTATAATATTAGTAGGATATATACCAATAAACTGTTCATACAAAACAGGGAACAATAGAACAGAATAATGTAGAATATATATAGATAGATAGATAGATCGATAGATAAAGAAGGAGAGAGAGAACTTTGGCAAAACCCGCATGTAGCTTGTCTACTAGTTGCTGGCGACCATGTTGTCAATAATGGTCATAATACTAATGACTTTAGCATCATAATACATTTACAAAAAGTTTACACATCGGTTCATGTTACAAGTTAATGAAGACTTAATATGTACGTATTTCTAACCGTTTCAATATAAATAAGATAAAAACAGTAATATTACAGGAAAAGTTAACCAAGTTCTTGTTCTTCTTGACTAAGTATTAGTGACCGGATTGAATAAACTTATTTTTTACGATTTTTAATACAGTAAAAGTCTTTAATGAGCCTTTCACAATCCAAATTTATATGAAGGAGTGAATAGAAAAGCAACATTATTTTTCTAAAGAATTGATTAGAAAATAAGGAGAACTTGGCTTAATAATATTATATTACAACTATTCATGTTAAAAAAAATCCTTTCATATATTATTCCATAAAACAGCCTCGGAGAAGAGGGTTCATAACGAACATAGTAATTATCTTAAAGGTGAACAAAAACAACCTCGTATTGGCTCTGACCTCAGATATTCAAGGAAAGCCTTCTCAGATTCTTTAATCAATCAACTCCTTGTTTACAAAAGCTTTTTACAATTGTACCATTACCCAATATTATAATATAATATAGCATAATAAAACATTATGTTATAGTTATTAACATGTTTCATTATTATACCCATCGAAAAAGGGACTCTTTCGAACCTGTTCCCTCAATTTATATAAGTGCCACATGTATCGAACTTTAAAAATCAAATATTTTTATTTGAAAAGAAAAGATATGTCCAGGACCGGGACTCGAGCCCGGGTCTTCCAGATCACTAGTCTGGGACTCTACCATTTGAGCTATCCTGGCTACATCAGGCTCGTTCCCCGGTCATGGTCATATCCTTTCTTTTCACTGATCCTAAGTTCCCGCGTTCTCGCATTTTCGCGAAGTATACGAGGGGAAGAATGTTCTTTGAACATTACTGTAATTTGGATCTAGTTGACTTAGGACATTATAATTTATTTTATTTTAGTTGTTACTAATTTTTAAATATTTATAATATTATATTATATTATATATAAAAATATTATATAATATATATATATATATATATATATATATATATATATATATATAATATTAAAAATAAATTCTTTTCTTTTCAAATAAAAATTAGTAACAACTAAAATAAAATAAATTTAATAATCAAAGTTAATAGAAAGGTTCATAGTATTGTACAAACTAACAAGCCACATCCATGAAATAAATTAATGAGTACTTCTACAAAGAGCTACTTTATTTCCCTTTATTATGGTTGTTGTGGTATATTCTATTATATAATAGAAATATAGAATAAAATGTATTCAAACATATAAAACAAAGAGCTGAATATAAACATTTATAAAGGTGATTTAAAAAAAAAAAATATCTATATACTTCAAAATGTGGCATGTAACTTTTGTACCCAGGGTGCTTCATTTGAAAAAATCCCATGGTGCCAGCGAAACTTTATTAATAAAGTATATTTATAATTATTGTTTTATTTATTCTAACTAAAATCTTTTATTTTAGTTAGAATAAACAATTTAAATGAAAATGTCATGTAATTTTATTAAAATAATATATTCAATCTTTCATTTCTTAAAAGTGATCAACAAATGTAGTTATTTTTTGTAAAAACGATAACAATGAATAAATTATCCATTTCAGAGAAATTCGGAATGTTGGAAATGCTAGTTATTAAAAAATAATCTATAATATTAAGTTTGCTTTTCATTAGTATGTTTTTCTTTAATTAATTTGTAGAGATTAAATAAACTTAAAAATTCCATTCATGAAAAGGGTTAAATTAATATTTCCAAACCAGACTGCGTTATAAAGAATTTTCAGAAATATTTCATTTTGTTAGGAAAGGTCAATTGAAAAATAACAGAGGAACAATTTCGAATTTCCTGTATTTCTGCTTCCATTCAAATGTTATTGTTTTAACTCATTAAAATAATATAATTTACACTCTTTCATTAGTCATATGAATTAGTTTCATTTTATTATTTATATTCATACTTTGCAGTTTAAAAAATTCAACACATCACTAATGAACAAAATAGTTTATATAATGAATATATCCCATCATATCAAATGAAATTGCATCTATTGATGAGCGTATTAAATCAGTATTTCATTTGTTTCCCCAATGATTATATTACACGCATGTTTATCATGGATAATGATTGAGATATACTAAATTAATTAACAAATATGTCATATATGTATACATTTAATTTATTTGAATAGGCAAAATTTATAACTCCCACTGTACCATCATCCCATTAGCCATAGCAGCATTAATTGACATTAAATGAAACAAACAAACATATAATTTATCATTGGGCGTTACATTATATCCGAATTAATAAAGCTATAATTATTTTTGTCGTTAGTATAATCGAAGATAAATGGGTTTTTTTACGAATCAAATGACACCAGTGTAGGGTGAGGACGTAAGTATGAGGTAGAAAAATAATTCCTAATTCGTCTCATAACTTCTTAAACATGGTTTTAGAGTTTTCGAATATGAAAGATGTACAAATTATGTATATGACGTTATACGATAAAAAGGAGTGTTTAAAAATGAGTTGTAAAAGTTTTTATTAAGAAGTAATGTAAAACTCGACAAGCTGTTCAAAAACGATATAATAAAAAGATATTCAGATCCATAAAATAATATAAATTATTAATTAAACCTAAATCAAGCTAAATCAAGCTAATAATAAAGAAAATATAGTTATAAATGCCCTCATATTTGAAGTACAAACATGAATAAATATTTTGATTAATGAATATTTAATATTAATAAATCATTTAAAGTTCTTAAAATTCTCAAGAAAACTTCGATATGTCTGGGTACAGAAGAGAAAAAAATCATCATTCTTATCACTAACCTAATCAGAGAATTCATACTGTTGTATTAAAAACTATAACTAAACAACGCTTCGACTAATACTTTTGTATTTGGCATTATAGTTTCAAACAAAATAAAATGAAAAAGGGAAAACGAAACATATTGAATCACGAAAAAGAAAAAAAAAACCTGGAGTGGTTCCAAAATTAAAATTTGATTGTTTGTTTTTTTAATGATAAACATTTATTAAGAGAAGTTAAACCAATGCTATTTGGCACATATTGTTTTTGTGATCATATTTTGCTAACCACCCCTAAGGGATTCACATGGAAGCAACTTTCAACTATCTGTAGTAGATCCCAGAGACGTTTCAGCCTTCTTGACGGATTCTATGGTAATATGTCTGTCAGTAATAATTTTGCCAATAAGTTTTGGTCTCCAGCAAGTGAACCATACATTTTTTTAAATAAATTAAAAAAAAAACCTTCTTAGCCTCGACAGAAGGTAATGAAGATCGCAAAATTTTATTATATATACGTTAAGTCATGTATTTAACATATTTTTTGAGCAAGTTTTTGGATAAATCAAAAATGCATTTATATTATAATTATGTACTTTCTCTTTAGTTTAGAAACTTGCCTTTTTTTAAATAAACGATAATGATTTTTCAATCACAAGCACTGATAACTGTCTCACTCCGAAACATGTTTTTGCAAGAGGAAAAATGATAAAGAAATAATGACTGCTTCCTGTCCTAATGAGAGGGAGTTCGCTCCAAATACGCTGTATACCTTGCACACTATTAAATAACTAGGACCTAGATAATATATCCAGGTTATTCGAAAGTGAAAGAATACAAGCGCAAGGTCAGATAGTAAAAAATGTTTCTAATATGGCACCTTCTAGTTGCATTGAGCTAAAGAGGAGTGGACAACGCCAATCCTCTGGTATGGATCTTGACCCGAGGTCAGCAGTGAGATCTGTACCAAGGTGGACTTCCTTTATCGTCTTGCACTTCCGGCAAGGCGTGCCCCAACAGGTGAAGGCCTACCTCAGATGATTCGCTGGTCCGAGGAGTGACATCATGATCTTATTCGTATTCATATCATCAGTATCATAATTGTATTCATTAATCCGAATCATGCTACCAAAACTATTTTAACCCCTTTGAGAGAAATCGTGTTAAAAGCACTGTATAAAAATATGTTCGAAAAATAGAAGGAAACTTGAAAGTTTTAGTGTACTATTATGTATAATTAACGATGTTATAATCCCTTAAATATTTTAGGCTTTTTATGAAAATAAATGTTTCAAAACTATTGGTACACAACTAACCTACAATGTTGTTAAAAATTAAATAAATTTTATATCGATAAGTCCTTTATGCGAGGGTAAATTGTTTTGCTTCCCTTTATGATATATGACATACATTTCCATTAATTTTAATTCTTTAGTCATTTAATCTAGTTTATTGTCTGTTATTTACAGTTTTCTGCAACTCTTATGATATTAGTCAGAAAATATGAGATCTGATAGAGATGTTATGCTAAAACCCACTAAGTTAAACACAAAATGTCAAATTTCTGAGAACCTTAGAATTCAGGTGAGATAAACAGTCGCCAAACCTTACAATTTCTTCCAAACAAAATTAAAACCGATATTGAAAAAACTTCCATTCGCAAACTGTGATACGATCAGGACTCCCTCATTGCTTGTAATCTCTTGTTTTCTAACTTACTGTTTTTTTTAGTTTTAAGAGTATAAAAGACAAAACCGATGACTCATGTTTAGATAGGTTGCGAAAATGAAAATGTTATTCCAATATCAGACAAATTTCACTACATCCAGGTTCAGAATGAAATATAATCAAATATACATACAAATCAGCAGCAGAAAGTAATGTATCAATATTACACATGTTCATAAATCAGAGAATAAAATGTTAAATTGGAAACATAAAATAGCTAATATTCCATATAAAAGCTGATAATTTGTTTCAGTTATTCATATAATGAAATAGATTGGAAATTACAAGGTCAATGAGACATAAAGCAGGAACCATCGTTTATTATAAAGTGATTTTCAATTAAAATGGCGATAAAAACCTTTAATCTGATTGTAGCCGATAATAAGAGAAAAGATAATCCCCTGTGGTAATAAGGGCATTAAATTAGATCATTCAATTCTCAGAATTAAATGAAAAAATACACATTTTATTTATTTTTTAACTTTTATAAAAACTTTCCTGTATCAATAATAATTAGAATATACCTTTATTAACAGTCGAAGAAAAAAATTGTTAAGACCAAACATAAGTAACGAAATTATGATAAATAATGGAACCATTCGATGGATTCTATCCATCATGTGCTTAGATTTTCATCTCGTTGGGAACATGTGAAATAGTTCTTCATTACAAAAGGAAACTATGTCAGGTTACATGCTGTACAATACCGGTCTCACCTGTATCCAGTGGAAATCGTGATTGCTTGAGATCGATGTACTTGCAAATCTAAGCTTTAAATCTAGGTTTAACTGTCCAACTATGCATGAAAATCATATTATTGCACTTTTGTACAGCTCACTGACGTAGAAAGAACAGATGAAAGTGAGAAGTTGTCAAGGCTTTTAAAAAAAACCTTAATAATGTAACATGCTATAAATATTACATATCTATTTAAATATCTAATTTATTAAATATTTTAAATAGCTTTAAATATACTGCGCAAAAATGGATAGCAATATTGCTAATTTTGTAGTATATACTTTACAGCATTTACATTATTATATATTTAATAAGTACATTAATATTTAATGTAGTATAATTTCTAATACGCATTAATGTTGTTTATAATTAAAACAATATTAAAATGCTAGGCAAAGTAAATAAAACAAAATTAGTGGTATCCCTATTCATTTTTGCGCAGTTTATATTCCTATAAATATGCTTTTATTATTTTCAGAGGCCAGTTTTCTACTGTCTACAAATGCTTGTACAAGGGGAAAATAGAGAGAGCTTGCAGAACTTACGATAAGGTGAGTTGAATCCCTCTCTTTATTTCATTTTTCTTTCTAATTCACCTCATCAGAAGAGAATTTACGTTTGTGTGCCAAGAGTTTTCTCCATATACTCTTTAAATTAGGGGATTATGATAGGTGAAGAATAATTTGTCGCATTGACAATCCTCCTTAAGAAAATAATTTGTATGATGCATAAAAACACCTTCCGGCAAAATAATTTGTGCAACAAATTTTTGTATTTTGGCTACCTCAAGAAAAATTACTGCTCAAGAAACTATTAAAAGATCTCGTTGATAACTAACAATACAAAATACCTGTCGACTTAAATTTTTTGAAAAATACGTTATCACCCTTTGGCAAACTATAGAAGATAAAAATAAAATGCGTTTTCATTAAATAATAATCAAAAGCTTAGTGAATACAAAGCTTGGTTGCGAATACAGCCAATCACTGTTCAAAAACCTCTGACTCCAATCAATTAAATTCCAAGAGGAAATCCGGAAGATCACCCTAAAAGCAATTCCCACGCCTCTGCATACCCTTCGGAAGTTTAGCAGTCGACTCAGACCTTATTAACATTTTAAGGATTCTTTCATTACAATGTTTATTACCATTTAACATTAACCATCTCATTGTATTCTTCCTGTACCTTCCATTAAATTATCTGGGTGAATACTCAGGAATAACACGTTGTATAAACTAAATTCTCAATAGGACTCGTCCTATTATGGACAGAGTACTCTAAGCTTTACCTTATTTTCCAAGACCTTAAGACTTTATTCTTCTTTCAAAGTTCGCGGCCCCGTTTTATATCTATTCAGAGGAATAGAAAAATATATTTTTTTTAATTTTAGATTTTAAATTTCGGTACAAAAACTAAGTAATGTCAAGGCCGAAAAATAACAAGCCGTTTTGCATAGTAATAAAAAATTCCATCACCGGCATTCATAAAAGTTGAATTTATTTTATTGCTTCCGCGTCTTCCTCCAACAGAACTGAACCATCTACAAAAACTAGCACGGATATTTTAACATCCTGGGTCAAACCTTTTTCTGAGGCTATCACATATAATGACAGAATATATAAATAATAGACTACTAAATCGAATTTAAAGATGAAAGACACTCAACTTGTATAAAAATTCGAGGAAACCTCAAACTTATCCGATAAATAATAACCAATTTTAACTCTCAGTTAAATTTAATTAGTTTGTAATTATTATTGTTGTTATTCCAGACCGTATTTTTTATAAACGTACTTTACCTACGTACCTTATCGTACTTTTAGTTTACCCCTTTCCCCCTACTTCATTTATACATGGTTTGATTTACGACGAATACCGCGTTTAGAAGTGTTAGGTTATAAACACTATACCCATTATAGTACAAAATAAGCATTTGTGTAAATAATAAATACAATTTGCTCAAGATTTAACAAGATGAAAGCAATCTTTCACCTCAACAAAATGATTTATAAGAAGAAGTCAATATCCATTAATGATAAACTTAGGCACTACAAACAGTAATCACGATTATGCAACAGAATGTTTGATCCTGAATAAGAAAATGTTGATGTGTGATATAGAAATCACGGAGAGCAATATATTAAGAAAAAAATTGAGACCGACTAAAGAAGGATACCAGGAACTCTACACTCATTTAAGGTCATGCACATTCCTACTATTTTTATTTATTTGGTATCCCCTGCTCAAAGAAAATGTAATGGAATATATGCTTGTCGATAGTAAAAGGTTGTATCATAAGAATTATTGAAGACAAAATTTAAGCACCAGTATACATATGTGTGAGTATATAGTACATATGCAATTTGTAAATAAAAGGAGGGTCAGGAAAAAAAAACAAAAACAAGGAACATTGAAATCAATAGAAAGCTAATGAAAGAGAAACACGTAATGTCCTCTTACTTTCTCGAATTTTTGGCGTATACATAATTATTGATAGTTGAACGGTTTCCTCAAACAATAATATATATTTTTAAACCTATATTTAGTAGAAGTTTGTTTATTAAGGTGGTTAGCCTTTATAATTTGGTTCTTACGCTACCAATAGTGGATTTTTAGCTCTTTTAAATTTTTTATTTTAAATATTGTGAGTGAGATTGCTATGTTTAAGTCCCATAATACATTGAAACTATAATTCCGAATTTTAGGATTTTAGGTTACCTTAGGCTTTTTTTTCTCAAAAAACTACGTTGAAGTAGTGCCGGGTAACGAATTGATTTAGCGTTCCTCGCTTTTACCAATATCGATTCTCCTACCCATCCAATTATAGGAAAACGTTAGAAAAAAAAACTATAATTAAACGAAGAATCCGCTTGACTCTTTATTACAAATGCAAACTGTCTTTCGTTACTATCGATACTCTTTCATTCTCTCCCCGTGTTTATTACTTTCTCTCCTGCATCCAAATTTCCCCCGTTCTTCTCTTTGGTCTTTCTTGAAAACCTAGAGCATTCTGAAGTTCCAGCCTAAGTGCGAAACGTCTTTCAATATAAGTAAAATATCTAAAGTATAATATAAATATAAGTAAAATATAAATATAAGTATGATATCTTTCAATACCATCCGCAGAGACCTCGACTCTTCGATGTCCTTTTCAGTCTACTTCATCCACGTTTTTGGCATTTCCAGCTTTTTAAGATACGCGAATACCCTTTTTGTCACTCTGCTGGGGTCCATTCTCTTTAGGCGCCCTGAATTCTATCTGAATAGAACTGAATTCTGCGTTTTCTTATTGCATCTGTAATTTTATTTAAATGAGTGTAGAGTTCCTGGTATCCTTCTTTAGTCGGTCTCAATTTTTTTCTTAATATGTTGCTCTCCGTGATTTCTAGATCACACATCAACATGTTCTTATTCAGGATCAAACATTCTGTTGCATAATCGTGATAACTGTTTGTAGTGCCTAAGTTTATCATTAATGGATATTGACTTCTTCTTATAAATCATTTTGTTGAGGTGAAAGATTGCTTTCATCTTGTTAAATCTTGAGCAAATTGTATTTATTATTTACACAAATGCTTATTTTGTACCATAATGGGTATAGTGTTTATAACCTAACACTTCTAAACGCGGTACTCGTCGTGAATCAAACCATGTATAAATGAAATAGGGGGAAAGGGGTAAACTAAAAGTACGATAAGGTACGTAGGTAAAGTACGTTTATAAAAAATACGGTCTGGAATAACAACAATAATAATTACAAACTAATTAGATTGAACTGAGTAATGAATAATTTGGCCTTAAGGCTCCGTAATTATTTTCAAGTATTCATTTTAAATTACGACTCTATCAAATCTAATAGAAGTAAAGGAATGATATGAATAAGCTATCAATACGATTTACCGTGTTTTAACTGCAAGACAAGAAATATCTCAGATTTAATGATTAGTTATTTTTTAAACGAATAATTACTCTAAAAAATATTATATTAACTTCGAAGTATAAGGTAAGAAGCATGATGTATAATAAAAAGATATGAGGAAAAATGAAATATTTTTCATCAGTCTTGTAAATAAAATCATCCATGATTTCTAAATAAGGAACTAAGCTACTCATTTCTAATTATTGGAAAACAACGTCAGAGAACTGCCAACTAACTAGGCATCCTAAATAAACTCATAAATAAATTCCCTTCGTGAGTTCCGTCGGCATTCTAACATGCGCAAGGAAATACGTCCCTTAACAGATTGCAAATAAGCAATTAATATGCGTTAATCGATTCAGGAGCATCATAGTTCCATACCCAATGTATCTGCAAATTAGTAGAACTGAGAGCATAGTGTTTCAATTATGGTTGAAGATATAACAAATATAATTTCTTAACTAAATTCATCATACTTTTGATATTTGATTAGTATTGTTACATCCCTCAAAAAACGTCCCGACATCCTTGACATATTTGTTACATCCCAGATTTCATCAGATCCTTTTCTTGCATTCAAGTTTTGCTCCCAAGCCTTCCCCTCCCACATTGATTACAGGACGTGTCAACTGGGACGACTTTTGTTATGACTTGAAAGACAAACTGGACTTAAAAATTTCACTTTAGACAAAACAAGACATTGATACAGCCATAGAAAAACTTACAACATCAATCAGAAGCAATTTACATGATAACATCACAAATCATACAATTAATAACTATCAACAGACTGATTTGCCACAGAATATTCGTATCTTATTAAGAGAAAAACGCAGAGCAAAATCGAAGTGGCATAGAACTCGATATCCTGCAGTTAAAACTGTCTATACAAAATTAACTAACAAACTAAAAGCAGAAATCAAGAAATTCAAAATTCAAAATTAAATTACCTGGACTGTTACAACCACCGACAAAACATTATGGATGACCACCAAAAATCTCCTAAAGTTCAAAGAATTCAATAATCCACTCCTTACTGAATCAAATAACTGGACAAGATCTGACGGAGATAAATCACAGTTATTTGGTCAATACCTTTCCAAAATCTTTCATCCACATCCTGATATCATTAACCCAACTCACATTGAATATATAAAAGCAGCGTTAGATGTTCCCCTCCAAATGTTCCATCCACCCAAAGCATTCCATCCTACAGAAATATCCAACATTATTCACAGATTACCTTCCCGCAAAGCTCCTCAGCACGACCTCATCACAAATCGTATCTTAAAACACCTTCATAGAAAAGCCGTTCTATTTCTTACATATATATACAAAGCTGTACTCCGCTCCACATATTTTCCTGACCTCTGGAAATTATCCATTGTAAAAATGATACCCAAACCTTAAAAAAAAAACAGAATACCCATCCTCTTACCTTCCTATCTCTCTTACCTTGCATGGGTAAAATCCTAAATAAACTCATCCTCAAACGATTGTACCCCATCCTTGATGCAAATCACATAATCACCAGTTTCTGGCGGAGCATCCCACTCCACTATTCAGCAATGTCATCGTGTGGTGGATCATATTCTTCGGGCGTCTTTCTTGACGTGGAACAGGCTTTTGACCTAGTCGGGCATCTGGGATTGCTCTACGAACTCCGTAAATCCCTACCCCCTACATACTTCCTTATCCTTCAATCCTATCTCACAAATAGAACTTTCCATGTAAACCATAATAATGTCTATTCATCCCTCTTTTCCTAATCTGCTGGTGTTCCTCAAGGTAGTATCCTTGGCCCAATCCTTTATACAGTTTCTACAGCTGACACCCCGACTCATTCCAATACTATACTTACCACGTATGCTGATGATACATCTGTATTATCAGTCAACACCAATCCAGTTATTGCATCCCAAACCCTCCAATCCCATATCACTGACCTTGAAGAATGGTGTCAAAACTGGGGAATTAAAATAAATTCTCAAAAATCGCCTCAAATCACATTCACCATATGTCGTAAACCAATGACTTCCTGCCCTTCAGTATCCTTTAATAATATCCCGCTGGTGCCTGCAGAACAAAGCCGATACTTAGGGTTGCATCTCGACAAACGATTAACCTGGAATCCTCATATAAGACTGAAAAGACAAGAAACCGCTCGACGTTTCACCCTACTTCAACACTTACTAGACAAACGCTCTAAATTAACTATAAAAGACTCATCTACGTGACCATCATACGATCTATTTGGACTTACGGAGTAGAGCTTTGGGGCTCCACTAAACCATCGAATTGCTCTTGTATCCAATCCCTACAATCCAAAATCCTCTATCCTCCTTATTTTGTTAAGAATAAAGTCATCCATAATGACCTTAATGTCCCATTTGTTGCTGGTTTGGCCCGAACCCGGCATCTATCCTTTCATAACAAACTTCATTCCCACTCAAACCCTCTGGTTTCAAACCTAGCTTCCTCTTCAATTCCCGATAATCCTCCGAGGCGTCTGAAAAGAAGATGGCCACGTGACCTTCTTAGTTGAACTTGTCATTTGAGTACTACCAGTATACTACAAAGTATGTCGCTATAAAGCGCAACTAGATACCAACTAGATACTAGATAGAGGGATCTCTACAAGATTTAAAATTTTTTTTTAGAGAAAAAGAATAATTTCGTAAGCTATCTTGGGATTATGAATAGGATAACAAACGATAATTTGATAAGATTTGTAAATAAAAGATAATCAGTAAAAGTTTAAAATTAACAAAAATAGCTTTCAAAAAGAACACTGCTAAAATGGTATTTTTACAAAATGCTATAAAATATGAAAGAGAACCAGTTTCCTAAAATGGTATGAGAAACTTTTGTGATCTCATTAACATAATGATTTTATCTATATCTCCATTTATGGTTTTCTGCTTTCAACATCCATATTTCAGGATGACCTTAATATACTAACGAATTTTGAGTTTAACACCTCTTTCTTCCAACCACCATATTCCGGGATCTTTCTCTGTCCTTTCAGATAACCATTCTCTCTACTTCTTCCTGTATTTGTCCTGGATATCCCTTTACGTTCTTTAGTTTCATCACTCCATCAAATATTAGTTTGTTCAATCTATCCTTGTCCATTCTCTTCATATGTCCAAAGAATTTTAGTCTCCTTTTCTCATCGACTCTTTAGAAAAGCTTAGAGCTCATGTTCAATTTTCTTTCTTAATAGTTATCTCTCCCTATCCTTCTCGGTCCATATATCATTCTTAATATCTCCCTTTCTATTTCTACGAGCGGATCCATGTTGATGAACCCCATGGTCTCCGTCCCATAGCATGATCGGTTTAAAGACTGTTTCGTAATGTCTAAATTTGGCCTTCCTGGAGAGTCTCTTTTTGTTATATAAATTCTTGACTAAGGGACTCAACTTTTACCTCTCTTCTTTGAGACGCTTGTTTATCTCCCTATTGCAGTTCATTAGCTTCCCTAAATATTTAAACTGCCTAAGTACGGGAATATCAAGTCAGTGGATATTCCCGTACTTAGTCTCGATTTTTTTCCATACACCCTTATTTATTATTAGTCTTATATATTTTAAACTGAGATTCTCTGTTTTTTCCTTTAGTTCGTTAATCTCCTAAACTGCCTCCTGTTCACTTTCCGTCATAAGTGCTTGATCGTCCGCGATTATGTATATATTTAATTACATATGTAATTCAATATATATGTAAAAAGTCATATTCTTTGAACATACCTTTATACATATTATTTTAAGTTGTTATTTGACGTCATAAATTTTTAAATTAGCCTTATCTATTCACACATGGCTATATTTAGCCCTTTAGATGGGGAGATTCCAAAGTGATATACCTCTAACGAATCAATGCTATTGACTTTCAAATCAGTGTTTACCCCGTTAATGAGGGGACCCCCCAGATTTCCATGGAGCGTGCCTCTTCTCTGTCAACAGGTAATGACGTTTTACAATATCATAGCATCCAGTAAACAACGATAACATTATTTTTTAAATAAAACTTAAATTATATTAATACAAAATCGTAAAAAGTAGATAAGTATTAATATATAAAAATAAAATCACATTTTCTTATTGCGGATGATAGATCAAGGAAGAATTCTCCTTTTCTCTGAGTAGAATAAATTAGCATAAGAATCAATAGCAGAATAGAAAAAGAAAAACTGAATAATATTTCTTATACTTTATTGAGTGTCCAGTCATTTTTCCATATATATATATAGGGGAATATATGAAAAGTTTATATTATGACAGGCACTTCATATCTCCGGCATCAATTTATCGGACCATTTAGTAAAGTTGGGCAAAAGAAATGATTTTAATTAAAATACGGGCTGAAAATTTGACTATAGAGTGTGTTAAAATTTCTTTAAATAACTAGAGGGTACCTACTATTTTGTCTTACCTACTATCTTGGTTTTTTATCAGTTATACTCGATTTTAAAAAACATTTTTATTATCTTAGGCATAAAATAATATATTACAGGGTGATCACTAAATACTTTTTTATTTATTTATATATATATATTTATTTATTTTTTATTTTTTTTCTGTTGGCTCTACAGACCCTGTAGATCTTTGGCCGGCTTTACCAGCCTTCTCCACCTCTGTCTATCCTGGGCCGCTGATTTCCAGTCTGCTACATGCAGCTCCGCAGCATCTTTGTTGACCCTGTTCATCCATCTGGCCTTTGGCCTTCACTTGGTCTCTTACCAACTATTGTGGAATTCATAGTTGTGTAGAGGAGTCATGACGGATTACTTCGATCTACATGCCCCGCCCAACGTAATCTTCTTGCTTTCATTACAGATATCGCCTGACCAGTTTCCGTTAGCAATTCCTTATTGGTTCTTCTCCTCCAAGAGTTAAGACTTTCTTCCCATGCCGCTCCCGTTGTCGTGCTAAGTATTTTTCTTTCACATCTCTCCATTCTGCCTTCCAGGGTACTTTTTTATATAATAGAGAACATTTTTGAATGGGATATTACCATAATTATGAAGGACTTTCCATTGTAGAAACAGTAGTGGCTGATGCCCAGGAGTGAGCAGTGCAATACCTGTTTCTGCACGGGAATAGTTCGCATATTCGTTCATTGGGTGCAGCAAAATCGTGTCTGTGCGATATAAAACAGAATTGGATTTTTTAAATATTTTAATTTTATTTAACTATAGTTATTCAAGGAGTATTAATGTCAGAAACCTGTGGATAGAATGATAAGTGATGCAAAAAAGTGAAATATTTCGGGTTTAGAGAAAAATAATTCTGAATAATGCTGAGACGAAGAATTCTCGGAATGGGGGCCATTGTCACAGTCCACCCCGGTTTACAACTCTAAAATAAAAGATAGTCCTTAAAATTTGCGTGCAAACATTTAAAAAAAAAATATTGCGTGACAATTTCCTACAGAAGTATTAGGTAATGAGCTAGCTTAGACCCTGGTCTGATATTCCTTAAACAGACAAAAACATTGAAGTGCTTCAATGAAAATATAAATCGCCAATTTTAGCATAATTCTTGAATAAGATTTCCAAGAAAGAAACGATTTGTACTTGTAAACAATTGTCATCATCATAGTCGTTCCTCTCTACCGCTCTGCAGTGTGAGGTTTCTTTCTGTATAGCCCGGACCACACCGTATGATCTTCTACCATTTCTCTCCTTCTATTCCATTGCAGACTTCTCTTTGCGAAGCTTTCCTTATTACCATCTTCCCACGTCGGGGTCTTCCTCTGGACCTTCTTCCTTCAACCTTAGCCTCGTAAGTCATCTTGGCCAGCCTGTTATTTTCCATTCTTAAAACATGTCCAAACCATCTCAGACTGTTTTCTTCAATGACTTTTTCCGCAGGGTCCACTCCGAGGCTTGATCTAATGATCGAGTTGCGAATTCGGTCTCGTCTTGTTTTTCCCTCTATCTTCCTTAGGAATCTCATTTCTGAAGCCTGGATCCTACTTTTATGTTTGGTGGTCAACGCCCAAGATTCCTAGGGCTAATATGGGGAGAAAAGTAGATTTATATACCCTCAACTTTGTGTCCATGGATACTTCTCTTTTATTCAGGAACCTTTTATTTAGCGCATTGAACAATTTACCAGCTGAGTTGACCCTTTCCCGGATTTCATTGTCCATGACTCCATTCTCATCAAGGTATGCTCCCAGATATTTAAAGGTTCCCACCTGTTCGATGGGCTTGTCCTTAATTCTTATGACTCTCATTTTTCGGTGAGGCATCCTGCCAATTCTCATAACCATATTTTGTCAGGGTTTATTTAGCATCTTCTCTAGTTCATCTTGAAGAGCCCTGATATTGTATATTAGGTCTCTATCGTTGCTGGCAAGGACTACCATATCATCTGCAAAGGCCATCAAGGAGTAGGTAACTTTATTCAAGTATCTAAATCTCAGATGGAAACTTCTCATCCGCGCTTTGGCCTGAGATATAGCAGAATCAAGGACCAGAATAAAGAGAAGTGGGCTCAAGCTGCAACCCTGTCTTACACCAAGTTTGGTTGTGAACTCTTTGGAGTAACAATTGGATGTCCTCACTACATTACGGGTGTTCCTGTAGAGGCTCATTATTGCCACCATTAGTCCTTTGTTAATCCCTCTCTCTCTCTGTTAATGCCTTGCGGATATTCTCTTTATTTATTTTGTCAAATGCTTTTGTGAGGTCTACGAAGCACACGGTTAACTCCTTGCATTTTTCTGTTACTTTTTCTGTGATCAGTCTCATGCAATTGTAAAAGGCATTAATAAATCAAACAGTTAGTCACATCTGATTTTTAAATAAAAATAGAGAAACATCAAGTTGCAATTATCAGAAATGTTACTTCTATAACAAATGTACTGATCCCAAGAGCCTCCGTTTTCATTTAAATACTTACTTATGTTAACAGTATGTCCCAGGAGGAAATGCCACTAATTGAGAGAGGGATGGTCTGTATAGATTGCAATTCAGTGTCGCCAACCGTAGATTCTTTTCTTAATCTGTTTTCTAAATATGGTTTATTAAAGGGTTGTTTCCAATAAAAGTCCAAATTAGTTCATGAACATTTCTTAGCTTTTTTTCACCATTTTTTGAAATGTGCTCTGATTTTTTGAACCAATTGTTTCATCAGAAATCATTCATCATAGCAGCTAAATGGATAATCATCAGCATTCTCAGGTTTTATAATGAAAATAAAGCTAGATGTCCCATGAATAAATGACAGAATTTCAGTGAGAAACCATCATCAAAAATGTAGTCTACTGTCGTCAACGTTAGTTCCTTCTCTCGTTCCGTTTTCGAGATATGAATCATGATGAATTTCCTACAAGAATCCTATCAATTACTAAAAGGAAAAAAGAACAATTCATAGGGCGATCCCAGCAGCGAAAGTAAAAATAAATAACTTCCATAAATACACAATTCAATCTCACGTAATGGATTTTCTAGTTATGACCTAGGTAAATCCACAAAATTGCTTAATTTAATCAGATTTCCAACAATATACCTAAAGTTAGAAAGCTTCTCATACTTGGAACAAATATTGAGGTTGTGAGGTCAAAAAAAGTTAGATTTCTACTACACGAGTATCTGGCGTGTTCCATGAGGTCCACTTGTATATTTATGAAAATTATTCGTTTTTATTTAGTTATTTTTCTTTCACTTATAATTTTCCTTTCTTTATAATCGCCTAACAAAACAATATTTTGCAAAAATTTGTTGCAGTTTTATAGAAAATTCATAGCAGATTCAAAAAGTGGTGACAAAAGTAGTAATGTTCATTAGCTAAATTAAAGTTTTTATTGAGGAAATAAAAGGTGGTATAAATGAGAAACTCATAAAGAGAATATCTTGAGAACTGAACGAGATATGTTAGCGGTTAACACTGAACAATTTTGATAGATCAGTCCTATGATATAACTGTTATTTCCTCTTCCGGAAAACAATAATTTTATTTTTATTATATAATCGTTAAATGCGTAATTTTTGTTATGAAGATTCCCTCATGAATATACCATAATTTGGCGAGCTAAAAACGTTATTAAGATGGAGGTCCCTACTGGATTGTCAGATATTTAACTTAAGGCAGAAAAATAAATATTATAAACAAGTTTGGTAATTATTATTGATTTTAAACTCAATAAATGAGTTTTTCTATCTTCCAATTGTAAAAAAATATTGAAATAGTTACTTATTTATCTGTATAAATAATTGTATATATAATTTTCTTATTTAAGTATATGAATTATTGACTTTTTAAATCCTGTAAATTTTTTCTATCTAGGATAAAGTCAATCTCAATAAAGTTGCCATACATTTACAAGAAATCTTGAGAACAGTCCATCCCAATCTGGTAAGTTTTAATTATAATTAATTTATTTTAAAATATATTTCAATGTAAATGCATGTATTTTATTAAAAATGATAATGTCAATTTAGTACAGGTAAATTACTGTTTTCAGTGTTTCTGGATATATAAGGATTAATGTTTATAAATTGGATGAAGACAATCGGGATAATATTAAGATGTTCTGGAGAACAGTTAAGGTCCTAAAAGGAAAACATAAAAAGCCTTTAAGAAATATCAAAGACCAGAATGGGAACATACTCTTGTAGACGGAAGGAATCCTCGACACATGGAAATGCCACTTTGAAGAACTCTTTAAGAAAGAGGCATATGCAGTCCCTCAAATTATTGCCAATGGTAACACAAGCCAGGAGTCAATAGAAGAAGAGGAGATACCCGATGCCATTGAGAAAATGAAGGCTGAAAATGCCCCAGGAAGAGATGGCATTGGCCCAGAGTTTATCAAATAAAGTGGCCATGAACTGGTGAAGGCCCTTCAAGGGCTATTTCAAGAAATGTGGGATTCCGGGAGAGTACCAGAGGATTGGAACTTCAGTGTAATTATTCCGATACACAAGAAGGGGAGCACTACAGAATGTAAAAACTATAGGCCGATTAGTCTACTTTCTGTTGTATATAAGATATACACATGCATTCTCGAAAAGAGACTACGACGAATTGTGGAGGAACAGCTCGAACCGGAGCAGGCTGGATTTAGACCCGGTAGACAGATGCAGGACCACATTTTTGTTCTTAGAAAAGTATTAGAGGGGGCATGGGACAGAGACAAAACGTTTTCCTAGCCTTTCTCGACCTGAAGGCTGCTTTCGACTCTGTTCCACACCAGGAGATATGGAATGCTTTGGGGAATAAATACTATAAAAGCAATTTATAAAAATACAAAAGGGGTAGTGCGGATCAATGGGAGAGAGACCGATGTATTCCATATGGACAAAGGAGTTAGGCAGGGTGATAACCTTAGCCCTTTTTATATGTTGTATGGATGAGATCCATAAAATATGAAAGAGGAGAACATCACCAACTCTAATCGGTCAATGGAATATGCGTCCTGTCGTCGTCCAGAGCCTTCTCTACGCTGATGATATCGTTCTTCTTGCGGACTCTAAGAGAAGCTACAGCAAGCCCTTGTGGAATGGAAAGAGGAGCTCCAACATAAGGGAATGGCAAAAAATATTGCCAAAAGCAAAGTGCTTATCATATCTACGCATGAACAGGAAGATGTGCGTTTGTTATGCAATGGTGAGGCTCTTGAATTGATGGATGACTTTCCCTACTTAGGAACAATCATAGCAGGTCTGATAAAGTAGATGAAGAAGTAGGCAATAGAATCAATAAAGCAAATCAGATATTTTACCAGATCTGTAATAGCATAGTTGGCCACCGAAATTTAGGGAAAGCGACGAAACTTCACATATTCAAAGCAGTATACCTTCCAACACTTACATATGGGAGTGAAAGTTGGGTCATGCTTGAGAAGCACAGCTGGACAACAGGAGCTGAAATGAAATACCTTCGCAGAGTGGTCGGTAAAACAAGGAGGGACCGAGTGCGGAATATAAACATAAGGGATCAGTTGCAGGTGGCAGAACTGAAGACCTCCATTGAAAAAAGACAGCTCAAGTGGTTCGGCCATGTCTGTCGCATGGACGAAGAATGGGTTCCTAAAAAGGTTATGGAAGCCCACCCAATAGCCAGAAGACCCCGTGGTCGCCCAAGAATCCTCTATGAGGATTATATCCAAAGAATAGGAGGTAATAGAGGAACAACTCTGGCTCAAATGAAGAGGAGTTGTCAGGACCACGAAGAATGGCTCCGATAGATTGTGGCCCCTTTACGCTAAATGGCATGAAGAACGAGGTAGCGAAAGAAGAAGATGTTTATAATATATTAATTATTTTTTCTTGCATTCACGGCACAATTTAATGTTTATGTTTATTTATCATTTCAGATTTAGTTTCTCCTCTGAAATAATTACTTCCTGCGGTGAACCAGCTTGTTAAAGGCAAAAGTTTTTTCTCTTTTCAGAGTACTCAATTCTTTTAATTTTGTATCATTTCCCGGACTGTAAATTGTTTATATCAATAGTATCATGTTGGTTCAGCACACTCCTTCAAATTTTCAAACTTTTTTTTTTAATTTAAATTGCCAAAGCCCAACCTTGCAATTTATCTGATCTCATTAAATTATTTTAGATTCAGATATATGAGGGATTCCAAACTGCGGATAAGATGCATTTCATTACTGAAAGAGTCTATGGGGAGGAGTTGTTCGAGAGAATTGTGGAGCTAGGGCACTACAGTGAAAGGGAAGCTGCTTCACTCATTAAGGATATCCTTTCTGCATTAGTAGTAAGTTTTTCAGTGAATATATTATGTTTATAAGCTGTTATCATTTGTAAAAGATAATCTAGTAATGTCTTGTTTAAATTCATCAAGTCATCAATATTCAGGGAGCTATCATACACCAAAAATTTATAGTGGAGCTTAGAAAAACAATTGATTAACAAAGAAAGGAATAAAAAATATATACTTTTTTATTTAAAAAGAGTGATTATAAATAATAGATTGTAAAACTAAGGTATTTTGTGATACAATCCGAGCAATTTCCATCTATGTTTGCAAAATAGATCTCAAAATTCACCAAAAAAATCCTCTTGAACTTACAAGATAATAAATTAAGGGATTTTGGACATCAGAAATTGATTAGTGCAAATGTAGAAAAAAACAAGCCGATCAGTGTAGAAGACACCTGAATGAAACACTTTTTATCAAACCAAACAAGTGATCCTTGGTTATTTAACTCAGTAAAATATTTTTCTAAAAAATATTTCTTTAAAAAATAAAGTAGAAACTAGTTAATTATTGTCCCTTCATTTTAACTAAGATAAGAATTTGAGAAAAACTGCAAAGGCAATAAAATTAGCCTTGGATGATTAAGAAAGCGGACTAAAGGTTTTCTTTTCGGTTTTAAAGATAGTAGGAAGAATTTCATCAAAAATTACAATTTGAATTTCACATGGGTTTCATAAATATTCTTTATTGTGTAGGATACCTAGCTGCTAATCTTGAAGTTTTTAAGTTTTAAATTAATATTTAGCACTCTGCATTGTTAGTAATTAGTTTTAAAACGAACTTTTAAAATGAATTTTGACAAGCCTGCTTGGTATGTGCAAAAAAAAAAAAAAAAAAACCAACAGAGGATTTAGCTGAAATTTGTTTAAGGAATAAAATTGATAAAAAAACAAAAAATCATTATCGATTAAATCCACCCAACATGCATTTTAATATTTTTACTATTATATTGATATTCTCATATTATAATAAAGCAAGAATATTAAACAACATAATAATATTAAATTGTTGTCGATTTCTGATTCACCTTAAGTAATGAAAAAACACTAAAATAATCATTATAAGAAAATGAAGTAATTTTCTCTTTCTTCAGCAACATAAGGAAAAAAATGACTTTAATTTTATATCTATAAAATTTACAATGTTTAACGTATTATTAACGTAATTCTGATTTATCTGTTCAGTGGCTGCATGAGAAAGGTATCGCACATGGAGATATAAGGCCAGAATCCCTGATCTATAGTAAAGAAGGGCATGATGGAGTTCTCAAGCTGAGAGATGTGTCCTTTTCCAAGTGGTCGCCCAACACTCATGCCACAATTTTTATAGGCAGGTTAAAGTAAACATTTTGTAACATTATATTAATTCTCTAAGCATTCTATTGCAGCATTATATGCACACTATATACATTAAAAGCATTTTTCATTTAGTCTGAATTACGATTTTTATTGAAAGAAAATTACATTTAAAAAAGTTCTAAATTTTAGTAAAATTCAGCACTAAATATCTGAGGGTAACTTTTACATTTTAAAAAAGACTTGAACAGTCAAAAAAATAATGCTTTTCCAAAATAAATTAATAATTATGAGAGTCATTAATTCGTATTGATCTATAAAAGGGAAAAAAAGGTGTTTTAGAATTCCACTGTTAATTTAAATTGAAGTATCTATTTTTGACAAATATTTTGCTCCACTCTATGGATATCCCATTTCTTGCTTTCAAAGCATTGACAATAGCAGAGAGAGGTGAAATGGGACAAACATCAAGACTTAGGCCAGGTATCTGCATCTGTATGCAGGAGATATGATGCTAATAAAGTAGTATTCATAATTGTATTGATTCAAGAACTTAAATCAATCATCCAATACCACTAATAAGTTCAAAAGAAAGTAAAGTTGCATGGAGTACTGATATAAAAATTATGGTAATAGTTGAGCAGAAGATAATAAAAATCTGGAAAAAGTGAGAAGACAAAGCAAGTAAATTACACGTCAAATACTTCAATCACTAATTCACTTCATGATTGAAGAGTACAAAAAGTACTCAGCTCTTTCATCTTGTGCACTTTCAATTTTTACTAATTACTTTAAGGATCATTATACTTTGAATATTTTGCTAAATAATTAAGTATTTATACTACATGAGTTCAAAAGTAGAATAAAATAAAATTATTCTATATATACTATTTGTTCTATACATATTATAGAAATTTGCTCCAAATACCAGATGATCAGAATTTTTTAAAAAGAAAAAAGAAAATTAATACAAATTTAGAATAGAATAGAATAGAAAAGTAACTTTATTCTGGAACTTTAGAATAACAGATATGAACAGAAAAAGAAACATAATATTTATCTGGGAAGGAGGCTAAATTTTACAAATCATAAAGTGTGTAAAAAGTGACAGAAAACAATTTAAAAGAAATATTTAAACAAAAATAATAATATCATTCATTTTATTTGATTAGTTATTTTTACTTTTCAAATAACATTTATTTATACTTTTCAAATAAAAATATTTAAAAATAATAATAAGTAAATAAACAGTACAAATCTTGACAAGGTATTAAGCGATTAAAGAGAATTGATAAATCCATAGCTTTTGTTAAATGCATGAGCTAGCATGCAATAATTTTTTTACATGATGTACAGCTTCTTAAAAACAAAATTAAAAGAACTAAATAACATAATGAATTATTCTATACATTACATTCTAAGCAAATGACTGACCTGCTTAGAGAGCATCTTTTTGGGAAGCTAGGAGGTGTTGGAAAAGAAAGGATTTAAATGACGATAGTGAGAGACTACGACGGATATTAGGAGGGATTGAGTTACATACTGTGGTGGAGTGGGCGAGAAAGGAACGTTCGAATGCTTTAGTTCTGTGTGAACGTATATAGAGATCGGAAAGGGGGGATCTTGTTTTATGGGTGTTGAAGTGAGGATTTGAATTGGAGGAGACTGTAGATATACGAAGGGTGTTGAGAGTAAATGGATTGGTATAAGAATGAACAAAGGAAATATTGTCTTCGGAAGGGAGGGAACAGCCACTTTAACTCATCATAAAGGTGGGACACGCGCGATCGCCTAGGAGAACCAAGCACAAATCTTAGAGAGCAATTCATTATTCTCTTTAGTCTATCTTCTATCATTTTAGAAATTTACTCCTAATCTAATATCAAAAATATTTGTAATAACTGTGTCTATGTCTATTATAACACTATTTATAATAATAGTGTCTATGATAAAGTTCCATAATAAAATTATAAGAAACCAAATTTTTGAAAACACCAACTATACTCAGAAAACCCACCCGTGTATGATTTATTTGAATATTAAATTACATTTATGAAAACATAAGTTTATAATTATTATTTGGCTACTTGATAATTCATATTCTAACATTACCTAGTATTACCATGCAGATGCCCCATCATATATGCATCTAGTCGTAGAATATAAATTTCCCATCAAATCGTAATATGACACAGGATTTTATTAAAACTACTATTGAGCATACACAACTGTATTTGCCTTCTGAAGTAGACTGAATCTATTAGATCATATAAATTGAAATCTTTATATAATTAAAATTAGGAGCATGAGATTGAAAATAAAATAGAAAAAAAAACAGAATTTATAGTAGGGGATTATCATGAAATTAATCCATAACTTGAAAGGAAATTGTTGAAAGAAGAGAATAAACAGCAAGACAGATTTTATATTTAAAATAAAAGCATTTTCAAGAAATAAAATTTCCTAAAGAAGGGATAAACTTCTGAAACCAACATAGTATTTAGTTAGTTAACCAACATAGAATAATTTATTAGTTAGTCGTTTATGTCCCCGGCCTAACCTTATAAATATAAATCCATTTATTTTATTGTACAGAAGGAAAATAGGAGACAAGAACAATATTCGATTCAATTCAAGTACACTGGTAGGCTAACTCACAGAACCTTGACTCATGACCAGACAAGAGTTTATTAACCTACACTTTAATTTTTTAATTTTAAAATATTTAGGGAAATATTAATCATTTAAACAAATAAATTTAGTCTGTTACAATAAATTATAATCTTAATTACAGCACCAGAAAAAGAAGCACCTACAACTGCAGGTGACATGTGGAGTCTGGGAATCGTACTGTATATAATGTTAGTAACAAGGTTTTATTTTTTTTGTCCAATATATATTAATGAGGATCATTTAATTCTTTCTTCTTTTAGGTTATGCGGCATAGAACCTGGTGCGGGTGAAGTGTTCACAGAACTAGTACCTGGTCTTTCACTTCCTTGGTGGGAGGAAATATCCAATAATGCTAAAGAAGTTATACAAAGGGTAAAAAATCTGAAAATGCTTATAGAATTATCTATTTACTTTTATATACAGCATTAGGGTGGCTGGAAAGTATTGTTTGTTTTTTTGCTTACAGTGATATTGTTTGTCATTTATCAGTTCATTGTGTTCTTCAAAGTCATGCCCAAGACATTTTTAAGGTTAGAGTGACTTGTTTGCTTCTGAATAATGAAATTTTCACTTTCTATTTTCTATTTATGGTGAAATGGCAGCCAAAATACCAGAAAAGGTACATGGGAGACATTCTATACTTTTTGTGTTTCACGAGGATAGTAAAGCAAGAGCTACTATCAAAAAAAGTTATGATGATTATCCTAATGCATTATACTACTCTACTTTAATAGTTCTGTAAGTATAGTATCTTCCTGACTAAGGGGCATTAGTGTTAAACATTATTTTTATTTCTTTTGCAGCTTTCAAGAATTTTGACACTTCCTTAATTGCTTCTAGGATCAATTCTTGGTAGCACTATTGATCCCACCGATACAATAAACTATTATACTCAGTGAGGAGGGTTCCAAAAGGGGATATTTAGTGGCCCTGTTACTTTAATTTCTCGTTATTCAAAATTAATACCATTTATTTACATTTATACCATCAGAATCACTGATGTGTCTACTACTAACCAGATCTTATTAAATTTACTTTGATCCTTACTTCTTTCCGTTTTTCATCAATGCCATTGGGTCTAGTATTATAGTTTCTAAGTCTTCTCCAAGATCAGTATTAATTTAGTAGTTTTTTTTTCTCTTTATTTCCAGATCGGCTATTCCTAGCCTTACATGGTTTTTTTAATAATGAAATTTTAAGATTTAACAGTTAGTGAAAGTGTGGGTTTCATCTCATGCAAGAGGCACCCCTAACTGTACATTATCAGATTATTTACAGAGAAGATGTAAATATATAATAGCGTTTTTTCATATAAAAGAATAATAGTAGTTTGAATATAAAGCATGTAAATAAGTAAACAAAAATAACATTAATGTAATAATAAACAGAACTATAGTACTATAAAACGGAAAACTGAAAGAAAACAGGATTATATTACATTTTGTTAAAACGATTGGTGAGAAACGTTATCTATTGAGATCACATCAGAATATCTTTCAAGAGTCTTGGTTTTAGTCTTGGGGATGAAACAGGTTCGCCTATGTTGAATGCTACAGCTCCTTGGACTGCTGGTAATCCGGTCTTAAATCTTCTGTAACGTATATTAATTTAGTAATTTAGGCAGCTTTGCTTAAGAACACCATGTAGACCAGCACAGAAGCCTTTGAAAATGGTAAAAAGGGAAGCGAATATAACAAAAATGAAAGGAAAAATAATTTACGTTCGATCTGAGGTCGGGAAGTGGGAGGGGGGAGGTTTTAAGGATAAAAAACCGTTTACCTCGATTTCCGGCAAAACTGCAAGTCCTGTGTAAAAAGGTTAAATGGCAAAGTTGTAGGTAATAAAAAGATCTACAACTTTTGTATTTACACTTTTTTCACATAACCTCAAAATTTATGTGAAAAATTCAAATAACCAAGTTTTTGGTTTTTTATTTTCATCTTTTACAAAAAAAAAAAATTTCACGAAATTTGGTTAAAACTTACTTTATTATGTCCCAAACACACTGTAATTTTTTTTAATTTAAAATATTTATTTTTTCACCTTATTTTGATTTGATATCGAAAAAGCACCCTAATTTTCAATCGAAAATTCACGCGTCAAAATATCTGGGTTTTTTTAAAAAAGTCGGTGGGATTTTTGTTCGTTGAAATCTCTACCTTCTGATGGTGTAAAAGAAATGTACGTTACTATGGTAAATGTTCTCAGAAAATGCAAAGAAACGAAAAAAACTCGAATCCGAAATTTTTTTTTAATCACTATGTACAATATTGAGCTATTTATTTAAAATTAATTTCATCTGAATCAGTAACTTCCTCTTCCACATTGGAGTATTTTTCAGAACCATGACAATTTAGCATGAATTCGTGCATTTTAAACCATGTTTTCGGCAGCCACATTTTAAACTATTACATCCAGTTTCACAGCTGCAGCAAATAGTTTTGAGCAATATTTCCGGAATTAATTCCTTTTCTGTAAATTTGAGCATAATGCCACGTTGATGTTGCTTCCAGCCCCAATCTGTTGTCAGTTTGTTACCCAGCCAAATTTGAAGCTGATAATATGGCCTGTAACAATGTTGTTCTGCTGCACCTTCTGTATTTATAAATAAATTTGATTAATTTTAATCCATTGTTTTCGATATCTTCTTTGTTTGCATCTTTTTATAAGAAATATTGGCCAAATTTGACAATTTTTTATCGTCCAATAATGAATTTACGATACTTTTTTTTCCTTTTCCTGCGATTCCATATGTTGTATCGCAACCAGAAAAATAATGTAACGATATTTTTGAAGGATTGATATTTCAAACTATTAGACGTGAAAAATAGATCTTTTACATTTCCAGAATCTGGCTTGAGAAAATAAATGTCATGATTATTTGAATTCAATTGATTCAAAAGGACCAAAAGATCAATATCTTGACCCACAACAATGACAGATTTATAAGTATCTCTGGAAATTTTTATCGAGGTATTGCACATTGTACATAATGATTAAAAAAAATTTTTCGGATTCGAGATTTTTTTGTTTCTTTGCTTTTTCTGAGAACATTTACCATAGTAATGTATTTTTTTTTTTTACACCATCAGAAAGTAGAGATTTCAACGAACAAAAAGCCCATCGACTTTTTTTAAAAAAGTAGATATTTTGACGTGAGAATTTTCGATTGAAAATTAGGGTGCTTTTTCTATATTAAGTCAAAATAAGGTGAACAAATAAATATTTTAAATAAAAAAATTACAGTGTGTAAAAAAACTAAGTTTTCACCAAATTTCGTGAAATTTTTTTTTTTGTAAATGAAAATAAAAAACCAAAAACTTGGTTATTTGAATTTTTCACATAAATTTTGAGGTTATGTGAAAAAAGTGTAAATACAAAAGTTGTAGATCTTTTTATTACCTACAACTTTGCCATTTAACCTTTTTCCACAGGACTTGTAGTTTTGCCGGAAATCGAGATAAACCGTTTTTTACCTTTATAACCCCCCCCCCCTCCCACTTTCCGACCTCAGATCGCCCTTAAATTATTTTTCCTTTCATTTTTGTTATATTCTCTTCCTTTTCCAATGGGTTTCATTCTACTATAACTTTTTTTGTTTCTAAAATTATCGACCCTGGTCTAATGGGTAAATAACTAATATTAAGTATTTTAACAACTTTACTTAAAGCTTATCCAGAATGGATTACTTCCCAAATATTCAATTACCTGGAATATGGATCGGATAAGTTACTTTTGATTTAAATTGTCATTAATATTTAGCAGAATTAGATTATTTATTAATTATTCAAATAAAAATAATTAAACGTTAGGAGTAAATGAAATTTCTTTTTGCTAATAAAGAATATACATTCGGCTGTAGAGTATTCTTATTTTCTTCTTTTTTTTTTTTTGTATTCTCTAGTTTACAATCAATAAATTTATAAGTAAAAAGTAAAACTAGTTAGATTTTTTCATAATCATTTACATAATAATTTTGATTATTTCATACATAGTTTCTATTCACCAGATGCTGGACCTCAATCCATGCAGCAGGCTTAAAGCCAATGAAGCTTATCAAATTCCATGGGTACTAGGATCTGTTACTCGGGAACAACATTTAGAGGCTGCAGTTAAAAGACTTCGAGAATTTAATGCAAAAGCTAAGTTTAGGGTAAGTAATTAAACTTACTTAAACTTAAATAACAACTAAAAGAATATTAGCAAAAGATAACTAATAATAACAAAGCAATATTCTTAAACATCCTTATAGTGGAACTATAAGGATGGTATAAATGTAAAAACTCTTTCTGGGGCTTCTTATAATTTTTAATACTGCATGGATTACCAAATAACAAATATATATATACACACCATAACATTATTTACCACCATAATAACATTAAGAAAATAAAAATATTATTTAATCCATTCTATATGTGTTTCTTCTGGTTTTGACTGTGTAGTCAAATTCTTTGCCGAATTTTCGCTGGCCATATTGCAAGCTTCCTCAGGGCTTAATCTGAGACTAAAAATGTTCTTCTTCTACTTCAGTATTTAAAGCATCTGGGCCCGTGGGCGGAGCCTATTCCTCCAATCATCTGATTGGGTGGGTTCCGACCGTGTGGCCTCTGATTGGGTGGGCTCAATTGGCTGACTTCCGATTGGTTTGCCTTTTCTTTCAAGTTTTTTGGTTTGTTTTTTACCACAAAATAAGGACAAGCCATACCATTGACAAAAAAATAAGTCAAATTCTGAAAATAAGTCAAAGATGACTTAGGCCTAGAGACACCAGGAGTCTACAGCAATCCATGTTCATGTGGGAAGGAGTACATTGGGCTAACAGGAAGACTAATATGTACAAGACTTGCAGAACATATTAGAAGCGTAAAAAAGATAGATAGCAAGTCATCAGCATTGGCAGAACACTTTGTGAATACCAACCATGCCACAAGTTTGACTAAATTAGAGTGTTCAAAGAGTGTAATAACACAACAGAAAGAAAGATATTAGAAGCAATCGATTTAGTAAAGCACCCGGAAAATTTCAACAGAGAAGATGGTTACAAATTAAGCAAATTGTGGCTCCCAAACATACCAGTGGCCAAAAACAAACCAAAAAACTTGAAAGAAAAGGCAAACCAATCGGAAGTCAGCCAATTGAGACCCACCCAATCAGAGGCCACTGGTATGTTAGGGAGCCACAATTTGCTCAATTGGCTGTGGCAATTTAAGAGAGTGTTAAAAATAGTATTATTTGAAATCACACTAAATACAAATATACTAAATGTTTTTCCATTCCAGGTAGCATCAAAAGCTGTATTGGCAACAAGGAAACTGAGCCTGCCCTTTCTTCGAAGAATGGAGCTTAGATAAGTAAATCTTAAACAAGATTTAATAACATACCCTTAAATCCATTGATGTTTGTTATCTACATTTTCTTAAAATTATCTCTTTTAAATTAATTATTTGTAAATAAAAGCTTAGATAGATTGATTTTTTCTCAATCATTATTAACATAAAAATTAATAATACATCTCTGCAACAAATGTTATACACATCTGTTGTTCTGTTTTTCAAAAGTGTAATATGTATTAGTTCCTAAGATAAAGTGGCGTATCTGAAAATGTCCAGTTTAAATTATGGTTGCTGAAATAAAGTGCTTAACTTCTTAACTAAATTGTATATAAGGTATTTTTGCCATTGTAATGTGAATAGAAAACTACGAGTTAAGTTAAAATGTAATATAACCCAAAAAGGGCAGAATTTGGAGTACGCCACTTTGCCTTTGGACCAATAGTATGACCATAACATTAAGTTCTTTCATAAACATGAGTTCTTTCCAACAGTTGTCTAATATTACTGTCGACTTCTTCAGAGAGTGATTGAAAGTATGAAATTTTTTTACAGCTACATGATATATACATGAGATATTTTGGTCGATTCTCATAATTTTAGGTGGTTGAATCCAAATATTAAAAAAAAAAAATGTTAACACTAAGTAATATAACATATCGTCGCTGTCAAAACAATACCGCCTATCTACAACTTTTGGAGAAAATGAGTTAGTAACGGTAACGCATTCTACAGGTTGAATTACACACTATTAAAAAAAGTTTCCAAGGTTGAACACAAGGCAGTGCTGTAATTAGCAATTGAAAGATAACCAATATACATAAGATAATATAACATATGGCGCGGTTTTTTCTCTCTCCTGTAAAATCGCCCAAAGTGTAGATAGGTAGTATTGTATTGACAGCGACGATATTATCCCTTTATGTTCCGAGATTTTAGAAACTGCTTCGTAAATTATTTCATATGAATTTTTTCCTGAGGAAACAAGAAAACTTTTTTGACTTTTTTTCATGTGTTAAAAGTTTTCTGATGAGGCCAAAATTTAAGAATAAATATATTTTAAAATAAAAGGTAGTAAAGATCAGAATATATTAGAATTTCCTCAGACTAAACATTTTTAATTCCATCGTACTTTAATAATATAGTTGATAAATGTATTTTTTAAATGTTTTTCTGAATCGCTCAAAAATCTAAACAAATCAGCCAAGATATCTATGTGATTATATTTTTAGACATGTATGATTAATGCAATATGTAATAATTTAAAAATATATATATTTTTTATTTTTTTCATGAAATATTTTTATAAATTAATTTTAGGTGAAATATGATAAACAATACTTCTTAAAGTTTATAAATGGCTTATATTCTTCCAATTTAAAATTAATAGAACCTAGTTTATATAGTTATTTTATACTTTAAAACTTTCCTCTCACTTATCTATAAATTTTATTAATCATTGTCCACTAGCTTTTTTTAATAAAATAAAACTTTGGTCAAAGCTTAAACTAATTTGAAGAGTCTGAAGATATTGTGTGACACATATTTAAAATAAAATAGGACTAAGTTTATGCACAATGTTTTCAGCCCTTCTTTTTTTCAAATTAATCCTTCATGTCTCATCCTAGATTTTATTTACCAAGATGATATAAAAATCATTTGCCACAACCATTTAAAAATATTTTCATTAGAAAACTAATAATATATTGAACTATATCTAACTTCACAAAACCAAAAAGTAAATTAAAATTATATACATAAAAAAATATAAAAAGTATAAGTTAAGCATTCAACTCTCTAGAAAATTTGAAGATGCCTGGAAATTATTTGCCAATGCTGTTAATGCTACCATGGGAGTAAATTGGAAAGGAATAGTACAGACATACTTCACTTCTCAAAAAAATTATTTAGGATACAAAAAAACAAAGAAAATATTAATATCAAAAACTCATCAGTGTAAATAGCTCTATAAGAGCTCACATTTAATTTCCAGTTAAAACGATTTACCCTGTGATTCTTAATCTTCAAGAAATTAAGCTTGTAATGGAAAACATGCAAACATTTCAGTTTTTTTCTTAAACAAAACATCCATCTGTTTGAAGATAGTAGCTTTGTATAGCCAGACAAGGTTTTTTTTTTTACATGTAATGTCCCATAGTTCAATAATTCACGCTCAAATCATCTCCTAAATGAGTACTCTATTTTGGTCATGACCTTTGTTTTATCTAATGAATGATTGATCACGCAAACAAAAATAATTGGCCTTAAATTGTTGAGAAATGAACTTAACCCTAATTCCAGATTCTGGAATTAGACCAACCTGGAAATACATTAAATAATTTTAATATTTTCAATTAAGGAGCTTGAGAAACAGATGGACTCAATGTCCATACCTGTGTCAAGTGTGGTAGACTTTTAACAATCATATGTTTGCGAAATGTCCTCAGTTTTCTATAATAAGGCCAAATCTTGAAAATATGTTGGACATTAGTTGGAAATTGTTTTCCTCATCTACATAACAAGAGAAAATCCTGAGGCTTGGTTTCACAAGCTGCTTTCAACAATTGACTTGACTAAATAATAAAATAAGATTTTCAATTTTACATTAGTCAGCAGAAAATCATTATAGTCTAATTCAATTTTTTTTAAACAGAAAGTATTATGTAGAAGTAGGTAGTAACATAACAGCAACAGCATACATTTTAAACTGCTTTTTATTCATTAAGAAGAACTTAGTGTCAGGAGGACAGTAAATCAAAAACTACTTGTAATTAAAAACCCAAATTTTTCACCTAACTCTCCACATTCCAGTGCCCTAATTATGGCCGAAGAGTGGATGATGATATGTGCTGGACATGGACATGAAATATGCTTTTCCAATTACTTTAATAACTTACCCACCCCATGACAAAGTACGATACCTTAGATTAATATTTGATAGGAGAATGACATTGACATGGAATTCTCATTTTACAAAAAAATATCACTAAGAGCTTTTCAAACAAATATAATAACACCTATCACAAAAGCACTATGGTAAAAACTGATTTAAAAATGCCCACAGTTGGCAACTAATAGGAACTTACTACTGATATTTTCAAGAAAAACTAAATTAGTCAACATTTTTGATTTGAAGGGAAAAGATTTGTCCTGGCGGGGATTCGAACCTGGGTCGTAGGCAGACGACCCGGGCCCGAATCCCGGCTAGGATAAATCTTTTCTTTTCAAAACAAAAATATCTAAAAATAATTACCATCAAAATAACAATAAATTGTAAAGTAGTAAACCATTCCCTTTAATGAAGCCATAATTATGAAGAAATCGGTTAAGGTTGCAATCAATGAAAACACATTTTTTTCTCTCTTAATATTCCTTAGGGGCACTGTGGCTTGCTTTAATTTGTCAAAAGAACCTTTATATCACCGCTTATGGCCCAAGCAATTGAAGCAATGTTAAACAAATAGAAAAAGATCCTTCACCCAGATCCTTTTTAGTCTTCTACTAGTGTTCTCTAGCATGAGAGTCATGGCAATTTATTCTATCGGAGCTTTGGGCGTCCATGTAGTAGTTAGTTCCAATTATTTTGTCAACTGTTGGATTTTTAAGTCATTATACAAAGTTTTGAAACATTTTCACATGTTATTATTATCTTTCTGGCAATGCTTTAATTTTTCTAGATAAATCTCTTATTCATTTCAATGATCTAAGACCTTTAATCTACATCAATTCTGAAATAACTCATTTTTCTTCAAGGAAGTTCAAGCAGAAGTCAAACCTTAAGTTTAAAGAGTGTAGTTAATTTAAAGAAATAAATTTACTTTAATACTAAAATTAGATATAATTTTTAGGTAATAAATTTTAAAAGAAACAAAAATCAGTAGTAGTTCATGTTTTATTTGAGTTTTTTTGTTCTTTTTTTATTTACTAACAAAAGTAATTAAATATAAATAATTGGTATACTTTTCTCTATAACAAAATTAACTATCCAATAAATAAACTTAAAAATAAGTTTACATAGTCTTGACTTTATACAATCATATATATTCATTTTGATACACTATTTACAATTATTTATTCTTGAAATATGAAATTAAAATTTAGTGGTAAGAAATACACAGATAAAAGGATTCATATTCTATCATCTGTGGAAGATTATAGATGATAACAAATTCCCACGAGAATAAAATAATTTGAAACAAGTTAAAAATAAATTTCTAAACAAATAAACTTAAAAATGAATGAAATCAATAACAATTTCTGATAGAAAAATTAACACTTCAAATACTGGTTACGTGAATGAAATTATTTCATTAACAATTATAGTTTAGTTAACAGATATTTTTACAAAGTACATACAAATAAATATGTCATTAAGACTTAAATACCATTATAATACAAGTAAAATAAAAATAAAATAAATTGTATCATTATGGCAACGAACCTCAAAGCATCAATCTCTGCTAAATGGTAGAATTGTGAATTTTAATGTCACTTTTTACAGCAAAATGTATACTAATTTTTTATATTTAAAATGTATTGTTCATAATATACATTTATAATAAATAAAATGGTATTATTACTATTTCCATAAGCCATCATACTCCCAGATAAATGTTATATTGTACTGTTTGTTAATATTGTATTATATTTCTTTCCTTTTATAAATTCACAAACACAAATTTGTTGATTTATGATATTTAAATAAATGAAACTTTAAGATTCGTTTCCATGCCTAATACCAAGATTTGTAAATCACTCTCGACTGAAAAAGATTTTGAAACTATAAAATGCTAGTAGATGAAACAAATAACTCAGTTGGCATTGAGCTCAGAAAATAACGACAATTTTGATTGTTTTGAATTGAGCATTACTAGTACATTTTTAGAACCAATTAAAAAAATTATTCTTCAGATTTAAAAAAAAAAAGTTATTTTAGAGCCAAGTCCAGGAGCCCAATTTTTATAGCTCAACCAATTTCTTATCTGAATAAGAAAAAATAATATAAAATATAAGAAGTTCTCATATTTTTAAAACTTAAATGGATCGAATTATAAAATCACCCACCAAACATTTAAAAAAAACACTGAAAAACAATATTTGGTACAACAAATATTTATATAATAGGAAATAAATAGAAAACAGATTTCTAAGTTTTCTAACTTATCTTAGAATAAGAAATAATCTTCTTTTTAAATAACATTAAAATATAAGAAGAATAATTTAAATAAATAAATTATTCGATAGTAATTTTAAACCATTTATGAAAAAAAAATACACCAATATAAATCTAAAGTTAACAGTTTTTAAATGTTCAATTAACCATTTAACAACAAAATTAACATATTTTTAACATGAAAATTTTGGACAGTGGGGGTTAATTACAAGTTTTTTACACATATTTCTTTTTTTAACATTTTTCATTTTAAAAAACTGAAATTATTGTTACTTACTATATAACTCAAGAATGTTATATATTGCTTAAAACTCATGCAATTTTTCATATCATGATTGTCTGTCTTTATATAAAGTAGTGTTAGTGATATATTATTCCAGTAACACATATAATCATGGTTAGGATGTTTGATTACTAAATTATTTTTTTATTTTTTTCAGCTCACTTTAAAGCATGAGATTCATTAGTGAAAAACATTTTACCATAATGAAATTTGGAATTCATTTTTTAAAACAGTATACTAAGAATATCGGAACATTAGCAAGAGTTTTTATTTTCAAATTATTTTTAACAAAGGTCAATATAAAAAATGATCCAAAAGTTATTTTAAAGTGTTTAATATTCAGCAAAAAACTAAAATGTATGAGCTGCGACAGTTTTCCAAGCCATGAATGGTATAATTTTATTGAGACACTCCGCCTTAAAACATACCTATCCTTTTTAGTGATATGGTATTTTTAGCAACACCGGTTTTTTTTTAAAGAAACCTAATTTCTAGGTAGTTGAAAGAAACTGTTGGAAATTAGTTTATTTTAAAATATAATGCTTGTTTTAAGTTATGAAAAGTACCTTAATATAGTTGCTAGCAGAAGGTAAAAAACAATTACTAACAAATATTTAAAATATTTTAGAAGTTTTAGTTTTGGTAGTAACCACGTTTTGAAAGAGTGTCTCAATTAGATTATACAAAAAAAATTACTTCCATCTGTATAATTAATAATTCAAAAAAAAAAAAGTTCTAAGCCCAAATTCTTACAAAATTAAGTACATGAGCCATGTAAAGAAAATAAATGATTACTTTGAATAAAATGAAAAAAAAAATTAATTATCTCAATAGTTAACACACATATAATGTAACTATTTTTATTAATGAATAAAATGTTGTATCATATAATAAATGTAATAGTTGTGAAAACTATTTTTACTAATGAAACTTCAGTTTCCTAGTTGGTTGCAGAGAAAGGTAACTATATTGCATCAAAAACTATATTAAAATTAAAAGCTCAATGTCATTTAGATATAATAAATGTTAATCACCTAATCTCTAGAAAAAATACAGAAAATAAAAGCACTTACATATAAAATTATTAAACAGCATATATTAACTTGTACACATTCAAGAAAGCACACACACATACAACAAAAACAATGATATCAAAATTATAAATATAATTTTTGTAATATATTAAGACTAGTTAAATTGTTAATGAAGAAAGTTTAAAAATAATGCAATGGATTAAAAACTATAGCAGTATTTAACTTTTAAAAAATTATTTGCTGGAATCTACTCTATCTTTAAAAAAAAACTTACTTCATTTTCTAATGATAAACCAATGCATCCTTGTGAATATTAAAAAAAAACAAAAAAACAATTCGTCTTTAAATAGAACAAAGAATAGCAAATTTTCTTCTAAAAGAAAGAAAAAAGTACATAAAAATGTATAACAATGAACAAAACTTCCAATGCAGTTTTATAAAATCAAAGCTCTAGACTTTATCCTAACTAAAAAAAACTATACTAAATTTATGCCATTACTACCTTTCGATTGCTCATGAAGGAAAAATTTAACTATTCAGTCACTGCCTCTTCTAATAGAAAACAAAGTATAATGAGCACGATGAATTTCATTGGCACATATAAAACAAATTTCATGGCCAAAATAACAAATAAAATAAAAATAATAGAGAGAGATAGAAGATATATATATAGAGAGAGGGATTTACAAATCACCAATTATTTACAATTAGCCAGGGTATATTAGGCATTAATAGTTAGATTCCATTTAGCGAGATTCATAAGGCAGGTATTACGACGGCGCTGTATTAGAAATGGCTTTTAAAAGAACAGCAGAGTGACTTGATGGGGGTAAGCGTGAAAGGTGCCTTGCAAGGATGGTGCTTGGGATGCCAACAACTGGTCTCTCGACTGCTTCCACGTCACTACTAGCTGATACCACGCAACCCAGGAACTTTAGCCATATCTCCTTAACTTCTGATGTAGGATTGACTGTGAGTATTGATTCGGCCCGCTCTATCATGTTCGCCAGCACAGAGACTCCTAACTGGGAGAGTAAGATGTGATATTAAAAATTATGTTGACACATATTTCATAATACAATTAGGTTGGATACCTTATTAGAGAAATATTTAAAGAGAAAGATTGTAAGTTGTGGTCAGGGAAGGTATGGTGCACTTAATATAGTTCATTACCATTCCACACGACCAATTCCTTATTGCATCTTTTTTTAATCATAATATCAATGAATAAATCATTCATGAAAATAAATTACAAAATTATCAACTCAATATGTATAAATATACTGTAGGTTACTCTATAGTTACATTAATAAACAATTCAGTATACTCCCGATCCTAATAAAATTCATCACATCTTAACGCCTTACAGTGTTTCGAAATATAGTAGAAAACATACAGTACAAAATTTTAAATAAAGTAAGAATAGTTAAAAAAATAGAAATTGTTAAATTTCTGCTGAAATTACCAAAATGCTTACAATCAGATTTCATACTGAAGCAAATATATTTTTAATAAATAGGCAAAGAAGCTTTTCATTACTATATAATCCTTTTAAATTCTAGTTAAGGGGGAATAGCCCAACAGAACTTTCTTAAAATAAATTTTAAAATGGTTTACATTGATGTTTCGCAGAGATATACAGATTCAGAATTTTAAATTTGTCTAAAAAAGTTCTAATTTTGTAAAAAAAAAAAAAAAATCCATAAAGTTTTGAAACAATTGTTTATAAAATAGACATCTACATTCTATAACCTAATAATTTGTGCATCCTGATAATTTTAAACCTATAAAGCCAGTATCCAATTAGAGGGTTACATGGGAAATGTGACAATGAGCCAATAGGCTGTTATCAGGGCTTCATTTGTAATATCATCAAGTCATCAATTTAGCAAGTGAGAAGTAAACGGGTCCTAAATAAACATACCTTGTTTTCCAATAATATAGATAAGTGTGGCTGAAGGTGGCTAGCAAGAGTGTTAAGCGTTTTTAGGGTCGTTGTAGCTAGATAATGCCTAACAGCAGGAAGAGCCCTAAGCAATGTCTGATCTGTGTCCCTTTTCGCTACAGTCGGTAGAAATACAATCAGCCGCTCAGCAAGTGGACCAGAAACATCTGTGTGAGGGAGAATTCGCAATACCAGATTCTGAAACAACCAGAAAATATACTATGAATAGTACGAGAATTCAAATTTATCAAAATACCTTAATATTTGTCCCTTTTATCCTATTTCGTAATTCTATCTTTCTGTGGCCAGCAACATATTTTCAATTTGGTTTATATAAAATAATATTTTTGTGTTCTGTTATATTATGAGTATAATATAAAAATAAAAAAAAAATGATATCAACAGTTCAGTATCGAAGGCATTAAAATAGTCAATAAATAAAAATTATCGGAATGATAAATGAACGGAATCTAATTTTTGATGTCAAATTAATTTCTCAAGTAATTAAACTATTCATACTTCACTATCTTCATAAATTTCATAATTCTTTCACTCTTATTATTTTTTAACTTTTATTTTAAATATTAACCATTCGTTCTCAATATTTTATTCAATGATCTCTATTTATTAACTATATCATTAATATCTTGACATTCCACTCTTGATGTTATTCTGTTCTTTCTTGATGGTCTAAAAGTTAGGCTGAAACGTGAGCAAACAGTAAGTCTTAAGTTAACAGTCTTAAATTAACAGTAAGGTTAATTTAATAATGTATTGAATTTCATTGACTCTACCCCAACTAATGTCTACTAATTTGCTTGCATTACTGAACAAATATTATTTTCAAGTATAGAACAATTTTATTATTATTTTCAATGAATTAGAACACCATTTTTATTCTCAGAGTAAAATGTCGCTGAACTGTCGACTTAATTTTAAGGGAAAACGATAATTAGTTGTTTTGTATTTTTTAAACTAGTGATCAGGACTGTTGCGGTCTGGAAGAAATCGAAGTATAGCAATGTTGGCAAAGAAAGGAATAAAAAAAACTGAAATATTTACTAAAAATACAAACCTTGCCCTTTCTTATACTGAGCACAGTTCTAAGTTTATCATCTTTTAAAAGTGCACTAACAGCTTTAGTAAAAACTTCTGTAGGATTGACATTTTCTGGTGGATTTGTTGCTAGTGACGATAAAACCTCTTCTGCCAATAGAATAGAAGAAAATAACTGAAACAAAATTAATTAGAATTTAGACACAGATTTTGCTTTCAGAATAAATTACTATAAATAATTTAAAAAATACTTTGGATACTATAACACTTTTATCTTGAGGTTTCCCAAGTATTTTTTGTGCTCTCCACTAATCTGGTTATTAGTTCCAAGTTGCTATTATCCAATATTCAAAACTTACAATTTTTAACTAATTGTATTTATTGAGTATTTTCAAAATTCTCTTTGGGCATGATGTAACTTGCAAAACTTCAAGAGAAATATCTGTTATTATTATATTATTATTTACAAATGTTTTAAATATACATATAGCTTTGAGGTGAACTAAAAACTGATTAAGAGCCCAGAAAAAGCTACTCTATCTGTATTCTGTAGTTCAATATAATATAAGGAGACATTAAACTTCAAGTCTTCATCACTGCATTTTAATCTGTAACCATTTTTATGTTTCCACCATATGTAAAATAAAATATTACATGGTGATCACTAAAAACGTTTTTATATAATTGAGAGATATACAGTTATCGTTAATTAAAGTAATATCTACCATCTGAAAAGACTTGGATGTTTGTAGGTTAATTACGATATATAAATTTGGATTGGATTAAAAAATTTTTTTTAAATTAAAAGTTGTTAAATAATAAAAAATCATTATAATTAAACATTAAAAGTGTATTTCACCAACTAAAAATAAACATATTTTTAAAAAGATTTCCACTCATTAAATTTTTGAAAATTAAACAAAATAAAGACGCAGAGGATGTAAAAAAAAATCATAGTAAAAAGTAAATATAAAATACTTTAAACATACGTGTTCAATCTCTAAAAGCAACTGCTTAATCTTCCTAGAAGATGGTAGTGCAGTAACACCTTGACCAGGACAATCAACACTTTCAACAACGTCAGTATCAATTATTTTCCTTGGAGCCATTACACTGCCAACCTGCAAGAATTTTTTAAATATTTATATTACAAAGGTATGACTAATAATTCTAACTAAAATGACATAAGAAGTGCCAAGCACCATTTATAACCCTTTTAAAGTCAGCAATGAAATGTCATTGGTTTTAACACAGGTAAAAAATAGCAAACGATTGATACATAGCCTTTAGTTAATGTTATCTGATATTTAATATATGTAATGATGTGTTAATATTCTTATTGTAAGATAACACATATCAAAAATAAATAAATACAAAATAAAATTACAGTTGTTACGCGCTAAAAGGATTAAATGCAGAAATAAAAATCTATTTATAACTACTTTTTAAATAACACTAGAATAAGTCCAATTGTTTCTAAAAAGTTATAATTTAATTTTTGCTAATAGTGAAGGGATATATATTTTCTGGAAACCACTTTCGTTCTATTCTACAATGAAACAGGCCAATATCAATTAAAAAAAAGAAGAAAAACAAGATCAACCAACACACATATCAATCAAAGATACAAAAATATTGAAGCCATGCTGCATTAAAAGAAAAAGTTTTTTTTTTCAAAGAGAAGCAAGGCTTAATCATATATACACACAAGATAATGTTCAAGCCTAATCTAGTGAGAGTCAAGAAGGAGGAAAAAATGGAGGATCAGCAAATCATAAAAGCTCAGAGTAGGAAAGAACATTACATTATATAAAAATTTTAAAAAACAAAACAATGGAGTACAAGCTGTCACAATCACAAAAACAATATATATAAAACAATAGTCCCTGTTTTTTTATGAACAGTTTATTGGTATGACTTTCTTCTAAAAGAGATCTAGAGGCTCTAACACATAAGATTGTCAGAAACATAAAACATGTTCTTGAAGAATACATAGTAGACTCCCAAAAGTTTGAAAATGTACAGTGGACAGTAGACTCAACAATATACAGTGGCGCCCATTTAACAGGCTCCTCAGCTCAGTTTAACCAACAGTAATAATGAAAAAATAAATAATTATTTTCACAAATTTGATTAGTTTAAGCATTTATTATATCTTTGGAACTGAATTATTTTGAAACTAAAGTTTCACTGACTTCAATAACATAAGAACAAACTAATGAAGATCTATAACTATAAATATTAAACAGTAATGAGCAAAAAGAAAAAAAACTATGTAAATACCTGCAGTTTCCCTAATGAGTTTTCAAATTGGAGAGGAGTATAAGTGTGCTTAGTGAGCGATGGTACTTGTAACAATTTGATGTTACCCTTTCTACCATGAGCTCCTTGCTGCCGATGCTGAAACATCTGAAACAAAAAAATGCTTAATACTTGACCGGTTATAATTTGAATTTCTAACAAGAATATTCAGTTTTTCTGTTTAAATTTAAATAAATTGTCCGTTACCTCTCAGGATTAAATTTATATGAGCCAGTAATAGCTTTGGTGAAGCTGTGGTAAAATAATTAGAATGTTAATATAAACAAAGCATAAAGTAGTTGTTTTTTGGAAGCAATCATAAAATGTGATAGCTATTAACTAATTATAAAATATTATTAAATAATAAATTGAGGAAGATCATATAAAAATATACCAGGTAATAATAATCATCCTGATAGGGATTATTAGTTGACAACTGCATAAGTTGTATAGAAGCGAGCCATTGTTTTTCCTTTGGAGTCATCAACCCAGCATACTCATCTCCTGGTTGTGCAGGCAACTGAGGTGGTGGAACTGGTAACCTAGTCTGGGGCACAGGTCGACCAGGCGCTAATCGCACAATAGGAGGAGGAGGTGGTATCCTCAATGCACCAGCTTCTGTAATCAGAATTATAATTATAACCACGAATATATGTAATTTGTAATTAAAACAAAAATATGTAATAAAATTAATTATCCCATTTTATAGCATGTTCAATATTACTGGTATTTTCATATGTGAAAGAACTAGTCTGACTAGTGCGTTTCAGATTCAATAATTTTTTCAAAGGGATACAGGTTGATTTTTCAAATCGACGATGAACTAAAATCTTTCAAAACTGCAAAACAATGTTTGTTTACCTTTCTGCACACAGTTCCATTGCAGCTGAACATTATCGAAATTAGTTTTGTCATTAGCATTTCATTTTTCAATTAACCTTTTTAAAAATGATTTAGGTAAAAAATGTATAAAGCAATAGAGCTTCCAGCAGCTATTATCGGTTTGTAAATAGGTAGGTACCTAAGCTAAGAAGAGGACTTAGCATCATAGTCTTTAGAAATGTTAACCGAAATGTAGTAACTTTAAATATGAACAGAGTGGAGGGCATGGCATCAAAATTCTACTACAGTAAATCATAAACTGTTGTTCAGGGGTTCATTGAAATTACTTTAAACCATGCCAAAGGTAAGATGTGAATTAAGCATCGCACAGTTGAATTGAAAGAGAAAATTCCATTCAATTTTAAATGATCCATTTCATTTAAAAATAAGTTTATTTAGTGGCAATGTAAAAACAATACCTATGAACTGAATCAAGTGGGATTCGAAAACTCTTGGCTCAGTACTAGATCTTATCGACTCACCGCATCTACAGCACTGGTTCCCAACCACAATTCCACAAGATGAGTCTAAGAACTTCATGTGAGGAATAAAAGATAGATATTCATACAGGTCATAATACAATAATAAACATTTTTTGAAATTTAATAAAATATTTTTTCTAGGTAAAAATTGTCAGATACATGTCTAATAATTTGACCACAAAAATTTCATTGAAATATAAAGGTGATATTAAGTCCATAGCCTTCCCTCAAAAGTCAAATTACATTCATTTTGAGTGATTAGCCATTGAATAAATTGACATTGTTTATTGAGTAACTAATGAATATTTAGTAAATAACTTAAATGAGCCTGTCATTGTTATACGAAAATTAATTGTTATAATTTTATAAATTACTAATAAAATAAAAATAAAGACAAACTAAATTATTTAAATTGTTCTCTAAACTATATAATCAATTTTTTTCACATAAAATTATGAGAATACAAACAATTTTATCTTATTACCAATTCATTACCAAGTCTAAAATAATTTCAAATGAATCAAAAATTATTTCCCATTTCAATTTTACTTCAAGAAACAATTCATTACATGCATTTAAATAAACAATACAGTTGCAGTGCTTTATTTATAGATAAGTAAACATATCCTTACTTATAACTAATGTCATATTTCAAATTATAACTATCAGAAAACATATCTACCACTACTGACTTAGAAATGGACTTTGATTAGCACTGTTATGATGTTTAAATGTTTGTTTTAAAACTGTCACTTTGTTTATTTATTTCATGGTTAAATGTTTGTTTTTAAACTGTCACTTGGTTCGTTAATTGATTCTTAAATGTTTGTTTTTAAACATTTAAATTTTTTTTGGAACAAAAATTTAACTATTTTAATTTGTTTTAAATATTAAAATCACAATTGTTTTTTCAGTTACCTTATATCTTTTTGAATTATTGTATAAATAAATAAAATACTAAGAATACTAGATCCATGCAGAAATGCATTTTTCAGAGTATTTTGAATTTTTTTTTTTCTAACAGCAATGTGTCTTTAAATTATTATTACAATAAATATTAATTTATGTTGCAATATATTTGGAGAAAAGAACAAAAGTGGTGTTATAAGAAAACAGACTTAGAGAAAAAATAATTGAATTTCTAAATAAAATAAAAAAGTTTACATTGACAATATATCATTGGCCATGCAGATTTCATCACCTCTTGCATATTTTACGTACTTAAATCTAATATTGTCAAACTGATTTGTAAAGACAGAAATTCTCAATAACAGAAAAATGCCTTAACTGATTTTGACTTTTATTCTCCATTACCAAGACTGCTGGGAGCTGATGATAATTATTTCATTGTAGTTTTGGAAAACAAATTATTGTCTACTTGGAAGAGTGTGAAATGGTCAGGGGGTGCAGTCGATAAACTTTTCACAAAATAAGAAACTTAATTTATTTGTGCCGACGTTGTGGCCTAACTTTAGCCCATCTTCAAAGCTAGAAATAAAATAAAACAGAATAACAACATAAACAATGCAGTACTAGCTATGCCGTTTTCTTTTATTCGCAGCGCTGATGATGGCCTAAAAATAAGGCTGAAAAGGTTGGCACAAATAAAATAAGTTAAATTTATTTGGGGTAAAATTTATTGACTGCACCCCTCCCCCTCTTCCAAGATATATCCAGTCAACCATTAATACATCAATATTGTCTACTTAGTTCATTTTACTCTGGGAGCTTTCCTTCATACCTTTAAGGGTATTTATCTGGTATTAAACTAGCATCTACAGCATTCCTTTAATATTTAAATTAATTTATAGAAACATTCTAAACTTACGAAGAGCAAATGGAGGGTATTGGGCTGGTAATGGAAATGGTGCTACAGTTGGCATCTTCTGCAAATGATTACTAAGCAGAGGATGATGTCTTGGGACGGAAATAAAACCAGGCGCATGGTGAAGGTTAAGAATTTGATTTCCTTTCTGAAAATGATAAAAACATAGACATACTGTAATTATTATAATTTTCCAGCAAGAAGGTAGGCAAATGTTTAGTTTAAATAAAACCATCAAATGAACTAACAAAATAATGAAAAAAATTAGTCTGAGATTTAAAAAAATTAAAATTAAATAAACGATGGTGTCCATTAACAGTATGTCTAATTTAAGTTTATAAGATAAATATATTTAAAAAAATAAATAGATAATAATTAACTTCTTGTAATATTTATTTTTGAGTCCAATGTTTTTAATATACGTCAACAACTCTATAAAAAGATGAGCCCTTGGAAGCCCAAGTTCTACACTATAATTCATATTCTAAAATTAAAAATTTGTAAGCAGAAGACATTACATCAAGTTTTTATGCTGTAATTAAAACCAATAAAAAATACATAACTAGCAATTAACTGAGTTTAGTTATTAAGTATTTTATTATGATAAGAATTAATAAAATATCACAAAATAAATGCTCACTGGGATAAGATTCCTCTCAAGATCTTCTAAACGGAGGCTATTGGAGGGTGGTTTGATTAAATTTCTTTCTATTTCTTCTACTGTACATACATTCTAAAACAAACAAAAATATATACATTACATATTAACTAGTAATATTAATATAGTAATATTACATGTAATAATTAGTAATATTACATATAGTAATTATAATATCTATGTAATAAATGATTAATGAAATAAGATTAAGAAATAATATTTATATAAGCAGGAGTAGGATTCATATAAATTTACACATACAGTGGAATCCCGATATTTCGTATCCCGATTATTCGTATTTCCGGCTAATTCGTACAAATTTGCCAGTCCGCAGAGAAAATCCCGATAAATGGTATAAAATCAATGCATTTCAGACCCCTCGGTAATTCGTATTATTTTTATGCTCGAGGTCACTTACAACGTAATATAATTCGTATTTCCAGCTTTAAAATCTCGTTACTTAGTACTGTTTTCGAAAGGGAGGGAGAGAACAGTGAAGCAGATATGCCAGGGAGCAGAATGAGAATAAATGCTTTCTAGGAAATCACTCAATTTGCGTTGTTTTTATACACAAGTATGTTTGTATTGTTTAGAGGCACAGCAGATCCTATCGTTTTTTACGGGAGAGCGAGTGAGAGAGACAAGTTTTCTAAGAAATCTCATAAGTAATTCGTACTGTTTTCACTCAAAGGAAATGAGGGGAGTAGAGAGGGGGAGTTCTAGGAATTTTATTAAGCTTTTCTTACAATCACACTTTTATTTACAATTCAGTCTCGTTTTTGTTACCGTTGTGACACGTAATCATGCCTCCAAAATACGTTAGCCTCTCTATTGAAGAGAAACAACAAATCATAAACGCTGTGACCATTGACTGTAAGCTAATTGACGTATCCAAGCATTTCATCGTCCCTTGTTCCACCAATTTTGAAGAACAAGGACAAAATCACTTCCCAGACTTGTAGAGAACTTAAAAAAGTGGTTCGTACAAGCAAGGAATTCAAATGTACCAGTTGGAGGTAATATTTGAAGGGAAAAGGCCCGAGTTTTCACAGAAAAATGGGAATTGAAGACTTTCGTGCAAGTGATGGATGGTTCGATAGATTCAAAAAATTGCATTAATACGTTTTTTAATTTTATACTCCCGATAATTGGTATTCCCGATAATTCGTACCAAATCTTCAGTCCCTTGACCATACGAATTATCGGGATTCTACTGTATCTCTGTTACACTTATTAAAGTGGGTTAAGGAAATGTGGCTTTTGAGATAAGTATTTCAGACCTCTGTTGATGTGTCTAATGAGCAGGTCAATTGATATGGCCATAACAACAAATTGTATTGTATTGTATGGTATGTCTCAAAGGCTTAAATCTCTACATCAAGTTTAAGCAAAGACAAATTAGGTTAAAAACACAAAATTCAAAACCCACAAAGTTGACATAGTATTCACTGGTGTCACACATCATATACCTCCATCTCTAGTAATCATTGTTTTGCCAGTCCTAGCAATACTACTAGATATGGAAGAATTTTCATAATTGTTGAAGGTTTAGTAGGAAAATCATTACAGTAACTTCAATCGGGTCTGTTTCAGTAAACGCATTCATATTATTTTTTAGATAGCTGTTATTTATGCTATTAAATAAAATACTCATAACAAAACATGTGTATATGTATAAATAACCTCAAAACGAAACAATTGCAATTAAATTTGCGGATAAAAATCAGCAATGCTTTCTAAAACTTTATTAAACAAACATTCTTTCTCGTACCGTCTCCTCCATATGAATCCAACATATTTCTACTTGTTCCACATTCTTTTTTGTTTCTTCGCTTGACTGAAGCCCAAAGTGATATTACCCTAGGGTATGAGCGCCTGTGTTTAAGTCAACGAAATTTTTTGAATGGTTAACAACGTAATATCTATACCTCATGCCTTCAATTTACTTTATTCCCTTACAGGCCTTCCAGAAATCAGAATACATTGTTGTTCCAGGTCGTATTGCAGCCTTAATGCAAGAAGTCAGCATTTCAGCTGTTCTATATGGGACAGAATATAGGAAATGCTCCCTAGTTTCTCTCTATACGCCTCCGAACATCCATTGCTGCGGGTATATCCTCCCCACATTATATTTCCTTTTGGAGAAGCAGGACTCATCGATTTCAACACAAAGACCTTCTCCTCCAATCATTATAGGCTTTGTTAATATATCATTTGCACATTCTTCTCATTACGTGTCAAATTTCTCAGCCATATGGAGTTATTTTAATTACCGAATAAGTAATCTGCATGTGTTTTCCGAAACAGACCCCTTCAATCTAATAACAGACTCATATTAGATATTAGACTTAGCCCCAGTCCCATTTATTTCTATTTTTTTTTATGGGACTTAATACATTATAATTCAAATTTCTGGTCAAAATGCTGTGAATGATTTTTGTTCTTTAATATTTTCACATATCATATTTTTTTATTTTAAGGTTCTATTGAAGTTCATTGCCTTAAAAAAGAAAAAAAGGGAACGAAAATAGAAAAACGGCATGAAATGTGATGACGGACTGACAGTTCATAATGTTGGAGGAGTGTAACAATATAAAAAATAAATTAGAGGCATTGTTTTGTTTTTTACACTGTAACTAAAGTTATATTATATTAATTAACTGGAGATTATATATAGAGAGATGTTTTCTCATATGCCTCCCAAATACAACAGGAATTAACAAGAAAAAATAAAATAAAATTTTTAACAGTTTCACATACCTTAAATGGTGGCATAGACAATTTCACTTCTGGTTTCAAGTGATTATTATTGGTAACAGTGGAAAATCCTGGAGGTGGTCTTGAAGTTCTGTGTAAAGATGAGAAATCTAATCTATCAAAATCCTTTTCGGATGGTTCCTACACATTTATAAAATGAAGCAATTAATAATATACAAAAGAAACTGAAAAATTAAATATTTATTTTTACATTTAGAAAGACAATAATGTGAAACAATTTACAAAACCCATTAAACTTTGAGATGACCCCAGTTTTCTGGTCACTTATCCAATGCTGAACCCCAATAAGACCAGAATTTTGTAATAAATATAGATGTAACAATTTTAAGCTTGGCTGAATATTAAGAATGTAAGACTTGGTAATAAAAATTAGAATAGAAATAGAAAATACAAGTTGCAAAAACCATGAAGAATAACTCTAGATTTTATGTTACTAATTACCTTCCCCATATCGATTACCTATTATTGGTTTTATTAGTAAGCTAGGATAAAGAAAATACAATTCAGGTAAATTTAAAATGGAAATAAATTAAACACTAATGATATTACTTAATATAAAAACCCACTATATTACTATTGTCTGTTTAAAGACTCTTTAAAAATGCTAATAACTACCAACCAGATCTTCACTGATTAGATCCTTTAGGAAATAAGTCACTGTTTGTGCATAGTCATTGATTCTGTAATTTACTGATTTAGCCACAAGTAACAAAATAAATCAGTAGCATTGAAATAATAAAGCATTAGACACTTGTGATCGCAGATGGCAATGAGCCTACTTATCACATCCTCTTAAAAAAAATTTGGTTACTCTAGTAGGTTCCACCGTGCCACTTGAATTTTCAAATATAGTAAACTGTTTAGATCAGACTAAATCTGTAAGTTTTGGCCATTGTAATCACAGTGATTGTGGTTATGTTATTAAGACTAGATGATTGCAATCATAATCATCTTTTTTATTATTATTATAATCGATAGTATTAATGCCTCATTTTATCTAGATTGAAAGTGGGATTGAATCAAGCATAAAATAACATTGATGATCAAGTAATCATGGAATCATTGATTACCATTATGCTCATCTTTGTGTGCTGTCTTGGCAAAATACAGTTACATTATTAACTACTTTATTAATTACACACTATCCAATGAATTAAAAATGTATATTCCATCTTGAATTGTTTAAATACTAATAATTACACTATTAGCAAAAGGAAATTATCAATAATAACGCCTCAGTGGGAAAATGCCAAAAAAACACTATTGTCATTAAGTCAACAAACAAAATAAGAATTAAAAAAAGATAAATTAGTAATATTTAATTGTTTATTTCTACTTTAATAATTTAAATGGGGGGTTCATAAAACCTTCACTACACAATGAGCAAAAGTTATCGGGCAGATTGGTGCTAGTTGTACACTTTTATTACGTAAGTTTGGCATTAAAAAAAATTATTTCTATGCATAAAAATTTAACAACAATATTTCCCTATGAACAAAATACAATATTTTAACACTATTCGATAGTCTAGCTAAGCATTAACATAGCAGGTCACCATCAACATTTCAAGTTAATTATGAACGACTAATTTGATCACATAATTATCACAGATCAAAATTAATTTTTCTAATGGTGATTAACTTACAGGATCATCGTCCAGGATAAAAGCTGCAATCTTGGCACTGAGATCACCATTCTGTAAGTAGTTAGCACTCAATTAAGATAAAATAAATAGTATAAATATACATATATAATTTATTTATTAATTATCCTGAGAAAGTCTATTTAATTAATATAATCATCCTAGGATAGAATCATAAGTCATATATAAAACCAGCTAATAATTTTTATACAATGTAATAATTATAATATAAATAGTAAATGTCATTCTACAACAATAATCACACCCTCAGATCTATATACAGTATCCCTCCAAACAACAGCTTTCCTTATCCGATCCGCGTCTCTTTGGAACTCAATACCTTCTTCTATTCGTCATTCCAATAACCTTTCAACCTTTAAATCCCGTATATTCAATCACCTAATTTCCTTAGAATCCCCAAAAAATCAGAAATAGTACGTTTAGTTTTGAGATTAAGGTTTTCTAAATGATGGATGAATGATTTATTATATATATATATATATATATATATATATGTGTGTGTGTGTGTGTATCTGCTTAATTGTATATGTGAATATGCCTGTGATTGAGGTGTGCATATATATATATACATTTGCTTTCTCTGATAATTTGGCAGTTCACAACTTCAAGACACATATCTTTATATTTACTTATTTATAATATTTATCATAGTTAGTATTGTTTATATTTTTTCTTTCATTATTTTATTCCTTGTTTTGTTGTTATCTTGTTTTTCAAAAAATTGTATAGATATATGGCTATCAATTGTTTCTCTCTCTATAATCATTATTATCTTATTGCTATTTTCTTTTTCCTTTATAGGTAATAGTTTTCTTTAAACATTGTTTTAGGAGGTAACTGATAATTTTTTCAATTATTTTTTTTAATTTATTCCTCATTTATTAATTTAATTGTAATTAATGAACTAAATGTAATCTATTTTACTCTAAGACATTTTGGTCATACATTATTCCTGTAATGTTATTCTAAAGGGACTTGTCCCAAAATAAATAAAGTCTTTATTATTATTATTATTATTATTATTATATGCCAAGACTAATAAAAAAAAAATTAAGTTTATGCCAGGAGGATAAACTCATAACAGTAACATATCCCAAATCAAATATAAAATCTAATTGATTAATCAAATTAACTAACTAAACAATTTTTTATTAAAAAGTAAAACTTACTTCATTTATAATGTTATGGCGGTTAATAACATTTTGATGATGATTCAAATGATGATTTGGATGATGCCTTGAAAGTTCAGTTATCTCAGCTAACTTCTCATGATCCTCCTCCCAATCCCCTGCTTCTAAGGGTTAACAAAATTAACTAAATCAAGATAATAATTATATCTACTACATATACACATATTATCATCTTGCTGACAAAGCATGCGAGGGATGGATACAAAAAGATGACAAAGTACTGGAAATCTCACACTAACAGTATAAACAGACTCATCAAATAGAAACAGTAACCTAGCTCCAAGACCTTCCACTAACAACTGCACTTTGCCTTCTTTGATGTAATTTTCTTTCTTATTATTTTTTTTTTATAAGTAATTTACCCATAATTCGGTCATGGGAAAAAACACTATTTCTTGACTAAAAAGTGCAAATATCCAGCTTACTCATAAAGCTATTTACCATATCATATCATTATTCCCAAATTATCACCGTAGAGGATCTTAAAAAAAAACACCAACATTAAGAATATCAATATAAAAGCTGAGTATTTTAAAATGTCACCTATGGATATGTTACAAGAAAAGAAAAGGTTTAACAGTGAAAGCTGGAACTATCAAGCGAGCTAGCTAAAAGTACTACTATGAAGAAGAAACTCATGTTCTTAAACAATGTTTCTTGTATATCTACACACAAACACATCATGTTTGTGGATTTTAGGTATGCCATGGTTTAATACGTTCTCCTACTCCAAACATAGTAAACTCCTATATTCCCTCCAATCTCTTATAAAAAATGACCCGTATGATGTTAACAATATTTTTTTACTCACTTGGGCAATAAAACCCTAAAAAAAATTCTTCTGGTCTTTCTTGAAGTAGAAATAGATTTTCTCTAATATCCCTCTTTACGAAGCTCTTCAAACAGTTGAAAGATACCTGATCTAGAGTAAAACCAAACACTTCCCTTAATTGATCTTAATACTTTCAATCCCTCTCACTTTGCTGTTACTTTGGTTACCTCTATTTACAAATACAGAACTACAATACTATTTCTGGGCTGCTAATGGGGGCTTCTTTATCTCTAATCCAAGTATTTTTGTACTACTATTACTAAACATACCTTACATTTCTCCTGTTAATCTTTATCATGCATCCTTGTTTTAATTTCGGCCTTGATGATGACTTTCAAGTTTGGGCTGAAATGTTGGCTTTCAGAATAAATAACATTACACGCACTATGCCTAATTATTTAGCCCATCATATTGAACCGAGTTGCCTATAAAACATAAATAAACCCAACAAAGAACAATACATTTTTTCCAGCAATTCAGATCAATGGAAGTTAAAAACTTATTTAATTATAATAAGCCCTTGAACTGGAAACTATTCAGCACACAAAAGAACCAGCAGAAATGGCAAAAGGCTAGTGGAATTCTGTAAAACCACAAATTTAGTAATGAAATCTACTCCTTTTAAAAACTGTTCAGGCAAGCAGAAGACTTGGACAACACCAAATCAACATCTAGGCTAATTCCTAATAGATCCTGTTGCAATATCTTAAAAATCCTCAAAATAAATGCAAAATGTCAAAGTAATCAGGAGCATCAATTTGGACTTAGACCACATCTTTAAAATAAAAGTAAAATTCATTCCAAGGAACAAGCTTGTCTTCTAGTGTTCCTTAGAGTGTTAATAAAATTTAGTTAAATTACGAATTTTGAAATCTTAAGTGGAGAAACTCAAAAATGACAAAACTTTCACAGATAAACTGGAAACGCAGAATCTGGGAAAATGGGAAGAAATAAAAGAATCCCCTTAATTAAAAAAAGAATCATGCATGGTGGAATTTGAAATGTGACAAAGCAATTACAAGAAAATAAGAGGCTAGACAAAAATGGAACTAACAAAAAAAAAAATAATAATAATAAATAGAAAATAGAACAGACTTCATTGAAATTAGAAAGGAAACCTTAAAGCTAATCAGGAAAATAACAAATAGATGGAATAGAACAAGGCTTAAAAAAGAAACAATACAAGAGATTTTTCATAAAATATGCAAACAAAATGGAAGTAAGTACTCGGCCCTAAGCTTTTGGTTCAGAGACCAAAATGGAAAATCTGCGTGAAATGATTGAGAAAATTGTGAAATCCTTACCATTTACTTTGAAAAAATCAAACAGTGAATTTCCAAAATCAAGATTCCGTTTTGAAAACAGAATAGCAGAATACCCAGACTCTGACTAGCAACCAAGGAAGAAATCAGTGACATAATAAATCACTCATAAACAATAAAGCACCCGAACTGGATACAATACAATAGTTGCTGAACTTTGGAAACATGTAAATAACAAAGTTCTAGACAATTTCTCTGAAGCTATTCAAAAGAAAATTAGATAGGAAAGGGGATAAAACAAATGTTGACAATTACAGTGGTATTTCACTCCTCCCAGTTACGTAGAAAGTTGTATCAAAAGTGATATTAACCAGAGCAGAGAAACAACTTGACCAATATTCAGGAGAATAGGAATGTGGTTTTAGGAAAAATAGATCATGTGCAGATTAAATCCACTATAAATTTAAAATCAATGATGATCTATCTTACACAAAGAACAAAACCCTTTGTAATCACATTTGTCTACTTTTAAAAGCCTAATTGATAGAGATATACATTTCAAAATCCTTAGATAATTAGACCTGGACAATAAAACAGCACCTCTAATTAAGAAAATATTAACAAACACCGACACTAAAGTTAGTGGGGATTTGTCTGAGAGTTTTAGAAGTCAGATAAGAAAAGAAGATGAGTCCCTCGCCACTACTTTTTAACTATAGGGATAAGATACTACTTAGAATCTTAATTTAAATAAATTTTAAAAATGCATGTAATATGTTTTTTAAATTTATTTTTTAGGAATACATTGCAATTTAGACCATAAGCCTGTCATTCATATTTTTCAAATGGATGGTAAAAACAAATTAGAAAAAAGTCTCAAGTCAGGGCCATTAGGGATTTCAAGAGGTGTGCCGTCATATAGCGTTTTTATTAGACTTATTTCACTACTTCCTAACATAATATACTAAAAACATAATTTGTTTTTATTCTTTAGTTCTACATTAAGTATTTTCAACCACTTTGTTTTATACAGCAAAAAAAACTAAATCCATGGAGTAAAGAAAGTTTATTATTATGAGTCGACTTCAAAACATTTTTTTTGTTTTGTCTAAAAACAAATATTTTTGACATAAAAATGTCATGTATACGATGTAATCATATAGTAAAATACATAATTGTACACCTTTTACATTTTAGAGCCATATTTGTAAACACGTAAAATTTCTATGATTTTTTGCAGGCTTAGGATAGGTTAACTTTCATGCCCGAGAGAGAGAGAGCATTATTTAAAGCAAAAATAAAATTTCAATTTCACTCATATAATTGTGTTTAAATTTAATATTCAAGCATCAGCAATAAAAATTGGAATAAATAAAACTGAAATGTAAACAACAAAAATCCATAGGAAGACAAAAAAACCCCACCTGTACTCCCACATTAAAAGGGTTAAGACAGTCCCTAAGAAACTAAAAACATTATATGGTCAAATTTACAAAACCGAAAATTAAAAATATTTAGGTGAAACAATAGAACATAGCATATTGGAAGAGGAAGCCATTAAATCTAGAGTTAAAAAGATGAAAGCAAGCCTTTCACTTTACCAGATATTTACAACAAGAAATCCATATCCATTAATGCTAAACTTGAGCATTACTCAATAATAGTCCGCCCAGAAGCACTGTATGCAGCAGAACTTTTAATGCTGAACAATTAAGTGTTGAAGCGTGATCTAGAAATCACGGAGTGAAAATATTAAGAAAAATTTTGGGACCTATTAAAGATGGAAACCGACATAGACAAAACTATAACTAGGAACTCTACATTTACAAAGAAAAAATTAAACACAATAAGATAATAATAAAAATAAGAATTCAGTTCTATTAACACCTACAAAATATGAGACCAAAGAGAAGGACCAAAAGGGTATTCACGTATCTTAAAAAACTGAAAATGGTCAACACATGGAAAAATAAAACTGAAAAGTACATTGAAGACCAGAAGGTCTCTCTGGGTGGCATTTAAGGATTTTCTACACTTAGGGAGTAGCTTCAGAATGCTCAGGGCTTTCGAGAAAGACAATATGGAAGAAAAAGTAAAACAGGTACAATATGGACAATGGAAAGAAAGCAAAAACAAAGGGAAGGAACGAAAGAAAAGAAAAGTCGAAACAAACGTAGTCCCTAGTGGATCAGTCATAACAGACAAAAAGAACAAAGGCCTTACAATGCAAACACTTTTCATGTGTTTCATAGTCTAAATCGAAGTACACCAAGATACAACTATTTACTGAATTCCCAGCTTGAGCAAACATGATTTCAAATAACTTTAGATGTTGATGTGTTTTCTATTGATTAACACTTAAAACATTTTAAAAATCAACTGTTTACTTGGTAATAACCAACCTAAACATAACATTGTGAAACCTAAATGATCAAAGCTAAAATAATTTAGAACTAACTGTATGTTTATTATCCACATCAATTGAAACATAATTATGGTATAGGAAATATCATTATTACTAACCCAAAACAGCATCACCTCCAAAGGTCTCATCATTAAGTGCATCATAATCTTCTTCATCCTCATCAGATAAAATGCCTTCATCTAAATTATCACCCTAATCACAGAACAATATATTAACAAAAATCAACAGTTTTAACTTGAAAATAGTATCAAACAAAGAAAGTATAACAAAATAAACAGAAAACATGCTAAATGAACACTTTGTTAGAGCAGATGTAACAAAACGTTTTGTAAAATGCGATTTCAATTTAATTAAACTGCAATCAGCTCACCTCTAAAGAAGAATCAAAACCGAAGAAAGATTCGGCCATATCTTTAATTTAAAAATTTGTTATTAAATTTTCATCCCCCTAACCTTAACATGGTACCTGTTACTTAACAGGGTTCTAAAACTCGGATACCAGGTGATCGAGGACTGGGGGAGGGGGAACATTCTATATCCAGGAGCCATTGGTTACAAACAAGGCTGATACGTTTGGTAGTGGCTATGTTCTAGATATGACCTTTGGTTGTTAGAAGTTTAGTTTTGGTTGTGGAAACGTGTTAGTTAACGGCATTTGTTGAAAAGAATAGCATAAAAGTGTTTTCATTCTCATCAGAATGATAATTGAAGACCCCGAAAGCTTTAAATCTTGGCTCACGGCAAGGTTGGAACCTCTGTAAGTAGGACAATCTGCTTCATTATTTACCAACTTATCAAGCTTATTTAAATGTAAATCCAAACTAACAATTACCACATTTAGCCTATTTAACATACAACGGATATTCCTATTTTATTTTATTTTCGGATTTCTATGATAAATGGATTACCTATATGTTATACTTATTATTTTATTACTTATTGATCTTCAGTTTTCAATTAGTGGATCTCCAAAAGATTCCTATTAGCTACTTACATACATATGTATACATATTTTTAATTGATTTCCCACCAATACAGCACTTGTTAATTAATTATTAAGTAAAACTTAGAATTTGATTTTTGTCGAATTTTTATATGCTAACATGCACATTTAAAGGTTATTTGAAAATGTAAATGAATTTAGATGTATGTAGTTAATTCTTTACTTTTATGAGTTTTTATAGTAAGATAATGACTATTATACATTTTAATGATCAAATGATGTAATTATCACCATTCACATAAATTTTATGATCTTTTATTGTAACCTTTATGTGCCTCAAAATGTTTATAAGAAAGATTGAATTTGTTGTCGTCAATAGCCATATATTTTAGTATATCTATTTTCTTATATATATATATATATATATATACATACAAACAAATGTTATTATTTATACACAGAAACGCATATTGTATTTATGCGTTTGATCGTTTCATATTATATTGTACATGTGGAATAAATGTAGGATTCATCTTTCTTTTATTAAAATGCCCCCTGCCTGTCAATATATATATATAGATGTGTTCTATCTATTTTGAGTGGGAGATTTTTCAGATAATTGATGGAATAGTATAACTATCATTGAGTAATATTTTTTTTATATTGTTTCATACATTCCAGACTTCAATAATCAAATTTGTAATTTGTTTTATTGTATTGTTGTATTTAGTTAATCAACATTTTAATTTAGAACTAATGTTTGTCTGTTTTTTAATTTTCATTAGTTGTGATGCCGATCCTGCAGCTCTTGCCAAGTATGTCTATGCTCTTGTGAAAAAAGATAAGCCTGTCGAAGAGTTGAGGACCAGCATGATTGGTCAGTTGGAAGTTTTTCTACAAAAAGGTATGTAACTTGTTATTTTCTCTCTCTTGATTTGATAAACGGTTGCATGTTTAATTGTACCATTTTATTGTTATCATACCCATTGTAACAATAATTGTTTTCATAATATTATTGGTATAATTTTTTTGTTCTACAGAAACACAAGGATTTGTAAATTTGTTATTTCGGACTTTGGAAACTCAAAAGTATGATACAGTTGAACCTGCTCCTGTACAAATTCAAGCTTCTATCCCCATTAAAAATACTGCAAGTTCAGAGTTTGACCTAAGAGATTCATATTCTTCAACAACTGCAAATGAAGAAATAGAAAAGAAAACCACAAAAGAACCGGTAATTAATTTTCTATTCTTTTATTTCAAAAGTGATTTTTTTTTATAACCGTGGAAATTACACTGTTTATAATTTCCTCTTCTATCAGAGTTTTATTTACCTTTGCAATCATAAAGTTAAAAATATAGAGATATTTACTACATGTTATAATTCACTGTAAAGTATTGTTTAGTGACAGTGCCAGTCAGTTCGGTTTGATAAAGCACATCACTGCTGATTGCATTATCATTTATTTTTTTTATCTTAGTCCACTGTGAATGGAAAATTATTCTTTAGTTTCTATATAACTATCATTTTATTCTAGCATATGATTTTTACTTGTTATGTATTCAGTCTAAATTGGATCTATTTTAAACAAGTTATATTGAAATGTTTACTACTCCAAGATGAAAAAAATAAAACTATATAAAATTAAAGTGTTTGGTACGAATTTTTGGCCATATCAGGTAATTTATGTTTTGAAAATATGTGTCAATATAAAAGTCTTACCATTAACAAATAGTAATTGTAGAAAACAATAAATTAAAATATTATCTTGTCATTAATATTATTTTTAAATATTTTTGTTTTGAAGAGAAAAGATTTTTCCCAGCCTTTTATTGCTTTAATTTAAAAATTAATGCAATGATTAAAAAATTATAATACATTAATATTATTGATTGTTTGATGGTTGCCTGTAGTCACAAGAATCATTTTCTTTTAATCCAATATTATGTTGCATCTTGTTATAATTTATAATTAGAAAAAAACTTTTCTTTGAAAATTCTGATAGCCAAAGTTTTTTGTAAAAATATTTTATTTTTTTATTTCTATAACATTTGTTGAGTTTGTTCAAAACGTCAGAAATCCATTTTCTACAACTTTGAAATGATTGTGTTTTTCATTGCTTTTTTTTTTTTAATCATTGATATATATTATTTCTTTCTGACTTATGATATAACAGTTGCTGCATTAAAATTACTTGTTATGAATAAACTGTCCCCATGTAGCTATCATATAAATTTTGTTCTATGAAGTATGCTACTTTTCATCTAAAGCCCAATTTTTTTTTATCCTATAAAAAATGCATTTTAATTTTTAATTTATTTATACCTTTTTTTTTTAGATTTTATTTATGTACTATGAATTTTTCAGACATTCATTTTTTTAGAAGAAGTAATCAAACCTTCGTACATTTGTCGTCCATTTTAGGTTTAGTATAACATGGACATCTATCATTATTAAATACTATTCATCTATTATGTATTATCATATTAAGTATAATCGTGTTACAACTAAATTGATATATTATAATTTTTAATCATTGCTTTAATTTTTAAATATTTTTATTTTGAAGAGAAGTAGGGAGCGACCCCGGTGGCTCAAATGGTTAGAGCGTTGCCACAGTGAGGCGGAGATCCGGGTTCGAATCCCGGCTGGGGGCAAACCTTTTCTCTTCAAAATAAAAATATTTAAAAATTAAAGCAATGATTAAAAAATTATCATAAATTAAAAGTAATGTTCAATGGACATTCTTCCTCGTGTATACATCACAAAATTGCGAGAACACGGGGGATATGGGATCGGTGAAGAGAACAGATTTGTCCTAAGTAGGGAGCGACCCCGGTGGCTCAAATAGTTAGAGCGTTGCCACTGTGAGGCAGAGATCCGGGTTCGAATCTCGGCTGGGGGCAAATCTTTTCTCTTCAAAATAAAAATATTAATAAATTGATATATATATATATATATATTACTTAATGTGTTAACTGAATATATAATCATTGGATTAAATTATAGTTAATTAATTTGTTTAACTGCTTTTTATTTATTTATTATTCAGTTATTACATTGTATTATTTATTTTGTGGAGGTGTATAGTATTCTTTGCCACTTCACATTGTATACAATTGTCCTTGGTGTAACCAAAGTTATATTAACTATCAAATGGACTAAAATACGAATTGTTGTCGGTTAAGAAATTGCCTATTTCAAGTTGTGTACTAGATGGGTCTGTTTTTTTTATTGTGGATTTAGATCCTCTGACTATTAATTCAAATGATGTATGTTTTACATCATTAGATTCAATCATATTCATTAGACACAGTCACATGTGGATATCACACTCGATATTATGACAAGTAGCAAATTTATTGGCCACAATGGGAACAAAACTTATGGTCTTAGAATATCATGCTGTGATGAATCATGTGATACTCTAACTTACTGAGGGAGGACAAAAATGGACTAACTCTGTACATGGATTAACACAAAAGTATGGAGTAACCTTTATCGAACTGAGGTGTTTCAACTTTATTCCTAGCTTTAATTATATGATAAAAGTAGCAAACACCTACCTATAAACACTAAACTAAGGACTGCTAATTGGACTGACACAAGAAAACAAGTGTACCTCTTTGCTAGAAAGAGAATCCTACTTTCTTAACTCTCCTAGTAATTTATTTTAATTCATCATATCACTTTTAAAATACATCTAAGACCATTGGAGAGTTCATCCCCTATAAACCAATTATAAATCCTCAGGGACTTTGAAAAAAAAAAAAATCAATTCAAATTTGTGCATGTATGCGTGCGTATGTATATAAATCACACTTATACGTCTAAATGACAGAGTGAGAAGCTTAAGGGTATAAGTAATTTGATGGAGTGCTGTTAGGGTTAATTAATGCATATAATTTGTTTTTAAAAAGCAACAATGGGCAATATTATTGCCTATTATTTTACAATTAGGTATGGCTTAAAAGCAAATAAATTAGGTTTTATCAAAAAATTTCAACTTTATAATGTTTTTTCAAAATGTTATTACTAAATTTTGTCTCTTGTATCGCTTTTTAATTATAGGTTAATAAATGAAATATTAAATAGCTTAAAATATGCTAAATTGAAATTTCAGAGTGCTGCAATATTGGTTAGTGCTCAAAACTCCTCTAGTTTAGGCTGTGCTATATTGGCAACAGCTGCTGGAAGAAAAGATTTTGACCGACATGGTAGAAAAGCTGATTCTGTAAGTATTATTAGAAAAATAAATAAAATTGAAGTATTCAACATACAAAGTAATTGATCTAAAAAAAAATATTTTCATTAGCTCTTTTGTGAGCTATAGATATGAAGGCATATTATGTAGTTATTTTTTATTAAATAAAGTTTATGAATTTAATTGGTGATAAAAAAATAAGACCTTATTTATTTAAGTACTTTCACATGAACTGACTGGCACTCATATTTTAAATTTTTTGGAAAAAAGTTTTGTATCATTAATAAATTATTTTCTGTTTATAAGAAGAAGAATAAATAGACTTATTTCTTATTATTATAAGGTATAATTATAATAACTATGTAAATGATGGTAATCAATATTTTCTACGTAGTACTGTAATCTTTATTGATCATTCTCCCAACCTATTGTTTCATAATAAAAAAATAAGTAATAATACTGTTTGTCAGGACAAAGAGGATAGAAGCAGAAGGCGCAGGCGAGGTTCATCTGCAACCCCTGAAAGAAACCGTAGATCACGATCCAGATCATTTGATAGACGAAGATCCAGATCTCGTGAGAGGGATCGTGCAAGGGCATGGAGAAATAAAAGCCCTCCTTCCAGGGGAAGATACGATCGTGACAGGCGGTAACTTACAATTTCTTTGTCTCTTTCTCTCGTATCTTTGAAATTAACTTGTATAAATTTCATTAGATTCCTTTATGAATCTCAAGATTTTTTTAGGCAATTATCATTAATATAAATATGGCTGGTATTTCATTTAAATTTAATTATATTATTCTGACTTGATTTTCATTTATTAGACATTATTAAATCCATCTATAATAGATTTATAAAAGCTTTTTTTTTTTAATGAAAAATAGTTGATTTTCATAAAATCATTCGATATTCTTAGTTTTTTAAATTTGTTTTCAGGCATACTCATTCTAAGTCACCTGTAAGAAGGTATTCAAAATCACGATCTCCAGTGGGGAATCGAAGAACTAGATACAGGAACAGATCACCTCCTCGTTCTAGGTCTAGGTCGCGAAGCCCAGTATCCATCAAATATCCTTCATTAGGTAAATAAATATATTTACTTGTTCAAAATTCTGAACTTTAAAAATATGCTAGGTTTTTGTAAGTTTTATGAAAGTGTTTTTAGTTATTTCAATGTTAGAGGGTTTTTTTGTGTATTTAAATTTAATTTATGTTTGTTTTTTAAATCAGTTTCTAAGCCAACAGTTATGCAGGAAGCTGATTTGCCCATTTACTTTCCTTTATTTATATCAATATTTAAGCCTATGCAGAGAACAGATAGAACTCTGTTGAATAACCAGACGTTATCAATATAACATACCTTATTGCGCTAGATTCCTTTTTTCCTACTGACATAAGAAAAACTTCTATTCCTCTAAATTTTCAGTTATTGCCTTTTGTTACCAAATAGCAACTTCTTTTACATAAGCTAACTTTAAAAATATTTATGCCGTATAATATAATGTTGTTCATTTTTTCTTCTTTTTTTTTTTTGAAAATTACTTTTTTCTTTACTCTTTTTCCTTAGAATATTTAAATAATTACTTTGTTTCAAAGATGTATGTAATGGAATTGAATTTTCATTTACAGAACAACAAAGGGATAGAAAGGAAGGAGGTGTTGGTATATCTCCACGTGGTGAAAACACTCATGGTGATACTGATCTAAGGCTTCCTCCTGTCTTACCGCAAAGTATTCAGAGTGTTGTAGCTTTACCATCCGACCAAAATTCTGGGTTCCAGACTCGCCGATGCAGGGATTTTGATGGTGGGTCACCTGTTGATAATCATTTTAAAGTGAAAAGAAATAAATTATCACTGTTTAGAACAGTTATTATCTTTTTTTTAATTTAAATTTCTCCATATTAATCGGCTTGTCATGTATCATTCGCATACCAAAAATTTCATGAAAATTGGTTTGTTTAGTTGTTCTGTCTTAGTTATTACTATAAATTGTGTATTTGGAATTATACATTTATTTATTTTAAACTATGAAAGTATTTATATGAAAAAAACAAATATATGGAATGGAAATGTTAAAAAAAAAAAAAAAAAAAAAGAATAAAAAAAGGAAAAGAAAAAGAAAAAAGAAATTGATTTTAAAAAGTAAAAAAAAAAATAAAGGAAGAAATGAATTTAAATAAAAAAAAAGGAAAAAAAAACACAAACAAATTAAAGAATAAAATTTTAGTTACGAAAAGTATAAATATTAAAGAAATTTGTATTAATTTATTAATTAGTTTGTAACAAGCAGGTAAACAGTATAATTTATCTGTTACAATTGTTTAACTGTGATAATTTTTGATGATAGTCATTTATTTTTATATTAAGCGCTGTACTAGAAAATATTTCTTTTTTAGATCTTTATTATATTTAACAAAAATATAATTATGATATTTGAAGAAATATGATATATTTGTATCTATATATTTTTTTACTCACCTTTTTACTTTCATTTGTTGGAATATCAAGTCCAGAAATCTAACAAGGAATCTGTCATGACATGATTTGTATGTTCTAGGGTTTTAAATTAATTTGGAGTTGAATATCAAAGGCCCTTATTAGACCAGGCTGCGCTGCCGGTGACACACGCAGCACCACAGGTGGCGTAGCCAATCAATCGTTGTTCAATCCTACGGTAGAACGGTAGTGTTTACCCAGCTTAGAAGTCGGCTTTTTGATTTTTTTGCACTCTTTTGATGCACACTGTTTTACTTTTTCACGATAATTGTGCACGTCAGTATAATTTATACAATGTCTAGTGAACTAAAGGAAAAAGATCCAAAAGAGACACAAAAGTGAAAACTGAAGATTTTAAAAGAGTAAAGGGGTAAAAGATTAAAAGTACAAGGAGCATTATATATGTATATTTGTCCGACATGTTCTCTCATCACCAGTGAACAATAGACTGCCAAGGGGTGCAGAAAACAACTGGTGACGGGATTGGCCGTGCTGCCTGGTGGCAGTGTAATAGGCTCGGTACATACAATGCCCCGCTATGACTCTTGAGTCACCAGTGCCTATTAACGTGGTCGCGGGGCACGGCAACCAGTCAGCAGCCAGTTTGTGGCGACGACACCGGATGCCCTAATCTAATAGATTCCACAAAATCAATGTCGAGCAGTGGCGCGGCCTAGTCTAATAAGGGGGTAATAGTAAAATTGTATACCGAAGATTTGATAAAACTAAAAGTTTTCCATAAATTATATGCTCAGAATATGTGGAAATCGGGTAAAAGAAACAAATAATTTACAAGTGGGATTTCCTGAAATTAGAAGGCTGTTGGAGGATTACCTCACTATAGAAAATGGACCAGTATTAATCAACTGCAGTGTATTTTTATATTAGTTAGCTTGAGCTTTGATGTTACATAATAGTATAAAGACAAAGAAACGGAGTCTTCATTTTCAAATGAAAGATCAGTTTAGAGTTTTGTATAGTTAAATCACTTTTAGAAGAAATGCTGTCAGTGGGAGGATGAATATGAAAAGGCAATATTTTTCAAAAAACTGCCGTACTAAAAATAGCATGAATAATTATTTGCAAAGAAATTATATGTGTTGCATTGATATATTAATTTTTAATGAATCTTGCTCTCAAGTATTTTCAAGAATAATTTTACTAAGAATCTGGATTTTGTTTGTTTATTTTACATCTAATCAGACGATGCTACAGTGGGAGCTCAAAATTTTGCCTATCAAGGTTTAATTAGGGTAGGAATTTTTAACGATTGCCTGTCATCGTACAAGCTTGGGACCGCCATTTAACGTCTCTTGAATCTGGATTTTTGTTTGCTGGATACATCTTTTTCTGGTGTTAACAAAAACAGAGACTAATTTTGATCACGACTTCTATATAAACGATTATTTTGACAAAAAAAAAGATTCAGTTTAGATTTTTATATATAATAAGTAATTATTGTCTATTATTATTTATGGTTTCTTCCATCAATAAAAAGTTTTTGAGTAAGAAATGAGCCACAAAAGACTAAACTAGAACTAAATTGGCTGTTTATCGCTCGACCTATGTTCCTATTCTCACTTATGGAAGTGAATCCCGGGCCCTAAAACACTGTGATCGTAGCCAACTCCAAAGCATGGAAATGAGATACCTGAGGAAAAGAGAGGAAGACCAAGAGGGGGCCGGGTACTAAACAGGACGCCTCAGTCAGTTAATACACTGAAAATTAAACTCCTCAATCAGTTAACTGAAAAAGGACAGCTTCGATGGTTACGCCATGTAATAAGAATGGATGGCTGTCGGGCAGCAAAAAAAAATATGGAAGCTAAACCTACAGGAAAAAGACCCAGGGGAAGGAGGAGAGTGACTGGGAAGAATAACATCCAAAACATTCTGAAACAAAAAGGGATTGCATCGGCGGAAGCCAGGAGAGCAGCCCTTGACAGAGACTGGTGGTGCTCCTTTTGCAAAAATCTCTACACTGCGAGGTATTATAAATGTTTTCACTGTTCTAGAAAATGAAATCAGGCACTGCTCCTAATTTTTAGTTAGCATTGTCAAATGGATATCATAGAAAATTGAATATTATGGAACTGAATCAAAAAGTATGTGGATATACATATAGAGAAAAAGGTCAGGAATTCATATCATTTCACCACTAATATCAAGTTTACTGCTTAGAGTTATTGGCCAAAATGCTTTATTTCCTAAATGAAAAGCTAAGACAATGGGGTTTTTTCTTGTTAACTTGTTCCAAGTGGGCCCTGTTTAGCCCCACCCATTATAAAACGACAGATTAGTGATGAAGGTCCTGGCTTCTGTCAAAATAGTCTATTGAGAGTGTCATGAGCTCTTTTCTATCCACCATAATTTATTTACAGTGTTACTTTATTATCTATTTGAAATAATGGTTGGGACTGGCTATTTCCCATGGTGCCCATTTGGATGCAGGAAAAGGGAGGTGGTCAGCACTTTTTGCTCATCGCTCTAACATTAACAAAATAACAAGTCATCATCAATGCTTTGATTGGACATTGAAATATCCTTAGTTTATATTACCCAGAAGCTTTACTCGAACAAAATCACTACAAGTTTTATTTGACTACTGTCCAGGGTGTGATTGATAAGGCCTGGCATTGGTAATGTGTCTTGTATTCCAAACCCATTGTCTCGAGAATATGTGGCACATTACAAACTTATCCAATGATAAGTGTCCAACTTCAGTTGTAACAGAAACCGACGATCATGAATGAATTCCATAGATTTTTTTATCATTTCATGTAAACTTCAGCTGGCCACATAGAAAACTATAATTTACTGGCAGGACATATTTGAGAAGAAGTTGAAGTTATCAAAGATATAGATTTTTATTTACAATAATTTGACAAACAGCATTATTAAGAGTCTGAAATAGGTAATATATTTTTGTTGAGGTTTGGAAAGTCAAGGCTAATTTCTCCCTTAAATCTGGGGGGGGGGGAAATCAAGAGTATTGGATGTGCAGTTGACTTATGCATGACTATGGTTGTCCAGTTGCTTATCCTCACAATTTATTTCTAGAGAAATAAGGATATGTGGTAATGTAATACCACAAAAAGGCCATCCTCAAACAAACATTGCAGGTATTTATGTTGAGGTGTAAATAACGGAGCCAAGCGAAAAATTCAATTATCATTTCTGAATGAGTAAGAAAACTGAATTGAATACAAGAAAAGTCATGGTTTCTTCATAAGACAGTGAGTGCAGAGTAACACTGTCAAGAAGATTTTAATAATATTATTTTTCTTTGCTAATAAAATAATGAAGTTTTTATTTACTTCTCATGTTAAATTAGATAGATATAAAATAGGTTTTTTTCAAAATTTAATAAAAAGGATAATCAAAGGCTACAACATTTGTTACTTTTCCAGCTTTAAATTATTATCTTTACATCCACTGTTTTACTAAGGTAATTTTTTTAATCTGTTAAAAAAAAATCATAGATGTTTTAACGTTCCTTCAGGACTTAGCAACTCAGCGACTCACTTTTTTAGGGGGAATCACTCATGAGGATGTCCTGATTCAAACACTAAGTGTTATGAATCAAAATATGAATTTTCAATTAGTGGTTCCTTCCTCAACTCTTCTCTGATTCTCTGAAATTTTCTATATTTGGCTTTTATAACAGCTCTCAAATTTCTTAATGCTAGGGCAGGTAGTAGAAGATTTCTGTGGGGTAAATTTTTTTATTTATTTAACTTGTTTTATATGGGTGCAAATAAGTAAAAACAGGGGTGGCTTCAGCCAAAAAAACTTTTCAATTAAAATGTTTATGTAAATTTAATGTTTCACGGATGATCCCTCTCTTTAGGATACAAAACCCATCCTGTTTTCTCATCTTGAATTACTATTATGCTTAACCCTCTTTCTAGTATTGTTGGATATAACTTCAGGGTTATAGACAGTAATGAGCATATGGATTGATAATTTTCACATTCGACTAATTGATTGGAATGACTAAATCGTTTTCTTAGTCAGTATGGATCTTCCTCTTTTCATACAATACCCAACTATTAGCAATTTATTTTTAATTATTTGGCTTTTAAATCTTAATTTATGAAAACATTTTTTACCATAGTCTGTAACCTTTTATTTCATACCATAGTCATTTGAAAGTAATTTTAAACTTTATTTTAACAACTTTTAATTTGACTTAAAATGAAAACCTATGAACTGAAATAGTTCAAGATCAATTTAGTTTAACCTGTAACAATTAATTTATTACTGAAATTATAGGAATCCGTGTGAAATATATTATTACTTGGCTTAATACAAATATTTATTTTATTATATATATTAAGAGGTAAGAGTGATTATTTGACATTTTGTGGAAAAGTTGGTTATTACATATCGGTGCCTTGTTAAATTAACTGATAATTGAAGAGGTTTGTCAAACTGAAGTATCAGATTCAGTACCCCTGAATCTGAAATGTCAATGATGAGTACCTCTCATAAAAAAAAGAAGAAAATGGCTTGTACTTTAATGAAATCAAAATATGTTAACTTTTTAGCCCATAAAAAATAATAATAATAAACAAAGGATAAAAACCATTCATACTGTAATAAAAATAAAACTATATTTTAAATTAAATTTATTAGGATTAATGAAAAAGATAAGATTTTATATGAGATGACAGATTATCTTAAGTTTAATCTGGGCCAAGGTTCCATACCTTAAAGGCTGCCTTTTTTGTTTACTTATTCTATTCTTATTTTAATAAACAACTTCACATAGATGTGGCGCTACACTTGTATAATACTTCCAAGTAAGATTTTTTAACTATTTTCTAAGACCAGTTCAGCACCTTGACAAACTCTTTATGCCCACTGGAGGCACATTTACCATACCAAAGAGTGGTATAGCATGGAAACATTTGACTTTATTTATTTTGATATAAAAAAAAATATTTTCCCTTATTTCTTATGTCAATCAGCTAGTTAATACATGGAACTTCTTTTAGGCTAACAATACTTTCAATAAATTTTATACGGCTTTGGTGTGAGACTCCTTACCTATTATCATTACCTTCCACTCTAACTTCATGAAACTGTTGTCATTTCCTTGATGTAATCAGCTACTTAACACAAGCATTTGATCTTTATTAATAGAAATAACCTCTTCTTGTCTGTTTATTTTCATAGAAAAGGGTTATTGCATGCGAGGAGACTTATGCCCATATGACCATGGAACTGATCCAGTTATTCTTGAAGACGTAGATCCACTCTATAATGGCTCTGGAGCTCCTGCACCATTAATGATCCAGTCTGCGCCTCCACCACCACAACTGGCACCGCCACCTCCCTCTATTACACAAGTTACCACTAATAACATGGGTAATAATCTTTATCTTTTTTTTCTCTTTTTTAACTTACTAAATTTAGTATGATTTATTAATAGTATTTTTATTAATTTTAATTTTTTTTCACTGCAGCGGAATATAATCCAGATGCTCCAAGTATGGAATCAAGGATGTGGACAAGACCTCAGTTTAGAGCAGGTCCAAGTCAGTTAATTTTTCTCTACTCCTTTACCAATTTTTTTCTGGTCTTCAATGTTAATGATAGAAGATCATATAATTGCTGTTAACGCATATGTATTTTCTCTTTTTCTGTTAAAATTAATTATCAATCACCTTATATATCTCCTTTATTTGTATGCATATTGTTTTCCCACTATATGCTTTTTAAAGATAAATTTATCTAGAATTGTACAATCAAATATTTTGTTTTTCATTTCACCATTTTATGAAAATCAAATTAAAATTTTCACTCACCATTTAGGAACTATGAACTCATAATAATATTTTTTATCTGCATTTTTTTTTTTTTTTGAAAACTACAACACAAAGATCTGAAAAAAACTGTACCTTTTCATCTGTACATCATGTAGGAACAGTCAGTTTCCTTTCAATAATGGCTGTTCCTTGCACCTGTATGGCTTCCATGTATCTAACTTATTTTGGCTTTGCAATATATCAACATAGCTTTCCACTTCTGTCTTCTAAATTTTTAATTATTAGAATAATTAATAATCAGTAACCAGGGAAAATTCATTCAGGCTAAGAGTTAAAAAAGATAAATCTTTTACAAAAATTAATCATCTTTCAAAATAAATATAAAAATTAAATATACAGTAGAGCATGAATTATCTGAACTATTGTCGTGGGGCATGGTTTGGATAATCAAAATGCAGTTTAAAAAAATTTAATAAAAATGCATTTTATTCTGTAGGACTTATATAGGATGTTACGAAAATAAAATCAATAAAAATATGTAGGTACATGTCAAATATTATTAAGGTTGTGGCAAAAAGAAAATTGTTTTATTAGTTTGCTTCAACCGTAACGTCCTTTTCATGTCAGCTTAGTCTCTTAATCTTTTATGTATAGTAGCAAGTACTTTGTAATATTTGTGTAATTAAACATTTGAATAATTGACACTTTGCTGTATTCAATAACAATGAAAATATGGTGAAAGAGACAGCCTTAACTTACTAGCAACCTTTGACATTCTATGTACAAATCACATAAAAAACTGTTACTAGTCCTAAGTACATAAGAAAATATGTTTAGTCTTCATTACTTTTTTTTGTGTGTGTTTTTTCCTTGCCTTTATTACTTTTAAATGACAAAATTTTATCTTTGCAGTTGTCAGAGGGAGTGGGATGGTAAGAAGTAGTATGGGCAGAGGTTTCCCTCATCAAAGAGAGCTGATTAATGTTGTAACTGGGGCACCGCATTTTAGACATGCTCGACCAAACCCAAACCAGGACTTTAATAATATCAACCATTCAGCAGTTAGTAGTTTCATTTTTTAACTTGTTATCCTGATTTGAATTGATTTAAACTTAAAAAAAAAGTATTTTAATTAAGTAGTGTAATGTATTAAATCCTATTTTATTTTTTATTTTCCAGGTACGGACAATAACAGCAGATAATCAAAATTTTGATTTTGCACGACTTGGTCCAAACCGAACTCCAACTCGCCCACCATTTCCTCAGCATGGAGGAAACACATCATTACAGTTAAAGAAAGTACCTCTTGGTGTTAACACCATCACTCTTTTGAACAATCATTTTTCAAAATTTGGAAAAATTGTTAATATTCAGGTTAGTCGAATCATGATTACGTTCTTCACTGGGAATAAAAGTAAACATTTGCTCAAATCCAGAATGCAACTCAGCCCTAAAGAATTTGTTTAAATAGTTTATTTTTTTTAATGAGTTTGTTTTTCTTATATATCATGGAATAATTATAATTGAGAAGAATTAAAACAAAACTTAGAATTCCTATAATTTTGGGTTTTTACATTGTTTTTTTTCTTCTTGAATTTTAATTATTTTTATAACTAATAAATTTCATAATTTTGAGAACCTCACGGTTGATGAAAGCACGGATGAAAACCATTGATCTAAAGATATTCATCATTAAAATATTTTATTTATGTTCTAGGTCGGTTTTGAAGGAGATCCAGAATCAGCTTTAATCACCTTTTCATCTCACACTGAAGCCAATATAGCTTATAAGAGTACTGAGGCAGTATTGAACAATAGATTTATTCGAGTTTTTTGGTACAATCCAAGTAACAACAATGAGGTAAAAGTATCATTTTAATTGGCTTAATTTCTTTATATAAATCATAAAAGTATTATGCCATGTTTTTTGGTATTGATATATAATTAATAAGCATTTCTAGAAAACTTTAATAATCAATGAAAAATTATGATTATATTTTGGAACTATTATTTTCCTTCTTAATAAAAATATGGAATGTGTACTGGTGACCCTAACAAACTTAAACCAGCAATCCATAAAAGTTGCTGGCTGCTATTACATTGATGCTACTAATCATTTTTTTTTGTTAATTTCTTTACATCAAATTTATATTACTCCATGAGGATATCAGTTTTGTTGGTGATGATAGTAGAGATTGTTTCAATAATTCTTTGGAATGTTATTTGGAAATTTATTTTTTTAGTTGCAGTATTTTTTGTTCGCTTCCAGCCTAAAATATTGCAGCTAACACATAGGAAGTCACCCTTAACACAGTTGAAAGAATTTAGCTTTCACGAATTGTTCAGAGTTAATTTATTACCTCAAAACGCACCATGTTTATCTCCTTCTTGGCCTGAAATAAGCTAATTTTTATTAAAAATTATATATGGTTGTTGGCAAACTGAATTTTCCTAACCACTGTTTAATCTGAAACTTAGGCCTCTCAAGAAAGTGTGCTCCCAAGGGCTAAAAAAGAAAACTCAATCTTTAATTTTCTAAGAATCGAACTAGTTTCTATTGCCTCTATAATTTTAATGAAGTCATCATTAAGTTTATTTTCCATTTTTTTTTTTTTTTACAACTTTATTACAATCAGGTCAATTTAGGGTTTAAACATTTCTCCCCCCTTCTGTTCTCTCAACCTATTCAAAAGAAAAAGTCGATGTGGTCACACTACTTCTGTTTCTAAAATGTTATGGCTTTTCAAATATCTGTTCATTCCGCAACAAAGATACTTGACAAAATAACATCATTAACTATCAGTTCTTCAAAACTAAGGAATCTTAAAACTTTAGTATCAATTGATTGTAATTTAAATGATCAAATAGATATATTAAATAACAATATTTGGAAAAAAAAACAGTCAAATTTAGGTTTACTCTTCAGAAATGATGAATGTAGACTAATGGTTGATACGTATATTATTACCCATGAAATTTTGATAATGGATTGTGATATAATATTCCAAATGTTGATCCAAAAGGCTTATTAATTAATAAAAAGAAGATTTGTATGTTATGGGTCTCCAGTAGGAATTCGATACTTTTAACAATTTTTTTTTTTTTTTTTTTTAGTAATTAAAATTATATTTGTATAAATATATGTATGTGTGTAGAAATATATCTATATTTATATGTACGTATATAATTAACTTCCTTTTGTATATCTAATAGATTTAAAATATTTTTAACATCTTTTTTCCTTAATAATGTATTAATAGTCCATAATTATTTATTTATTTTCGTTTGTTGTATGTCTGCCTAAACAAATCTTTTATTAATCTTATTAATCATATTATCCTTCTTTTATCATTAGTCCCTATATTAGGGCAAAATTGAATCCATAAATTATCTTTACGACATTAATTGCCTTACCTTAACACACTATATGCGGGTAAATATCAGAAATTGCAGATACATGTAGGATTTTTGCGGTACTTTATATTTATTTATTACCATCTCTTTGAGGCTATAAGGATTATAATAGCATTGGGTTCTCTACAGGGAGAGGGTAATTCTTACAACCCACTGGTCCAAGTTAAACAATTTAAATTTTTTATATCTACTTATACACAAATCTTGCTTCTATTTCATTGCTTTTGGTTCAATTCAGTTTAGCCGTTGTACAGTAACCTCACTGATATCACTACAACCCATCTTCCTGGGCTGGAGCAACTAATCTTTCCCCTTTTCATACCATTTGTGGTATGGTTAGTTCACCTTAAAAGCCCAACGCATCAACCCGTCACTGCCGAGAACCCCGTATGCCAGCAATGGCAGGAAGGGGGCCCAAAAAAAAAAAAAAAAAAGTTCACCTTAAAAGCTTAAGGAGGTCGTTCTCCATCATAAAATGGTTTCCTTCAGCAACTTGGCTCTCAGTGTTCAACCTATTTTCCACAATCATTTAACAATAATAGCTTAAAAATTATATACATATACAGTGTACCTCCTCAGTATCCACCTTCACGGTATTAAGTTTTTGCCTATCTTCACTTATTGATCTTTATGACACCTTCCCACTTCATCTTAAGTTGGAAACGACCTCTTGATGTACAGAACATCAATATATATTCCCCCATCTAACATCTACATCACAATAAAGCCATCGTCAGCAACCTGATTTTCTTTTTCTGGGAGATATTCTGAATACCTCCCTGGAACTCATACGCCCCCTATATAACTGAGTCTATTAATGGCTGGGGTCACCCTACTTTAGATGTTGGCAGAGTGAGGTGTCACATAAAATTTTTGCTTTCTGATCTTATACCTTCCTTGTATCATAATAGTTGTTATAAGGCAACTATTATCATTATAGTAATGGTAAACAATTTTATTCCTTTATTTTTATCATAAACAAGTATCCAGGAAGGTAATTATGTTTTATGTGAGAAAACCTTATTTGCTACATAATAATGTCTTCTATTGATTACCGGTGAACATAAAAAAGTTAATTTTCCATACTCGCATAGAGTGTGTTAAGTTATAGCTTGTGAGATTCAAGCGAATTAGATTAGAACCTCTCAATAGATTTGAAACCAATGTAGAAAATAACTGTATGTGTCCAGAACAAGCCGAAAAATGCTACTACTCCGCCGGCAATCAAACCTTCCGTGCTAGAGAGACTTGGGGCACCACCTCCAAAAGTCCTCCATAACATACAACCATCCGCAGTTCAGCATGAGGAGAAGGTATTTTATCGTCATGTATTGCTGCTGATTCCTCTTTATTTACTTACCTTCTCCTGCATGTAGATATATTATCTTTAACAAGGGGCTATGGAGGATTAAGGTGTCTTACTGTTTGCTTAGTATTATATTCTTTTATTTCTATAATTTCATCTAAAGTTTAATAACACTCAAATTTTGGTGGTGTAAAGTTTTAGATTACAGAAGGTAATTTGTTTTAAGTATTGTTACAGTTAATGCTTACATGTTGTCATGTCTAAAATCTAAATTCAATTAAAGTACAGTTCCACTAAATTTGACTCAACAGAATACTCTAACCTGGGTCTTGGCCTACTCCTCAGACATTTATTGATTGTTTTATCGTAGATTAGATTTTTGTTGGTTGATTTGTTACTGATCCAACTGGCCTTGCATATTTCAATCCTTCCTGTGCCAGTACCCCAATTACACTTACTCAGTGCTATTCTCGCAGTTAGGCATTGTTTAACCATTGAGTTCTCTTGTTCAATCATCCTTATTTAGTTCAAGTAATTATTGAAAACTTTATTTTAAAATTCTTTAAGATTTAATAACAACCTCTAATAATAACATTAATCCAAGTAGATTCATTTCGCATCCACAAATAATAGCAGGAAATATATGAGTTAAGTAAGTTATAATTTTAATTAGTTTCTATCTCCCTCTTACCCATAATGAGCAAGATCCTCGAAAAACTCATACTAAAACGTCTGTATCCCATCCTAGATAGTAACCACATAATCCCTGACAACCAGTTTGGTTTTCGAACATCCCACTCCACCATCCAGCAATGTCATCGTGTGGTGGATGTTGTCTCCTCTGCATTGGAGCGTAGATTGTACTGCACGGGAGCCTTTCTCGCTGTAGAACAGGCTTTTGATCGAGTCTGGCACCCAGGTCTCCTTTACAAAATCCGACAATTCCTTCCTCCTACATACTTTTTAATCATTCGCTCCTTTCTAACTGACAGAACATTTAAACTAAGTCATAAAGGTTCCTACTCGTCCCTCTATTCCCCGTCTGCTGGTGTTCCTCAAGTTAGCATCCTCGGTCCTATCCTCTCCACAGTATATACATCTGACATTCCAACCCATCCTAACACCTTCATCTCCACGTATGCTGATGACACATGTGTGTTATCAGTTAATAACGACCCATATAGTGCATCCCAATCCCTTCAATCACATTTATCAAGCCTCGAAGAATGGTGTCAGAATTGGAAAATTAAAATCAATTCCAACAAGTCCCGTCAAATTACCTTTACCCTTCGCCGAAAACCCATGACTTTCTGTCCTACTGTAATAGTACTCCACTTATCCCTGTTTAACAGATTTGCTACCTAGGACTCAACTTAGACAAACCTATTACTTGGAACCCTCACACAAGACTGAAAAGACAAGAAACAGCTAGACGCTTCTGACTACTTCAACACATACTAGACAAACGCTCAAAGCTTTAGATCAATTACAAAAGACTTATTTATGTGACTGTTATAAGACCTATATGTACTTACGGAATTGAACTATGGGGCTCCACCAAACCATCAAATTCCTCACGTATTCAATCCTTGCAATCCAAAATCCTAAACGCTCCTTATTTTGTCACAAATAAAACCATCCATAATGACCTTAACATTCCATATGTTACCAATTTAGCCCATTCCAGATACCTATCATGCCATAATAAACTGCAGGCACATCCAAACCCACTAGTTTCCATCCTTGCATCCAATTCCATCCCGGACATTCTGGAAATAAAGTGTTACAATAATTTTGGAACTGAAAACACTAAATAGACTTTTCAACTTTTAACCATATCTTTATCACCTTCTTGAATTTTGTTTTTTATAGTTATTGTAGGGGAGAGGAGTGGCTCAGTGGTAGAGTACTGAGTTACCATGCCGGAAATCCTGGTTCAATTCCCGCTGCAGGCCATGATTTTTATTTAGTCTGTTTGCAGCGGGAGATGGATCATATAGGATCTAGGACCCTCCTGGGGCCCACCCAGCCTCTATAAAATATAAAAATAGGGTACCCAAAATAAGGGGAAAAAATCTGGCGGTCGAGCGTGACCTAGGATAAGTCACCTCCTTGCAGAACCGTTGTCCATGAAATAGTACAGTCTCTACCATGTACTGAACCCCAGACCCTTCATGGGTTGTAGTGGTACAGGTTTTTTTTGTTTTTTTTTTATAGTTATTGTAGATTCCTACCATTAGAATATTTCTAGTCCCCCTCTTATGGCTATATCACCGAAAATTTCACCATTTATTCATGTACTTGGTTGTGTTCGTGTTTATTTTGAGTTAAAATTTTTAACTGAATTTCATCAAAATTGTTTACTCAATAATTTAATAGCTTACTCATATTTGGCTAACAGTAAATTGGTCGAAATATTTCAAATACACATTTAATAAAATATTTGTCATTTATTTATGTTTCAAATGTATACTTTATTATGTTTCTTGAATGAATTGCGGATTAGTAACATTTTAAGACCTATTACTGTTTTCATTTTTTTGATGTTGTGATTCAACCTACCCCTGTTACAACTTTTTTTATAAATTACTGCTATGAATCTGAGTGTTATATGTTGAAAACATTTATTTATCATATACTTGAATACACTTAGGTTTTAAAATGATGAATAGTTTTCTGAAATTTCATGTCAAGATAAACTCAATAATTGAAATTTTTCAATTGATAGTAACTTTAATTCTGAAAATTTCGGTATATAACCAACAAAAGTAATTTATACAATTTTTGAGTGTTCAAAATCTAAATATTGTTTATTTTTACATCCATTATTTTTATTTTTTTTATTCTTTGTGAATTTTTTTATAAGTTATCTTAAAAAATCTCAGCATTTAAAAGTTAATATTTTTAAAACCTTGTGTATTTTATTTTAATAGTTAAACCAAAATTATTTAAAATTACAGGGTTTATTAACTAACTATTGTTCAGAAAACTTTTCAATAGTATTATATGTAGCTGTTATAGGTTTGTTAGTTGTTTTTTTTTTCAAATTAAGGATGGTGGCTTCTTGTACTTACTTTTTATTTATTTATTATTTTATTTTATTTTTTATTTTTATTTATTTAATTTTTTTTGCATGCCTGATAATTTTTAGGATTCATTTTTATTTTCCTTTTCCTCATCTGAAACAAATTAAAATTAAAAGCTGAAAAAATAAATAATGATTAATATTTATAGAAAACTAATGTTGTCTTTTCGCTGAAAGATTTGATGAAATATTGATTTTTCTGTTAAAATTAATAAAATATGAATTTAAATAATTTAATTCTACACTGCTATAAATATATACTTGATTTAAATATACACCACCATTATTTTCGGCTTATTCAAACAATCTAAATTTGAAAGTAGGGGCCAATTAGTTTTCATTGTGGCCCAATTTCCTTTTAAAGATAAATATTCTATAAACATAACTAAAGATTCTAAGTATATTCCTTATTAGATTTCCAAAGGAATGATCCACTTTTGAAAGACTCCCAATACTCGGTACTGAAAAGTTGTTTATTTAGTTAAATAAATGGTTCAGTGTAGAGAAAGTTCTTTCAAATAAATTATTAAGGTGTCAATATGTTAATGTCCAACAGTTTTTTGCAGAAATCTTTGTTCTTATTGTTATATATTACAATAAATGATGCTTTGTAAAATTTTATTTGCATTAAAAGGTTATGGGCAACTGAATTTATTTTATTTTTTGTATCATGTGATAAATTGTTCTATTAAGTACAAATGTTATACATTTGTTTACCTTTTTTTATTTAATTTCATTTTTAAGATTATTGCTGTATTTATAAAAGGATTCTTTTATCTTTTTTAATGTGTTATTATTTTAAATGCTCCAGGTTACAGTGGTGAATAACAATATAACAAAGACTTTATATATACCATCCGCAATGAAAAAGGAATCTGCTAATACTCCTGTTGTAAACAATGTTAACAAAGAGGTATGTTTTAATTAGAAATAATCTTTAGTTGTAATGAAAATTGAAGAATATTTAGGATTTCCAAAAATTTATTTATTAAGTTTGTATAGTGACCATACTTTTTTCTACCTTGTAAGGGATATTGGAAATATTGTTATAGAGGAAATTTATGGTTTCAGATTTCAACAGAAATATCCATTTTATTGATTTTTACTCATTTTGTCGCGACATCTCTACATATATTCATTTGTTTGTATCTCCCATAACTCTAAAACAATTAGCGAAATTTTGTATTGTTTTAATGTTTAGTTATATACCTACCTTCACATTTGCAGCTCTGGAATCGGTACTACTTAAAAAGCTTGTTGGTTCCCAATTATATTTAAATATCATCAATTTTTTTTTTAAATTAGTAGTTTTTTTATCAATTTTAGTTATGATTGATAAGCTGTTAGTGATGCATAACTTGAAATTTTATACAGAATTTATTTTCTGTCGCATGGTGAGGGAGGTATAGGAAAAGTTTTATTTGCAAAAGTGTTCCAAAATTTATTCATTCAAACCTATCTTCTCGGTTTTGGTTACTATCTATTTTATTTTTCCTTGAATTCCTTGAAAATTGAAACCGTGTTGTCTGCACATTCTAATACTTTATAAATCTGTCATTTAATTATAAATTTTAAGTTATTCATGACTTTACTTTATTGTAAGTCACAATCGACTTAATGTTTAAAAAATCTCTGGGATTTACATATTTTTCATAATGTTTTGATTTGATTTTTTGTAGCCACCTTGTGAAGAACTGAAAAAGAAAATAGAAGAAGTTTCACAGGCTAAGAAAAAACAAGAAGAAGCTCGAAAGGTTTCGATTTTAATTTATTTTTTCTTGAAATAATTTAGATTATCTAAGTAACTACTTTTAATTTTACATAATTTGCTACATAGTTTTCATATCCATTTATTCATCGCTTTATTATATTTAATTACTCTTGTACTTGCATTATAATTTTTGTAATGCAAATTAAAAAATATTCTCTTTTTAGGCTGGAATCAAGCTGAATGCCGATCTCAGAAAAAGAAAACAAGAACTGTTGGAAAAACAACTAAACCACCAAAAAATTCTTATTCAGAGGGCTGAGGCTGGAAACATACCATCGCAACAAAAAATTTCGTTGATGGAATCCATCAAAGTGCTCCAGGAGAGCATTGAAAGCATTAGGAAAGATTTAGAAAACTCTGTCAAAGCTAATTTGACAAAGGTTACTAAGAAAGGTTCACTTACTAAAGATCATCAGGCCTTAATCAGGAAAACAAAAGAGGAGGTAAACATTCCATCCTTTATAAGTTGTGTACAGTCATAAAACTCCTTTAAGTTCCTATATTAAATTTCAACATTTATTTTATATAATTGAAAAAAAATGATAATTAGAGAGTGGAAAAGTATTATAATGCTTTAAATAATAACAATAATACAATACTATTTTTAGAATGGTGGAAAAATGTATGTTATACTGCTGTTATTTTGAATATGCCATGTACCTATTATTTATACACTTTCATTTATTAGATTCAAAGAGAACTTTTGGATGCTGAGTTAGATCTCTTAAACAGCCAGCATGAAGGCAAAGACTCAACTGAGTTGAAGAAGAAGGTGGTTGAACTCAAGCAGAAAGCTTTAAACTACGGAATTCCAGCAGTTCCTCCTGTTCGTGGAGCTTACCGAGGAAGGGGTGGAGTGGCTGCAAGAGCTAGGTAATGAGTTTATGTTTATTGTTATTAACTTCTATACTTATTATAAAACAAAGTCCTCAGCCGCGTCTGTTCGCGGTAAACTCAATAACTACTGCACGGATTTTCATGCGGTTTTCACCAATAGATAGAGTGGTTCACCAGGAAGGTTTAGGTATGTAATTTGTCGAAGTTTTGTGTAAATGGGTTGGAATATAAGAATAATTGTCGGAATTGTTGGAAAAAGTATAGCCGCCTGGGAAGTTTCATCGAAGACGCTGTCGAAACAATGAATTGTGGAATATTCCTCTTTTATAGATCTACAAAAAAATCCGACATACCATATATCTGTTTTTTAAAGATAGCTTACTATACCTACTACATTTTCTAAAAAATTGGTTACGTATAATGCGGTATTTTTAAATCTATTTAGTCGGATGCATTATTAATCATTATCAACTTAAATACGTTAGTTACCTTAACTATTTCATGAACATTATTATAATATTTTACACCATATAATTTAAATGAATTATCGCAAAAAACTAACTATCGCTCGTGAAAGTAAATGTCTATAAAGAAATATTTTATTTTGTTTATAATATCTACATAATAAAAATACATTAAAATACTGCATGTAGTATAGGCATTATATCACATTTATGTCTAATCCACATATTCGATTCATAATGATATCCGATATCTATGTTTTGTGGTATGATTTCAAATGATGGATTGGATGCCCCGTAGAGAAAGAGTTGAAAAGCTAACATACTAAGCTATTATTATATACAAAAGCACTAAGATTTTTGGTAGTTGGATTATAGCAAGTTTGATTGTAAATACTTTCAAACTTGATTTTTGAGTTTCAGAACTTCTTTGGGCTTTAATTCCAAGAAAATAGTGTAATTAAATACTTATAGTTATGCTATTTTATTTTTTATTTATCTAATGCCAGCATGTGGCATTACTGTCATATGCCGATGAGCCTTCTAATAAAGACATGCATCATCATCATTGTTTGGATCATCCCTCAGACCATTGCAATGTCATAAGTCTGCACCATCCATTACAACAGAAAGACATATGGGACAAATATCAATCATATGTCTTTGCATGTCTTTTGTGATTCGTCAGTCGCAAAAGACTGTTGACCGTTTAGTTTATGCAGGGGGCACCACGAGCTGGCGATCAACTTCACCTCCCATAAGTAATATGTTATGTGAAATAATATGCTTTATTTTATTATAAATTGAGCAACTTAACATTATAATTGTATATTTTAGAATCAAGTAAACAAAAAAAATCTATTAAATACTTAAGAATAAATAATGGACGGAGTTTCTTCAACGATGTAGTGCAAGGATCATCTTTCCAGGAAACATTGAACCGCCTGGAAGTTGTGTAAACTATTAAAAAACACGTCAAATACATAACAATCTTGTAATATATTTTGAAATCATTGGTTTTTCAGGTAAATTTGTAAAGCCAATGAGCCACATAAATTCATTACTGTCTTGAAAAATATTAGAACAAGAATTTTTTTGCTTGTCATTTCTATCTTTATTCATATTAATTTATAACAAGTGCATGTGACTATAATGAAGGGCTGGGAAAAAATTGACGATATAATATTAATTAAAATAAAGTAAGAACTTGATTCTGGCAACCACATTTTGTTGAACTATCAATTTTTTAACGTATCTTGTGATGATGGCTTCTTTTAATATTATCTACTGTCAAATATTATAATTTCTATCATATTATTTATGTTTTGTTTGTCATTGTCATTACTATGTTTATTTTTTTAATGTTCACTAGGGGGCGTGGAAGAGGTCGTGGTTCAAGATTTCTTGTAACATCTTCTTCTGCAACATCATTTGAACACAGTGTTGTTGATCATCGCCCGACAAAGATTCTTATATCTGGTTATGAACAAGATGACAAGGCAGAAGTTCTGAAGCATTTTGAGGTGAGATAATAGTTATGTTTTGTATGAAATGTTGGTTAAATGTATCAGAACATTGTACCTTTGTATCTGTGACAATGGTTTTGAGTTATGTATGAAAGTACCAGACATATATTCTGACTTCTCTCTTTTAAATGATTCAAAGAGAGAAAACAATTGATGGCATATGAACTTTTACCTGGATTGGCAAACACATCAAACACTACTGTGCGGATTGCTCTTTATGAGATGAAATTCATCTAGCCTTTTCAGTGTACCTTGCTCAAGTTGATTTTCTTTATCCAAATGTCAAATCAGAGCTGATTTAAGACTGGTGAAATTGTGATCAATAATGAATAGGAACCATAAACCTAATCCCACATCCAAAAACTAATTTTATCCATTTATACTTTTATCGGTAATCTCCTTGCTTTCTAGGATGTCAAAACCCCCCCTGTAGGTTTGGTCTATAGAAGGTCTAGTTCAAGGAAAGAAATATAGATCTTTATGTGTCTCTTGACCTTGAATAGCCAAAATCAATGGAACTTGAACCCGATTGTTCATTGGCAGTCAAGGTACTGATTAATTGGCCCCAAAGTAATTGATCATGGAGCTATGGGCAGCCTGCAACTGCACCGTGAAAACTATAATTATAATTCACAGCAACCTGAGGTTGGGATGCTTACTCCGGGTTGTCAACATCCCATGTCACACATCCAAATATTTGTATGGTCTATAACGCCAACTGATTTCTTAATGTAATTTGATATAAAATATATGTTTCAGGAGTTTGGTGAAATTTTGGATTATATATCAGACGATGCTACTCCATCATTAGTGATTAACTACAAATCTAGGAAAGATGCTGAAAAAGCAATTCTGAAAGGAAGAAATTTTCATGATAGATTACTATCTGTCACTTGGGCTACACCTAACAACAGCATAAGGTTTATTACTGAGCACTATTTATTAATATACTAATTATTCTTTGACATTTACTAATGTAATCTGTTCGATATTTTTACAGAGGAGGAATTCCAACAAAACCACCTACACCAAGCCATAGGCAGGTGATGGTACTTGAGGATGAAGAAAATATAGAAGAGGTTATTGAAGATGCTGAAGATGAAGATGAAGATGTAAGTAAATCTCGTTGAATAAAAGCCTTGAAACCTTTGCGACTTTTATTTATGAAGTTGAAGTACAGTGTAATGTCGATTATCCGAACTAATGTTGTCAGGGGTGGTTTGGATAATCACTAAAAAAATAAATACCAACCAAATGAATAAAGAATGGATTCAGAGATACAAATGAAAATACCTATGAAGTACATATGAAATTACAGTTCTTAGTAAACATATACGTATTGAAGTCTAAGTTAATTTTTTTGCTGTTTCCGAGAAATGATTAGGGCCCCTTTATTGACGTTCACAAAAAAAATCATTTTATTTTTTGTCAAATTTTATTTAAAATAACAATAATTTTAACAATACAAATAAGTAACTGGATGATCTGATCTAATTAATTAATATTACATTTGAAAAAAAACAAAAAACAGTTCCGTTAATTGAACGTTTGGATAATCGACACTCCACTGTATTGAACATAATTTTTTTTTGTAATTTGAGTAAACCATATGTTTTATGACTTTTAGAAATTCATTGATTGTATCTTCAACAAAATATTCGTCTTCAGGTTTTCTTTATGTGAATGGAAATTCTCAATCTTAAATTGATTCTTGAAATTACCATTTATTAAAACCTAACCTTGAAAACTCCATCCGTTTATCCCACTTTTTCAAATTTTTGCCCCATTAATAGGGCTGACTCATGCAAGAAAAAAACAATACAAATTTAGCTGAAAACTAAGTAGTTTTTTGTTTTTAGATTACTAAGTAGATAACTAAGTAGTTGTTGTTGTAGATTTTTGTTTTTTCATTTAACGTCACTTTTTGCTGCTATGGCTAATCTGGCGATGCTACATTGGGAGCTCTAAATTTTGCCTTTCCAGGTTTAATTAGGATAGGAATTTTTAACGAGTACCTGACATCGTACAGGCTCGGGACCCTCCCCGTTTAACGTCCCTTCCGAAGGGCGGCGCAACTAAGTATTTTTTACTCCCTTTAAAAAATCCTAGGGCCACCTGCCAGGCTACAACCCGTGATCTTGGGCTTAGTTGTTTGTTACTCTAACTACTATCTACTGTTCTGGTAAATAATCCATATTGCTTAAAAAAAAACAGAGTAATAATTTCTCTATTTTCGAGCATACATGATTGATTTATTTATAGAAATGTATGGCCAAAATATTCAGCAGCATTTAAATAGCTGAGAGAATCTATAAGAGAAAAATTAATGTTTTGGTAAATGGATATTGCCATCTCAGTCTAGAAGTCGTTCATTGTATATTCAAGAAGTTTTTCCTACTGAATAAGATTTATTTTCTGTTCCCATATCATATTCATCAAGCATTTACTACAGGGTTGGATTAAATCCTCTTGCCAATACTGTAGTACATAATATTATCCTATATAATGTATTCAGACCCTAATTTTTAATTTATATTGATGCCTGTTAATATGCATACAATTTCCTTTTTTTTTTATAACTTCTTGACCCTATTGGAGGCACTCCAATATAAAAATGAAGCTGTTTGATACTATTTTAAATGTTTGTTTTATTATAAATGATTTACTATCTTTCTAAACTCCTCTTTACTGTGCTCCACAATGAAAAGTGAATAGTCAATTATCAAAATTCACAATTTATTTATTAACAATTTACCAAAAATAAAGTTAAATACTGGTTACAAATAATTGTATAATTTTCTTTGTACAGATTGGTATCTTATCCCCTGATGTATTAATACATGATGATGAGGATGAAGATGAGGAAGATAGATCATGGCGTCGATAGTGGATATTCTAGTTTCTTATACTAGTAAGTATTTTTTGTTTATTTCCATGTTTTTTTTCTTTACCCACTAATGCTTATGTACCACAATGAGCATCCTGTGCACTATAATGACTAGTTAAGGGAAGTATTGTTATTGGATAAAATTATGATGTGATATTTTCAGTAGGTCTGAAAGTTTCAAAATTGAGTAAATAAAAAAAATGATTTAATTAAACAATAGAAATCTATTATTATTTTAAAATAACTAAATAATAATAAGAAATAATCATCAATTTCATTGATAAATAATAATACAAAATAAATACAATTTCTGCGTGCACTCATTTGAAGACTATTTTGGGAATTTATCAAAAAATTATAAATGCTATAGAAAAGCGATAGTCAATAGATGAAAAAATAAATGTATATGTTGTTTATATATTGGTATGTAATGATATGAAGCTCCTTATATGGCTGTATAGAAATTTGTCCCTCAACATAAAATAGTTAAAACTTAAAGATATTTAACTACTATCTATGATTAAAGGTGCATTCACATATTGGTAAAGCATAAGCAAGTCAAACGCAAACATTTAAAAAGGAAAAGGGTTAACAGAAGTATAGCAAACTAATCTGGCACTAGAACTTTTTTCTTATGGTGGATAGCAAATTAAATTATCTATGCTAAACTACCCGGCTGTCAATTTTGGTTTGAGCTATTTTTATTTTATCTTTATAATTTATATAAATAAACACAAATATGCAACCCTAGTGTTTTTGCAAAACTTCTTTTATCAAATGGTTTGTAGCTTAGATAAACATGCCAAGCGAAACAGCAAAGCTACTACCCTCTTTAAAAGTTTGACTTGTCTTTATATAATGTCTTTTCCTTTTAATATAGTGTTATTAATTATTATGTTCTTCACTTAAAAAAAAAAAAAATATTGAAGAATGTCTTTCAAATTATAATAGCCAAAGCTCCCAGCATGTTAATTCCATTATATACTTATATGATTATATACATATACATTTATACATGAGGTATGTTCAAAAAGTAAGGTAACCGGTATGAAAAAATATTTATTTATTCATCTTGTCCCCTTCGAAGTAACTGCCCTCTGATACAATACAATGATTTTTCTGCCAATGATTTTTCCAATCCTCGAAGCACTTTTTGGTATAGCCTTCTGCTCTTTCTGCTGTGCAGTTTTTATTTCCTCAATTGTTGCAAATCTTTGTCCTTTATTTTGGTCTCTTCAGTTTTGGAAACAGGAAATTCGCTGAGGACCAAATCCGGTATATTTGATGGCTGGGAGAGGCATGATTACCTTGCTGTTTTTGGCCAAAAAAAATTTTTCACAAGCAACGATGAATTTGCAGGTGCATTATTTTGATGCAAAAGCCATGAAGTGTTTTTTCACAATTCCAGACTTTTTTTTTCATATTGCTTCTCACAAACGCTGCATAACTACAAGGTAATGCCTCTTATTAACCATAAGGCCTTGAGTCAAAAACTCATGATACACTATGCTACGGTAATCGAAAAAAAACTGTGAGCAAAACTGACATCTTTGCTGTCTTGGCCCTCCATTGATCTGATAGGGCGTCCAGATCAAGGTGTGTCTTTGGTATCTTCTCGGCCTTCTTGGAAGAGCTTGTACCACTTCTTAAAATTTTGTTTACTTAAAACAGAATCACTGTAAACCATTGGCATTATTTCAAGTGTCTTAGAGCACTTGATTCCATTTTTACATAAAGTTTGATGCAAATTCTCAGCTATATTTTTTATAATTATAGAATATCGCTGTACACTAAAACGCTTTTAATCTTTTTATCTGTCAAAAATAAATTAAGCCTGCTTTATCACATTTTCAGGACAATTTTGCTTGAGCAATTTGAAAAGTCTTCTTACTTTTTTAACAAACCTATTATATATTATATTTATATTAATATATCATAACAATTTGTAAACATTTTGTGTAAGTTTTTAATCTGGTATTAATTTGGGTTTGTTTTAGGTTTGTACAATGAAGTCTGAAAAAATAATTTATTGAAGATATGAACAAGTTTTAATTTTGTTTTTATGTAACAACGCAACACCTGTGAAGTTAAAAAAAATTGAAAAAAAAAAACAAGTAGTCATTGTAAAATATTTTTTGTATATATTTGTAGATAGTTGATAATATTTGATTTGAAACTGAACAAATATTTTTATTTTTAATAATAAGATTACCCAAGTCATAAAATTTGAGTTGTAAAAGTTGGATTAAGGGTAGAACAAGTATGCTGTGAATTATTAATAATTTATATACATATTAAAATTTTGAATAGTGCTCGTTGTTTATATCATATATGTAAATATGTATGTATATTTTGAGTCTGTGAATAATTGAGTACTTAAAATTATGTACTTGTACATAGGTAGAAATATTTTTAAAATTTTATATAAGTTAGATAATCTACCTGATGATCGAAAATGATATGTTAGACTTGAAAGATATATTTTAATATTTACAGAAAAGTATTTCTTTTTTTGTGTGTGTGTATGTGTTGTGTAATGCTAATGAAATACTGAAACCTGTTTTTGTAAAAAATGCAATTTTTTTTTAACAATCAGTTTTTTTTCCTCAGCATTGTTATATAAAAAAAAAGTATATTGTGTGATTGATTGTTAGTCCTTTTTTATGTTGGCTGGTATCAGTAAGCATATTACAGAATTTTTGAGAGAAAAAAATTTATATGAATAAAGCTGATTTAATAAAAACTATTTTTGTGTATGTTTTTATATTACCCATGTTAAAATTTAAAAAAAAAACTTGATATTTTTCTCATTTTTAGTCCTTACCTTTTTTATTATAGTCTGAGAAATCTTCTATTAAATTGCTAAGTTTTTATATAATAAATTATGTATACAGATTAAATCCAGATTTCTGTCGGAGTTCAGATTTTCAAAATTTAGTCCACACTCATCTCATAGCAAGCAATTGAACATATACTTTATTCTTTGCCCTTCCAAATGTAATTAGCAGCACCAACTAATAAGGTTTGAATTTGTATGGGATGTCTGTCAGAGTCACTAAGGTTCACTCTGGAAGGAATTTTTAATAGGTAATAAAAATCCTGGTTTTTAAACACTGGTAAATTAATTTTTTTTAAGCTGGTTCAAATACATGGTCTTCAATTTTAGGTACATGCTCATACTCTAAAAATATTTTTTCCATTTGGTCTAGTACTTTAAAGTGAAGTACTAAAATTTTTTTGTTTGTTTTTAATTTTACACTAGATACTGGTAGATTTTAAGAAGCAGATCTATTATCATTCAAATTTAAGCTAATTAAATATATCATAAGTTTGTTTTTTACAATCGAACTACTATGGATTAAGTCTGTTTCAACTGATGTTTTCTTTTTTCCTATATCTCTTTCATTCTCTCCTGCCTCCGTATTGAGCCAATTTTTCTCTTTGGTATATTTGGTTTAAACCCGCAGCATTCTGAAGTTCTAGCCTAAGTGAAGAATGTCCTTCAATACTATTCAGAAAAACCTCAAGATATTTTCAGTTCCCTTGATCCATTTATTGGAGATTTTTAGCTTTTTAAGATACCTGAATACCTTTTTGTCACGCCATTCATAAGTTAGTTTATAATAATAATAAGGCTTAGCAAACCTGAAGGCTGGACGTCGATACCACCAATCTCTGCTTACTAACTTCTGTGCACAGACCACTACCCAACCCAATTCCGTCAGATCACTCTGAACAGAATCCTCCAACCTACGCCTCATCTACCCTTCAGACGCTTCCCAGTCAGTACAGCATTTATTAACCTCTGAGGAATTTGTTCGTTGCTAAGCCCAGCAACTTAGTTTATATATTATATAATATATAATATTTAAGTTAGTTTATAATTATTATTTTTGTAGGAAGGGAACTTTCCATCATATTTGCCTAATAAATTCTATACATGATGATTTCTTGTTTTATTTTTTGAAAAATATAACCTCAGAAAAATCATAATGAGCTCTATTATAGCTAAAATTTTAACATAACTTTCCTTTAAAAAATATATTTTTCATGCAATTGATAGTTTTCAAGATAATGGGCATTGAAGAATAATTGAGTGTAAGTTTTTGTAAAATGAACTTCTGGATGTATTCTCATAGAATAGTTCTATATATATTTTTTAAATAATATTTAGTGTACCTAATTTAGAGATCAAGCAAAAATTAATTTATTTTGCTAACAAAAAAAATTGTTACATTACAATAGCAAAGTTGTAATAAATATAAATTAATATTCGCTAATATAAATTTTTATGATTCTCTTGTTGTGTTTGTGTACTCTGTAATTTGTCCTTGAAGAATTTTTACTGTGTTGGGTAAGTACATTGCTACTATTCCTTAAGTTGCAGTTGTGTAAAACTGTCTCTGAGTCTATTGTCTCATGGTCTCCTTTCTTTGATACTTATATTTTGATATTTTCTACAAATTTGAGAGAGTTTAAAAAAAATTTATTTATTGATATTTACAACTGTATTACAATAATACAACAAGTAAATAGACTAATGACAAGTAGAGAAACTACCCACTGGTATTACTCAAATCACAAGTTCAACTAAGACCATCTTCTTTTCAGACGCCTTGGAAGATTATTGGGAAATGAAGAGGAAGCTAGGTTTGAAACTAGAGGGTTTGAGTGGGAACGAAGTTTGTTATGAAAGGATAGATACCGGGTTTGGACCAAATCAGCAACAAATGGGATATTAAGGTCATTATGGATGACTTTATTCTTAACAAAATAAGGAGCATTGAGGATTTTACGAAGGATTTTGGATTGTAGGGATTGGATACGAGAGGAATTCAATGGCTTAGTGGAGCCCCAAAGCTCTACTCCGTAAGTCCAAATAGGTGGTATGATGGTCATGTAGATGCGTCTTTTGTAATTAATTGTTAGCTAAGAGTGTTTGTCTGGTAAGTGTTGAAGTAGCCTAAAACGTCGAGCGGTTTCTTGTCTTTTCAGTCTTGTATGAGGATTCCAGGCTAATCGTTTGTCGAGATGCAACCCTAAGTATCAGATCTGTTCTACAGGGACCGGTGGGATATTATTATAGGATACTGAAGGGCAGGAAGTCATTGGTTTGCAGAGGAGACTTCATCTACCACACGATGTCATTGTTGAATAGTGGAGTGGGATGCTCGGAATCCAAACTGGTGATCTGGTATTACTTGATTTGCATCAAGGAAGGGCTACAATCGTTTGAGGATGAGTTTTTCTAGGATTTTACCCATGCAATGTAAAAGAGAGATAGGACGGTAAGAAGATGGGTATTCTGGTTTTTTTTTAGGTTTGGGTATCATTTTTACAATGGATAATTTCCAGAGGTCAGGAAAATATGTGGAGCGGAGTACAGCGTTGTATATATATGTAAGGAATAGAATGGGTTTTCTAGGAAGGTGTTTTAAGATTTGATTTGTGATGTGCCAAGGAGCTTTGCGGGAAAGTAATCTGTGAATGATGTTGGATATTTCTGTAGGATGGAATGCTTTGTGTGGAAGGGACATTTGGAGCGGAACATCTAACTCTGCTTTTATATATTCAATGTGAGTTGGTTTAATGACATCAGGACATGGATGAAAGATTTTGGAAAGGTAATGACCAAATAGCTGTGATTTTTCTCCGTCAAATCTTGTCCAGTTATTTGATTCAGTAAGGAGTGGATGATTAAATTGTTTGAACTTTAGGAGTTTTTTTGGTAGTCATCCATAATGATTTGTCGGTGGTTGTAAGATTTTCAGTCCAGGTAATTAAATTTTGAACTTCTTGATTTCTGCTTTTAGTTTGTTAGTTAATTTTGTATAGATAGTTTTATCTGCTGGATATCGAGTTCTATGCCACTTTGATCTTGCTCTGCATTTTTTCTCTTAATAAGATACGAATATGCTGTGCCAAATCAGTCTGTTGATAGTTATTAATTGTATGATTTGTGATGTTATCATGCAAACTCCTTCTGATTGATGTTGTAAGTTTTTCTATGGCTGTATCAATGTCTTGTTTTGTCTAAAGTGAAATTTTTAAGTCCAGTTTGTCCTCCAAGTCATAACGAAAATTGCCCCAGTTGAGAAATTAATATTGTAATTAATAGTATTAAAATGTGTTTATATCCATTTTGATCAATAGCAAGATCTTTCGTATTAATTGAAGTTGATCACCTTTAAATATAAAAAATTCACATGAAATCTGTCTGGACCAAATGCCCCTTGTTTCCTTAGATTTAATCCTCATTGATTTTACACCTCTTTTCCTTGGCCGCCTCCAGGATCCCTGGACACCAAAAGCAGAGTTTAGTGCAGCTCAAATCCAAATTTGGTGACAGGCACACTTACAGATGAGTTTACTGCATTGTAAAGTCATGTTATACCCAAGTTAAGAATGGTTAACATAAAAAATAACAATAGTTCAAGTTATCCTTCCTTTCCAACATTGAAACAAACATTGGAGGTAGGTTCTACCTCCAATTTATAAGTAGTAATTCCCCCCCCCCCCACACAGAATACAGCAGTTAAGTGTACTTAGTGAAAGGATCTTAAGATAGCGCTTTTGACAATACCAGTTACAGTGTTAGTGACACTACCTTTGTCTTTGTTATAGAAATTGTTTTATTTGCTCAAATATTTGTAACAATAAATAATTGGTAAAGTAAACAAAAAGTTTTTTTTTAAATGGAAAGCATAACAGGAAAGATGGAAACGATATCAAATAGACGGCTATATTTCAAATATAATATTTGTCACCGAAATTAAAAAGAATTATTAATCGTAGCCCACAGTTTTAATATCACATAAATTTATTCGTAAACAAAACAACTTCCAAGAGCAATCTGCTCTGATTAGTAGAAAGAAACCATCTCAAAAATTATTCTTTTACATACGTTTTCGTTTTGTGCCGGAATAGCTCGAATTTATGATTATATAAATACGGAAGTTTAAAGGTTGAAGCGTCAATAATCTCAGGGTTTTTTATGTGAGATTCATTAATGTGCTTATTGAAAACAATCATGCCTCCAAATATGAACTGAATCGTACTGAAAGAATACATGATCATATCCGTAACTGTAACTATTAAGTTAGGTACAACTAAAAAATTCACAATGAATATCAGACAAAATTAATTACAAAAAATACATAGTTACCGCTTAGATCTATTATGTCATGACCAGGCTAAACGGCCGGTTCACTATAAGAAATACATTCATTACGATCGATATTTATAATATTCTTATAAACTATCAATTCCTGAATATCTTGTAACCTTTTATGTTTCGGGTGTTACGTTTGTTTAATTCAATACTTGTGTTACATTTAGGAAAGTTTGTTTGTTGTACAAACTCTGTTTGTTGTTCAGTAGTTATAGCAACAGACATTGATCAGAATATTCAGTCTACTTGGATACTTTTGATGATCTAATCTCATAAAAACAATCTAATTAGTTTCCTTTAATTATGGAGAAATCGTTTCCAGAATTGAAGTTACCAGGGTAGACATTTATTTTTATATATGTTATTTCAGGATTAGAAAATTAAGGTTTTTAATCAATCATTCGTTCATACAGGGAAGGGACATTTTTGGATTATGCTGTTCAAGAGATTTTAAAAAAAGGAACAATAGATACAGAATTTGTGGAACCAAATCAGAAATCAATATTATTAGTGGGAAATACTTCTTCTGTATGTCTTAAATTTGAGTGATATAGAAACAAAAGGACTGACTATCACCTTAATAGTATTTTAGGCCTTCCTTTATTTTCTAGGGAAAGACATCACTGATTCAGAAGTTCTATGGCACAAATGATTCTGTTGAACCTACATTTATGTTGGATTATTTCCCATCACCAAGAACCTACATGACAGTAAACAATGTAATAACTTTTTGCTATACTAACCTTATTGTAAATTAAGCAACATGTAGCAAATACACATTGCTAAAAAAGAATTTTTAGTATCTATTATCTGATAATAAATATTGTGACACTAAAAGTTGAAAAATACTTCACAAATTGTTGATAAGTTGCTTTTGCTAAGAAACTTTTATATATGTATGGAAGAAAATATTTGGGGGTGCAGTCAAATAAAACACTAAATAAGTGGGTACTTATTTAATTATGTGCCGACGTTTCGACCCACTTTGTGCGTCATCTTCAGGGCTAAGAAAGAAAAACAGACAAAATAACAAAACTATAAAAATACATTGCAGTACCAAGTATATGATAAAATAGAAAAAATATATAAGTAGAGTAATAGAAATTTAGAACAAAAAGTGAGGGATATATATTAATACAAATATTACAGAGTAAATATACAGTAAGGTGGTGATGCAAAAAAAAATTTTTACAAAGATAAAAGAAGGAAGTAAACAGAAAGTTTAAAAAAAAATTATAAACATCAGAGGTGAGATGTAAAATTAGGGAAAAGCTAGTAGAATATATATAAAATATAAAATGTAGTACTATCTAGTACATAAAATATCTACTAGCTTTTCCATAATTTTACATCTCACCTCTGATGTTTATAATTTTTTTAAAAACTTTCTGTTTACTTCCTTCTTTTATCTTTGTAAAAAAATTTTTTTGCATCACCACCTTACTGTACATTTACTCTGTAATATTTTTATTCATATATATCCCTCACTTTTTGTTCTAAATTTCTATTACTCTACTTATAAATTTTTTCTATTTTATCATATACTTGGTACTGCAATGTATTTTTATAGTTTTCTTATTTTGTCTGTTTTTCTTTCTTAGCCCTGAAGATGACCCACAAAGTGGGTCGAAACGTCGGCACATAATTGAATAAGTACCCACTTATTTAGTGTTTTTTTATTTGACTGCACCCCCAACTATTTTCTTCCATACTATATCTTCCAGTTAACCATTCCCCCGCTTCTCATGAAACATTTATATAGTATTGCAACCATTCAAAAGTGAGATAAATTTAATTACAGTCAAGGGTAATTTGCCAACTTGATAATAACAATTTGCCAATGATTATATATTATGAAATTATTGATCTTATAATACTATTACAGGACTTCAATTTTTTAATATCATATTTTATGATATGATGATCTTTCAGTTATTGTAACACGGTCAAAAGTTTTCTTATCAGATGTGGTTAATATACTTGCCATCTCCACTACCTAAATTATATATTCTTCTTTTTTTCGTTCATTAATATTCTTAATCAGGCTGTATGTTTGTAGATAAATAATTAGATTCACATACATATATAAATCAAATCCTTAGATTGTTAGAGCAATCATAGTTTAATGTGTTATGTTTTCAACAGAATCAATAGAATTATAGAATTTGAAGATTCATTAATATTAAATTTAAAAGATAATGCACTCTTGGACATTATGCAATTTGATAAAAACAAACTTTTATCAGAAACCCTGTTGCATTTGTTAAGCCTTTTATTTAATATAAGTTGTATTTTTGTTTTTGATATTTGTAATTTTAGGACATATTATTTTGAGAGGTGCTTGCATTACTGTAAAAACATAATATGCATTATTTAACAATTGTTTTTGTTTTATTTAATGGTTAGGAAACAGCAAAGTGTCATTTTTGGGAATTAGGAGGTGGAATATTGTATGAGCAAGCTTTAGCCTACCTTATTGATTCCCCAGATCTAACAGTATGTCTCTGTTTAGATCTTTCTAAACCAGAGTTTCTGTACCATACTCAGGAAGAGGTGTTGGAGATTACTTTAAAATTTATCAAAGGCAGAAATGATTTCGAATCTGTTCATAAATCTCGAGTTGCTGCCATACCTAATGATCACCCTGTAAGTAATCTTCTTTGGAAAATTTGAGTATGAATATGAGCATATCATGATAACATGATTATTTCTTTTTATTTTACAACCACTTGGATCATCTTATCTTTCATAATAATCTATAATTCAATTTCTAATAAATGTTTATTATTATTTTTTTTTTAAATTCGTTTACTTTGTATTTAACAATAACTTTTTTTATTCAACAAAGTATTTTTTGGTTTTTAATACAGAAAATATTCATTTTAGGATGCTGGATATCTTAAGCCATTTCCATTTCCACTTATAATCATCGGTAGCATGTATGATGTATTCAATGTATGTAAATTTTAATTTCATTGATATTAATGATATAGATCAGATTACATGTTGTAATTATCTATTGTTTTGTCAGAAATTTGAACCTGAAAAGAAACGGATTATTACTCAATTTTTGAGGTACCTCTCTCATATGTATGGAGCCTACCTGTGTTATTGGACTGATAGAAACAATGAAATTATCAAACAAGCAAAAGATATTCTTAAACATTATGCATATGGAGCTAATATGATGTATGTATAAGAGAGTCTATTTTTTAATAATAATTATCTAAAATTTAGCCTTAAAATCAATATTTAAAATTTTGTTTGTTAATGAGCAGACTTTTGTTGTTTTTGGAGTTTACTCCTTAAGAAACAATTTTAATATTTAGCCCGCGGTATGAACATTTTATGAGGAGTAAAATCGAGTTTTAACTAAAAGTGGCGAGTAATGTTCCCTTCTCGATCACTTGAATCACTTGGACACAAACTCAACAGACGACAGGGCAGCGTTGCTCTGATGAGATTAGGAAATTGACTAGCTATGTAGCAAGGCTGTGTAGTGACTATTTAATTGTGTACAGTGTGTAGTGTGTAGTGTGTAGTGCTACTAGGACAGGAGATTGGGGTATTAGGAAATGGACAGGCAGTGATCATGTTGGGCTTAAATACACCTCTACCGGACTCTGAAGATGAGGAGGCCCCCTTCAAAAAAGTAAAGACAGGGAAGAAATGTGGTTCGGTTGTCATTTTTGTACCTTGTAGAAAAGATGCGTATTCTAGACCTGGGCTTACTGTCATGCTTTTAGTCATTAGTTTGGGTATGTTTTGGTTAGTAATGATCTGCATAGATCTCTTTTCTTCCATCCTTTTAGTTACTATTTCTTCTAATTTTTTTCTATGGAGGTATTTTCCATAAGAAGCGACGTGCACTCCCTCGCAATTCGAGCATTTTGTTTGAGTTCGGCTAGTTGCGGACATTCAGAAATGCTATATGAGCCGCTGCATCTTACACATTTTACGGTGTGGTTGCAGTAGTTTTTTGTGTGCCCAAATTGCTGACATTTATAGCACTGGGGTGGTAGGATATCCTTTCTTGGTATGTATTTCACAACCGTGAATATAAATCCATATGAGTTCAGTTGACAGTTTTAGTGTTGTAGCAAGTCACCGCATCCACTATATGCCCTGAAGATGGCCTACAACGTTGGCCGAAATGTTGGCTCGATTAATAGAAAATATACATTTATAATTTTAATTGAAATGGTTCTCATTAATTTAAAATAATTTATAAATAAAAAAAAACAATACGCGATGATAAGTTTCAGTAGAGAGCTATTAATTGGTAGGAACACATTTACAATTCATTAGAAACGGAAAGGGGCAAACTCCAGTCGCGTGTCGGAGCTGATACAGACACTTTTTTTTTTTATTCATTTAATGTCGCTTTATACTACTTTGGCTAATAGGATGATACTACAGTGGAAGTCCTAAATTTAGCCTATCCTGACACAATTAGGATAGGGATCCCATTTTACTCCCCTTTTAAAAAATCCTAGAGCCACCACATGCAGGGATGCCAACCCTCAACATTAGAAATAGAAGGCTATTATTCTAACCACTACACCACAGGTCATCCTATTTTATTTTGTAATTTCATTTCAGTTTTTAATACTTAAATATAATTTATTACGTGATGATAGTTATTTTTTTAGTTTGTGTTTTATTTAAGACAGTTAATTATAGAGAAATTTACCTAAGTTTATACTATGTGTGTGTATATAAGATAAGATATATTTACATTTATATTAATCTGAAGTAAAATAAATGGCAGACTATTATATAAATTTACGAGTCTATAGTATTTTTCAATACTCGTATTTCATTTTATAGAAACCTGAAAAAAACAGATTACAACAGAGCAGTTTTTGTATCACCATATTCAGACAATCTGAATGACATCGATCCTACTGCTTCTAAAATGGAACATTCACTGGACAAGTACAGACTTATTTTAGAAGCCCATTTCCCTCAGGTATATCTTTTCTTAAAACTTGGTGTTTTTAACATTACTGAGAAATTTAATCACTATTTCTCTTCAATTGTTATTCATAAATTAGCTTATGATGATGATGTTAAAAATGACTTTGGCAAAGATTGAAGCATTGTTCACCATGTAGTTAACTTTACACATGTCCATTATAGATATCAGAAAAAGATGTCTACGCTAGTGATTTTGATAACTTTAAAAGCAGTATTGATACTGTCTGGTGATCACTGCTCATTTGCAAGCTAGTCAAGTGCAAAAACTCTAAAAATTCAAACAGACCAAATCTTTTCTTCAGCAAAGATTAATCTGAGTACTCCAAAACCACAGCACTTTCAAATTGTGCAAAAAGTTGAAGCACTCTTGAACACTGATGATACTGTCTCAGCACTAGCACTGACATGAATGAACTGGATGAATGTCGTAATTAAGTATTGCTGAATCTTGAAATATAAAATGGGGAGTTAATGAGGATGTAGTAGCCACAACTTACAAATCATACAACTGACATGTCCTGGAATTAGGAAGTGAAGTGACTGTCACCACAAGCTCAACTACTGCTTATAAGAAGAATCTTGTCTAGAACACAGCTTTGAGGTGATAACCAGCGCTGCTTAGTAAAGGCTAAATATGCCACCTTGGGTTCAGTACATGGCAGAGACTGTATTTTTTTAAAGCCAAATTGCAAGGAGATGACTTGCCCGAGACCAAACTCGACTGGCAGGTTTATTCCCAATTAACGGTACTCACTGAGTACTGTAAAGCTGGGTGAGTTCCTGGAAGTCTGCTTATATCACAGGATCAATCTATAGCTGTTAACAGATTAAATAATTTGACCTTACTCTATTTACTTCTATCAGAAATTGCATAATATTTTTCGAGGATGCCCAATAGCCTTCTCAAGGTTTGGTGCAAGGACGATCTGCTTTAGGAAAAGAAATGTAGGGCTATGTGCGCCTGCTGACTTCATACAGCCTTTGCAGCTTTTAATTCTTGGGTCAAACCATTTTCATACTGTCTTAGAACCCCTGATTCGGAATGATTATGGAAGTATGGGCTTTCTGAACCATTATATATCTTGCTGATGACCAGTATTAACTCTATACTCAGGAGTTCCATTTCATTGTAGAATAAATATAAACTAGTGTTGTGAATTTCTTGATTAAATTTAATTTAATAATTTTACTCTAAATCTCTATATTCTTGTTAAATAACCAAAACACTCCAATTATAAACACCAATACAATTCTGATTTCAGAAAAAGATTTCTAAACTGATTTCGGAAGAAAATCCAGCAGATAACCCGAAGTATGCTGATCCTATTATCGACTTGATTAGAAAACAGCAGGTTAAGTTAACTTTAAATAATATTTTCATTTTAACTAGGGAAAGAAAATATTATTTCATGTTCATTCTTTTCTTTAAAAGTAGAATGGATATGTGTGTATTTCAGGTTAAACAAGTATTAAAAGCATTTTCTGAATAAATTAGGGGGGTTCCCACTGGTTACTTAACGGCGTACCAATCCCCATATTACAAATTATATCTATTCTTCATCAATTAAACTCAATTTTCAATGACCTATTTTTATTAATCCACCTAATATGTAAAATGAAATATTATACAGTACTTTACATATACTTTTTTGCACCACCTGTTTTTGCCCAGAGATAGTTGGCATATTCACTCATTGTGTGCTGCATTATATCGACTGTGCGATATAAAACCGACTTGGATTCATTGTTTTTAAAAGCGTTAATTTTTTTTTACTTTAAGTTACTCAAGGAGATTTGAGGTTAGAATCCCGTGGATAGAATGATATAAGAAATGTTCGGGTTTGGAGAAAAATAATTCTAATGTTGGTTACTTTAATACAAAAGTTGTAATGAATTTAAGTATATCCTTCACACGTTTATTGTTGTGAACATCAAACAAGAAAATTGTTTTATTGTGATGCATATAGTTTTCAGTTATAGGTCATTTCATTAAAGTCAAATGAAACCAATAGATGTATATGATTGTTTTAAATATTTTCATTTTGAAGAGAATAGATTTGTCCTGGCCGGGATTCGAACCCGGGTCCTCCGCATATAAAATATAGTATATGACTGTTATTTGGTTAGTAAGCTACTAAAAATTATCAATAGTATTTATTTTGTTCCGAATACCATCATTTGAGTTAGATAAGAATTTAACTTAAAAAAACGTTTAATTCATGTTTTTAGAAAATTCTTTTATATAATTTATCTTGCCTTGCTTTTGTTGTTAATAATAGTTATTTGTTTTACAACTTCTATTTCAACTAACTTTTAAATTTTATTTCTTAGCTTCAAAAGGAGGCCCTTGTTCAAAACTGGGATAAAAAATATGAAAAGGAGGAGACAGAAAAATCAAAAATAGTTAGTATAGCTTCATGTATTTTTTGACATTTTCATTCATAGTTATTAAATTTTAGTAATATAGTGCTATAACATTATCAGTCCCTCAACATGTTTTAACTATATTGTTTGAAAATCTGTTCTTTAGCATTATGTTTATTGAAAGTACTTTTTATGTAATAATTTCTATAAATGTTCCTATAGTTAATAATATCCTTGATAAGAGGAAGAAAAAGGTCCGGGTGAAGGTAAAAAAATTCTCTTAAATAGGGAAAAATGTTTATTAATAAGCCAACGTTTCGACCCACATTGCAGGTCTTCAGGGCTGTTAGTAGACACTAGGGATAACAGTCTAGGGTCAACCCTGTTCCTACTAGCCCTGAAGAAGACCTGCAATGTGGGTGGAAACGTTGTCTTTCAATAAACTTTTCTCCCTATTTAAGAGAATTTTTTTTACCTCCACCCGGACCATTTTCTTCCTCATATATATAAGGTCAACTAATATTATTCAACAAATATGCTTCATATGTTGTCATTATTTATTGTCTCCTTAATTTATACTAATAAAATATATTCTGTTGTTTCTCCTTCTTACATTATCATGGCAGACACATATAGCTCCCCCATGCCTATTCGACAAGTCTAATAGGCTAATTCTGTATGATTGTTTGCCTTCCCAAACTATGATCTCCAACAGAAGATTTAAACTAAACCTCCCTTTTAACTTGTTTGTGACCAATTCTCCATGCATTATTTTCATGGTATGCTATAGTATTCTATCATATGCAACTAAAGAACGTGATATTCAATGTCTGTTGACTCTGGTTCTTTCTTCTTTGTTGGCTGATATTTAGAATAGAGATGTTATAAGAGTTGCTTTGAAGCAAATATCACAAAAACAGAGCGTTATCTGTTCAAGTTGACTTGTGACAAAAAATGACATTCTAAAGTCGTTTTTCTGCACAAAATACTACTTAGTAATCATGTATCTTAATTCTTGAAAGAATATAAAACAGATCAGTTGAGTGTTTTAACACTTTAAGTTTCTGTGTTCTAGATCAAATTTTTAAGCCGGGTCATTGTCACAATTCAGTTCAGTTCCTAGGCTTTGATGAGTACTCATTAAAAAACTTTTTATAGAAGTAAGTTTTCAACTCAATTAACTGACTCTTATTCTTTATGGCCTTAGAATCAGTAGTGGTGTCTAGAAAGCTAATTCCAAGGAAGCAGTTAACACTGCACCACAGAATGAATCTTAAATATCCCACTCTGTTCAGATAGGTTAGTTGCTTATAGGAATATTCTGCCCTATTTGCATTAATAAATATAGAAAAGCTAAACGCAATAAAAAAAAAATTAATTCTGTGGCATGGCCATAAAAAAATAAAAGCAATGCTTTAAAAATACTTAAATTAGGTATATTGTGAAAAAATATTTGAAAAACTCAATAGTAGTTTATTGCATTTCTTTTAAATGGAATGAAGCATGTTAATAATACTCACATATTGTTAATTCGAAATATTTTACTAATGCTGATATTGAAAGAACGTCTATGTGATCTAGTGACTATTCTTATAAAATAAAAACAGTTATGATACTAAATACTTAGAAAAAACTTTAGTATTTGTAAGAAAATATGGGACATTGATAGGTTCCATCAATCCACTCTGTTAATATAGGCTATTTCATAATAAAAGTAATTAAAATCCATGCAGTTATTACTAAGATAACTTGTTTATAGGTAAATCCATTTGCTGACATTAAACCAGTAGAAATTAAAGATTATGTTTCTTCAGACGAGGAAAATGAACTGACTGATTTAAAGGCTGTTACTTCAGAAAAACCTGCATCAGGTAAATAGTTTTATATCAAGTCAGCCCTGGCAAATTACGACAAAAAAGACCATGCCTCATGGAAATGATATTAATTCCTGTCCAGTAAATCTATGTATTCCAAATAAGAATAGTTTATGTTTGAGTGAAAAATAGTTGACTGGATAATTCTAATGATGGATTGAATTATTCAGAGGGTGCAGTCAAAGATAACACAAAATAAGTGAAACTTATTTTTTAATTGTGCTAACGTTTCAGCCTATGAAGTAGAATAAGAAAAAAGTTTACTTTAGCAGTTTATAATTTTATTCATGTATTTTTTTTTCAGCTAACAGAAAAAAAGGAGACCAACCTGAGACATCTGAACTTATTTAAGTATAAATTTTGTAGAACATTTTTGCTGATTAATATTTTAAGAAGACATACTATTTTTTTAAGATACAAAATATGATATAATTAATTACTTTTTGGGTTATACTTATCATTTAGAACTTTAAAAAAAAAAAATAATATTGTAATTATTACTTCATCAGTTGTTACACCTTATTAATATATGACACCTATTTCCTAGTTAAATTAGGGGTTCCTAAAATTTTTGAATCTGTGTCCATCGAAGATCTCATATCTACGATATATGTATATTTTATAATTTTCATAAGAGAATAATTTGTATTTGCTCTTGAACCTTGTTCATGCAAAATTTCTTTAATCCATTTCATCCCTACTTTATCCTTCTGTGAAACAGGTTTGTGAGGAGTGATATATCACACAAAAATTATACATTTTTGTTTATAAATACACACATTTTCCTTGACTACTTGTAATATAAGTTTTTACATGATCTTGAGGTTTGCTCAGTAATTATAGAACTATTCTTAGGTGATATTTCGAGATTTAATTGTTGCCCTAACAATAAAAAGCAAGTTTTTAGTGAATTTATGCCAAATGTGTACTTAAAATATGTTGAACTGCACTACACTACTCAAACTATACTAATACTAATAACAAACTATACTAATACTATACTATACTGCTTAACTATATTACTCGACAGAAATTTATTCTGTGAATAAGTTTGGAGTTAATACTGATTGAATGAAATATTGGATTGTGGTAAAGTTGGGATTTTTGGATTCATTTTCCAGGCTTTCATCGACCTGAAGAAGAAATCAGCTGGTGTGCAGTATAGTGCAAATATTGCTATCATTATTGATTTATTTGTTTATTGCTGTTTTTTTAATATTAATTCTTAAATTGGGATAAAATGTAGATTTTTTTTTTATTCATATCACATTTCTCATATTTTTCTGTGGTAATCATCTCTTTTATATTGTATTTGAATCTGTTAAAATTCATCATGATCAATCCTCATTAACCGCCAATGCAGTGTGAGGAGGAATTCTGTACAGCCTTCTCCACATCTGCCGGTCGGTCTTCCACCAACTGTGCGCCATGATTAAAATTAAATTTTTAAATACTATTGAATTAGTAAATACAGATAGCTGTTCTATCTCACAAACTATCTAAACTTGGTTTTTAATTTTAAAGTTATCTCACATTGAAAATGAAATGTTTCTCTCTGAAATGCAATGTGCTACATTTTCAGCATGAAGTTTAAGTCTTATCAGTCCATTATGGTTCAATGTATAAAATTAAGGAAACATAATCTATAATATTATAATGGGTTTTTCTCTAAAACCACATAATAAAAGACGGAAGTTAAAATTATCTACCTAGATGTGGCAAATGTTTTATCAATTACAGTTTTTACTGTTAAAACTAGATTGTAATATTTTACTTTTTTATTGTTTTGTACTCTTTTACTCTATACTCCAACTTTTGTAATCTCTTTAACTTTTCAATGGGTATTGAATGCCTCTGAATATTAAAAATAATGCTATTGCGATTTAGACGTTTCATTTAACTTTATAGGTGAAAGAAAAACTGTAATTTGTTAGCAAAAATTAGGTATTAAGATCAAGTGTACTGGATTTTATTTTATACGGACATTTTTATGAAATATAAAATAAATAAATGATGAAAAATGATAGTAAGTACAACTGTCATAAAGAGTAATGTTCGTTTCTAAATATTGTAACGGAAATTAAAACATATTAAATTCAGCAAAATAAAAATTGCTTGTAAAGTGGATCTAAATGTATTTTAATCTATAAAGAAGTATTAAATGTTGAAAGTAAATATACTTGAGGCTTAAGCTGCTGATTGCCAGTGCAGCCAACATTTGTGTCAGTTCTGTGTATGGTTAATCTTGGCATTAAATTTGGCCAGTGTTAGGGCTTATTTGTGAACTATTGTTCTTTATTGAAACCTTTGAGTTCAGAACAAGTCCGTTTCTCCAATACAAGGCTGAATATCGCAACGAAACTGAGGTTTACAGAGGCCGATATATAATAGAGGCCATTGTCTGTGGCGGCGAGGGAGCGCGCATGCTCCTAGCCTCTAGTCTTGGCGCTACCATGCTCGGTGTTAACAACGTCTGTACTTCTTACGTCTCCCCGGACCCGGGACCAGAAACTGCCTCGATCTTACAGAACAGATATGTTCCAGAAAAACCGGTGAGTTGGCTATTAGTATTGTCATATCTTTTTTTATCAACGTAGGATTATTGGCAGGCTGCCCTGACTCTAATTTAGGAAGTAAACATCTGAAGTTTCTACATTTTAACTTTGAGATTTCGTTCTAAAACAGATGTACATAGTTTTTGTTTACTTTTAGCTATTTGTATAGTTGTATTATAGATATTTAGTTTTATTAGAAATATCGACAATACTCAATTATCTTTTAAATTCGATAAAAACCTTAAATTCTCTGAACATTTTTATATTTCAGCCCTATAGTAATTCTTTATATTTATATTTACATTTCATTGTTATTAAAATTAAAATATCTACACCATTTTAAATAAATTACTAACAGTTTATCATCATAACTTATTAGTAATTCATTAAATTCATTCCTTTAAGTATTTAAATAAAACGAAGTTACATTGATTGATATACACATTGTTGCTTTCTACAATAAATTACAATACAATATATAGTATTGAAAATGATTCCTTCTAACGAGCCATGCTCTAATGCAATAATGAATATTATAAAATTAAATTAATAGATTTGTTTTATTAAAAAAACATAGTTTAGTTTAATTATCATTGTTTTGAGGCTTCGTGTTAAATCATATTCCATGTTAGTAAAATGAATTAGATTAATCGATTTGTCTTTTCCCGCCACTCAGGTGATATTAGGCGGGTTTTTCTGTGACTAAAATGCTAATTTTAGCTGCTTATCGAATTAATCTTTATGGCTTATTACTTTGTTTTTTATCTTAATTTTTTTAACACCGTTAATTCATCACTGTATAATGTTTAATGTGATTATTACATTAGGAGATTTATTTTTATGCAAAAACATATTTAGGTTTTCCTAATTCAATTAAGAAAAAAAAAATATCGTTCTATATGTATGTATATGCATTATAAAAGGAAGTTGGTAAAAACACAAGGGTTACTGGTAATCATTTTGTGAAAAAGTATTTTTCAGCTAAAACATGATTTAAAATTTGAATGTTTCAAAATTTGTATCATACTTGTATTTATTTTATATGCATTTACTATCCATAACCACACTTACATTTAAAAAAATAAAAAAATTACTTGTAACCCTTATCTATTCCACCTCTCATTTAGTCTTGCTTTAAATTAGGGTTGACCTCCTGAAATACAAAATAACCCTTTGAATTGTAATCTATAAAATGTTGCTTAGTCTCATTTTTTGGGAACATTTATAAGGAACAGTTTATTTTCCTTCACATCTTCACGTTGTTGTTTTTTTTTCACTAGTTTTTCCATTTTATTTGCAAAACAAGGTTTTAGTTGTTATTAAAAATATTAGGTTAAGGAGCGAGGAGAGAGGAATGGGAGAAGTGCTTCGAACGAAGACAACCAGACAAATTATCGTCGTATCCAATTTCGCTTAGGGCAATTTTTTCCTGTTCCGAATTGGTGGAACTTATTTTCTTATTGTGTGCAATCTTTTCGGTCTATTATGTAAACAATCATTAAGAACATGTAAAAAAAATGATAGCAAGTGATAGATTAATTAACATTTAGTAGTATACTAAATAGAGGTATACCAATACAAATAGGTAGATAACTTTTACAATAGGTATATTACATTACACCAAATTCTTAAATATACGATTTATAGCATTCTCTCTAAAATTAAAATGTTGGTTTAGTCAACTTCGTCCTGTGAGTGTGAAGTTGCGATTGAAGCGGATTCGTACGTGTACGTGCTTTGTGGAGTGCTGACATACTAACTTCAATTTTCAATATTAATACACTCAGTAATATTGTTATTAACTTCTTATTATTATTTTACTGTTGAAAACTAGTTCTTTTCAAAAGCCGGATAAAGGCAAAACTGTATCTTGTTGGGAAGGTTGCGTCAACAGTCAGGTATCTTAGAGTTTTGGTCTGTCTATATAACTTTTATTATTGATAAAAAAGATCCTAGTTTTTTTCTAACTTTGAAAGAACCCGGTCTAATATAATAATTTCCTCCCTAATCATATTATTGACACCCGATTTTATTACTTTTTTTTTTACAATTAGAAAATAATTTTATATCTGACTATTTCAGATTTTTCTAAATTTTTGACTATTCCACAGATTTATCCCAGATTCACTCGATCCCAATATAATGGGGACTTGGGTCATAAGTTAGTAGATTGGATCATAATGCTGACCACGCTCTTTCAATTATATAATTACAATGTTTGTCATTTCTATTATTATCTGCCTCCTAGTCTGTTTATTGACAGGTTTTATTCTGATTTATTTTATATAACATTTTGAACATTAATTTTTTTTTCAGTCCTCATTTCGCCTAGTTCTTTTTGATTTTGATTTATATTTTATTTTGTATTGGAATAAAATGTTTCAGTCAGAGAGCTGTGTCACTTGTATCATAGTGTTTCTAATTTCTAGTTATTATCAATGTTATATTGGCCGTAATGACATAACATATTTTTCTAAATTATTTTAAATCAATCATTAATTTTAATTTTATTTACAATAAATATTTATTATCGTTGAAATTTTAATTTTTTAATTCACAAAAATGTTAAATCAGATTTTTTTTTACATTTATTGAAGCGGAGAATACTATCATTAAAATATTTATTTAAATTATTGAAATATATATTGAAAAATTTAAAAAAGTGAATTAGATGCAGGAGTTTTATACGTGGAATATATTTCACGTGCTATTGGCTATTTTGTTTAGACACCAATAATTCGATTTCACTTGGTTTATATTCGTTGAGAAATGTTTTCTCTGAAATATGCCTGGAACCTTTTTGATTGCAGTTTTGTATGACTATCCCACGTAATATGGGGAATTACTGGCACCATGTTGTAACTCAAGCGTTAAAGGCCGTGAGTAGAAAATGACGATTAGTCACCAATACAAGATTTGATTTAGGTTATGGCTACAGAGGGCACTGGACCGAGAGAGAGGCTGAAATGATCGAACTTTTATTATTATTTCGATATTTTTCGTTATATTAATATTTCGCTAATTATATGGCCATCATCAAGAGAAAATCAGCAGAGGTAGATATAAATTATTGCGAATTCGGCTTATTCAATTGTTTTTGACAGCTTGATTATTTCAAAATAAATTTTAAGGTCTATCGACGAGGGTATTCTGGATATTGGAGATAATAAGGTTGTTTAAGTAAGTATAATTTCTAGGTAGGAAGAGTGTGGTAACTAGTATTTCGAAGAATAGATGATGATATATGTTTGTTGAAATTTTCATGTCTTGATGAAATGATTACCGAAATATACGTTTTCCCATTATGACACTATTTTTTTCATATAACACTCACGATTATTTTTATTTTCGGGAATATTAAAAATGAAACGAATGAATAGTTAAAACTTGTTGTGACTTAACTTAAAGCGAAAACCAGCTGAACTGATACCGTTTATTTATTCTTTTAACGTCACTTAAAGCTGCTACGGCTAATATTACGACGCTACAGTGGGAGTCCTAAAATTTACCTATCCAGGTGTAATTAGGGTAGGGATCTTTAACGAGTAACTGACACTGCACTTACTAGGTACCCCTTCTACGTCTCTTCCGAAGGATGGTATTAAAAATCCTAAGATGACCTGCCAGGCTTATTCGACCTTGGTCATAGTAGGTTGTTATGCTAACCACTACACCGCCGGTGACCCATGGTAATGTTGTGCAGCGGATATTTACTAAGAACCAGTTGTGCACATCATTACATTTGACTTTGTTTGGACCATAATAAGTTATACCTTCCACGAAAGTTATACCGTTGTTTTTCCATTTCTGATGCCGATTACGCTTTTTTCCCTTCCCATGCTTGTAATTATAATCAGTTATACTTTCTCACAGTCGTTAGATTCGTCATTTTCGGTCCCTTAAAATACCACTTATACGGTGGGAATGATTGTGTTCTTCCCTTTATTCACCTGATTGCCAATCATTTCCTTGAATTCAACACTGTGCAATAAATCAAGCTGTTTAATAATATAGTGTCGCGCGCGATTATTCTACCACATATTACACCACCAAAACAAAATATAAATGATCTCGAGTTCATAATTGGGGCCTAGATGTCAACGTATTTTTTAAATATCAGAACTAGTCCTACAGTAAAATAATTCAGATTGAGTATTCTAAAATAGTTAAACTAATATAATTTGTTTGAAGGTATTGCTGTAATGAAATGGTTTACAACTTTGTAATGGTCAGGTGAATACAGACATTTTACAAGGAGACGTCAACGAGTAGCGTCCTTAGTTTTTTTTTCTTATCAAAAGTTCAAGGTAATAATAAGTATGAGTCATTACTTCGCAATTTTATTTTGGCAAGATAAAATAATTGGTATTTTATTAATAGATTTTTTTGTCTCAAATGTCTTGCTTTTGAAAGTTCTTTCAACCCGTAATTATGGATTTATTAAAATTGTTACGATCGCTGATAATATTTAAGAGCTCTTTTGGTTAATAAAATTTTCTTTAGTATTTATAAGAATATTTGTTTGTTCCTTTGAGTAAAAAAAAAACAACGAATGTTCATTTTCAAATACGTGCTTTTCTTAAAATGAACGTTCATTCGAAGAAGGGTGTCGAGTCTATTATTGTTATATTTTTTAATGATGTTAAAGACGACATACGAGTACAACTATTTAGATAATAATGAAAGAGTTTTTGATCGAGTGTCTTGTGTTGATTTAATATTTAAATAGAAAAATGTATCGCTACAACCCATGGACGGTCTTGGGTTCAGTACGTGGTTGAGAGTGTATTGTTTTTAAGACAACGGTTCTGCAGGGAGGTGATTCGTCTGAGATAACGCTCAGCCGCCAAGTTTATCCCCAGAATTAGAGTACCTGCCTCATAGACGCTGAGTGAATCCTCGGAGGGTCTCCAATTCCCATAGAACCCATCCCCGACTGCTAACAGATTAAATAAATTATTTGCCACAGCCGGATTTGTACCCGGGACCTTCAGAAAGACAACCCATCACTCAACAAGTTATCTAAACCGCTCCCCTAGAGGAGACTCGCAGCTAAAAAATATAAAATGCACCACCAGGTACTTTGCTACCATATTTAATATTTAAATAAATTATAAATCTATTATATACTGTTCTATTTTTCTAAAATCCAACTTATCACAACTTTTTTATAGCATATAATAATTTGATTCATTCCTTCTTCCTTCTTAATTTTTAGATAAATAGAACATAGATCGAATCTCATAAACTTAATCATACGGGCATTCCTTTTGTGATTATTTTATACAAGAATGGTTCTTAATCTGTAATTGGCACTGAGAAGGTTGACTTACCTTAGCATTCATTTGAAGGTCGGCTGTCTCGGATACTGTTTCGCTGGATTATACCATGGATTACTGATTATTTCATGACTGTGTCAGTGAATCAAGGATACTTATTGCCATTAGACACTATTTAAAAAGAATATCTGGACAACAGATGATTTTTTTGCGCCCTATTAAATAATACATCGAGGCTGAAAAAAACACCGAATAATCCTAAATAAAAATTTATTAAAATGAAGTATTATTAAATTAAATCCTATTACTTATAACTGAAAACTACAAAGTACGTATAAATATTAGAAACAATTACTTTTGAAAAAATCTACAAATAATTTTTAGTACGATTCCTTTCTATACATTCCTAATCATGTGGTGGAGTTTATAAAGTATCTCTTCCTGATTATCAAATATGTCATATTTTATATTTTATTTCCATTGATACAGAACTGGATTTATTTATTTATTACTAACAGTGTATATGGTGAACCCAATGCTGTACCTTTTGATGTTTACCGCCAGAAACGGAACTACAACCTGAGCAGTGGGCTACATTATATCTTTGATGGGCGGTCATAAGGGCTTAAGTCAAAATAAATCCATAATACAGAATCAGGAATGATCAAACAAGAAATAAATGTATGCTTCAAATAGAATTACTACTGTATTGTTTGTAAATTACTACTATATTGTTTTATAAAAATAAAATTACAAATAATATCAATAATTAGATTTTACATAATGTTTTGAACTTTGATGTTGCTATCCTGAAAAATTCAAAATTTTGACTTAAGCCCTTATGACCGCGCATCAACGATATCTTCAGTATATATTAAAATAATCTTAATCAATGGCTGCTTATGCCTGCTCGAAATTTGCTTAGTGTATGTACGCTTTGTATTTGTTTGCTCTTTTATTCAATTTTAATTTAATGTCGATTTAATTATCGATTAATTACAATTGAAATCGATTTAATGCTTTATGCTCCGAAGGAGTAACTTAAAATTTTCAGCAAGTCTACAATCATAATCGTGGATTTATATTTTTGTAGCTAAACTAGCCGTTAGGGACTTGGTTTAAAAATAAAAATTAAATCAAGCAGTTGTAAAAAATAATCATAAGTAAGAGAGTAGTTGTGAGTATTCATTTTTTTTTTTGTATCTGTTCCGCAGGCTTTCGCTTCGAGTTGAATTAGAACAAATGTTAACTACTCATTCATTTCATTTTTAATATTTTCCAAAAATACTAGTCATCTTGAGTTTTAGTAGGGAAAAGAGTATATTTCAGTTATCATTTCATCAAGAAATAAAAGTTTCAACTAACATTTCGAAATGTATATCATCTACACAGCCGACCTTCAATTGAATGCTAAGGTAAGTCAACCTTCTCAGTACCAATTACAGATCAAGAACCATTCTTCTATAAAATAATCACAAAAGGAATGCCCGTATGATTATGTCTATGAAAATAATTACCGAAGTACACACATCTCGTAATAACTTGTATTTTGAAAAATATTAAAAGGGAAATGAATGAAAAGTAAACACTTGTCACTAAACACAAAGCGTCAACCTGTGGAATAATTACTTTTTTTATGTATCAGTATTGAAAATTTACCTTGAATTTAAACAATTATAGGGGAACTATAGTAATATATGGAGTAAAGTTCACAGCAAGCAATGTGTACTATCTCCTGAGAAGAGAATATTCTTCGAAATGTCATCAGCAAATCATATCAAAGATGTAACATCAGCAAATGCCTTCATGGATACTTTATCGTTAAGTTTCAATTTATCTCTATAGCACTTCGTATCGTTTATTTGTCTCATGATCTTTCTGAATTTGGTGCCTATTTTTTTACATACGAGATACAAATCTCTGTAACATTGAGGAAGAACTTAAAAGAAAAAAATTGCACAAGCGTCCTTGAATGCTGGGTACCTATATAATTATTAGTTTCGATACCAAAGGTTGTTATGGGGGTATTGAGGTCAGCGTTATGCTTCATCGCGTTTATTTGTAGGTATGTAATAGGTGTCATGTTTTTCTACGTATTATATAATATTATTCCAAAATTTATAATTGTTTGTTCTTTTTTTTTTTTTGAAAACTAACATTTACAAATCCATTCTTCGATCTATACTAACTAGAATGTTTGCCAAGCTGCCCAAATATTAGCCATTTATTGATTGACCTATTCTATAACCTTATCTCGACTTCTATGTCATCCTATTAGTCTACATTGCTAAAAAAAAAAAAAAATCACTTGCATTGGTTAACAGTCGTTATTACCAGGAAGAAATGATGACTTTTTTTTATAAAATTCATATGTTATGCAATATGTACAACTTTTAATGTAAACAAAAGGAAAGATAAAATAATATTTAAAGTCTCCAAAAATATTTACGTTGTATACAGAGTTAATCAGAAAGTACTTCTTGTTTCCGTTTTTATAATTTAAACTATATAAGTAAAAATAAATAATTATCCAGGTACAATATTCTCTTTAAAATGTTATTGAGAATAATTTATAACTTTTTTAAAAATTGTTATGTTCCTGAAGAAGGAATACAAAATAAATAAATAGTTACATCATATAATAATTTTGAATATTCCTTCATCCATTTTGACTAGTTTTATTGTGGTATCAGTACGTATGTTTCTCGTACCTTGCCTAACTCAAAAACTAAGTAGAATAATGAGATTGTAGTAGATGTGCACCTCCTTTTTTAGTTTACTACACGATCACCAGAAGAGGTACTTGAAGGTACCCCTTTTAACAAAAATTATATTTAAAAAAAATGTATATGTTAACCTTTATTTTAATTCATAGAATATATTATTTAATTATTTAAAGGATAATCACATGTGACATCTTTTTTAGCCTCCGATTCATCGTTTACCCTACGTCCTACGTGGACGATTAAAAGCGAACGCGAAAAGGTGGACCCGGAAATTCAACGCGATGCGGTCGCCGCGGTGGCTCTATCCTTCGTTCTCGCGAAGCGTCCCGCATCACCGCTTTTCAGTAGACACTGTGCATTCTTCATGGACAGACGGAAACAAATATTATAGAACAATTCATTACTTAAATATCAAATACTCAAGAAGTATGTAAGGCAGAGAAATATAAGTAATATTATGTACTTAGAAAGGCAAATTTATGGAGAATACCACAATTTGTTTGTGGAATTACGGACCCAACTCTTGCTCTTCACGGAATATTTTCGAAGGTTGCCAGCAACGTATGCTTATTGACTAAATTAATAAATAAATGTGTTGTTCTTACTTGTAGTCCCAGTTATTTTAGCCAAATCTTCCCATTCGCGGTACAATAATAATCGGCTGTGACAATTTGTATTCCTTTTATCCCATAATATAGGACGTTCTTGGATAGCATTAATTAATATTTCTGTTTTATACATTTATAACAATAGAACTAATGTTTATAATATTATAATAATATAAATTTGAACACAATATTTATAGGAATAAGTATAAACCAAGACGGCACCGCATCCAATTCGGGCGAAAATATCTAGCCAATTGATCGCGTTCGCATCGCACCTGGACGCGGCTACGTGAATTCGGTCACGTAGGCCACTCCTGAAGGTTTCGCATTTTTTCGAGCGGTGCCGCTTCGCTTCGCGTTCGCGCCAAGATCGCTTGTGTCAAGGACGCCCCTTAGTTTAATAGGCGTATTAATACACCATGAACAATATTCGATTTTCCTCCTAAACCTAAAAAAAAAATTCAACTTCTGATAGTCCCAAACGTATATAACTTATTTTAAATTGATTTTTCGGTACCAAACTTAAGCATCTTATCGATGAGACATTAGCCCTTCTATCTACATAAACATAACGATGTCTAAAGTCGTTTGGTAAAATGTGACTTTGAGACTTGGAGATCCTATATTAAAGAGATTTTATACTTCGGCATCTGCAGCATATGCTAAGTTACATAGCTTCTTTGTATTTATTACATACACTCCTTTATATTTGTAGGATTTACCTGTTTATTTATATATCTTTATATTACAACTGGGTCTTTAGAGTTGAGCGAATGAGGGCAAAGCAGGAGATAAGAGATATCTTCTGTGCCAGCCATCACTGCCAGTGCAAGCCATTTGCAGCTAAGTAGCTCAGCATATACTGTATTTCTTGGGTTCATAAAAAATATTGCTATTATTTATGGAGTTGGATAGTTATTTTAGGATGGTTGGAAAAATGTCGATGTATACGAATGTAGGTATTGGATATTAACAAGCAGCTTCAAATTTTCGAGCCTATCTTTTTTTATACTATTGTAAATACAGAAATTATCAATTAAAAAAAAATATGAAAGAGAAACCCTGATTTCTCTAATGGGCTAAAGCTATTCTTGGCATTAACAAATCGAATGTTCGCAACATCTCCCCAAACAGTAATTTAATCAATACCGAAGGTTAAGATCTGCAACCTAATAAGGAATACATCCTGTTTTCCTAAAGCTTCACAGACAAAGAAAATACCGCTAATATGTATGTATTTATATTATATTTATATGAAAAGATTTGCCCTGGCCGGGATTCGAACCCGGGTCGTCTGCATCTCTAGTGCAGTGCTCTAAACCACTAAGATACCAGGGGTCGTATCCAAGCCAGGCAAATCCATTCTCTTCACCGATCCCATATCATATCATATCATTTATTTTTATTTATTGTTCTTTTTATGGTGATTATTTTTAAATATTTTTATTTTGAACAGAAAAGATTTTTCCTGGCCGAGAAAATCGAACCCTGGTCGTCTGCATCTCCAGTGCAGTGGTGCCAGGGGTCGTATCCAAGCCAGACAAATCGGGAAGAGAATTTAGGATTGGTGAAGAGAATGGTTTTGTCTGGTTTGGATACGACTCCTGGTAGCTCAGTGGTTTAGAGCACAATTCTAGAAATGCAGACGACCCGGGTTCGAATCCAGGCCAGGACATATCTTTTCTTTTCAAAATAAAAATAAATTATATACATCTTATCAGTATTATGGTGAAGGAAATAGTCTGGGTGGAGGTTAATTATGACGTTAAACAAATTTTAAACTCCACTCATACCATTTTCCTGTCCATTGAAATTAATCTTCACATACTACCTTTTAATATGAGTGGGAGGTATTAGATGTAAGTCATTGCCACCGTCTGACAAAGCTCGAACTATAATATGGTTGAAAATAATTAGTATAATCCAAGAAGTATTTTAAAACGCATCCAAATATCAGCTGACCCAAGATAAAGATGCCTGTCTGTATTTTTTAAAGTTGTATGATCGTTTTTTCTTAAATTTATTATAAGTTAGGTTGCCACTAACATCAAAATAAGACACTTTTCATTTAGTAACACATTTCGTTTTATAATATTCACTATAATCACAATAAAGTAATGATTCATCTTAAGCTAATTATCGTTTAGCAACGAGCTACTCTGACACTAGAAATCAATTATCAAACTTTGTAAATATTTATTTATTATATAGTTTTAAAGAGCAGTTCAAGAAGCAGGAGTAGGCATTTGGTTGGTGTAAATATTTGTATCGAAATATTGTTTTCTGGAGGAATTGAAAGAAATCTGATTATAAATGCGAGCATTATGCGCAAGAAGGGCAATCGATAAAAATGAGCTAAAATTTTCTATGACCTTCTTAAATTTAATCGTATTTATAGAAGATAGATGAGCCTAAGTTATGGGAGAAATGGAAATTCGAAAGAAAAAAAACCGTTATAGATGTGTAGGAATTTTGAGAAGTCGGAGTTAGATATTTTTTACTGGAGTTAGGTGTTGACACAGCTGTTCGTTTGGGGTTCATATACGATTGTTCAAACGTACTGAAACAATTAAGTCATCAGCGTTTATGTTAAACAAATGATAGCGACTAGGAAATGGAGTGGGAGCATTAGGAGAGAAATGAATTTAGCTCAATATTAGAGATCCAATAAAACAAGGTAGTGCTAGTAAAATAATTACATTCGAATTTTCTCTTGAAGTTGGACAAATTCGACAATCCATTTGTTGCCTGCATTATGCTGAATTTTTTTTTTAAATATTCCTGATTTTTTAAATCAGAAATTTATTGAACAATGGAAATATTATTAAGTACATAAGTAAGTAAAAAAATTACTTTTTTTTATAGTTACTATTTTTACTACAGTACACAGGGGAGTTAAACAGAGAGAGAGATTAGCTTCGTTATTGTTTACTACATTTATAAATGAAATACCAAAAGTGTGTAAGAAAAGACACCAAGAACTCATATATTAAAGAAACCTGATAACTGGATAAGCCCAAGTTTTGGTTTTTGTAGATAGTATAGTTCTTGTTTGTAATTTTAGTTTAGCTCTATTCTCGGTTAGATTTGAAGGAGGTTAAGACTCAGAAAAGGCTGGGCAGTAGTGAAGGAAGAAAGTAAGTAGATAATTCTCAAAATGACAACAAAGAATTGAGACATATGGAGGGAGGAGCCATGTAGATATGATCATAAATACAATCATAGGGCAAGATGAAATACATGCAAGTGTAAACTGTAAGAGATAATGTCTTGAATCAATCAACACATATGAATACTTACGTGCGAACTTGAGGAACGATAGAACATAAAGTACACAGTGGGATCAGGAAGGCTAATTTTACATATCAAATAGGCCACGTCATTGGAAGAAAGGAGATAAATGGTACCGTAAAAATAGTACTTTGAAAATAATTATTGTATGACACAGAACATTCCGCTGCTCATAAGCGCCTAATTAATGGAGTTACGGTTTCAGCAATGAGATTACTGCGAACGCTACTGAGAAAAACAAAAAAAGAATTGCATAAGGAATGAAATCGTGCGAAAGGAATTAAAAGTGGCGTCACTAAAAAAAAAAAAAAAATAAAGGTCAACTGTGCTAATTTGAATATGTATTGAACCATTTTGCAGTTTTCCAGAGGACAAAAAAGCATAATGGTTCTGGAGAATAATCCGGTAGGGAGAACTCTGGACTTGGAAGGTAGAAAGGGAATGATGATATTGTCTAGCGAAGCGATGAGTGGAAACTGTGGCTGGGATTCAACGTAGGGAAGAAGAATTGAGTTTGCTTTGTACTTAACATTTTAGCAGATTGAACAGTTTGTCATTAATCTTAAATCATAACATTTTTAACATTAGCATGTATGTAAATTTATTACTGCATTTTAATGATATCTATTTTTTGTAATCCCATCCATAATAAAACATTTGTATTTGGTGAAATATAAAAAGAAATCTCAGTTAATCAGGTTATAATTAAATATGTTGATATTGTATAATGAAGAATTGAAAAGGGTGCTGTTCTTTAATAATATTGAGAACCTTGCGACTGACCTTGCGCAGTTACCCATTCGTTACACCAGGAAATAAAACTTCTTTATCAAAACAGGTTCAGTGCCTGTTATTATTATTTAAATTATAAAAATATTTTATTTGTTTACCATGTTTGTTGTTTGTCCGTTTAACGTCACTTTATGCTGCTATGGTTAATCGTTTTACAGTTTGTATCCAGTTGTGTTTTTTAATTTAAATTGGGGCTTGTTAGATTACAGAGGATATTTTCGTTTTTCGTTTATTCATTTAACGTCACTTTATGCTGATATGGCTAATCGGACGATGCTACAGGGGGAGCTCTAAAGTTATCCCTATCCAGGTTTTATTAGGGTAGGGATTTTTAACGAGTACCTGACATCGTACAGGCTCGGGACCCCCGTTTAACGTCCCTCCCGAAGGACGGCACAACCAAGGTTTTTTTACTCCCTTAAAAAATCCCAAGGCCACCTGCCGGGCTACGAGCCCACGATCTTGGGTTTAGTAGTTTCTTATGCTAACATCTAGAGCACAGGTTGCATTTGGTGCATGCACTCGAAAGGAGTACCAGTTGAGCCTTGGAGGTGGTGGGATGTGTGTTTTTTGGGTGGATTATTCATGTTTTGCTTTGCTGTTATTCTCTTTCTGCCCTGAGGATGCCTGAATAGGCGAAATATTGGACAGGTATTTTCAATTTCCTGTTTTAGTTTATAGACTTAAGGTTTTTAGTTGGAATTTTTCCACTAATGTTATAACATTTATTTAATGTCTCTGTTGACCTTTCCCTTTTTCAATGTATATAATTCTATTTAATAATATGTATATGAATAACAATTTTTATACAAATAGACGCTATATTTATAAACATTTGTCTTATTTACCTTTCAAAGTTAATCAATTTCAAAAATAAACCTCCTCAACAGCGAATCACGCCAATTTTTTTTTAATTTGATTAAATGGATAAAGTAATTGGTTTATAATTACTATCATTGCCTAATTATATTTCCGAAATAAAATATGGCGGTAAAGACAAGATTCATGCGATGGGAGTGAGGCTTTAAATTTTTGGAGCCAACCCAAGTAAACTCAAGAGATATACATCAATATTCCGATTTTGTTTATAGTTTTTTTTATTTGCTTGTGCTGAATAAAAGGTGGACGAATACCGCGATTTTCATGGCAATGCTGCCATCTATGGTGAAACTTGTCATTTATGGAGATACTTCATACATTACATTTCTATAAAGGTGTAAACAAAAATAAATAAACGAAAACAGTACATGTACATGATTAACACCAGCGACAAAGTTTAGATAATTCTAGAATTATCAAAATTTAAGTACAACTCAAAATACTTTGTACAGAAAAATTTCATCACATTTTTCTGGAAAAATTAGTGTAAATTGAATTACGTTCGAAATAAGATCTGAGATTTTTATCTTTAATACCCTTTCATCATAATATAGGTCATTATTGCTGTTTATGCATTTATACTCCTGTCGGGAATAAAACGTCTCAAGAAATCGATAGGTTACACTTTGAAATAACTATAGGCTTCAACTAAATTGTATCTTTATAGCAAATCGTTTGTTCGGGCCATGAAGGATTCTGGAGCTTTTTTTTTGCACTAAAATATTTAAAAATTGTGGAAATTCTAAGTATACGCATATTTCCATACTTTGATGCTGAATAGTTCCAAATACGTTTTTAATGTTTTGGAAAAGTCCGTAAAAAAGTTTCAAATACATGTTTCTTTCACTCAATTAATTTTGGGTGTATGATACGAGCTCTTGTAAATCTTATTAAATCAGAAGCAGAAATTCTCAAGAAATAAAAGTATTATCAGAATTCCTTGTCAAAATATTTCAACGGTCTTATTGAGCAATAATGTATCGTTATGAGGGAGAATACCGGTATGAGGCGTTCAACTACAAAATTTCATAACTTACCTTTTTCGCTACTTAAGTCAAGCCATTTTGTCTAACATGACACTTTTCCTCTTAATTTATTAATTTATTTCTCATGATTTTAATCCCGCGTTTAACTTGAAGTTTCGGGAGCATAAAGCATTGCTTGACTATGGAGATACTTCATACATTACATTTCTATAAAGGTGTAAACAAAGATAAATAAACGAAAACAGTACATGTACATGATTAACACAAATATATAATATAAAGGGGAAAAGTCAAGTTTTGAAATTTGGAGTTATCTGATTTTGATCCTGAACGATTTATCGTTTTATTTTTATTTTTCATCTAGATATTTGATATTATTGAGTTCAGAGATGCCTAAAAATACAAGTTAGGAAATTTTTTAAGCATAATAAATATTTCAGCATAACTTTTTTTTCGTAACTTTTACCTCTGATATAAATTATCCTCAAGGTAGTATCCTTGGCCCAATCCTTTATACAGTTTATACAGCTGACATCCCAACTCATCCTAATCAATATAATAACTCATACTATCCTTACCACGTATGCTGATGATACATGTGTATTATCAGTCAACACCAATCCAATTATTGCACCCCAAAGCCTCCAATCCCATATCACTGATCTTGAAGAATGGTGTCAAAACTGGAGAATTAAAATAAACTCTCAAAAATCGCATCAAATCTCCTTACTTCGTAAACCAATGACTTCCTGCCCTTCAGTATCCTTTAATAATATCCCACTGGTGCCTGTAGAGCAGATCCGATACTTAGGGTTGCATCTTGACAAACGATTAACTTGGAATCCTCATACGAGACTGAAAAGACAAGAAACCGCTCGACGTTTCAGGCTACTTCAACACTTACTAGACAAACGCTCTAAGCTCCCAATTAATTACAAAAGACTTATCTACATGACCATCATACGACCTATTTGGACCTACGGAGTAGAGCTTTGGGGCTCCACTAAGCCATCGAATTCCTCTCGTATCCAATCCCTACAATCCAAAATCCTTCGTAAAATCCTTAATGCTCCTTATTTTGTTAAGAATAAAATCATCCATAACGACCTTAATGTCCCATTTGTTGCTGATTTGGCCCGAACCCGTTATCTATCCTTTCATAACAAACTTCATTTCCACTCAAACCCTCTAGTTTCAAACCTAGCTTCCTCTTCAATTCCCGATAATCCTCCGAGGCGTCTGAAAAGAAGATGGCCCCGTGACTTCTTAGTTGAACTTGTGATTTGAGTACTACCATTGGGTAGTTTCTCTACTTGTCATTTTCACATGTCATTATGTATCGCTTAGCCCATTTACTTGTTGTATTTTTTTTTATACAGTTGTAAATATCAATAAATTAATTTAAAAAAAAAAAGAAAGATATAAATTATCAAATATCCTCTGTTGGGTGACCTGTGGTCTAGTGGTTAGCATAACAACCTATTAAGCCCAAGATCGCGGGTTAGTGGCCCGGCAAGTACCCCTAGGATTTTTTAAAGGGAGTAAAAAATCCTTGGTTATGCCGCCCTTGAGACGTTAAACGGGGGTCCCGAGCCTTTACGATGTCAGGTACTGGTTAAAAATCACTATCCTAATTAAACAACTGAATATGCAAAATTTAGATCCCCTACTCCTCATAGCTGTATAAAGTGACGTTAAATGAAAAAACGAAAATGAAAAATATCCTCATAGATGTAGATTTTGTAGTACTGCACCAATTTAAAAAAATAGAAGTCGAATTCGGTAGTTTTAGTAATTAAAATTATTTTAAGGCACTTCGCGATCATCTTGGAGGTTTATTTTAAACTGTTTTTACCATCCTATTAATTTGATTTCATTGTTGCTATAGTTGACAGGAAACTATTCTAGCACTTGGGTAGAAAGTTTTATCGGAACAATGGTTGTGTAATCCTTTGTTTAGGTTGCTGTTGTCAGGTGAAGGCTTCTCTAATGTCACTTTAAAGAATTCTAAGTCTTGTTTTGTCTATATTTATTTATACATAAAATCATTTATGAAAATATTTGTTTTTAAAATTAATAAAATATAATACGGACGTTATTGACATGTTAAATATTTAGCTTTTAATAGTGAGAATAAAACATACAATAAAAGTTTTATGAAATTTTTGTGGCGGGGAAGTAAAACCATTTTTTTTACAAATTAGTGGTTGCAAATTAATGTGGTGGTCTTTGGTCTATTTTTGGATCTTTGAATTTACCTTTTTTTTAAATAACTACCTTTATTAAGCATAGTACAAAAGCAAACTACTTTATTTTATACATTACTATTACAGATATAGAGTCCTTATACCCATACATAAATATTGGTAGCTCAAATAAACAGACTGGCAATGAATTTGTAAAAATAACTAACATAAAAAATCTTCAAATGGTAAAATCCAAAAATTCTTGGGAAAAAAAATGTATCAGTCATTATCAAAATGCCTAAGGTAATAGGCAAAAAGCTTATACCTTCAATAGACTATTCTCTAAACATTGATTTAATTGATAAACAATCTTTTAACCCTCTGTCTGTTGGTGTACGCAACATCTTAAAACCTTAAAAAAACAAGTAAACATACAACAGAAAAAGTACTCGGGTGGTTAAAAAAGAATCTTGCAAAGTTATTAAAGTCGACATTTGAATTAATTCATTATTTATTACATCTGTAAACACACATTTTAAATTATATTAGTTTAAATATTTCAACTCTTTAAGTTTATTTATTGCTTGTAAGGTTTTATGATTGCCTAGAAAGATAAATTATTGTACTTATATTTCTATTTTCCGAAATACTTCTAATCTTGCTTTTTAATTATTAGGTGCCTGAATATTTTGTTCATAAATATTTTCATTTAAAACCAACTGATTTTTATTTTATGCTTAGGTAATGAATTAAGTGATTCTATTATAAATTAATTGCACTTTTGAAAATATTCCCTTATAATTTTAAAATACTTAAATAAAAATAAAAAATATTAATTTCATTATTAATGTATCTCTAAGTATTTTCTGTGAATTTAATTGTTTCTTTTGTTTGAAGACGAAGAATCAAACAAAGATTTTATAAACGAATCATTGTTTTTTCTCATTGTTGAAATTCAAATGATATTCAATTATTATTACAGACAAATGGTATAAGGTTAGTCTAATATTTTACTGTGATTGATATACATGTTCAGAACAATTAAAAAAATTAACTATTGATGGTTCTCCTGTTCTTGTAAGGGGAAAAATACCATATAAATAATTATTTTTTTTTAGATTTGCATCCTGTCTTCAATTCCCTCGTTCACCCCACGGGTAGGATCTCTGATCTCTGATGAATACATATTTAATATAGGTTATTATTTAAAATTAATATATATATATATATATATATATATATATATATATATATATATATATATATATATATATATATATATCTTGGTTTTTTCATTTTGTTTTTGTTGACATTTAAAAAACAAATTTCTTCAAGTTAATAATTTACCTTAGGCTGATTAATGGTGTAATAGGTACTCATAACATTGTAATAAATGCGTTATTTTATTTCAATGAATAAATTTTTATGTTTAGATAATTTTTTCTGAAGATAATGATTGAGGTTCAATGTATAGAGGTTCCAATTGTTATTCTATTTTATTTTTTAATAAATAAATTAATATTTACTTCTTTCATTTATTGATTTTCTAATTAATCAGAATAATTTTCTTTTAAATAAAATATAAAATAATGTTTACATAAAATATCATTTTTTAGAAGAATAACCTAAAAGAATTAATAATCAAATAACATCTATAAAAAATAAAGAAATTATTAAGTCAACTTTTAAAATTAGTGTTGCTTCTTCTGCCATCTAGTGGATTTTGGTAAAACTACTAGGACAAAAAATCCCAGTACATATTTCTAAAAGTAATTCTTTAAGTTAAAGAAAAACATTTTTAATCGCAACAAAAATTTATCTCTAGTATAATTCAATTGACCTAGTTTTCATTTTTTCTTATAGTTTTAACTATATTTTGTCTATTTATAATTTAAAATAAAAATAATAATGAAGTCTAATAGTCGATCCTTTATTAAAGGTATCTCCTTGTTTTATTCTTTTTTACTTCTATTTTACATTTTCTATTTTTTTAAATTTAATTTTTTTGTATGTCCTTATTTTAATACCTCGGTCTCACATTGCTGTAAGGCAGAAGAGAATTATAATAATTATATTTATTGTGTAATGAATGGCCGGGTACAGTCAGTGTAATATTGAAATCTGACTTTCAGGTTATGCTTGTTTGGTTTTAACTTTATATCAGAAGTGAAATTAAATCAGAGATACAGGAAATATATAAGGCATATTCAGTAAAATTCTAACAACTAAAGTGGATAGATAAGAGCTAAATAACAAAAGTTACTGAAAATAACTTAGCAATATGAAAGTTCAAATAATAAACAGACAAAACAAAAACTATTTACATGATATTGGGACAAAAATAAATATAAATAATAAATGATATTCAGCTTATCTTATTTGAAAATAGTCCAAGATCCCAATACCTATACTCAAGATCTCTGTCAGCTTGATCTTCCGGCTTCAAATCTGGCTGTGGCAGATAATTTAATTAATCTTTTAGCAGCCATGGTTGGACCATAAAGAATCTGACCACCCTCCTGGAGCTCACCCAGCCTCTATTAAGTGGGTATCTTAATTGGGGGAAATACCTGGCTGTTGAATGTGATCTCGGACAAATCACCTTCCTTTACAACTGTTGTCCCGAAAACACTTCTGTACTGAATGTACTGATCCTTCATGGGTTGTAGTGATACAAGTCAGGTATTTATATTTAAATTTGTGTATCCTAACTATAATTTTTTATTTCATCTATTCACAACATTATTAATACTAATATTATTTGCACTTTATTATTATTCATATCCTTAGTATTGAGTTTATGAATTTATGTATATTATTTTTTTAAATTAACACAACATCGATAAGCCTTATATCTCTCTTGTACTCCTGATTTAATTTTAGCACTGACGAAAAGTTTGATGCCAAGATTGAGCAAAAAATACAGGTTTCAGAATAAAAATATTAAACTGACTGGGACATTATGGGGAATAAATATGTATTAGTTTATTCACAATATCAAATCGATCATTGTTGACTTACCAACAACAGTATTTATCTTTATTATTTGTTTAGCAAAGTAGTTTCAATTAAGCGTGATACATTTGTTTGCAATATGAAGACTTACTGCAATTATGCTAATAAATTTAAGAACTCTTGGTTATTACCCTTTCAATATGTATGTCTATAATTACCAAGTAATCATTATTTACACTCATATGGAAACATGTTCAATACAAAAGATCATTTTACTACATTTATTTATAAAAGGATTTTTTCTTTGTATTATATAAGATTACATTACATTGATAATTGTTCGAATAAAATCTTAAAAGAACTTTAGAAAAACTTTAACAGGTTACAGAAAGTGGTACTCTAAAATTGTAAAAATGCAGTATTCATGTAACTCTTTATAGATCACTTTAGTTCCTGCATTAATTGTGTATCCATAAAGACATTTTGTTTATATACTCTCACTCATACTATTTCTAAATATATGAAGATTAGTGTAATATTCAAATCAGATAATAATTTATTGTGATTTCTGATAATTATCTAGTAATTAGCCCATCTTAATTTATTGTTTCTGTTAGTCAGAGCCCAAATGTATTCTCCCTGGCTCTTGAATTAAAAATAAATAATTAAAGCAAAAAATACTTTAATCCTTGGATATTTTTTTGTTATTGACCAATTGGAAACTGGAGTGGGGTAGGTGCATAGGACGCTCGTTATAGTTTCTATAAAGTAGGTACCCTTAAAAAAATGGAAAATCTGGTGTTTGAGGTTTAACCCAATCACCCATCACCTTCCTTTCACGCCTGTTGACTTGAAAAAAATAAAAATAATTAGAAAATAAATTTAGAGATAAATTTGTTTGGTGAAACAACGTTTTGATAAATTCAAATATGTATAACTGTTTAAGAAAGCTAGATAAGTTTGGTGTCCTTATGAAGAGAAGACTATCTGCCCCCTGCATGGTCAATATTATTTGTATTGTATTAAGAGAGTATTTAATCCATAAGGTAATCAGTCATTTATTCAATACAATTATTTGTTTCAGGCAAAAGAAAAAAGAAGCAATGATGAAAACAAGGTTGTATTTTATTATTATTCCATTAATTTATTCTTAAATCATAGATAAAGATGAATTGTTCTAAAATAAACTTATAATAATATTATAATAAATGTATTTATAAAATCTATAAATTTTTTAATATATAAATGTCCACATTTTTAAAATATTTATTTTTGTTAAATAATAGAATAATTATTTCAATGTCTGTTGTATATATTGCTATATATATTAATGTATATTTTTGTTGATATTTAATTGGGTAATGAGTAGATCAACACACAAATATTCTATCTTTATAGTCATTATGCTTGATTATATGTCGTTTTAATAATTATAAAACAACAATAATATGCTTAGTTTAAAAAGCATTAAAAAAAATAATTATGGTAGGTTTAAAATTCCAAATTATGTCAAGACGAATTCCTGAATTTTGTTATTGATTGAAGCTATGTTTCTCGCTTTCAGACATTGCAAGAGCTGGTTTGTGTTTGTGTGACATGCTAGACCTTTTAGTATAAAACGCCTAATCTAATTAATACTTGTATAATTAAGTTTAATATTTTTTATATGATGACATTTACTAATTTTTTTATATTTATTAACATTTATATTTATCAAATATAACATTATAATTATCTGTTAAAAGAATGCTAAGAACCTTTGCAGGTTACAATACTGGTCTGTTTATTTGGCAGAATATTGTTTATTTACTTCAAATTTAGATGCCATGTACCTAGGCATCATTCTTTGATAAGTTATAAATACTTAAAGGTTATAATGATTTTTTTAGGAGCGGAGTTGCTCAGTGGTATAGCACTGAGTTGCCATGCCGAAAATCCTGGTTCAAATTTTGCTTCAGGGAAGACTTTTATTTAGTCTGTTAGCAGCTGGAGATGGATCAAATAGGATCTAGGACCCTCCAGGGGCTCATCCAGCCTCTATAAGTGGGTACCCAAAATAAGGGGGGGGATCTAGGACATGATCTAGGACAAAGCACCTCCCTACACAATCGTCGTCCTTGTTACAGTACAGTCTCTACCATGTACTGAACCCACTTTTTATAATGATTTTACATACTCTTATATTTTACGTTTTATTCATACATATGTATTTTGATTACATTTTACTTTTGTTTTACACTTTCATTGCATTACTATATATTATCTTGTTTTATATTTACAACTGTTTAGAAACTTTAATGTCTTATAAATATTTTATTTCTCAGCTATGAAATTCAAGATCCTTTCCGATTAGCGCTGCTGTCTGGTTTGCTTACTTGCTTAGATTGCAGTATACTATGTATTAAAAATTTAGTTATTGCTGAAAGTGATTACATTTTGGTGTTCGTTTTCCATCCATTGAGCCTTGCGTAGGATTTAAGTGTCCGATTCTCAATGCTGATAATGGAACTTCCTCTGTTCTTGGTCTAGAGACGATGTTAATAGATTTTAGTCTGCTAAATTGATCTTCACGGGTGCACCGCACCATTTTGGCTTTAATGAAGGAATGGAAATGGAAAAATGGTTAGAACTTCGAGGTATTGGAAAGAAGGTGCAGCAAGATCGTTGCCATTTATATCTGCATAAACTGTGACCCATATGAAATAAAATTCTGAAGCCTATCTATAGAATATAGAAGACTACACAGAAGCATGAAAAATAATCTTTGATTGAAGAAGAATATGGGGCGGAGAAGCCGAAAATGGAATATGGAGAAGAAAGAGGAATGAGGAGCTGATGGAGATGTTTGGAGAACCCTACGTGGTGGCATTGATAAAGAAAGTCCGAATGAGAGTAGAGGACGTCATCGGATATCGGAAGATGTGGAGGAGCCCTTGAAGCTTCTGGGTGTACGAAGATGAAGGAAAGTAGCACAGTATCACGGAGATTGATTGGTTGTGGTGGTGGTGAACCGGGTTCTTTCAAGACCATGGTGTCAAATAAATTATAATAAATAATAATAATAGTTTATGTAAGCAACGATGTTTGATTTAATATAAATGTCATCTGTAAAACTATTTCAAACACTAGTGACGGCTGAATGAGATTCTAGACAGACCGGAAATGATTTGTAGTTGTTAATAATGCAATTGATTTTATGTTAATTTTATTGCAAACGATTCTACTAAGTGTACTGTAAAATGTTTGGGATGGTATATCGAGTGATTTTTGAGCTTATAATTATTGAACAACCGACACCTTTTTCGGTGAATTACATACACCCTTAAAATAACACTGTTCTGCACGAAAATCCTCCTTCAAACCAAAACATGCTTTCTTACTGTTATCAGATGTGGTGAACCCGAATTTGAAGTCAGATTTTGTCTATCACGCACAGTTTCCTGAGAAATTCTAGTTTTTTATCCAAAAAGGTGAGTTTTTTGTGGATTTGACGAATTTTTTTTCGGCATTAAAACATAGTGAAAAAAATTCAAAAGCCCGATGATTTTGAGCGCAATGAAGTATATTTGAACGAAAAAAATTTGATGGGAATATTACAAGTGGTTAAAGAAATATGGCTAAAAGTGTTTTTTCAGTTTTTCAAGGATCTCACTTTTGAAGCAAAGTTAAATACTACTGAGAAAAAGGCTTGGATTGCTTTTCGAGAGGTATGTGCTAAGTTTTTGGGAAACAAAAAATCTAGAGACTACCGAAAAATAGTCCAAGAACTGCTTACTTCATATAAAACATTGGGATGCAAATGTCCTTAAAAATACATTTCCTGCATAGTCACCTAGACTTTTTCGCCCCAAATTTGGGTGCAGTTTTGGACAAACATGGAGAACGATTCCACCAAGACATATCCAGAATGGAAAAAAGATATTCTGACAAATGGAATGAGAAGATGCTGGCGGATTACTCCTGGACACTGCAGCGGGAGACAGAGGAGGAAGAGTACAAAAGAAAAAAAACTACTCATTGACGATGTGTGTATATTTTTTGAGTTGTGTCATATCTAGTATTATACCTGATAGCATGCAGGATATTTTATTGTTGAAAAAGAAAAAAAATCTGTTCTAATAAAGACAATAATTTTCAAATACAATTTTTCATTTTTTCCAAGTTTCACCTCTTTTCTCTCAAAATCAGAGGGTGATAGAATTTTTCTGAGTTCGGATTCGGACTCAGCACACCTGAAAACATGAGAAACAGGCAAAATTGTTCAAGGGAGGGGAGAAAAGTTTTTTTTTGCAGAACAGTGTAATTTAATGACTCGTTGGATGAGCTTGATTTTTCGGCAAATGAATGAAAGAGAAATTTAGTAAAATTAAAAAATATTAATTCCAAAGAGAAAGTGAGTGCGGATAGACAATGTCAAAGTAGGGCGACCTGTGGTCTAGTGGTTTGTTAGCATAACAAACTACCAAGTCCAAGATCGCGGGTTCATAGCCCGGCGGGTAGTCCTAGGATTTTTTAAGTGGGTTAAAAATCCTTGGCTATGCCGTCCCTCGGAAGGAACGTTTAACGGGGGTCCCGAGCCTGTACGATGTCAGGTACTCGTTAAAAATCCATGTTCTAATTAAACCTGGATGGGTAAAATTTAGAGCTCCCACTGTAGCATCGTCCGATTAGCCATAGTTTAAAGTGACGTTAAAAGAACAAACAACTATAAAAGTAGAGACAAGTGTAAGTGACATCGGGTGGGAGATATTGGAGTTAGTTCCTTTAACTCCAGGTGATCTTTAAGGTGAGGCAATGATCTCGAAAATGATCTTTAATGTGAGGCACTTGAAGAAAAATTAATAGCTCTTCATAATCATGGTGACTAAACACGTCAAAATGCTGACATAGCTGTACAGATAGTTGTGAATGCGTTAGTTGCTAATTCTCACGTATAATTTTAAAAAGCATCCATTTTCCTTAGCAAGGTAGCTTAAGCTGACTTTAAGTGAATAACATTGCCTAGGGTCGGTCTATTGAATGGACATTACATTAATGCATAGTAATATATTATAAACGATATAATTCGTGTAATGACCTGTACCTAGGACCACAGTATCCCAGACACCTTTAGTTCAGGGGATACGGGAGTTGAGAGTTGACACAGGCAGTTCTAATTTTTGGATATGTTCTTACCGGTGGAAAAGAGTGGAGACCGCACCTGAGGATTTATATTTGAAAAATGGAGATTTAGGTACATAAGAAGTGATTATACAGCAGGCGGTTTAGAATTAGTCGCAAACGAGGTAAATGGATATATGCTGGCCAGGGCAGTAAACTATTTGACATAGAGGACATTCGTTAGAGTTTATAGGAATAGTCCCTCTTTCCGCAGTGAATGTTCCAGATACAATACATTATAATAATCTGAACGCTTTTAATTGATATGATATGGATAGCTATATTTCAAGAGCTTTCAATTAAAATTGTGTTATCCTACTGATGTCAGTGATAATAAAATTAAATATGATGATACCCTAGAGTGGGTTTACAATAAACGCTCGCAAATTTGGTATACTATTTCAAAATAATAACAGGAAATGTGAATGAAAAGCAGTGGATAGAAATTTATTGTCCGACAATCGGTAAAGAATGTTTGCTCGAACTTTGAATAAAATATTTTTAACCTTCAAATCAATTCATTTCAGGCGATTTCTTTTAAATATTTAAACATTTCTGTAATATAATTGCTGTCATCACTTATAGAAGTAGACAAATGGTATCAATCAGTTGCTTAAAGTAAGTCGGTATGTGTTTAATTTCGAATAGAGGTTTTCCAGGGCAGTTCTGTTTGTTTAATCTATCTGAGTTTGTTGTCTGTCTTGTTAATCCAGGTTACCTGGCATTTGTACATAACTTGTAATTTGATAAGTGTATACTAGTCATCGTGAGGGCTATCCAAGCGGTCAGATAGAGAAATCTATGTAGCATCTTTTGCCGCTTCATCAGCTTTGCTATTACCAGGTATATCGTTGTGATCTGGGATCAAGTCAAGGCTATACCATTTTTCCAATTTCCGTAAGGACTACAATGGGATTGGTTTTTTGACATATTTCTTAACATTTAAAGAATCAGTATAGAGAACGATGCTGTATCTAGTCTCTCATTAGTCAAGGAAGGACTAAGAAGAGAGTAAATACAACATCGTTATTTTTGAATGATATACTAGAATATTCTGATACAAGAAGAAATTTTAACTTTAACTGCCTATCGGACTGGTTCTAAACTCACCTGTTGGTAAACGTATTCCGGTATGATGCCTCTCAAGGTAATAACTTTAGTGTTGTGGGTGAAGCGATACAGTATGTCGTACAATCACAATAAAGTACGTGTGCTCTATTAAATGTAAGCTAAAGGAAGAAACGTAAGGTTTTTCTGTCAGCTCCCCATTTAGTATTTCAGGAACCTTAGGCAGATTTAACGACTACACATTGGTGAATTATATATTATATTAATATGGGGGGGGGGCGGTTCCAGGTTAGTTTTTGGTCATATCAATAGATGTGAGTTTGATATCTCTCTGTTATTTAATATTAATTTTGGTGTTGGAGTTTTTCTTCTTCTCTTATATACTATTACAATTTTGTTTTTTCAGCAAATGTTTTGAAACTTTTCCTACTTTGCCAGTATATAGATCATCCGTAATCCCATGCAGAAGACCGGTTGTATTTTACGTAATTTATTAGCATTGTGAATAAAAATGCCAATTTTTAATATTGTTCCAAAGTCAAAATTTGAATTAAAAAATAAATAAAAGAAAACTATGGACGGACCCTTAACTATAAGCTTTTGTATTAGCATCGTATTTCTTATATTAATCTTTATTTAAATTCAGGGGGTTGTAATTCTAATACATGATGTTATATTCATTCCACGTATTAATATCATAAAAAAAAAAAAAGATAATATTTCTGTGTGTATATATATATAAGTTAAGACAAGACTGATGATCGCATAGTTGCTATTATCAAGCTGGCCATTGTAAACAGCTGTTAATATGTAGATAGACTATATATAGAGGATCAAGATGGCAATACAGTCAGTATTAAACCAATCCAGAAGTATATAAGTTTTTTTATGTGTTGTTCCTGGAAGTATATAAGTTATAAATGTTTTGAAACCTTTCCTACGTTGCCAGTATCTAGATCATATATTTCTAGAAAACATATAAAATAATTTTTTTATAGCTTAACATATTAAAAGTGCCATAGCACATATTGAATTTTCTTTTTCACATTTTTCGGTCATGAAAATTCAGTACCTAATCATGACTGATCCTCCCTTACTACTAGCTCCTGATAGACAATGTATACTTATATGAGTGATAGTCATGTGTCTATACTACCTCTATTTCGATAATTCAGCTACTTGAATCAAATACACTATTGCACATTAATATAACATTTAAATATTAGTATTATTTTTCCGTAATATAAATAAATTGGAAGAAATGGGCATGCGACTGTTGCTTTAAATGAAGATAATACATACTCATTTGCAGATAATTAACTTATAGCAGATTTATTACATCGGTAAATATTAACTGGTAATTAGTGGTAATTAATGAGTACCGGAGTGATTTGTGAATAAAATGAGATTTACTTAGCAATAATTGTACATACGGCTATACCCGTGTAATCAGAGGATTATACCAATACAGTTTATTCTTCACAGCTTTCCTGTTGATTAGATTTATTCATATTTGTTTCCAATATTCGTATAAGAATTTTACAATGAATATCTTACTTCAATAGAAATTAAATGGGTTAATACAATTATTTTATTATGGCAAACCTGCTGGTTATACTTTGGAGTAAAGGGGAAGGGGTCAATTCATCCGTTTACCTACATTTTTATAATTATTAAAGTTGTCACAGGCATGAAACTTCTCTCCTGAGACAGGTAACAAATTTAGAGCTAGTGGCTAGAATGAAGTTTTTTTTTATCTCTCAAGGTAGATGAAAGACAACATTGACGCACGATGATGACAACGTTGACGTTGTTTTCATTTGCTAGATAACTTTTAAGGAAGTTGTTTCATTAGGGGTATCAAAGAAATTTGATTTACTTTGATAATATTGCCCTGTTTGATACGTGAAATGAAACTCCATAGATTCATTTCCTCTTTATTATCTTCATAGATCCCTTGTCGTCTGTTGGAAAATGTAAAATAGCGATAATCGATATTTCTACAAACAATAAACTAAAATTTGAAATTTCATAGTTATCCCTGAGGAGGAAAATTGTATGCTCATGAAAATCATGAAGTAATAGCTGTATTTGATTGATCCTTATAAATTATTTTTGCAATACTGTTTTCTATAAGTAAATTATTTTTTTACAAGTGTAGATATTATTTGTTATCCTTATATAATCTCTTTGTTTTCTAGTAGCTGAATAGACGGCAATTTTTAAAGAAAAATATTGATTTTTTTCTGAGAAAAATTGAGGCTTCATTATGAATAAAATAATATATTTTTATGTTTCTTTATCCTCTTTTAATTATAAAAAACATATTTTACTAATCGGAACTAATAATAATCATCTATGAATCCTGTTTAAATGCTGATCATTACATTTTCTAATCACGAAAAAACTTTTCAATCGTCCTTTTATTATAATGTACAATAACGTTATTTTATTAAGTGTATTTCTTTATAATATCCCAAAAATAAATCCAATCAAAAAATATTTTTTTTAAAGAAACCTTACCATGCAGATAAGCTTTAATTGTTTTAAAGATCTCTGAAAAACTGTATTACGTTTTTGATTAATTATATTAATCTATTAGATTAAGTATCATAAATACTATACCAAAAAAAAATTTATACATATATATATATATATATATATATATATATATATATATATATATATATATACATAGTATAAAAATGAACCAAAAAGCAATGTGAAAAATGCTGAATTATCTTTTTTTGTAATTATGTAGTTCTAGAGTAATTTGGTTGTATTTTATTTATTTGTTTGCACTAAATACTTGATGTTTTTCTTGATAATCCCCTAATCATTTGTATCCAGATGTATCATAAAGATGAATATCTTTTATCATTTACTAATTCGTTTTATTCTTGTAGTCAGGGAACAGTGTAGCTCAGCATGTAGCCTAGTTGATCAAAGCCCAAATCACCAAATCACCTTTTTGCACAACCGTTGACTTAGAAAAATCAAGAATAGAACCTTGAACTTTCCTCTACCATTGATTTTGCAAAGCCTCTGACTTATTCTAGACCGATAAGGCTAACGGCTGTGTCGCCTGCTCAATCCTTACATGAAGAAATTTAGTTGATAACATGCGAATGTAATTTTTTTTAGCTCTTGCTTTTTCTTTTTTAATGATTAAACTACTTTTTCATTATCCAATCCTATCTCTCCTACAGGTCATTCACAGTGAATCATAATAATGTCTACTCACCCCTCTTTCCTCAATCTGCCGGCGTTCCTCAAGGCAGTATCCTCGGCCCAATTCTCTACACAGTTAATACAGCTGACATCCCAACTCATCCTAATACTATCCTTACCACGTATGCGGATGACACATGTCTATTATCTGTCAACACTGATCCAGTTATCCCGTACTCTTCAATCCCACATCACTGACCTAGAAAATTGGTGTCAAAACTGGAGGATTAAAATAAATTCCCACAAATCTCATCAAATCACCTTTACCCTCCGTCTTAAACTGGCGACTTCCTGCCTCCCTGTATCGTTTAATAACATCCCTCTAAGTCCCGTAGAACAGATCCGGTACTTAGGACCATACCTTGACAAACGCTTAACTTGGAATCCTCATACTAGACTGAAACGACAAGAAACAGCTCGCCATTTCAAGCTACTTCAACATTTACTAGATAAACGCTCTAAGCTCCCAATTAATTACAAGAGACTCATATACATGACAATCATTAGACCCATCTGGACTTACGGAATAGAGCTTTGGGGCTCCACTAAGCCATCGAATTCCTCCTTCGGAAAATCCTCAATGCTGCTTAGTTTGTTACGAACAATGTAATCCATAATGACCTTAACGTCCCGTTTATTGCTGGTTTGGCCCGAATCCGATATCAATCTTTTCATGACAAACTTCATTTCCACCCAAACCCACTAGTTTCAAACCTCGCAACCTCTTCAATTCCTGATAATCCTCCGAGGCGTCTGAAAAGAAGATGGCCTCGTGACCTTCTAAGCTGAACTTTTTATTTGAGTACTACCACTGGGTAGTTTCTCTACTTGATGTATTCTGTAAACAGTTGTAAATTTCAATAAATATATTTTTAAAAAATGATTAAACGTTCTAATATAAATACACTAATATTGGATTGTAGCTGCAACTGCAAATTAGGTCAGTTTTAATTAATTGTTATAATTTTTTAATATTTTATTTTGAAGAGAAAAGATTATTCCAGGACCGGGATTCGAACCCGGGTCTCCCATGTCTCCGTCGTGGTGTTCTTACCAACTGAGCTAGCCTGGCTCGTACCACGGTCAGACAATAGGTCTTTTTAGTTTCCTCGACATTTTTATTTGGTAAGAAAAATAAATGCAGACAACAATTAGAGTAAGAAAAAACAAATTTAATGTTCAAATAAAATTATACAGTACAAAATTTGCTTACTCGATGAAAAATCCTGATTAAGTTTGGAATGAAAAAAAATCCTGTATCACTAAAGCTTATAGGTATCCTTGGTGTTCTTGTTAACGATAGTTCGGCTTCAGAGCCAACAGTTGTACAGGGAGGTGATCATGCCCGCTTGGTTTTTCCTTTTAATTTAGAGTGACAAGTATAAGAGACTGAGTGAGCCCCGGAAGGATCCTCAGATTTGAGAGATTCGATATGTGGCCAACAATAGAACCGATAAATTCGGAATTAGCATCCTTAAAAACTTATCGACAATTCCTCAAATAAAATTAGTTCTTAATTTGAAATTTTCGTGTTCGAATAAATTTGAGACTCTAATATAGAAAATATGGGGAACGATCATTAAATCGATGCAATGTTTAAACCATACAAAAAATATATATTTATATTTTTTATCTTTTCAAAACATATAGAAATAGTATAGTTACTTATTTCAAAACTATTTCAATAGCCAATATTGAAATAAAAATAATTATTTTCAATCAAAAAAGAAGAAATAAAATATTATACCAAGTCAATTACATCTGTTGGTATAATTTAATGAAAATTAAATTGATACTGGTTAATTTACTCCAATAAATGTACATCTATTTTGAGTTCAATCGGACAGTGCGTTTTCGGGATATAGTTACATCAAGTATAATAAGTTTTGTCAACGAAAGTATTTTCTTTAACATCACTCTTCTTTGAGACAAAGCCGTTTTTAAAATAGGTTTGGAATAGTTGGTGTGTCCACATGTGGATACGAAATTCACGCATAACAATTCGATGGAGTTGGATAAAATTGATGTGGGTACATCTAGGTACCAAATCACAAAAAGATTACTATATGCAGGATTACAGTTCTACAGACAGGCATGCTGCATTTTTTCTATAATGTAAATCGCTGCTTTAAGTTTTCAATTTTGTAGATATGAATTTTTTACTTTCTTCAGTAATACCAGACTACCGTACGTTGTTGAAGAAAGAAATAGAAAGTAGATTTCGCTATGCGCCACTAACACCTAGACAGGAGCAACACCTATCGCGACGGTGTATCGAATTACGTGGAGGGTTCGAGCCCTGCGCAGTGCGGCCTCCCCACCCCGCTACGCTGTGTCTCAGTCGTCTCCGTACCCTACGTCGGAGGTGTTCTTGCTTGTGCTGGACCTCTTGGTCAGTGCCGCGATCTGGGGGATGCTTCTTCTCCCCGTCCTCGTCGGAGATCTGACCGCAGCTAACTAGTCTTGCTAGCCAAGTGCAGTGGCTGAACTGCTCTAGGTTCCAGTGATCGTCTTAAGGGCAGTCTTCTATCAAAGCTTTTCAGGTAATCAGATGTTCCTGGTACCTGTCAATCTCATGCATCGTGTACCTGAGGATTACGCAATAAAGGAAAAGGTCATTCATAGGATTTTATGTCAATAAGTAAATTAAAATCAGATATTTACCTCTAGGGGTATCGATGTTTGGTCATTTGATATTTATGGGTTTAGATGAGAATTTAATTTATCGGCTCAATGATCTGAAAAGTTGATAAAAACGTGGGAATTATAATTCACAGACTGAGATTAATTTGTTTTACTCAGCAATGAACATGCAATTTCTCCTAGGCTAAATTTTATGATTGTATAAATCTATTATGCCTTCTGTTATGTCAAGTTTTCTAGAAGTTTGAATGGTAATATTACTAATCATTTCAAAAACCATTTTATTGTTTCCAATTTCCCCATGTGATATATATTTTATAAGAAAGCAGCATTCTACAAATGCTAATTTATTACCTAATGTTTTCGTTAATAATAAAAGTGTACATAGGGTTACTAATCTATGATATATGCTATGAAAATTTTTGATATACTCGTTCGTTAAATTGTTACTAAGAATATTAAAACTTCTACAATACTAAAATATTTGGTAGTTATAATGTTTTACGCTAATAACGTAAATAACAAGTAAAATATTTATACCTTGATATAACACACATATAAAAACACACACATAAGAATGCAGTTGGAAAAATCCAAAAACAAAAAGCATTAAATCTCTAAAATACCCCCAGTTAACATTTTGTTAATTCAGGCTTCTTCATTACACCATCAATTCACATCAATGAGGATAATATATATAGAACACCTCATATCAACAGTCCAAACAGATACATGAATCATTGACAATATCACTCCAAGACATACAATAAAGTATCCCATAAGAGTATGGATTTTCAAATTGCATTCTAGTATTTATTTTATTGGTTTTTTCTATCAACATATACATCTTATATGCCAGATTCCGTTCAGGAATTACGAAATCTGGTGTGGTAAACTCCTTCGAATATTAAATTACACACACATACAAAGTAACCCACATCCTGTTTTTAGAGATTTTTTTCCTACAGAATATTCTCATAATGCAGAAAATAATACAGACAAAAGACATAATGCCATAATAAGTGCATTATTCATTGACAGTAGCGAGTTTTCGTTGATCAGCATTTTAAAATAACCTAACATTTACCACTTCAGACAACAAAGGGTCTAGGGTTCTGTACATGGTAGAGACTGTACTGTTTCTAAGACGATTTTGCAGGTAGGTGACTTGATCTCAGGTCACGTTCAAACGCCAGTTTTTTAGGAGGCTCTGCAGATCACACATGGCCCATATATTGCTGTTAACAGATTAAATAGTTGTTCTGCCTCAGCCGAATGAGACCCGGTATCCTCAGCTTAGTAACTCAGAGCTCTATCACAACGAAATCCCGCTCTCATTAATTATAACAAAACAATAGATATTCACTATTCAGATATTTAAAAGCAGAGTGTCGTATATAAGATTATTTTAAACTATCAATTTCTTCATTCCTTATAATCGTGACAGCTGATTCAAACAACTACAATAATACGTCGATAGTTAATTTGAGTTATAATTTATTACATTTATCCATTTACTCTGTATTGGTGGTAATAATTCACTATCTTCCATATTTAAGTACAGGAATGTATACAGATCAAATTTATATCTCATATAAAAGTAAACATTGAACCAAAAAAAAAAAAAATGCTCAAATCGTAAAATACATTAATAATGTGTTTGACTGATATAATTTAAGAGCAATTGAGTGGTCTGAACATTCACCGTTTTGTTGTTAAATTTAAAGTCTTAGAGCTTTAATAAGCTTAAGTCTTCAAAAGAAATGTTTTCATTTACGAATCTTCTTATAATAATCTCAACGAGAACATTGAAATAAATATATACACGTGAAGTATGTTAATATATTAGTGATTAACGTGTATCCTAAAATATATACAAATATCTATTGTTACCACTGCTTACTATTTCATACATTTATATATTTTTTTATTTTGAAATGGTATATTTTGACATGAATAGTTCAATATTTGAAAATGCTACAGTAATAATGTTCAACGCCTATTATGTCATGGGTGGTTTTAGATATATTTTTTTTAGTCCATTAGGGGGGGTCTAACTAAACATAAAACTGAAGCATGGGTATGAACTTTTAGGAGGTAATTAAAGCCATATTACTAATTAAATTGGCTAAGTAGCTTGTACTTCACTGTTATGGATCCTTAGTTTATTATAATTTACTTAATTGCCTGACTAACATTAGTTCAAATTTATGTATATTGGAGGAAGCAAGTTGATTTTTGGCACACCTTTAGGAGATATTTGAACTTCATTTATACCAGAAATCAAAAAATACACTTTGGCCAAGTTAACTAATTTAATGTATGTAGTCTATATAAAAGAAAAAGAGAAGTATATTTTACCATAGTATAAGATCGAGAACAACAAAAAAAACAAAAAAAAAACTACTCAGGTCCCCCTTCAAATAAATCCTTTTAAAATTGTTCGAAAAATCGTACAGTTCCTTATAACCGGTTCCGTTTCCGTTTAGCTCTGGTTTTTAAGATGATATAAACTTTTTTTTTAGAACAAACTTCAAACTTCTATATCTCACGAAGTGTTCTGTAGATAGAACTCAGAACTTGAATTCCCAAAACTTCACACGATATTTAAGAAATTACTACGAGAATATATTTAGAAAATATATATCTCTATCGTAAAACTTTTTAAGACTTTTATAAGTAATATGTCGTACACTATATAGCGTAAAATTATTTCTCATGTAGTATTATTATCTTCATAAAATTTATTTAACTCTTATTTTTTTGATTTCTTGTCAATTATTTTATAATTTAACATTTTTTCATATTTCATTCTATTCATTCCTATTATTTTTGCCTATAAAACTTTTATTTTTTCTTTGATACTGCACTGTTGATATTGCTGTTCTGTTTTGTTTTTTTCTGCCCTCTAATGATAGTCTAAAAATTAGGCCAAAACGGTGCCACAAAATAAATAAGTTTTACTCATACTCTTATGTGTAAATTCATTGAACGCACTCTGAGGATTATTGTATCATTGACTATTAGATATTATAAGAAATTAACGGTTTAATGGTTTAGATCCAACCGCTTATGGGTTTTTTCCATACAGAAATTTACTTTGGACTTAGTATGTACATTGATTTGATGCTAAAAAATTGCTTTTTCGGGGCACTTGTTATGAAAATACATCCTAGTTTCTTATTATTATGTTATAAAAAAGCTTTTATTATTTTTGTATTATTTCTTACAGTATATGTGTTCTTTATGATTCTCCTTAGAGTGTAAACTTCCAACTCAAGCGATTGGATTCTTAAATTTGCTTGCTTACAAGTGGCCTTGTAAAATTCATTCATTTCTGCTTGTTTTCCACACCTATGCGCATTTCGCAGTTTTACAGCAAGTGGTAGTAAGCCTATGATAGAATCATTTACACCAAACTTAAGTTTAGCATGTCCAAAGTGTACTTCTAGCCAATGAGCTTTAGATAGGATTGGAGTAAATTTATTCTATAATTCGTTTATTGAGAGTTTCCCCAAAGCTGATGTTTTCTCCAAACAAGTTTTACGACAGTATTTTCCCCCAGGTTTTCCTGTCAAAGGCAACTTCTTCTTTCTCACTGTTTCCCCATGTCTTTCTTAACTCGGAAAATCCATGAGATTTTCGTTTCTCCTCTTCTTCTTCGTTTAGGGTATCAGTATAGGTTCACTTTTGGTATTCTTAAATGTGATTTTTTCGAGAATCATAGTACCTAGTACCTACCCATTATCACTCTAACTATTGTGCTGGGCATACTGTCATGCCTAGATACTGCGGGTGCTTTCCTAATTTCTCACAGTTATATAACATTATAGCCATTACAATAGAATGGAAATGGTGCTTTTTTTATGATGGTATTACTACACAATACTGATTTTAGGAGGCTAATAGCTTTTCGTCCAAAAAGAAAAAAAGAAAAAAAAGTGAATTGGGCTTTTGGCAGTTGATTTCTTCGAATTTATTACGTTTATGTTTTTGGCATTTTTAGTATTGTTGAATTGAATATGTTGATATTTAATTACCTGTCAATTAATCCACCCAAGAAATTCATATGTGTTATATGAATTTTGTTGAAGTTAAGTGTGATATCGTCTAAACCACTTCTATCCACAGCCTTGGTAACAGTACAATCCCTATATACTACTTAAACCAAGAACCTCCATGAGTTGTTTCAGGTTGATCGGATATAGGTATTTTGAAGGCAAAGTTTCGATATACCTTTATAACACGTAATATGACTATTCTGTTGTACTTTCACAAGATTATTATTTATATATTTTAATTTCTATAATTGTAGTGCTTGATGCAAGTAGATGATAAACGACAATTTAAAAGATAACGAGTGTTTCGTGCAAAGCGCTACTTTCTTTCCCTATATAGGTCTTTATTCTGTTAGTCTCATTCCATTAGTTGGTCATATTATCCTATGGGATGTATCCAAACTAATAATAAAAAAATATATAGAGATATAGGAATAAAATAGTGTATAAGATATTTATATAGAATATCTTTTAACATAACAATTTTGATTTATCCATTATTTTGATTTACATATTTGATGAACAATTATGAGAGTGAAAATTCTTTTTGTTACTGACTCAAAATGTTGACTGATTTATCCCTTAAGGGCAATTATATTATTATAGTTCCCAAATAATAGAGAAAAATAATTGATAACTATCGACCAGAAATGCACCAGAAATAGGACGTTGATGACTCGTTTTAATCGATGCCTTCTGCCATGCGCTATCATCTCTAAAAAGGTACTTGTATATAGAAACCTTTTTACTGTGAACACTTCTCACACCTCGCGAAATAAAGTATTAGGCGCAATAGTTTTGTTTCCGGAAAAAAAAATTTACCATTTCAACCAATGAAGGGTCTTGGGTTGTGTACATAGTAGAGACTGTATCTAGGACAACGGTTGTGCAAGTAGGGGATCTGTCCGAGATTACGCTCAACAGCTAGGTTTTCCCACAAATTGTAAAGGATCGGTGAGCCCTGGGAGGGTATGAAGACACTCTCATCCCATGTTTCCAAATATTGGATCTAGTTATGTCACCCACGCGCGGATTTATTTGGAGTGCCCTGGAATGTCAAGTACCTTTATCTTGTTGTATAGGACACTTCAATTAATGGGTCGAAACAGTTCTTAATTCTTACACCTTCAACGTAAGCTGTTTAAGGAGGTTGCTTCTTCATAAATATTAGGAAACATTATTCTCTCATTTACTAATATTAAGAACAAATATAATTTATTTAAATAAATCAGATTTATTAAAAATGTGTTGTCATGTAATGCCTCAAACTTTTCGGTCTCACTTATCTTCTGCATTTTTCACAAAATCCTTTTTCATTATATATGTAAGCATAATAGTTAAAATAATCCAAATAGAGAGACATTACGTATCTCAAAAATCTAATATTTAAACAAATGTAATTTTTTTCTGCCGAACAATGCTATTATATCCCAGATATTAGATAGTTTTTCATAATATAAAATGAGAGGAATTATGGTTTCTGAAAATCACATACTGATGGCAACTGTTGTATAATTTTTTTTATTTAGGGAGTGGAGTGGTTCAATGGTAGAACGCTTAGTACCGTGGCTCAAATCCGGTTGTGGTCGATTTTATTATATCTGTTAATAGCCAGAGATGGATCCTTGGGGATATGGAGATCCTCCATGGGCTCACCCAGCCTTTATAAACTGGGTATCCAAAATAATGGGGAAAACTTGTGTAGTGGTATAGTTTTTTCAAATTATTTTTACAAAACTTAATACTTGAAAATTTTGACGGCTTATTCATACTTCTATCTTTTGTAATGAACAACATACATATTTATGAATTAGGATTCACTGCCATTTTATGATAAATATACGCGACATTATTAGCTGTATAATTTAATTTAATTTCTTTGTATAATTTATTAGCACGGCCCCAGATATTTTGCCCTGTTTGCTGTTTTTTGGCTGTTCTGACTATGCAACTAAACATCCAATGGGCCTAGAAGAACTGAATAAATCGAATAAATATTAAAATTACTTGAATTAATAATACCATTAATCAGATAAGCAGATTAAAAACGAAATAAATGAAAACATAATAAAGCCAGAGATGTTGCCATTATTAGAATCGTATCGTCGAAAGCTTGGTTTTCCCAGCCTGCTGCTAAGAGAACTTGGTAGTGATGAGTCAGCCCTTGTGAAGTAATATCAATATCCACTTTAATGCTGTACGATTTTCAACGTGGTCTAGATCTTGATTTTACAAGTATATAAGGGTAATTTATAAAGTTATAAAAGTAATGTTTTTGGAATCATTAGAAAATTATTTATGGTGTATTACGATTAAGAAGGATTTCTTGTATATAGAAATTACATTCACATAATATAATAAATTATTTAAACATTTCTATTCGTAGTAGATCGGAAGCTTTGGCCAAAATCAGGTGATTTAAAAAAAAAATTGTGATGTGTTGACCGAAGCTGCTTTCATCATAGAAATGTGATTATAGTACTCGTATATGACTCTTGCAATAATATATCATAGGTTAAAGCAGAGGTTTCCGATCTTTTTCGGTTTGAAGCTCCCTAAATAATCGGGGTTTTGCCGCGGGGCCCTTACATTAGATTTTTTTTCTAAATTTTTGACTTTCTTGAAAAATTTTCCTTTCTAAAAACGATTACCCATTTAACAGCGAAAAATTAAAAACACATACTTACTATTTTCTTTGGGATAATATAAAATATCTAATTTCAACTGTTTCGGTAATACCCATATTGAGACTGGACAAACATTTTTAAACACGAATTTTAAATTTACTAACAATTTATTGAACGTCCATTGATGATTAACATTATTAGAATTATGAATGAGATGGATGGGCTTGATGTTCACAACACATCTCAAATCTCGGAATATAATTGGATATGGCGACCCTCGAATAATATAATTGAATATATTTTTATTTTATTTCTTCATGTCTTGGGCAGTTGCTATGATTTTTTCTTTCTTGCTTTGCTCTTCTTGCTTGCTGCTTCTTTCTTGCGGATATAATTTCTTTCTTTTTCCAAACTATTGTTAAAATTTTTTTCTTTTCTAACACGTTTTATTGCAATTCCTTAAAACATTTTTTTTTTCATGACTGATGAGACAATACCTACTCGGTTCTCCCGTTATGGTTAGCAGACTGGCCGAGAACTGATGGCTCCTGTGGGAGGTAGAGCGTCATATGTGGGAGGGATATTCCTTTTGTGGCCCAAGGGGTTTAAGGACTTATTCTCACATGCTGTAACTCCGGTGTTTTCACGATGAATTATTGTTTAAGAATTTTCCATAATAATTCTTGTTTGGGTGCATACTCCCCTGATAAATCCTTAATATGGTGACCTATATTCTTTTATTGCATTGTTATCGTGAAGAATTTTCAACCTTAAATCATTTTCACTCCATATTATTATCTCGTTTCATAAGAATTTAATGTTCTTTCGAAGGTAAAGTTATTTAGTAAAACGGCTTTATGAAATCAAATAATTTACCCTGATTTTGTTTACGTTTTTCCTTAAGTGTTATCAAATTTTCAATCCCAGAACTGGAAAATTCCGAAATTTTCGAAATAAAGTCTGAAATTCCGTATTTGGCTTGAGAATGATTTTCAAATATTTTACCCCTTAGGAAGTTGCGAATGGAAATCTATTGGAGTATAATCTATTGAGTGTAGGGAATAAGGTGGATGAGAGAAGACTTGGTGACCTAGCTCTATTAGTTTCTACATTGTCTGTGAAACATGAGGTCTGGCCTTGTGTAAGAGTAAAGTTCGCTTCCGATAAGCCAAAGCGAGTTTTTTTAGATAATTTTTTTTTTGCATTATACCTGCAGTACCATGTGCAAGTGATAGTTCCACCTCTCGATAAAAAGGATAAATTAATCATTTAAGTATTAATCAGTGCCACCAGATGAAAATTTCTCAAACCAATGGCGAATGGTCTGTTGGTTGGTACGCGTTTGTAATGTTTTGTGAAATTAAAAACTCATAAAAAATTAATACAAGAAAATCGGTTGTTTCCATGGCCATATTTGATATGATAACATACTTAACATTGTTCATTCAAGTAGTGGTGGTAAATATTATCAAAAAGAGAGGATCAATAACAGCTCATTTTAATCTGTAAACATCAACATAATTCTACTTGAAATTTATTATAGAAATATGACACAAATGATTAATATATTGATTTATTCTTTTATATTATTAAAAATAAAATGCGTACTACCATGACATCTGAACTTTAACATAGTTAACAACAGAAGTGCACCAACAATTTTAATTTAGAAATTTTGAATGTTACAAATTTATATAATTTAAAAAAAAAATGGTTTATTATCATCACAGTGATAACCGAATCATCTTCCACTACGGTAGTTTTTGAAAAAAAAGAGGTTCTAACCAAGTGCTGAACCCACTTTTGGCCTATTACCAAATCTTATTTTCTAGTTACTATCAATCAGTGTTGAGTGTACGAAAAAACTGTTGATGCAGTTTCTATCCGAAATTACTAGTGTTTGAGAAAATCATAAACTCAAAGCAGGTTTATTCACAATATTGGTTTTGTATAGTGTAGTCACGAATTTTTCAAATAACATCATTTAATATAATATATTTTTGTAATTTACTAAAAATTTGTTTTAAAAAAACACCACTTATGATTAATTAATTAGTTTATTTATTTTAATTATTTCAGGGACCATAGCAATTCCAGACTCATTGGAAGGTAAATAAAGTTATTTCAGGTCAAATTTCCTTCATGAACGGAGCGGAAATGGGATGGATTGGAATCTGGAAAAATGCTGATGGAGTAGAAACATTTTTCGAAAAAAAAAAAATTCTCATGGCTCAACTCAGATGAACCTGTCCACGATGGACGTTTATGAAGAATTGGATAACTCAAATTTAGCTTTTTCTATTAAATTTTGTCGAAAACAATTTTATTTAATGGAAAAAACGCCTTTTTTTTATAACAGATTTTTTAAATTTATTAACTAAGGGTATTGCTTGGACGTAATAAATTTTGGTACCGTCCGATTTGTTTCATCATTTCACGTATATCTAAAAATTAATATCTTGTTATACAATACATATTTTATTATTTCCATGAAAAATAACGTTAAAATAATAATAATAATAAAAGATTTTTCAAATAATGAATTTTGCAAGTTCAGACATCGTTCTTCCGAGAAGCTCTCAAATGTTAACCACAACAGATGCATCATGTGACATATGAGCGGTGACAGATGATATACATACAGGTTGATAAACATAACAATGATGATGTATAGGGTGTCCAGCAGCTTTCAAACCCTTAAAGATCACGTGTTTGGCATTTATTTTTCACGTTGGGAAAATTCGGGAACAGTGCTTAAAAAGTAATCAATTTTCGTAATTTTTAATTTTTAGTATAACCAATTTTCAATCATTCCTTTTTCCTAGCAGTAATAAGCAATAAGAGACGTAGGTTGATTTAGTCGTTCCACTTACCGCCTTTGTATATAATGAAAGCTAGATAAATTCTTCTTCCACTAACTTTGATTAACAGTTCTCTCCGCAGTCAGATCTTGGAGATTGTACCGTTGGATGCAGCCCTATCATTACACCAATATCATTGACCTATTATAACATACGCTGATTGTAATTGTATTTATTAAAAATAAAAAATTCCTTTCTCAAAAATGTTTTCGTTGTGTGCCCTGTTTCACGGTACCGGGTACATCTCTCTTAAGCTAGAGATGTTATATAACCTTTAAATAGTATATTAGTTTCAAAACGTTCCGAGTTTAATTTTAAAATGATGACGGTAATTTCCATACTAGTATAGTGCGCTCACCGGTTCGCCTTAGTCCTTGAGGAAAAAGGTGCATAAGAAAAAACATAGGATAAAGTGTTATCAGGATTCTTTTATTTCTGTCATTATAAGTTTCTTATATTAGTTTTTTTTTGTTATCTAAAATTAGTATATGTGAAGTTATATTATTACGAAGGTTGCTTCAATACTTACTTACCGTTGATATTGTTTAACTCCGTTATTTTTGTTTTTGTGTACTGTAGGAGCTGTAAGTAACACTTTTTCATTATCGAACATGGACATAACATCTACAGTAATACAATATTGTGGGCCTGCCAAAGTCAATATTTTCTGATTCCTGATTTCATAAAAATTTGATTCTATCGACCTTATTAAATAAATCGCTTTGATTTATTATATTATTACAACAATATTTATATTATTTTATTATATAATAATCTCAAGCCTTGAAGTGCTTGTATTTCATGTTGTATCACTGGTCAACCTTGATATAGGAAACCTTGATATAGGAGATTCTATATAGAACTCCATACATGTAAATATTTATTCGATTCGGATTTTACATTTTATTTCTTTTATTCTTTAAATGTCTGGATATACAAATTGTCTCAGATAAAACTATTTTCCAACTCTTCCCCTTCCCAAACTTTTATTCAGAAATGTAATAATTGAAAACAAATAATAATTGTAGAAGTTTTCTGATTATGAACACAGAACTGACGAATGTAGATTACATCTTCCCTCACTGATGTCTTTATTTCATACAGAATTCGTTATATACTTGTTTCAAAATATTAAATATTGTTTTTATAATTTTTTGAATAGCAATCATTTTGCCACTCCAGCGATAAATTAGAGCTTACTTTAACAGATTTGATCGACTTGGCGTGGAATCCTATTGTTCTAGGCTCAAACAATTGCACAATTGCTTTTACCAATTGTGTAGTCCTAATAGCATGGTTTCCGTTTGAAAAGAGATCTGACAATAGCCAATCTCTATTATAAATAATAAAAAAATAAAAATCAAGTTGTTTTTTCCCTCGAAAAGGCCTTTAAGACCACTCGAATATCATAACTCTAATGCTTCTTCTTCATCTGTTTCCTCTTTTCCCATATGTCCCTCATGAGCTCTGCGTGCCTAAGTATTCTCTCCTCAGACCACGCAAGACCCTTTTTGGGGCGCCTTTTTCCCACAAGAACCTTTATTCCCTTGAGCCTCCTTCTGTATTCATCTCTGTCAAAACAATCTTGGTCTGTTAGCCCCACTTGGTCCATATCATCCTTAAGTTGTTTGAAATATCCTGTTGAATTTTTGTGACAGTGGATTCGCTGAAAAATATTTTGGTTTAGTCTTTCAGGATTCATCCTCATCATGTGTCCATAGAACCTTAGCCTTCCCATCCTAACGTCAGCTTCTAAGTCTGTTGTTTCCTTATAGATTTCTTGATTCGAACTCAACCTGTATCCTTCAGGTGTTCTCCTAGGTCCTTGCATTCTTCTGAGAATAAAGTTTCTCATTATTAGTAATCAAGTGCTTACTAATAAAAAAACAAAACTTTTAACTTTTATTAAGTGTTAACTATTATAGTGCTATATTTATGAAAAAAGAAATATATAAGGGGTGTGAATGCAAAACCCACATTCTCCACTTTTTATAATTTTCGGTAAAACGGTAAAAACTGATTCTTTTATAAATATATGAGATAAATGAGTCAGATTTTTTAAGAGAAGAGCAATAACAACCTCTTCTCTTAAAATTCTGACTCATTTATATCATATATTTATAACAGAATCGGTTTTTATCGTTTTACCGAAAGTTATGAAAAGTGGAGAATGTGAGTTTTGCATCTTCACCCCTCATATCTAATCATAGAAAACATTATACTTATCTTTCAATGAAATTTAAAAGTAAAATTAATTTATTTGCCTATGATTAATTTATTATTTTAAATAACTTTATTTTATGTGTCTATATGAACCACTAACTGCAGAAGGGCAACTACTCCACTTTTCTAAATTTTACAAGAGAGGCAAAAAAAAAGGATCTTTTCCTGGTCTAGTTTGCAATCTGGAGTAATCAAAATATTGAAGGCGTTGTCAATACTTCTTGACAAACGGAAAAGTGTCATTTTAAAATAAAATATTTAATATTATGATATGACGATATTTAGAGCTGGATTATTTATATATATATTATATATGGTGTGATATAATTTGTTTCGTGTAACTGTTGACTTATAATCTCTGAGAGAGGAAGGAAAGTAAGAATCACAAACTTTGAGAGATGTTTATTATTTATTTTTTCTCGATCCTGATTAAAGGTTCGTTATTGATAAACCAAAAAAATGTTGAAAGTGAAACTTTGTAGTCCATTATAAAATATTGCTAAATCTATTCAAACGAAGCCTTTTAAAGATAAAGAGAAAATATTATATTCTTGTCGGTGATTCAGAAACCGAAGACTATAGTGGGAAGTAAATGGTGAGTGAGTCATGAATGTTACCTTAGTGAACGGCTCGTTAAACACTTTACAATGGTCGCAGATTGCTTCCTGATCTTTTCAAAGATTGCGGCTGTCTTAGCGATTGTTCCTCTGCAATGAGGGGCCAACTTTAGACTTGATTCAAAACTTGTGTGGGTTAGATACTTTTTAAACATATGCGAAAATCTTTAAGGTGACCAAATCGTTTTAATAATATCATCAGATTATTTTTTACAGTACTTGGCACTTGATTTTGATATGGCTTCTTCATTTCAATTGACAATCAAGTAGTATGGCACCTCAACTTCAATACTGCCACAAGAGTTAGAAGACAAGAAACCTAAAATTCCTTAGTGATTTCCCATTTAAGTTTATTTGACTGTGAGTTTCAAACTCATTGCCCCGAAAAATTCACGTGAAATTAATGAGGTGTTTTCGGTTTCTTGTTTTCAAACTCTTTGACAGTATTTTAATACTTTAGTTGACGTACGAAACTACTTAATTGTGAATTGAAATGCCGAAGCCACATTAAAGCAAGCACCAAATACTGTACAAAATACTCCAGGCACATAATATTGGGGTATTTGTATGGTTACCGTTTCTTTATGTGTTTTCTAAATAACGGTTTTTAAAATAAACCACCCCTTTTTTCACAAAAGGGGAGCGGAGTGGCTCAGTGGTTGAGCACTGAGTTGCCATGCCGGAAATCCTGGTTCAAATCCCGCTGAGGGCAGTAACTTTTATTTAGTCTGTTTGCAGCCGGGGATGGATCATATGGGATCTAGGACCCTCCTGGGGCTCACCCAGCCTCTATAAAATATTATAAAAATAGGGCACCCAAAATAAGGGGGAAAACCTGGAGGTTGAGCGTGGCCTAGGACAACCTTCTTGTAGAACCGTTGTCCATGAAACAGTACAGTCTCAACCATGTACTGAACCCCCAGAAACGTTCACGGGTCGGTTTTATTTTTTTTCTTCACAAAAAAAAATCAGAATGTCATTTTGATTTTATATAATGTTGTTACTTTGGCATTTTCTCGAAGTTGAAATTATCCTTATCAATTTCTGAAATCTTCTCATCATCGCCTTAATATTTTGAGTAGGGAATAAGGTAATTATAAACAAAAATTTCTTTGCCAATTTCATCATGGATGATATCAATATTTTAATTTGTGATTTATAATGTCATTCATATGTCTGACTTAATTTTTATCTCTTTCTAAACATTCAAATTTTAGAAACGTTTCAAATGAGCTGAACATTTCAGGTTGTGATAATTTTTCATTACTGTCTCATCTTCATTAAATTGTACAAATTTCATTGCCACTTCATCTACAAAAACTATCATTACTATCACGTATAAAAATTGGGACTTCTTAATTTCTGGGCCAAAATGTGTATTTGAGCTCAGAACTATCCTTAGTAGATAAATAGTATATCTAAATTACTCGTAGAGGTTAAGATTTTTTTGACTCACTTCTTAGTCCTATTTTTATTTTTTTTTCTCTTGTAACTCGCTTATATGCCGTTGTTTATTCATTTAACGCCACTTTATGCCGATATGGCTAATCGGACGATGCTACAGTGAGAGTCCTAAAGTTTGTCTATCCACCTTTAATTAGGATAGGAATCTTTAACGAGTACCTAACATCGTTCAGTCCCGGGGCCTCTGTTTTACGTACCTTTCGAAGGACGGCATAACTAAGGATTTTTTACTCCCTTCATAAAAACCCTAAGGCCACATGTCGGGGTGCGAAACCGCGATCTAACCACTACATGTGATACCTGGCACATACGTATACTGTCAAGGCTTTCAGTTTTTTGAAATTACATTACAGAAATAATATCTTATGGTTAACAAATATTGCTGTCATTGAGGAAGTCAAGCTAATATGTTTGGGGGTTATAACAAACATATTTTTCCTGCACTGATTTCGGTTTAAGAGGGAAAAACTAAAAAGGGAAGAAAAACAAATATAAATATAATTGGACTATAACGAGGCAAAAGTAAAATACTCCTTACAGAACTTAGTTGCCTCTCTTATTTCTAATTTAACATTTACTCCGTTTGAGTTGGGATATACAGAATCTTTTTCCACTGTTCTTTGTATTGTTCTATAACTAAAGACAATTTGTTTATTTCTAAATATTATTTACTCTGGAAATACTGGAGTTTAGTAGATAAAAGTGAAATGAGCCGTAAAATCGAACTGGCTAGAGCCATCAAGTGCTCGAGGGACGGATTGGACCCGAACAAGAGAAGACAATAGGTCCCATTTTGGCCCTGCCCGCGATATTTGTCAGTTGCAGGTAGCTCTCGGCATTCGGCCCTATAGAGGATTATTTCCTTTGTAGTGTCCTTTAGTATACGAACTGAATATACGAACTGATTATATTCCATTGTAGCTCCTTGTTTTGAACATCCAGATGGTGTATGCCACTAACCGGTGAGCTATATCCGAAAACAGGCCTAAGAAACAATTAAAAAAAAATCAAAAACCTGATATAAATGATTGAAAACAAACTTTAAAAAAATAAAAACAAATACTTACTGATCAAACAATTTTAAACAAACATCCGTTCTTCCTAATTACCTAAGGCTTATAGATTCTGTTTAAAATCACATTGCTATAGGAACCACAATATAAACTGAGTTAAATACTCTTTTAAGTTTCCACAGCCACAATTTATACAAAAGACTTCAGTGGTTTCTTCTGGTTTTGACCGTGTCGCTAAATTTCTCGCCAACGTTTCTCCAGACATGCTGCTGGCTTCCTCAAGGCTAGAATTGAGACTGAAGAATGAAGAGAAATTTAGGGGCGCGGTCAAAAGCAGAAGAAACCACTGAAGTCTTTTGTATAAAGTAAGTTGTTTAAATTTAAATTTATTATTAATATTAAAATACGAGTTTAGATGAAGAAAAAACAAGTTCCTAAAAATACGAAGTGATAATTAAGTAAGAAAAAAATATAGATTTAGTAATTACGTTTTATTGTACTCATACTCTGATCTTCTGGTGGTAGGAAGTATTACATGACCATTCACGACCAAATTTTGTTGAGCCAAATACTTTTATTGAATATTGGCAAAACTTCCGAACTGTGTTACTATGTGAGCAGTGCAGATTTTTGGGAGAGTTAGGACCAACAATTATTCTCTCGTCGAAATGTAGGGCAAAGAAATGATTAATCCAGCAGGATGAAATTATTAGTTAAACTCTAATTGGACATGAAGCGGGTGATTATGATTAGACCTAATGTGGGATATAGATAGTCTGGGGGTGCAGTCAGTTTATTACTAAACAAAAAAACTTATTTATTATAAGTGTCCTCGTTTCGAACTACGTTGTAGGCCATCTTCAGGGCGGACAGAAGGCGGAGCCACTATGTGGCTCCATAGTGGCTCGACCTTCTATGGTTTATTCTATCAGCCCTGAAGATAGCCTACAATGTCGGTCGAATGGTCGGGACTTATAATAAATAAGTTTTTCTTATTTAGTGTTATTTTGACTGCACCCGCAGACTATCTACATCCCACATTAGATCTTCCAGTCCACTATTTTCCTCTCAATTATGATTAGAGCTAGTTTTAGCTTCAGGGTCTGTAACAATTCTTTAAAACGGCCCAATATGGAAGTTACACTATAAAATTGGCCTTATATTTATTAATATAACTAATCCTACAGTGGGATTTGAGCCAGGGTTTCCGGCATGGCTACTCAGTGCTCTACCACTGAGCCACTCCGTTCCTATTGTAAATAAATAATTAAAACTCAGAGTAAAGAAGGCGAATCACAACATTAATGTTTTGAATTGGTTCTTATATATTGCTTGTTGCTTGTTTTACGTTTCAGGTACTAATTTGGAAGATTAAATAAAAAATAAGGTGCGACCATTGTTTATTTAGTATTCCAGGGGCAGACGCCTTGCTCAACAACCTCATTTACATTAAATGAATAGGACGTAGTCCTTCAATTTGCATTTTTTAAATGTCTACAAAGATAAAATATATCCTATGCTGAATTACCAAGACTTCAATGGAAGAGAAAAAAGGATTTAAAAAAAAGAATCCTGGTTGTATTCCTATATTTATTTTATTTTTCTGTTTTTATTTTTACAACTTAAGGAGTCATATCCAAAAGCCACTGCTCTCTATCCATCCAATCCCCCTCACGGAGGCCTCTGGCTGCCATGCATTCCTCTACATCCTTTATCCATTTTTCTTTGGCCTTCCACTCTTTCTTCTTTCAGGTGGTATATAGTTATGCATTTTCTTTGTCCAGCGGTTTTCGTCCATCCGCATTAAGTGGCCATACCACTTTAACCTTTTAGTTCCGATCTGGTAAAGGATGTTCGTTTGACATCCGACCTTGTCTCTTATTGCTGCATTTGTGACCTGCTTGGTTCTCGATATACCACAGCTTCTTCTCCAGAAATCCATTTCCATGGAAAGCAACCTATTCTCCTTCTTTTTCATGAGTGTCCAAACCTCTGACCCGTAAGTGGGTACGCTCTCTACGAAGAAATGGTAGATCTTTAGTTTCCAATCTTATTTCCTTACTCCATAGGGTGGAATTTATCCAACTTATTATTTTGTTTTCCCTTGTTAGATTTATGTTCGATGTCACCCTCACTACCTCCTCCAGAAGAGAGCATCCGAGGTACTTGAACTGTTTGCAAGCATTGAGCGTCCAGTCATCGATTTCAAGCGGTAAATTTGGAGCGTGAAAACCATATACTCTGTTTTATTTTTACTGATTTTCAACCCCCATCTGGAACTTCCTCATCATATAGCTCACGTCATCCGGATCCGATGCGATTATTACCTGATCATCGACATACTGCAAATTGTATATGACATCATCCCCGATTTGAGCACCCATTAAACCGCATGATCTTTTCTAGTCTTTAAGGGTTTTTTCTATATAAATGTTGAAAATCAGGAGTGAAAGGCAGCAGCCCTGTTTCAAGCCTTTCTTAATTGGGAAGCTTCTAGACACTCTATCTCCTATTTTTATTGCCCTGTTATGTTTTTATAGAGCCCTTGAATTGCTCTGATGAGGTATATCTTAACAGATGTATCTTCCAAAGCCTTCCACAGTTTCCCTAGAGGTACGGTATCGTAGGCCTTGGGTAAATCTACAAATATCATGTGGAGTTCACGGTCGTGGGCCGTTTTTTTTTTCTATAAGTTGTGAGAGGCCGAAGATGTGATCAGAGCATGATCTTCCAGCTCGAAAACCCGCCTGTTCCTCGCTGATTTCTTCCTTTAATTCATTTTCAATTCGGTTTTTAATTATTCGGCCGTATAATCTACTCAGCGAGCTGGTAACCATAATACCTTTGTAATTTGAGAAATCCTTCTTTTGACCTTTTTTGAAAACTGTGGTGATATATCCTTGCTTCCATTCTTCAGGGTTTTCTCCACCATTCAACAGAAGTGTCATACTCTCTGCCAGTGCCATTTTGAGTTCGACTGGCCCTGCTTTAATTAATTCTATTGGAATAGAACCGGGACCGGGAGATTTCCTATTTTTCATTTCATTGTGAGCTGAGTCCAGTTCTACAACTGTTACTGGCGGTATATCTTCCTTATTCGATGTTATTTCATTCGATTTATTCCAAACGAAATCGGGTCCCTCTTCATGGAATAATTCCATTGCTGCTCTTTGATCAATGGGAAGTTATTTCCGCATCTTTTGGGGTTTTTCAAATTTCTTAAAGTCCTCCAAGCAGCACTAGACGTTTGCCCATCACTGTAAGTGTCCACATACTTGCAGGTTTTTCCCCAATAGGAACCTACTGCCTTCCTTCTAATACTTTTTACTTTTTTACAGGCATTTTTATATTCCCTTTGATCCTTCTCATTTTTAGAGGTCAGCCATTTATTGTATAAACCCTTTTTCTCAAGGACAGCCACCTCAGCATCCCCATTCCACCAAGTTTTGTTTTTCCCTCTAACTTCTTTCCTTTCCTCTCCGACGGCTTCCAAAGCTGCGGCATGTATACACTTTACTATATTCTCATAAGTCGATCATTCAAACCTCTCACATCAATGAATTTCTCCATTAGTAGGTTTTGGGATAGTCCTTTTACCGATTCTTGATTTGTCATACTCTCAATTGAGTATCGAATTGCTTTTCGAGAGTCTGAATTTCCTCTGGATTCTGGGTAGTTTCTAAAAAGATTATATAATCTATGATTAACTTTTGGCCCTTAGTGGGCTGGGGCCAGGAGAATTTGTGAATTTCTTTATGCTTGAAAAATCCATTTAATATTCTCATGTTTAAGTACTCACACAAACTTATCAATCTTGCGCCGCTATCGTTTGTTTCCTCATCTCCGAAACGTCAAACGGTCTCATCGTTGGACTTGCACAATTCTTAATACACCTGCGCAATTTCTTGTTAATCACCACTGCAACTCCTGCTCTACCCCTCTCACTTTTTTCCACTCCACTGTAAATATACAAGAACTCTCCTGAAAATTCATTGTAACTTCCCTTGATTTTAGTTTCACTCAGGGCTGCCACATCAATGTTTTGCTTTTTCAGTTCATCTTCCACCTCCTTTCTTTTGCTTCTTAAACCTTCGACATTCCATGTACAAAAAAACATGTTCCGTTTCCGCGCCTTAAGTCGTTGCCGATTAGATCTGTCAGGTTTTCTTTCTCTTTTGGGTTTGAAAGCGAAATATATTTTTTCCGATGAAGGGGTGCTGGCCTTACAATCAACCTTTTTTAAATTTTAAGGACAGTGGTTTGATTTCGGGGTTCCCTTCCATAGACAGGTTGTCTTCACCTATGGCTATGAGTCCCGTCCACTCAGGTCGCAGTTTAACGTCATGCCCGGGGCTTATTTTATTTTTTAAGAATTTAAAAAAATGACTTCTATCTTTATTTTTATTATTTAAATATTTTTATGAGATTTAAATTGTACATATTCTCACATTGCTTCATAATTATTTGAACTTTAGACCAAACAATTTCTTTTTAGCAGCTACTCAGTCTCCACTGGTTCATGACAAGAAACGCTGTTATTCACACAATATTGATTGTATATCATGATTTAGTGGTTTTATTTATTTGTTATATAATATGTTAACAGGATTACCAGTATTTTTTTAATTTTATTTATATGGGAGAAGATAGCTAAGTAGCTGGGAAGGGTTCGAATCACGCTTTGATAGGTAATTATTTCCCTTCAAAAGTCTTAGCAACCTTGTTAGGGTCGGGAGACCTAACTAAGGCTCATCCAGCTTCTACAGTCTTTTAGAATAATTTAAATTCAACGTATGAAATACGAGTAAACCAGTATTGTACGTGTGGTTTAGTTCTGTGACGTATCTTGACGCTTCAGTGATTTGTAGCCTTGACGTTCGTCCACCGAAGCGTTGCATTGTCCTTTTAATAACACATACATTACTTTTTCGATTAATACTAATTAAATTAGCGCAAGAATTACTTCTCTGTATGTAATCTTTAAATTACTGTTTGATTTATAAAATTACAATTCTTTTATATTAACCTAATTTTTTTTCATTTGTTTCAGGTATGATTTTACAGCATTGTTATAAGTCAATCAAACAAGGTAAATAGTAGTTTTATTTTTTAATTAATACATTATTAAAAAAATAAGATGTCTTATGACATATTCTAGAATTATCAGTTCCAGGATGGTAACAAAGTAATATTTTACTAAAAAAAGTTATTCAGCTTATTTATAATGAGGATAGACAACAAATAAAAGTATAAAAAAAGATGATAGGGTGCTTAATAATTGCATCGTTGTACTAAAATCTAATATCAAGAAGGCATTTTTATTTCTTTTTTAAAAATTAATTTAGTAACTTTATATAACTATTTTTTGAGAGTGCAGGGTAAGTCAGTGTTAGAGCGCTGAGTTACTGTGTCGAAGGTCCCGGGTTCAAGTCTAGCTGTGACAGATAAGTTACTTAATCTGTTAACAGCCAGGGATAGATATGGAGATCCACCAGGGGATCATCCAGCCTCTATATAGTGGGAACCCTTAATTAAGGAAAAATTTACTTCCTTGCTCAACCGTTGTTTTAGAAACAGTAGTCTCTACCTCGTACTGAAAACAAGACTCTTCATGGGTTGTAGTGGTTCTGGTTAATTTTTTTAATGTAACTTTTTCTTAATAATGGAAACAACTTCTTGTTGGTCCTTGAGGTGTTCTATTTATTAATTTTTGTATTCCTTCAGATTAATATCATTTACGAATCCAAGGCGAATTCCTTAGAACAATGTTATTTAAATATTAAATTTACAATATTATTTGCAAATAAGGTCACTAATACTTTTTTACAAATCACAAGTTACTGCTTTATAACAATTCTTGTGCAATGTATTATGAAAATTTAATTGTAATTGTAGTCCTCTCAACTATTTGACTTTATCTATGACCTACAAGCAAGGTGGTGGAAGATAGTATGTTTACCTTGTATTTTTTGGACAGTAGGTTTTTCATTTCTTTTCTAGAAATTTATTTTCAATGCTCAGCTATTTTTCCTAAAATCAAACAAACCAGTTATTTTCTTCAAAAAGCTGCTTTTCATTTCCTACACAATTCCCGGCTCCAGCCTCCTTTTTGCGAAAAGAAAACTTTATTGGCGTGGAAAGTTGTGCAGATGGTGTTGTAATATCCTCCCCACCAGCTCACTATTCACCCTTCATTCAAACTTCATTTCACTTTCCTTGTATTTAGCTTCCTCCACAACGATTCTTAGCAGTTTCTCACTTTCTCCATTTTTCTTCCTCCAATACATCAGTTAATTTTTACAACTGGATTATTTTATAATTCTATTGAAGTGGAAAATAATGAAACATAGTAAAACAATATCCGTATAATGATAATCCTGATTTTGAATTTTCATTATTAGTTTATGGGCATAGAAATAATGGAAAATCAAAAAATATTTGTCTCCAGATAGAATATATTATTAAATTAATTAATTCTGAATCCGAATCCATAATTTGAAAAAATAAATAACACAACATACTGGACTACATTATTTTATTAACTTAAGTTGTCATCTTTGTTCCCTAGGGATTATGTTTAGCCTAGTTTGTAATGGATAGGGTGAAATGACGTACTTTTGTCCTAATTAATTGAGCCATAAAGACATTTTTTGTACCAGCTGGAGATAAAAATATTTTTCCACTTCTATAAATATGTATGTGTGATTGAAAGCCGTATGGAACTGAAATTACACAATAAAGATAGTTTTATGGCTGTTACATGAACGTGATGTTACATAATCCTTTTCGTTTTTTGTTTTTTTTCTTAGCCCCTTTGGGTTTGAAGGTTGCTAAGTAGGATAAGGAGAGGATAGAGAAAGATCTCTTGTACTGTACGATGTACATTTTAAGAGGAAAATGAGAATAATAGGAGGGTTCTAATTTATTTATTTATTTCTATTAACTTTATATTTTCCGTTGATGGGGCTCACCGTGTACTAAATTATATATGTAACACCGCAGTCTAGGCTGAGTTTTTGTACATGATCTTGCCACGTTTGTGGCCGTCCTGCTGGGGTGAAGGTCCTGAAAAGTGGGTTAGTACTATATTTCAGGCTGTAAAAAAATTTAATTTGTCTACGTTTAATGAAGTCTGTAACTGTCGGTTGGTCGAGAGTAGTGTGTAGGAGGTCCATTTTTGTTTTATTTAATTTCGTGTGTTTCACTATGCGTTGCAGTACACCATTCTGAAACTGTTTGTGCTTTTTCGCTGTTGCCGGCGTGATGTTACCTAACAATAGTTCTCCGTAAAGGAGTGCCGGTCTTAGAATGCTCTTGTAGATTGTCAGCTTGAGGCGGAGGGATAAGTTAGGAGATGTAAGCAGGTGGTTAAGTCTGTAAGACTTGGTCCTAACCGACCAGAGTTTCTTGCTGTAGTGGTAGGCTAGGTTCAGGTGCCGGTCAAGGGTGACACCTAAGTAGACTATGCTGGCCGCTGGTCTGTTTTCTTGCCCCGCTCCCCTATAGACCTTAGGGAGAGCGCGGCGCTTTTTCCCCTGAAAGGAAATAATTATGCAGTCTGTTTTCGTAAAAACCGCCAATACTGGCTGAATGATATGAAATATAATAAACATTTTTTATATACATATCCAAGTGTGTCCGAAGACTGACGGTCGATTAGGAGATGCGATCGAATCTTCTACCTTCACGGTAGAACGGAGCCTCATCCACTTTCTACAATGCGTTCTGTAATAATTTAATATCTATATAATTTAATAAAGTGCAAACCTGGAGAACGGCTCGACCAATTCCGCTATTTTTTTTTCCATATTTTTGTTAAGGCACAAAGAAGGTTCGTATGGAAAGAAAAAAAGGTAAAAATTACGAGGAAAATAATAAAAACAACACTTTTCTTTTCCAATACAAGCTACTCTGTTCCCAGCTGTCAAACATTAGAGGTCAATCAAATCAAAGGCGCGTCAGTTGTTAGTAAAAGTTGATTAGGGATGAAATATTGTTTATTGTGTAAAAAATGGTGTGATTTTACTTAATGAAAATCAGTAATCGTAAGTATATAATATAATACCTGATATAATATATTTATTATTATTGGTTCAGCTCAACAACACGTTGACGCATCCAGGCCTCCTCAATCAGCTTCCCCCAGTAGTCCCTGTTGAGTGCTCCTGCCATCCAGCTGTGGACTCCCAGGTTCTTGGCGTCCTCAACCACACAGTCAGTCCACCGCAGTCTTGGTCCGTGGATGAACTCCGTCAGCACACGTTTTGGGATTTCTTCCTCGCTCATCCTCGCCACATGTCCAGTCCATCTTAATCTGGACCGCTTGATAAAACTGACCACGTCAGGCTCACCAAAGAGATCGTACACCTCCTCATTTTTTCTTCGCCTCCATCTTCCATCGCAGACAGACCCTAATATTCTTCGGAGGTTCCTGCGCTCAAAGACAAGAAAATTAGAGTATGAGTCTTTTGTGATTGTCCATGTTTCCGCTCCATATGAAAGCACTGGGCTAATAAGGGTTTTGTATAAGATGATTTTTGTTTTCCTTGTTATAACCCTACTTGCTGGGTGCTGTCTTAGCCCGAAATAGGCACGGTTTGCGGACAATATTCTTCTCCTAGTTTCTACTCCGATGGGGAGACTTGGGATCCAAGATAAGTGAACTCTGAGACCCACTCAAAGAGGTAAGTTCCGAATTCCACCTCGATATATACATATTATAAAACAAAGTCCTCCGCCGCGTCTGTCTGTCTGTTCGCGGTAAATTCAATAACTAATGCAGGAATTTTCATGCGGTTTTCACCAATAGACAGAGCAATTCACGAGAAAGGTTTTGATACATAATTTGTCAAAGTTTTGTGTAAATTGGTTGAAATATATCGATAATTGTTGGAAGTGTAGACAAAAGTATAGCCGCCTGGGAGTTTTCATCGAAGACGCAGTCGAATTCCTTTGACATATAACGAAACAATGCATGTGGAATATTCCCCTTTTATTGATCTATAAAAAAGTCAGTGATTGCATATATCTATCATTTAAGGATAGCTTACTATACCTATTAAATCTTCTTAAACATTGGTTATGTATAATGCTGTATTTTGAAAGCTATTTAGACGAGTACAGTAGTAATCCTTATCAACTTAAATACTTTAGTTACCTTAAGCATTTCATGCACATTATTATAATATTTTAAATGAACTATCGCAAAAAAACTAACGCTCGTGAAAGTAGTAGCTAATATAAAAGAAATGATTAATATATTGATTTCTACTTTAATATTATTGTAAGTGAATATTTCTATGAAATCTAAGTTGTATCATAAACAAATTTACTTTTAGCTATATAATCCGAAATATATCTCATGCTTAGCATTATCATAATTTTGTGAAGAAGTATTTTATGTAACATCGTTAAAAGCATTTAAAAAATATTATTGGGTAGTAAGAGAAAGTTGTGTGAACAATGCCTTGATCTTTTTTTTTCAATAAAGAAAGGAATTTACAACAATATGATATTAATACAACAAGTAAATAGAGTGAAAAATACAATGGCAAGAGATAAAGGGAAGTAGGGAAATTCCTCATGCTAATACTCTCATAACAATTTCAACTTAATAGGCCTCGAATCCACGTTCATTTCAGGCGCCTGGGAGGAAAATAGGGAATTGAAGAAGTTTTAAAACTTGTGGGTTTGAGTAGGAGTAGTTTGTCATAAAAGGATTAATATCGCGCTTTAACTAAATCAGCAGCAATGATGACTTTATTGGTGACAAAGTTTTTAGGAACATTAAGGTTTTTAGGAAAGAATTTTGTTCCGATTAGCCTTAGCACCATAAAGTGACGTTAAATGAATAAACAAACAAACGAAAGAATTTGTATTTTATGGATTGGATAGGACGATATTGGATCGTAGGCGACTTGAACCATTAGTAATTCATTTGATATCTTAATACTTCTTAATTTGTTTGTTGCACCATCTGAGCACAATATTACATAATGTAAACCATACATATGTAATAAAATTATGATGCAATACATTATATTACAGAATGTCCAACAAGATTTGGTACACCGGCTAGGAACAGAGGATGGTCCCTGTCCAGAGCAATTCCGTTGTGTACTGCAATATTCATGTGCGCTACGTCAACATGACAACATATTGGATCTAAGCTACCTCAAAGGTTATTGGTTCTTGCTTATCTATTGTCAATTGTCAGTTCAACGCTGACCTTGGAATTGTGTTAAATAATTTTGTATTTATCAATATTGATGACATTTTGTAATGAGTTATACTCAAAAATAGATATATTATTTAATGCATCAGGGCTTATGGAATCTTATGGGGACGATATGGGACTGTAGCTGCTTCAAAGAATTCGACCCTAGATACTATTGTGTGTATATATATAGTGTAGCCGGAGACGGATCCTGTGGGCTCATCCAGCCCTTTAATGAAGGGGGGGGGAATCTGGCGGTTGAGCGTGATCAAGGGCACATTACATCCTGCACAACATTTGTCCTAGACACGGTACAGTCTCTACCATGTACTGTACCCACACACTTTTCCCGGGTTGTAGTGATACAGGCTTATATATAGATTTTTAATTATTATAACAACTCGGACAAAAGCACACTAAAGTAGTTTATACAAATTATAACTAATGTTTACAGTGTGAACTTTAAAGCTATATGTTTATAATTTGGTGAAAACCATTTCTTATTTCGTTGTTTCTCAATTAAAGTAATTATCAATCTTTTTTATTTTTTTCAAAGATTTTTTCGTAGCACTATTAATGAAATACCATTAATTTTTACATAATTAGCTTTGCAAATAGGATAAATAATAATACAGAAATCGCTGTGTTTATGGATTTATAGATCACTATTCTTACCAATTCTAAATATTTCTAGAATCGAGTATAGTTTTTTCAAAATTTAACATATTTCCATAAAAAATATTTGTTGGCAGATTCTAAAAAGAAGCGTATATTTAAATTTCTTCAAAAACCTGGGTCAAAATTAATTTAATGAAGCCGCCATACTCAATAGTAGTTTTCGAAGTTTTATGAATTGAATTGTAAATCTATTTTTCAAAATGTCATTTCTTAATTATTTACTTGACAATAGCGAATTATCTTATAGATTTATTGATGTACATTTATTGAATATTCGAAAGACTGTTGTGATTGAAAAAGAAAAGTTTTTAGTATTTTATGGATTTTCACAGGCAAATAATGTACATTTCTCTTGCCACGTTCTCTAATCTGTATTTTCCTTCACACCGAAACTGTTAGAAATAACAATGTAAAATTTTCTTCTCGAATTTCGAGCTTATAAATAATCACATTTCTGTTGGATGAAGTGTGCTAATTCGCTTGGTATTAATTTGTGTCACACTCACGAAGTAATGGCGGAATAATATTTATATTATTGTAAATAAAATATTTACTTTATACTTTTACAATATTTACTTTGACTTTATAGTCCGAGCCTAGGCCTTCACCGATTCCTATCTCTTGGCTGTTATTTCATATCACTCAGCTTCATTAAGTCTCTTTGACTTGGACCTTCTAGCGGATTTTTGGTCTACCTCACGGACGCCTTTCAATCGGATCCCCTAAATAAAATATTTATTTTCGTTAAACATTGAAATGTTTTATATTGGCACTGACGACATGTAATTAATTTCTGAATTTATTACTGTACGAATTAATTAGTTTATGAATTTATTTATTCCTAAATAAATATGAGGAAAGTAAGAGCTTTCTTCATACTCCGACCTATTAAATAAAATTGAAAGTTTCAGATGAAGTTCCCTTATGCCGTTAGTAAAAAAAAAAAAAATTATAATTTTTAATCATTATGATGACTTATTTTAAAGTACTCCTTTCCTATCTATTTTTGGTTGAAATGGTTGCACACGCCAGCACGAGTTATTTTTATATACAAAGATAATGTTATGGGTTCACCTCTGAGGTAAATACGTTATTTAACTTATGTTTTATTTCTTTTTCTTTCAAGGTGAGAGTCTCTGTCTAAACCTTTTGAGATTCAAGTTTTTATTTTCTTGGAGTGTAAAATCTATTCTTACCGATTACTATTTTATTACGCACAGCGGTTAGTATGCTATGTTAGGGACATGAAAATGCCCTTGTGGATTTTAATAATAACAATAATATTAATAAAGTCTATATTTATTCTGGGACAAGTCCCTTTAGAATAATAATATACAGGTTTCTATACAGTGTATTATTATGTCTTAGAGTATAATGGGATTGCATTTTATTAATTACTATCATTAAATTAATAAATGAGAAAGAATTAATGAGAGAAAAAATTGCTAATAATATGAATATATATATATATATATATATATATATATATATATGTATAAATAAAAACACATCATTCATTTATCAGTTAAAAAATTTTAATCTGAAAACTGAGGATGTTATTTCCGATTTTTTGGGAATTGTAAGGATATAAAGTGATTGAATATACGGGATTTGAATAATGAATGATTATTGGATCGACGGGTGGAAGAAGGTATAGAGTTTCAAAGGGACGAGGATCGGATAAGGAAAGCTCTATCAAAAGCAGTTGTTCGGTGGGATGCTGTACATAGGTCTGAGAGCCGAGAACGGGTGTTACGGGAGTGGACCGAGGTTTTGAATTCAAGGAGATCGGAGATGTATGATGGTCGGCGGGATTGGATAACTTGGTAAAGAAAAAAAGCTAGGAAGTACCTACGGCGATTGGAAGGGTAAAGCCATTTCAACTCTTCATAATATCGAGTGATATGGGCGTCTCTTGGGATCCCAAAGATGAAACGAACGAAGCAATTGATCAACCATTTTAGTTTTGTATCGAGATCTTCAATGACACCTCCATGTACTGTACAGTAATAGTCCAAATGAGGGAAAATTAAGGAAGTAACTAGAAGTCTACCGGTTTCAAATGGCAACAGGTGATTCATGCGCTTTAAGGTGAAAAAGGTACGACGGGAAATTTCAGAGATATGTTTTTCCAGGAGAGGGTTTGGTCAAAAATAATTCCAAGGTTTTGACGGTTGGGTAGAATTTGGTGGGATTATTTTTTAAAAGGAGAATTGGATTATGCGGAATAGAGATTTTAGATCACATTTTAGTTATAGGTCTACCTATCTACTATCCTACTTCCTGTACTAAATACTAATCATCCGATAGCACTGGTACATATGTGTTCAAATTGATCGTGATTTCCGTGTATCCTTACAAATGTTCCGAAACCGAGATGATACTGTGTAACTGAAGTAGTACCACTAATGAAATCAGTCAAATCCTTAAAAAATAATTTATAATGTTCCTGCTATTCTTATTAAAACTAAGCGATACAATGGATATGCTAGAAAAACGTTACTACTCTAGTCTTGAATTATTATTATCAAGGTAAGATTCTGTATACAGAAGAAGAATTATACATTATTTTATTTATCCATTCTTAATTAATTATTTATTAAAGGTGTTCATTACTAAAAAATACAAATCGCCTTCCGGCAGAACCGTTGTCCATGAAACAGTTCTACCATTATTGAATCGCAGACCCGTTCAAGGGTTGTAGTGGTACAGGTTTTTTATATTCTACATTCACCAAGCATAGTGAACTTAGAGTAGCTCATACTTTTCTATTTATAGACGTAATTCAGAAATAGAAACGGGGCAGTTTATATAGTACCCGCAATACTGATCGGGCCCGATGGTTTCGTGTAGCTAAAAGGCACATGGTTGCACGCATCTATGGATTATATTGCACATAATATCGAATTCTAAAGTGAATGCATAATGTCGATTTTAAAATTAAAATCGAATTCCTATTTAATTTAGGAAAATATATAACGTTTCTATTTTGTATCCGCTCCAGGGATTGCACAATATGTACTCACACAATCCCATAGTCCAACGGATTCACGAATATCTAATAATGCTAAATCACATAAGCAAACAAATATTCTTCATCTGGGCCCCGGGACATGTGGGTATTGTCGGGAACGAGATGGCTGACAAAGCTGCTCGAGCAGCTCTAACCAGGTAGAGGCACATCTATTCTAACCGCCCAAGAACTTGCTCGCCCCCTTAAAGAATGCATAGACAAAAGATGGCAAGCAATGTGGGATGAAAGTCCAGCCAGTAAATTAAAATATATATAAAGGGAAGTAAAGCCTTGGGCCACATCTAATCGTAGTAAACGCCAAGAAGAGGTGGCTATTGCTCGCCTTAGAATAGGACACACACGGCTTACCCACGCACATCTCATTACAAGGGATGCATCACCGATATGCCTTAGGTGTAATCAAAATCTTTCCATCAGACATATGTTTGAGGAATGCTACTCCTATAAAAAAAATACTAAATCAGCTCAAAATACCACTCGATGTAAGAAAAGCACTTAGAGACAGCAAATCTGAAATAGACAAAGTGGTGAAATTCATTACAAAGTGTAAATTAATAACCAATATTTGATCCTCCATTGTCCTTGCAATATTTTTCCGATTGTTTTATTTCCTTATTATAGATGTATTATTTATTAGTATGTGTGTATATATGAATATTTTATTTATTTTTATTAATTTATTTATTTTTTATTTTTTTTAAAGATATTTGTAAAAATCAAAAATCTACAGGCGTTGATGACCCTAGGGTTTTACGCCTCTAAGCAACAACAAACAAACAAACAAACTATTTTGTATCCGTAACCGCATTAATGAGTTTTCTAATGTTAACGAATTTTATGTCCATTGGATTCTTAGTTAGAAACTATTTCTTTGATGTTTATCTTCGATCCAGATTCAGGAAATTTTGGAAGATAATTACTTTGGTATTATTTTTGTAATTTTTTAGTTGTGTCTGAATTTTATGGTGAATTAGATTTGAATAATCTAGAATGCTATCAGAATTATTCGACCTGGGAATACGTCTACCGGATTTTTGTAAAATTCGGATAAACTAAAAAAAAAGTAAAAGTACGGCTAATAATAATAAATTTGTCTCACATATTTAAAATTTGTGCTTAAATATATTAAATTATTTGAAAGCTAAATTAAATTTTAGTACAGTCTTGTAAAATATACTCGTACTTTCAGTGAGTTTACTGATACGGACATGTCTTTTTATAAATATACATAAACATCTTATTTCATATGCATGCATTATATGCATACTTTATTTATAATTTGTTGGGGATTTTATACTTTTTTTTATGTATTTTCTGGTTTTCTTATTCTTTGAGTGTTTGTCAACTATGTCACTACCTACTCAATCGCTAGGAAAATTGAATATTCTCTTCCAAATTTCTTATGCTGTTGTTAGATTTTAATTTTTTTTCTCTCTATATGGAATGGTTTGTAAATAATTTAATGACTATATAATTATTATTAACTTTACTATAATGCTGGCCAAGAATTATTTTTTATATTATTGGCAATTTTTTTATTATGTTCATAGCGTTCTTATGAGAAACGTTATATTTTTATTGTTATACAACTTTGATTATTTTAAGAGACATAGTCCAAGTATAAAGATTTTTTTCTATTCTATTCATTCATTAGTTATGATGGATTATTTCAAGTAAAGTAATAAGTAATAAATGTGTAATTGGTCATTTTTCCAAGTTCTTTTTATTATAATGGTATTTGTTTTATGGGTAATTGAATTAATATTACTATTATTAAAAGTTTGAACAGATCTTGATTGTTTCTTAAACTCATTTTTTTGTTTGTTAAATGGCTTATTTGTGAGAAAAGAGGATAAAAAGATAAATATTTTTTCATTTGTATCCATTTAACAAGGTTATGTCGGAATACGAATTACGTTATCCGGGAACGAGTTAGGAGCCAGCTGGGAGGTGGATCGATGCACAAGCTAGCCTATTTGAACCGGCCAACATTCTTTCTCTTCATTTCTCTTCATTGAACTCCATTTTTCCTTCGATCAGGAAATCTCATCGTATCATTTTTCTCAAGAGAGATCGTATCATTTTGTTATTAATCGTTGTAATACATCATTCGGCTATCTGTTTATTCTTAAAATATAACAGTATGTAAGACTTTAATTTTTGATTCTCCGTTAGACAAATATTTTATAAATAATGAGATCAGTGTAGGATATATTTTTAATGGCCCCAATTCAAATTGCATAAACCGTGAAGTTATTTTTCGCTTGATTAAAGCTCAACTTTGGCCGATACTTGTCATTATTCGTTTTAACTTTCGCTGTTGTTATTATTGATTATTTCCGGAAGCTTTTCTTTTCATTTCACCGGGATTTTCCCTTATCTTTTCCGCCTACGCAATACTATAGATGCCTTTTCTGAGAGTTCAAACATTAATATAAACAGTATTGTATATAAGAATATGTAGATTTGAAATGTGGGGTATCCATTCTCTGTCAATCTATGGTTGATGTAAATTGATCCTTTATTTAGATATCGATGCCTAAGTTCACAAATGTGTTAAGTGCAAATTTTTCGAAAATGGGTTTTGTTATATAAATAATATTGTAAAGTTGTGATCAGGAAATCATAGATCATATGTTGATATAAAATTAATAGAGAAGCTGTAAAGGTTACAAAAATATATTGTGTGCTTAAACTTGAACTGTATTTCTTGTGTTAAATTATCATCAAAGTTGACTCATGTAAAATCTTGTTTTGGGCACTTTTGTGAACTAAGGCATCGATATATATTTTTAATGTTGTTCAAATTTTCTCTAGATATGCTATTAAAATATGAGTAGCCAGATTTGTTTTAATAAAATACAGAAATGCATTTTTTTTTAATAAAACCGCCGTTAATGAGTTCCCACTCAATATTTTTTTTTTATATTGAGTATTTTGCATTAAATAAAATAATGAATTTTTGTTTAGTTTTGTTTTATACATTTGAAAAATAATTATTTTTTAAATTTATAATACAAAACTTATTTTGTTAATATAATTTATATTTTATGAGAAATATGTCTTAATCTTATTTCACTGCATTCTATGTATTGAAATAACTTAGTCCTTAAGTCGAAGATAATGGAATAGTATATAGGTTATTACATTTATTAAATTGATGCATTCCAGTTATTATATTTGAATTCAAAGCAGTGTTATATTTTGTGTAATGACTTAAAGAGGTCAGAAACGGTGACTTGGTGATTTGCCACTTTAACAGTTTTTTTTTTTAATGGAAAAACTCATTATATAATATGAAGTTAAATATTTTTATTTGAAAAGAAAATATATGTCCAGGACCGGGACTCGAACCCGGGTCACCCAGATCGCTATTCTGGAACTCTACCAATTGAGCTATCCTGGGCTCAATCAAGCTCTCTCCCCGGTCATGGTCATATCCTTTCTTTTCACTGATCCCATGTCCCCGCGTTCTCACAATTTGCGATGTATACGAGGGGAAGAATGAAGAATCCAACTAAAATAAATGTTCAAAGAACATTCTTTCCCTCGTATACATCGGAAATTGCGAGAACGCGGGGACATGGGATCAGTGAAAAGAAAGGATAAGGCCATGACTGGGGAGCGAGCTATATTGAGCCCAGGATAGCTCAATTGGTAGAGTTCCAGAATAGCGATCTGGGTGACCCGGGTTCGAGTCCCGGTCCTGGGCATATCTTTTCTTTTCAAATAAAAATATTTAAAAATTAATAAAATCAATAACTAATAAAATAAAATGAAGTTAAATAATTTAAATTTAATGTTATACCATATGTTAATTACGTTTAATCATGTGAGTAAATACATTATTGTAAAATAGTTGATAAATATTTAAACTAGACCTCTGAGACTTATTAGAGAAGAGCACTTATAAATAGTAAAAATGCAATATATAAAAAACTTTTATTGTTTTATATTTAAGCAAGTGCGATATTTCGCGTTCTCTTGCACGAAATAGTAGAAAAGGTTTGAAGTTGGTTTGATCGCGTCCAACCTATCCTCGATCATAGTATTCGTACTTTGATAAATAATAGCTCGTTAAACAAGATAAAAGCGAGGTATGGTGATTAATGTGTCATTTTAATGGAGACGTATAACGACCATTACTGACTCAATGAGGGTGTTCTAAGGCTATCTGCTCAATAATGAAGGAATCGTTTTTCTGTAACGTTATCTTGTTGGTTTTTGATGGCTGAGCCATAGGAATGTTTCCGGATCAAGCTCAAGTATTTTAATCCCAATCATTATATAAGTACAGCGGTCTAATTAATTTTTATTAAATAATTCATAACAAATTAAATTATTATAAAAATCCGGTTATATTATAGCATGAAGAAGAATTGTTTTGCTACCAGGTAAAAGTGTACTATTTCGAAATTTACGGGGAAATATGACGACAACTTGTTTGTGATTACAGGAGATATTACTTAGAAGGAGTTATCCAAGGAACCAATTTGAAGTACACATTTTCCTGTTTCTACCTATTTGAGGGAGTTACAGTTCATCTGTATAGACTGTATCTTCGTATCTCAATCAGTTTTAAGAAATATTTGTTCTAGTTTATTTTTTAAAATAAATTACAGAATATTGTTTCCATAACTGTTTAACTTTCTTTGGATCGTTAATGCAATCTATGTAAATTTTTAAAAAACTAATGGCTTTTAGAAAATCTCTATCGATTCGTCACGTATTAACTTTTGGAGAAATGCCTGCAACATTAAAATTCTTGCATACACCGTGGCTTTAATGAAATAAATAATTTACCAAAAAAAAATTACTTTTTTTGGAATTTTAAAATAAATGTCTTTTAAAAATATAGAAGTATTATGTCTATTATTTTTTTGTTTTCTCTTTGACAAGCACACAGGCATTTTAATTGATTTTACATACTCGATTTATTTTTTAGTAAACATGAATTTTTAAATGAATTTTTGTTTTTTAAAGTCAAGGTCATTTTTCCGTTTGTATAAAGTTGAGGTTGCTGTTGTAGGATTGCGTTTTATTTTGGATTGTATAACCACGTACAGTTGAGTCATAGGTTGAGAGGATGTTGAAGTTTTGTAACTCTATCTGGAACAAATATTTACACCTGATGATTCATTAACAGTTCTACAGAAGTATTATTTTCAGTGCGATTATCATACATTTGAAAAATCCATTCTCGAATTACAAGCATTTTTAGGTTCCTTTTTTCTTTGTATTTTGAAAAAAACTGACTTGTCATTCAAAATTTTGTAGCCTCTGTGGCCTTTCTTCACAATCATAGGTCTCTATGGTTCTCGTCTATTTGGACGATCCTCCGAAATCAACATTGTATTCCTTTTTTTTTCATTACAACGTAACACCTTTTTTGTTTTATACAGAACGTAAGTTCAAAATTTATAATATAAAAATCATTAAAATTCTTTCTTAACTATTGCATACACACTGTAGTTTCATTTTGTAATGATATTAATCGTGTACCAAAAATTATACTTTTACTTATCATGTTAAATTAAATGTCTTTTATAAATACACACTCATAAAACAAAAATTCCTTTCAAAAACACAAAGTTTTGAAAGTTTTGCACAATATTGAAAATAATAGTCACTTATGCACTTGAAACACATTCACCGAATTCAAAATTACTTTAAAATAAAATTACAATAGAAGAGAGAACCATTGTAAGAAAAATTGTAGGGTCTTCAGGTTACAGATTACAAACCATCAACATAATACAAATTGATATTAGAAAAAGGCGATTTATAGTTGTAGATATATTATATAAAACAGGCTAACTAAAGTTCTATGTGAGTACGCGACTTATATATATTGTTACGAGCTACTGGGTATAAAATGGACTAAACTATTACTTAATTCAAGAATCTAATATTTATTAACAAATTAAAAAGAATACAATGAGATTATTTAACACAATTAAATTATTAAACTAATATCAATTTACAATAACAATATTCTACTAAATGTTATCTAATTTCTAAGATAATAAGATATTGCTAATACTAAAGAACTAAACTATTTATATATAAATTTGTACAAATACAAGAATACTACACTATAGTTTACAATTACAAATTAACACTTACAGTTCGCTAACTTAAGTCCACCGACCGTAAGACTCTCCAAATATGGCAGACTGACACAAAGTTTATTACACTTATTACACGGCCACTAATTGTCACTGTTGCTCACTAAGCACTTATTACAGACTGATACTTAGACTCACTCACTGTAACTCACACGCACTGTCACTAGTTAACGACTGCTTATTACTCACTGGGCCTGCCGAACAGCTGGCCTTTTTATATAGGGCAAGGTAGGTCGGGGTGGGGTATTTCTCGGAACAAGATCGAAAACCATCCAGGCCGATCCAGGTTGAACGAGATGGGCCTCGGCAACTTCTTTAATCCCTTCCGCTTAATCCCACAGCTCGTCTAATCCTCTTAGCTGGCACCTCTGCCCCTCTGATCGTAACAATATGAAGAAAAATTTGGGTAAAGCACACATTGAATTGCAAAACCCTGGCTACCCATTTAGGGTTACAGTAAGAAATGAGATTCATAAGGGGAATGTTACTGCAGAGATAGCAGAATCGAAGCCACACTGACCAAAGTGGACTGAAGAAAGAAATAAGGCCTTCGTGAAGAGGATGAAGAAATGCTGGGAAAACAAGAACCCAAAGAAAGATCAAAATCACCTGCTTGTTTCTCGTTCTTCCTTTCCAGATAAATGTAATCGACATATATTTATTTATTTTTTATATCTTATTTACTTTAAAAAAAAACTCTTTAAACAAAATGAACTATTTTGACCAATTTAATAGAACAGAGATTCTCATAAATTCGTTTCAAATCCATATAGTATTCCTGAAATAAAATTCATGATAGATTTTTAGGATGATATTATAGTTGATAAACTAATATTGCAACATGAGTATTAAAGGATATTCAGAACAGGGAAAACTTCTATCATTAGTTCAATCAAGTGCATTTAGTTTGTTTCTAGGAGCCTAATTAAAATAAATGAATTTAAATTTTGTCTCCTTATGCAGTTACTTATATAATGTAGAAAGAAGTTTAGTCATTTCTGGTTTTCTCTTTTTATTTTTAAAAATAATTTTTCAAACTTATCAAGTACTGTGTTTAACTTATTAACAACTTGAGTACTTAATTTAACAAATGTGTAATTATTGTCCTTGAAAACAGCCATTGAGCTGCTTTAAAAATTAAATGTTTCTTTTATAAAAAAATATATGTATACAGTTGTGGCTAAAGTTTTATGTAATGCTTATTATCTTAAAAAAACTACCAATTGCTCATTTAACTTTCTAAATAACTTTTTTAACACTTTCTAAAATTTGTGCTCTATCAGAGGTATTTGTACTGAATAGATTCCGAAATATTTCTCAAGAAAATTGTTTTCTTCCAAAATGAGAAAAAACGTTTTGCCAAATAACGTTAACTTCCTAAGAAGATAATCATCATACAAAAATATTTGGCACATTTAACTAGAGCCTATGTCCATTACATACCTATTTTGTACTTCTAATTGTTCCCGAATTTTAATATCCCTATAAATTGTCTATAGGAATTATCTAATTATTATTTATTATTAAATTATCGAGGAAATATTTAACTATTTTACTTAGTAATATATTTTTTCTAAAAATTCATTTACGTAATACTCGTACATACGTTTAAATTATTAAAAGAATTCCAGGAATCGTGTTGGTTGCTCTGTTTTTCACGAAACTGCAATAAAAAGCTCCATTTTCCCGTTGTATCTCACGATACATAAAATATAAGGACACCACCGAATGTTGCCGTGTATTCAATAAATGCTCAAGAAGCCGTATTTAAAAAATTGCATGTAGCTATTTAAAAAAAATGCATAGAGCTAACATTTGACTGGAATTATTTAATTTATTTTTTTTTTTAGCGCGAAAAGGCCTCAAAGACCACGTGAATATCATGTTTAGCTTTTCTTCCTTAACTTCTGCTTTCTCCATACTTCCCTCATGAGATCTGCGTGTCTGCGCTTCCTTTCTTCTGACCACGCACAACCCCTTTTTGGGCGTTCTTTGTCCACGAAGACCTTCTTCTTCTTTCTCGATCCTCCTTTAAATGACTATATCAGTCAACAGAGACAAAAACTGGGTTGTTCTCTTGAGTTCCTCCAAGCCTCCGTACAGCTTCCTCTCCAATGTCACAGGCTTTGGCCAAATTAGTTTGCGGACATTTTCGTGAAGTCGACAGGACTGGAGGATATGGACACCCGATGCTCCTCTTCTCCGCAATCGCATAGAGGCTCGTTCCTATTTTGAACTTTCTGTACATATACGATTTGAGCCGGTTGTGCCCAGTCTTAAGTCTAATTATAAGCACTTGTTCTCTTCTGCTTAATTTGTAATTGTCATCGTGGAGGCCCTGTGTGGGATGTGTATTTAACCATCGCCCTCAATGGTGCCCTTATTAAGTGCCTTGACCTTGTCAAATTGGAGTACTGGGGCAAACTGAGGCATCAGGGATCCTGCTTTCGCCAGCGTGTCTGCTCTTTCATTGCCGGCGATTCCACAGTGTCATGGGATCCACAGGAGGACTGTTGTTCTAGGAAGGTTTGTCATCGAATTTATCGCGGACACAAGGTTTTTTAGGGTTGCAAGTGCTTTTGATCTGTCTTGTATTGCTTGGAGAACAGAGCGTGCATCAGTGAAAATGACAACCTTTTGTAGATCATAGGAAGAAGAGGAAATTATCCTACAGGCCTCTCTTTTAGTGGGTGCTCGGCTTTTGATGACAGGTTCAAGAACTTGACTCTTCTGTCAGTGAGCCACTGTAGTTTTGTCAGGGCTTCAAGTTTATTGAGAGGTATTGACCTCATTGCCCCTGTAACCAATCTTAGGCCATGGTTTTGGACCGCAGTAACCTTTTGGAAGTTGGTGTCTGTGCCCGATGTGCCCCAGCTGGTTATGCCATATTCTAAGACTGGTCGGACGTAGCTCACATAGAGATTTTGGAGAGTTTTGTGGTTTGCTCCCCAGGCCGACCCTGTGATCTTTCTCATGAGGCACAGTCTTTTTAATGCGGCATATTACCTGGAGACATGAGATCACTAGAGGACCACGAAGTTATACGTTCAAACATAACCAAAGTACGGGAAAATAGAGGAGGTGGCAAAGAGCTGACCAAACTGTTTAAGGATAGCAAAGGACATTGGAGTGGTTTGGGTCATTCCATTGGGATATATGGTGGTCGAAAATTACTCCAGGATTCCTAATAGACCTCTGGGAGTTTACTACACGGCCGTTGGGTTAGATTAAGGAATAATTCAGGAAGGTCATCAAGCAGGCCCTTGGGAACGATGAAAAAGTTATTTTCAACAGCCTCAATTCGTTCTTCAGTCCCAACGCGTAAATAACTTAAAAATATTCAAGCAATTTTTCGATTACCAAAAGCGTTGAGGCGACTTCAAAACATTTTGGAGCTAACTTTGTTTAGGCAAGAATGATAAATCATTCCTAACTTGTGTCGTGGTTTATATAAAATTTACCAGAATAAGAAGGCTTGTTTGAAACCTGGCCTGAAAATAATCGTGGATGTACTTTCCTGATTAAAATCGATAAAATTACACTAAGTAAATGGTCAGTTGCATCTCACAATCAGTCTCAAAATAGAATCTGTTTGTGTGTACTGTGAGTGGGTTTGTGATCATGGTTAATCATTTTGAAAAACGAAATTACCTACTTAAAGCAAATGTCTGAAATCTTAAAGCTACTTCTTTGCCAATATTGATTTACCATAAGTGCCACTTTATACAATTGATTTTACATTTTTAACCAGTTTTCCTAAACTGTCGATTCAACAATAACTGCTGTTTAATATCGGGTAGGTAATAAATTTAAAAGAAGAGTTCTTTCTGTAAAGTAGCATTTTTTGTATTTGTTTGAAAGAATTGACCATCTCTTTACTATTCATGTTATGAAATAGATAAAGGAATTAGACGTTTGCATACTTTTCCTCTAAAAAAATATTCATATTATTGGATTACATTATGAATGAATACAAAATACATGCCCCACATAATGTTGTTTAGTTGTAACCGATAAGAGCTAAGAATATATAAGATTGTTTTTCGGTCTCATAACATTTCCAAAGATTCCATTCATAGGCACGAAGGATTGGTTTCGAACAAATAAAACACCTCTCCTTTTGTGCTCGCCTAGAATGTTTTCAGTATTTAAAATAACAATCTACGAAATGTTATTTGAAGACACGAAACGGTTTTTAATAGTCTGCCCACGTCTCAGTGTAGAATAGACAGTACATTCGCCACCACACAACTAAAATCTAGAGAGCCCGGGGTTCGAGCTAAGCTATTTAGTCTGTTATCAGCCTTGGTCGGCCTTGTGAGAGGCTTTGAAGATCTTCCAGCCTCTACGAAGTGGGTACCCTTAATTGGAGGAAAACTCTGGTGGTTGAGCATCTCATCCTAATCACCTCTAAGAACAACCTACTTGGTCTAGGAAACAGTAAGGCAAAAGTCATGTAATTACAAGAAAATTATCAGACCAAAACACTTCAAATACTCTAGTGGTAAACATTAATAAATGAGTAATAATATATCATATTCAATTTATATTAATCGTCTAGTTGATTTAATTTTTTTCTCCTAATGTAATATACAATATTGACTAATTTTCTTTTTTTATATTTACTTCTCATGCATTCTTGTCCCGCATGTAATCAAGTATTGAGCTATGTGTTGTGAAGGAAATATTCGGTGAAGGAACTCCGTGAATTGTTGATATATACGATATTATATATTTTTTTAAATTGTTTATTTATTGATTTATTTATTGATGACAACTGTATTACAATAATACATCAAGTAAATAGGCTAAGTGATACATAATGACATGATATAATGACAAGTAGAGAACCTACCCACTGGTAGTACTCAAATCACAAGTTCAAATAAGAAGTCGCTGGGCCATCTTCTTTTCAGACGCCTCGGAAGATTATCGGGAATTGAAGAGGAAGCTAGTTTTGAAATTAGAGGGTTTGAGTGGAAATGAAGTTTGTTATGAAAGGATAGATAGCGGGTTCGGGCCAAATCAGCAACAAATGGGACATTAAGGTCATTATGGATGACTTTATTCTTAACAAAATAAGGAGCATTGAGGATTTTACGAAGGATTTTGGATTGTAGGGATTGGATACGATAGGAATTCGATGGCTTAGTGGAGCCCCAAAGCTCTACTCCGTAGGTCCAAATAGGTCGTATGATGGTCATGTAGATGAGTCTTTTGTAATTAATTGGGGGCTTAGAGCGTTTGTCTAGTAAGTGTTAAAGTAACCTGAAACATCCAGCGATTTCTTGTCTTTTCAGTCTCGTATGAGAATTCCAGGTTAATCGTTTGTCAAGATGCAACCCAAAGTATCGGATCTGTTCTACAGGCATAAGTGGGATATTATTAAAGTATACTGAAGGGCAGGAAGTCATTGGTTTACGACATAAGGTAAAAGTGATTTGATGCGATTTTTGAGCGTTTATTTTACTTCTCCACTTTTGACACCATTCTTCAAGATCAGTGATATGGGATTGGAGGCTTTGGGATGCAATCATTGGATTGGTGTTGACTGATAATACACATGTATCATCAGCATACGTGGTAAGGATAGTATTAGGATGAGTTGGGATGTCAGCTGTATAAACTGTATAAAGGATTGGGCCGAGGATACTACCTTGAGGAAACGATATTATATAAATTATTTTAAGTGTATTTTTTGAAATTAAACACAAAAAAAGCATAGTTCAGAATTCAAAATATTATATTTGTTTGTTATCAAATTATAAAATATATTTAATAAAGACTTAAACAGTTAATACCTGAAGTACATGCGCACACTGCACACTGCACATAGCTGTACCCGCAAGCGAATCCTTGCGTGAATCCTCCAACACCAATCGCCATGGACTTCTGTTGCAGCATGTTGTTATCCAACTCTTCACTCTTGCTTTCTTTGCATCATTTGCTACGCTATCTGACCATCCGCTCTACGTCCCTGTAATCGCTTTCTCATCAGCATCCTAGGATTGTCATTTATTTGCTTTCTAGTGACATGACTTGCCCACCGAAGATTACTAAACTGAAGTGATATCTATATCGTTGGGTAAGAAATAAAATTTCTTCGTTCGTTGTAGGACCGTAGATTCGCCAGAGTACTTTTCTTTAGAATATATTAAGCTTTTTATCTTCCGCCTATAAATTTAATTTAATTTCTGCCCTTTTCCCATTGTCATTTGTACCTGCGATCAGAGGTAAACAAATTCGAACACTCGTTCAAAGTATATATACATATATACATTAGAATCTTAATATTATTAATCTTAAATATATCAGAAACTCCTCCATCTATAGTTTATAAACTATGAAATAATCCTAACCAAGAGGAAAGGCTCGTGGTGTTGGCCGCTGCTGTGTAAGCAGTTTCTTATCTTGAAACCGATCACCAGATATAGCCAGTCATAACATCAACATTACCTTGGCAATGTAATCAGGACAGCAGCTTCATAATACATAATTAAAAATCACACGAAGTAGAAACCCGGAATTGAGGTATTTTTAATGGTCTTCAAAATAAAGTCTGTAGAAGGAATTTTCAGATTTATATTTATATATATATTTTTTTTAAATTTAATTTAATGATATTTACAACTATAATGGTATTATAACAAGTAAATGTGCTAAAATGTAGAATATGACATGAAAAACACTTGTGGAGAAACTACCCATCGGTAGCACTCCAATAAAGTTCTATAGTAGATGATCTCGAGGCCATCTTCTTTTCAGACGCCTCGGAGGGTTATCAGGAATAGTATGGGAAGCAAGCTGAGAGACTAGCGGATTCAAGTGCGTATGGAGCTTGTCATGGAAGGATAGGTATCTAGTTTGGGCCAAATCAGTAACATATGGGATATTAAGATCATGATGGATGAGTTTGTTTGTGACATAATAAGGAGCATTGAGGATTTTACGAAGGATTTTGGATTGTGAAGAATGGATACGAGATGAATTGGATGGTTTAGTAGAGCCCTAAGCTATATTTATATTTTAAAAATATATATTTAGGTACAAAAGCATAGTTCGATTTTTTGGATATTTTACTATGGTTACATAATCAATGTGTGCTTACAGCTTTAAATCCTAGCAAATTATGTATATGTTTTTTAGAAAAACGGTAGTTAAACAGTGCATGATTTTAAAATCACACTAACAGGTTATCGGAAAACACAAGATGTCAGTTATAAAAAGCCGTATAATATTCTGTTCGCTTTTGTCTTGGAATAGGTTTTCCCCCATCGTCGTATTATTTGTTCAGTTGTTTCTTTTTCATATTCATTTGCTCGTTTCATTTTCGCAATCGAAACACAATGACGTATGTCTCTATTGCGTGACTTTTTAGTTTGGATTTTTTTTCTTTTAGTGGTCCAGTAATCGAGCAGTTGAGTAATATAATTTCAGTGAGAGGAAACCCAGGTATTCTTATCCAATATAATTCATTCTATATTTATCTTAGTTTTTTATTTTATAATTCTATGCTCACCTATGTTGACTAAATGTATACTCATGCGCAGAATGTTTTTCACATTTAAAAACTAAATCTATTTATTTTGATTATCTATATATTAGACATTGACCCAAGCACTTATAATTTCTCAGATACTTCTTTCTTCAAGATTCCCCTGTTTTTATTTAATGAATTAGAATCCATGGGGTACAATTGACGATTTAAGGGTTTTATGAAAACGGAATTTAAAGCAAAAACGTATTAATTAAAGGTGAAATATTCAAGCTTTTATCATATTCATAATATAACTCTACATCACTGGAGTTTTGGAAAATGTTGGTTTTCACAAACATTTTTATATGCTTTGGCTACCTATAATTTGTTACGTATAAGTGCGTGTGCATATGCGGAACATAGTACTTCGTTATTATTATTACTGCTGTTAAATATTGGTCCTTACCATACAATATTGCGGGTCTCGTTCGAAATTGAAAATCTGTTTGCGTATTTAATTTGTTGCAAAACGTTTGACGCGCAGTCAAGTTAGAGGGTTAGTTTTTTCTCCAAGATCTTATGGATTAGTTATTGTGAAAAATAATCAATTTTTACATATTTATTCATTCCACTTATGCTAGGCTACTGTTGTATAAATATATTTTATACAGGCTCAGTGGTAGAGCGCTGAGCTGCCGTGCCGAAAGTCTCGGGTTCAAATTTTGCCTGTGGCAGATTTTATATAATCTGTTAACAGCCGGGAATGGATTCTGTAGGATCTGGGACCCTATTGGGGCTCATCCAGCCTTTATAAAGCGGGTGTAAATAGGGAGGGGGGAAATCTGGGGGTTGAGAGCGGTCTTAAGACAAATCAGCTCCCTCCACAACCGTTGCCCAAGAAACAGTACAATCTCTACCATGCACTGATTCCAAGACCCTTCATGTGTTGTAGTGGTACTGTTTTGTTTTTTTGAATTGAATGACTTTTATTCTTTTTGGTATGCAATAAATCTTAATAATTATGATAATTATGTTTTCTTATGTTATTATACATGCTTGTAGCTTCATTTTAATATTCTAATGATAATCATATGTAGTATTATATGTATAAGATCTTTAGCTGATAAGAAAATGAGTAGGAGCGAGGTAGCTTAGTAAGGTACTGGATTTAATACATTCACCATCCAAGATACATTTAACATCTTGGGTTAAAAACCCTTTTCGAATACGAACAGCCTATAAAACAGGCGGGTGGCCCGTGATCTGATTGAGTGACTGGCGGCTGGCAACCATATAGCTTCCTTGAATAACCATTTGAAAGAACATCCTTGGATTTAATTGCTCCATTCTTTTCAGGTAAAATGTTCATATGTGTTCTCAAAATATTATTTATATTTCTTTCTTTTTTTTTTTTTAATTGTGATATTACTACTTTATTTGACTCCACTATGGCTGTATCTTTTCGGTCTTCCTCGAAGCCCAGTAATGCACTAGAACGAGCACTTAGTTACAGTCCAGTTGCCATCTCCAGGGTTAGTGAACTCTCAGTTGCTTTTATTGTTCACGTCTGAGCAGTATTGTCAGGATTTTTTATACTTTTTTTTTTATCGTTCTGTCTCTTTACGGCTTAAGATAGTTTCACAGGAAGATTTTTTAGAGGAGTAGTAAGGTCGACTCAGCAACTACTCTACGCTTTTACGGTAAATTTCCGTTTTAAATTTCCCTTCAAGTTCATAAAACCCTTCATAAAAATATTATATTTTGTAGTAAATAACTTAATTTTTTTTTTGTTATATTTGCTATTATGAAAATGCAAAAACTTACTGGCAAAGTATATGTTTATTCAAGATTTAGTTAACGGGTCGCCAACACCATTTGAAAAGTATGTAAATATTTTTCTCTTTCTTTTTTTATAACCAAATATTGCATACTTAATAGGTATTTATGATGACTTTTACTATCGAAATTATTTGTATTACAAATAATATTTAGTAATAGTCTTTCTACGTCCACATTCTTCTCCAAGTCAAGTCCTTTACCAAATCGCAGTTTTCAAGATCTCCGCCCTCCTTCGAGATTCTTGTTCCTTTGCTTTATGGAATTCTCATCCTACTTAAATCCGCCAAAATAAAATTATCCATGTTCAAAACCTTCCAACTTACTATAAAACCCTGTCAGGCGCTGACTAACCATGACACATGTTGTAAGACATCAGTTTTATTACGTGGATTTGGTTTCATTATTAATATTTACATCATTTTTCTCTTTATGTAGTTATTTTTTCAAGAATTGTTTGTATTTTTTTATTTATTTATTAGTTCCCCTATTGAGGATATGTAGTTCGTTTAAAAAAAATTCTATTATATAATTTATTTTCTGTCAAAATTATTAGTCTTTTTTTCCCTTTCTAATCTATTCATTATTGTCCCTCTGCGTGATGTAGATGATTATTGTAATGAGTAATCTGTTTATGAGCAGTTCTTTATATTGTTTTACAAGAAGAATGTTTCTTAGTTATTGTTTTTATATTATTTACGATGTGTATGTAACATTTCATTTATGTTTTATTCTATCCGAAATCATTGCTTGTCTCGGTTTGAATATATATATATACATTCATTCTAAAAAAGATTTTTTTTTTAAATCGGAAGTTTTTAAAATGATTATCTGTAAGTTTCTGATATTAAAGCTTGTCGCTTATTGTATCTGAATAAAATTTACGATTTTAAACATACAGAATGATAATATTGTCATTTAGTTTTTTTATTTATATATATAGTATTTTTTCACTTTTTAGTTATTTATTGGAAATTTTACTATTTTATCAACAATGAATCGTAATTTAATTTAGACACAGGTATACAGCAACATTTTTTAGTTTTTTATAAAAATGGAGTTGATCGCTTTTATCTCTGAGCAATTACTTATTATTGGATTTAGTAATTATTTTTTTGAGTATATCAATTGATGTGCATTTTATTTAAAATAAATATTGTCTATTGTACAACTACTAAAACCGATTCGCAACTGAACCAAGGACGAAGTGTTGGAAATGTCAGACCAATAAAGACAACCAACGCAATTTTTTTCTTCTTATTTACTCGTATGTTCACCTTACGGTGTCAGGGACTTTCAGTTTTTTTAACGAAATCTGCTCTGCGTTTATTAAATAATTTTTTTTTTTTTTTTAGGCGGAAGAAACTTTCCATTTGACCATTAGCATTATCAATACTCTGCTGAGTTATTTTTATTATGGTATGTTTTATTGTTTATTTTCCAATGACCTAGTCATAAATTTATTAATCGTTTCCTTTTTCTCGGATTTATCCTACCATAGATTTTGAAAGAGTACCTATATTCAATTTGAGTAAAAATACTTTTTGTTGAATAAAAATTAATGACTCTAATTTTTTTTTAAATTGTAGAAATATTTAAAAGAAATATCTTTGTGGAATCCATTTAGTTGTAATAACCTATATTATTTTTATAACCAGTTATTTTAATTTAATTTTACGGTTTTACAAGTTTAGTTGTCTAAAGAATAAGTTGATAATTAATAATGAGCAATTTTATTTCATCAGATAAAATTTCTTATTTCTCAGTGAGGTGGAGTGATGAACGGACATTGCTAAGTCCCCTCAATCAATTCATTATTTTGTTATTGCCGCCAACCTTTTTGACCTGTGAAAATTGATGAAACCTTTATATCAACGTTATTAACGAATATTTAAGGCCTGAGCTGGTCCTACTTTAACGAAAGTCTTTTAAACTTAATCACTAAACGATATTTCAAAAATTTTCTCATCTGTAATTACTTTAAATCAGCTTTAAAATATAAATATGTAACCAAATAAATACAATATACCAAATAGTTGACCTTATGGCAGAGCGAGAAATAGACAGTTCGAGTGAAGTGAAATAGAAATTTCAGTCTATTTTCTAGGTCTTCATAGGGAATACAATTGATGAGATACAATAATATGGAAATGTTATTTAAGATAATTTTAAAATGTTCATAACATAACTAATACCTAACAGTTTAGAAATAATAACATAAAAAATTAAAAAAAGAAATATATAAAAACACTTGTATGTGTATTAAGTACAACAATATGGGAATACAACCCATATACAGACAAAGTACAGTGACGAGATTGACAAAAAAATAATGCTGGTGACATTAATTTGAATTGTAAAATTAATAGAAGTTACTAAAGATAACAATATAAATTATAAATATTTAGATATAAACAACGTATAATGATTTGAAATAAGTCATAGAAAAAAAATAGTAATAAGTTAGATATAATTAGTTAAATAAATTGTAATATAACCGCATGATAAATAATGTTTTGAAGGGAAAATCAAAAAGATAAAATGTCAGCAATATTTAGACAATATATGATATAATTGAAAAGAGTTAATACAAATTAGAAGTGTTTCTTAAACATAAAAAAAGTTTTGGTTAGAATTGAATGATAAAATGAGTCTTAGAGAAGATTCGATAAAAATAGAGAAGCATTGAACAGGAGTTAAAAAGTTTCAAAATACACCATTTTGAATGTAACCTCTTTTTACATTTAAAAAAATCAGGTGCAATTTATTTTGCTCTATTTGCAATACGTTGGATTATTCAGATTCTTTTTCCGACTGGGTATCAAAAGAAAGGGGATTTCGTGGAGATGTAGCTAACCTCAATTTCTATTCTTAAATAATTTATAATGCGTTGTAACTAGATGAAAACTGTTTTTAAATGTATCATACAGTCCTATACAATTACTCATTCCTGCGAATTCTAGCAATCTCATTGTGGTTCATGTAACATTCAAAGGCGTTTTAAAAATATTTTGTCAATTTTTGATGACCTGTGTCCAGAAAATCAATGTTTTTATTAATAGTATGATGAGGTGAGTCAGTTTTGCTTCTTGGTAGAATATTGATTTTATTTATCTATTATTAGGTCAATAAATCATTGAGTATAAAGGTTACTGAATCTAAATAATTTATTATTTAAGATTACTTGTTTTACCAAACTCATAATCTATTAATGGATTGAATTGGTCTGGGGGTGCAGTCAATAAGCAAAACTTATTTTATCGTACCAACGTTGCGGACTAAGAAATAGGGCATCTTCAGGGCTTGGGGAGGGGGGCTGATGAGGCTGAACTCAGCTTTTTATTTTAACTTAACTTTTTTGACATCACATTTTAAGATCTAAAGTAAATCTTGGAAATTTTCGAATGAAACAGCTAAATTTAGGGATTAATTAAGATGGTTTAACCTGCCCTGATCCTATATTTTATGATTTTTTAAAATTAAAAATAATGTAGGGTTTTGACAGGTAACGAAACGAAAAAAAATTAATTCCAAAGTTCTCAGATATCTCCTCATCTGCTTTTCAGTTAGGTTAAGGCCAACTTTTGACATTTTTATCCTTCTTATAAGGCGTAAACATCCTTCTTCTAGCATTGCTGATGCATCTCAGAAATCAATTGAGCAACATCCCATAGTTGTCTTGAACATAGCCTTTGAGTTGGAAGGATAGTCAAAGGTCAGCTGTAGTTGGTCGAGAAAAGAGATTGATTGGGAGAAATCAATTCATTAATATTGCCCATCTTAGGTCAAGTTTTTATTCGACAAAAAGTTTTTATGAATCCTGTCAGTTAGGAGTTAATTACAGAAATCCGTTACTGACGATTGAAACCTAACGTATTCTACAATATAGTATTTTAAAGGTTTTCTCTTTAACTGCGTTTGCGAAATTTAAAGCTCCATTGGTGCATTTCTTTAACGATTTTTCTTAATTGTGGGAATTTCATTATCCGTTACAAACTACTATTTGTGCTTTGCTGTAATGTATTAAATTGTTAATAATCATTTTTCTCCATCACAGGAACTTTTTTTTTGCCATGTTCTTTTTTTGAACCCAACCTTATCTGCAATTCAGATCTTAATGTCTTCTCTTCAGTGAGGCGCAATAGACCGTCCAATTGATTTTCAATATCAGCCTTCGGAAATAATATTTTGATAGCGATCTTGTTCCTAGAAGAATAGCCAGAGGAACAATGGACTCGATGAAAGTCGAGATATTTCTAGATCCATTGCGAAAAAAAAGTAAGAAGATGAGGTCGTTGAGTAACTGAAACATGAACCCCTAGCGATCTTGAAGCAAGTCTTGACCTTTTGTATTTCGTACTCCACTCACTTTCGAAGTACAAGCCTCGAAAGAAGGAATATCATAATTTTAAAATTTTTTTCATTTCATCAAAGGGGTGTTGAAAATTGAAGATTTTTTTTTATAGGAAATAAAATAATTTATGAACTAGAAACCTGAACTTTAGATAGTATTATCAATATGGACGATGCGTTTTATTACCAAAGTTGGCTTAAATTGGTATCTGGAAGGACTTAAAAAATAAATTATATATATTTTAATAATATCATGATTCCTCCTGAATGCTGAATACTACTGAAGGCAACTTTCGACTGGGCATAGAAATGGTGACTCCACTTAGTTTGTTTCTTTTGGAAATCGCATAGTTGTATTCCTGGACGTCAAGTAAGTGATATCTAGCCTTAATCCTTTAACTCGAACAATTTAACCTCAAAAGGTCTAGGTTATGGATAGTCTATTGCTATAAAAACCATGGTTCTTAGCAACATGTAGCTTCATGATCTCTCCAGGCTTCAAAATTCCAATTCTTAATTACTACTTGATTATTCTCACTACCCCAATTTCATTTTGGAGCATTATTAGGGTAATGGTCCTCGGTGATATAAAGAATTTTAATCATTACCAATATTACATTTAAGAATATTCTAATATCCAGGATGTTTATTATAATTTCGTTCTCATTTCACTAACAAAAAATTATTGGAAATCCTGTCACTACTGAAAATTGGGAACTTAGAATTTCTGGTCCGAAATTCTCAGCCGAAATATTCCCAAAGTATTCTAATATTCTCCATCGGGTGTTTTCACCATCAAAAATTATTACAATTGCCGTCAATATTGTGAATAACAATCAGGAACATAGGATTCAATATTGATATATGGATATATAACATATATATTTCTGTATGTACGTGCTTATGTATATCCACATTTATTTATTTATAAACCTATTAAGTGTAAATCTCCTCCAAAAATTATCTTCTGACACTAGAGTAGTAGTTGTTGTTTATTTAACGTCACTTTATGCTGCTGAGGCTAATCGGACGATGCGACAGTGGGGAGCTCTAAATTTTGCCTATCCAGCTTTAATTAGGATAGGGATTTTTAACGAGTACCTGGTATCGCACAGGCTCGGGACGCCCGTTTAACGTCCCTTCCGAAGGACGGCGTAACTAAGGATTTTTTACTCACTTAAAAAATCCTAGGGCCACCTGCTGGGCTACGAACCCGCGATCTTGGGTTTAGTAGTTTGTTACGCTAACCACTAGACCACAGGTGACCGTTTCTGACGCTAGATATTAAAAATCGTATTATTTATAAATATATTTTTACGTTTCTTTGTATATTATTTTAGAATAGTTATGTCAGGAAATACTTCGGTGTAACATGCCAGTAGTAACCCAGGACGTTTGTGTAATTTCAAGGTTTCTTGTTGCTTTATCTGTGTAACCACATACATTTGTTAGAGCCCGAATTACATAAGAGGTAGGCACTACGGTAATTACCTTTGGTGAAATAGTTAGTAAACTACTGGTTGATAATTATGAGGTAAAGAGAAGTTTTTACTGTTTTGTGTGTCATAAAAACAGAAATGCCTGATAACGGCGAAGCTTTCTTTTTTTTAAATTTATTTATTTCATACAACTATAGAGACACAGTTGTAACTATTATCTTAACGGTTTACTACATTTTTATCGCTTGAATCTGTTTTATTCGTGGCATTTGATACAACTTTCTTGTACGACTCATTGATTATCATCTGAACAGAAAATTGAGGGTGTAGTTATAAGAAGCCCACATTTACCAAACGTGAATTTTGTGATATAAGCTAGCTGGGGATTTCGACTGCAAATTTCTATGCTGTCAAATAAATCTTTCCGGAATTTCATTATGCCAATTAGTCATGCCTAAACCAGTTCTGCAAATTAATAGCGAATAGCAGAGGCCATGTTATGTCGAGATTAGCTTTGGTATTTACTCGTGCTATCATTATATCATGAATTATTATCACTAACTAGGCTTAAAAGTACCTAACATTACAAAAAATAATTATAATGAAATAAATAAATAAACGGGTCATTGTGTTATAAAATGATCTGGTCTTTTTTACATTAGTAATGACAATTACACGACGTAAAAAACGAATTAAAATAAAATATTTTTCTAAATATTTTAATTATTAAAATTCGAGCAATTTAAATAACTTTACTATTTATTAATTGGTTTGTATATCCTCGTATTTTAGAGTCGCACTACTTTCACAAAGGGCAATATTACATTTTTGAGTAATTTAAGTCAAGAGATTCAGCTGAGGCTTCGAAGATTTTATAATGAAGTATTCTTAGAACAATTCGGTTATGGTTTTGTAGATAGTTTACTCCCATATTTATTATAACAAAACAATTATTATGTAATATGAAATTATGAGATATACCATCAAACCTCGTTTTGTTTTATTTTTATGAGTATTTTTGTTGTCCATCCATCATATTATATTCTGTTAGCTTCTCTCACCTTTCGCACACCATCTTCAATATAATTAAATATACTTGTACCATGTATCTGCAGTCCCGATGAGTAAATAGTTAAGTCGCTTTTACTCCTGGATTGTACTGAGGGGAGCGGAATCCTATCATCCTGGTCGTCTTCGGCTTAAAATGGAGTTTACGCAGTATAAGCAATAACTCCATTTCAAACCAAGGCCTGATATTGCCACTATACACTACGGGAATGACAGGAGTCCGCTTCTCTTGATACAGTTAACTCATTTTGGGAAAAAATCGAGTTATTCGCCAGGCTTGCAGATATGTTAATATTAAACTATAAAACACCATAAGTCGTCAATATGTTTATGAAGTATACGATATCTATACAAATTGACATTATCATTTTTCTCAATTCACGACAATTTTATTTTCACTTTTAATTTGTATGGAAATACCATCGATTTGTATTAATTTGTATGAAATATCATATCCAGTTATTGAGTAAGCTATAGTGAACAAGTATTATATTTAGATGATAATAATTATAAATACCGTATCAATTATTATTTTTACAGTATTCTTCGGAACAGGCTTAAATCGTTTATCGGGTGTATCAAGCCTGCCAATCCCTAATTTTTTATTGTATTTTCGATCGCTTATTCTCATACTATTATACGCAGTAACAAGCTGATGTATTCTAAAGACTTTTAAAAATGATCACTCATTCTTATATATGTTATTTGTACCATTTCTAATATATAATTCCTAAGAGAACAACATTTCACTCACTCCCAGTAGAATGTAACAATATTATTACATCGCCGCAGCTGTTTCCAATGTAACACTAATCCCGAGAGAGCATGGGGGATTGCATAAAAAAAGTTGCGTTGTTCCCTTTCACACTATTCGTATCTATATTCTTTACTGGATCGAATTAATAAATGTTCGCTGGAAATGAAACGAAAACGTAGGAAATGAAAAAATTATTGGTTATTTATTTTCTTCGTTCAGTTATTTAATCAGTCTGTAAAAAAGTTAGACTATCTTGCTACAATGTTTTAGAGATTTTTTATATTCAAGAGTTGCTTGACTGCCCTTGGGATTACAAATCGTTAAGTCCTTCTTCTACTAAGAGAATATTATCATGTTGCTACTCAAATGTCTGAGAATGAAAATAATCTCTATTTGTTTTTTATTTTTTAATTAATCTAAGCTGTATCATGTTTTAACTTTGAAGAAAAACAAAAATAAAAGGGTATCTAAAATAGATAAATGTTATTATTATTTTTTTTTTAATTTTAGACGTTTATATAATGTTATTTTATTTTGACAGTTACTATCATTCGGTTCAGTTAAAAACTAAACTTTCCAAAACTTTCTCTTCGGTTCCTGTATTGGGCGCATCTAGCAATAATAATGCTCTTACTAGCAGAAATCTTAATAGCGTCAAGATGTTAACAATCTTCGCTTATGAATATTATTACGTTATACGAATAGAAGCAAAATAGTTAAGAAGAAAAAAGTAAGGTCACGGTTGCGGTTATACACTTTTAATCTTCTACTTCAGCAATTCCATGAATAAAATTAATGCTTATTGGTAGCGTGTTTTTAATTTTATCTTAGTGTTCCTTAAGGTTTCTACTAAAGTATCGCTTTTTCTCTTTCAAAGACGATTTTTCTTTTTATATATGAGAGATCTGGCGGAACATATTATTTTCTTATGCAGTTCAATTAGTTTTACTTTTCTTCAAAATTCCAATTCCAAGTAATGGTTATTCCCATTACCCCAGTTTAATTGTGGAGCAGTATTACGGTAATGGTCCTCGTTGATGAAAGACTTTTAACCAGTACTTAAAAGAAGTTGCACTTAAAAATATTCTAACATTCAGGGTGTTTCAGGTTATAGATAGTACTCCGTTATAATAACGTTATCATCTCACTATCAAAAAGTTATTATAATTGGCTTCACCATTAAAAAGTGGGAATGCAGAATTCCTGGCCCAGAATCCGGAGTCAGCTCAAATCTATTTTTTTCTCTGTGATTCACTTCTGCAATTAAAGAAATTTATATTGCTGGGGCGACCTGTAGTCTAGTGGTTTGAACAACAACCTACTTGTAGGTTGGAACAACCTACTAAGCTCAAGATCGCGGGTTGGAAGCCCTAGCTTTTTTAAAGGGAGGAAAAAAACCTTGATTATGCCGTCCTTCGGAAGGGACATTAAACGGGGTCTCGAAATCTCGATTTTATGATGTCAGTTACTCGTTAAAAATCCCTATCCTTATTAAACCTGGATAGGCAAAATTTAGAGCTCCCACTGTAGCATCATCCTATTAGTTATAGCAGTATTAAGTGACGTCAAATAAACAAACAACAACATTAATATATATTGCTTCTTTAGTTTTATAATTTAGGCTTTGTTTAAAGAATTTTTAGTGGATAGATTACCAATGCATGGGGTTTAAATTGGTGATTGGAGCCATTTGCTGTCGAAATATGCATCAGAAATTATTAATCTAGAAACAAATCATGTTTAAATAGTTTGTTGTTGAATTCTTTACATTCAAAATGATGCTTATTAAAATTTTTTCCGGTCATGACGTGGCATTCATCTGTAATTAAGTAGTTGTGCAACGAGGATTCTGATTGGTCGTAGAAAAGGTATTGATCACTGGACCAATTAAGTCTTCGCGGTGGATCGATATTAAGTTTATTAGCTAGCGCAAGTTCCCGACCTCGTTTCTCCTTGGTTTAAATCAAATACAGCACCTTGGATTGGGGTTTGGAAGGTCAACTTGCTACTTAGCGATAGTACCAATTTTAAGAATTATTGTTTGTAATTTTACTATTTAAACCATTGCATGGCAAAATTTTGAAATATCTAAGATATAAGGACAACTCTACGCGTGGAATATATCGAATGTATCTTGACTAAAAACGCAAATCGAAACACAAGTAGTTAACTTACAGTAAGTGAGGTTGCTGCAAGAATAGAACGCGTTAGTAAAAGTATAAAACTTTCTACGAAAATGTCTATCTTGTCCAACAACTTCCGTTTTACTGTGTCAACCATTTGTCATTACATTGAGAGTATGTAATGGGAAATTAAGGCATTAAGGACAGGTTGGTGAAAAAATATAAGCTTCAGTTGAATAAAATATATTTTATCATTGAGATTTCAACAAAAATAATTTTAAAAATGCATGTGCTTGAAGTAAATCACAATATTTTAAAAAAATATTAGGCTTTTAATGTCATAAAATAAACTTTTATTGGACACTTGGGAAATCATTCCTTCTAACTCCGAATATATTTATGTGATAAAACTATTAATACCTAGGTACTTGTTAAAAGATATATATTGTCAAATGAGGTCTTCCTTCTCACTTTTTTATTAATCAATAAATTTATTAATTCATCCACTTACATTTATTTTACTTCTAACTCTTTACTCTGTATAAATATTAATTAATTAGCTGATGGTTCCTTAAAGTCGTTCTGCATCAAGCATCTTCGAGTTCAGTCTAGCTTACTAAACCAATTTTCGATCCAACCATCTAGAATAGATAAAAACTTACCTATAATGTGGAATTCTTTTTTCTTATAGATATTCTTGATATAATAGTGAAGTCAGTAAAGCGGTTTCTGCGAAAAGTCTTCTGATCGCAGGCAGCGTCTTAATTATCGAAGTAATATTCTAATACCTTCCTCAGGAACAAAGGTCGAGACTGAAGGAGGGTGCAATTAAATTTAAAATTTTGTTTTAGCGTAGTTGTTTTGTTTTATTTGAAAGCCGCCGTTCATGATTTTTTAAGATCAGATTTTCAGTGGCAAGTTTACTGCAATAATAATTTGGCTTATTTATTTCATGAAAAACTGACTCAGTTTAATTCACCAATCCAGTTTCAATGATTAATAAGTTATTAAATAATATTCATATTGTTTTTGGGTTTTTTTAACAAAAAGAATTTAAGATAGAGAGAAAATCATTGTCTGGAAGATCTAATGTAGGATGGAAATAGTTTGTGGTGCAGTCAATGTAGACACCTGATAAGTGAGACTCATTTATTGATAGTGCCGACGTTTCGACCTACTTTGTAGGTCATCTTCAGAGCTATGAGAGAAAACAGACAAAAAAATAAACCATAAAAAAACATTACAGTACCAAGAAATGTAAAAAGAAAGAAAAAGAGAAGGTAAACAGAAAGATATAAAATGAAAAGTGTAAATATAAAAAAATGAGATGTAATATTGATAGTGCCGACGTTTCTTTTAATGTTATTTTTTTTATAAACGTCGGCACTATCAATAAATAAGTCTCACTTATTAGTTGTTTACATTGACTGCACCCCCAACTATTTCCATCCTACAAAAAGAATTTAAGAATTATTTTTTAGGAAATTGTTCCACTAAGAGTTTTAAAATGCGACACAGGATAAACCCAAACAGGCAATCTTAAATCTCTTTTATTTTATAATTCCACTTATTAATAGAATCATATTCTTCATCCAACTTAACGATACAATGTTTGATATTGCATATGTAAGAAATGATAACACAGCATTCAATATTTTGCTCAGCATCTTTATTGAGGAAAAATAGCATTAATTGTATTAAAATTCTGACATTAAATATAAATTGAAAGCATATTTCGCTGTTAGATTGTGTATTCTATGGTTGTCCAGTTTGTGATATAAGACCTGAATGAAGCCTGAAATTGGACTGCCACAACTTACAGATTCGGTCGTAGAGGAGACAAGTCATCGACTCTGGACATGGTTTATTCATCGCCTTAGAAAGGCTTCGGAGATACGATTTGCAACGGACTTTAGGATACAGCTGACATCCACACTTGACTGCATTGGCAAATAGAAAACAACGCCTTCACCCACCCCGCTCGAATAGCTGATGTAATGTTGGGAACTTCCACTGGCTCCTGTATAAGCGGAAAGTTATAAATACGGTCACTCCTCCATATTCAGTACAACTGTATAATGTCCTTTATAGGAGAATGTAGAGATGAGCGTTTCTTTTGTCATCATTTATTTAAAGGGAGAGCTGGCTCTTCTTCTATCTCTAACCTAACCTAGCATGGCCAATGTCTTCGATTATGTAAGCCGTTTTGAGCTCTTGGGATTTTATTCATCGATTTTATATATTATTCATCTGATTTATTCGCTAGAGTATCTCTAAAGTTTGGTGTACTGGTGTAGGAGGAATATTTGTAGGAAAATGTTTAGCCATATTTTATTATGGCTGGTTAGCAACTAGATTTTGTAAATTGAAGAAAAACACATATTTATAGCCTCATAAACATTGTTCTTATCTTTTTTGTAACCTTGAATGCAATTCTGAGTACAAAAAAGTATGGTTCCTGTAGCAAACGTTTGCATGAGGGTCAGTACCATGATAAAATTTAAAAAAATCGGTATCAGTTCTGTAGGTTGTCCCTTTCAGGCTAAGTCACAACAAGTTTTATTTTTCGTTCGTTCTTTTTTAATATTCTTGAAATTACAAGTAATCGTGAGTTTTAGCATGAAAAAAAGATTGTTGTTATGCGAAATTTGTATATTTCGATAATCGTTTCGTCAAGAAATAAACGCTTCTACTAACATTTCGAAGTATAGATGATGATATGTGTTTGTTACAATGTTCATATCTTGATGAAATGGTTACCGAAATATAAACATTTCCCATAATTACACTCTTTGTTTCATTTTAAAATTCAGGATTATTTTTATTTTTGAGAATATAGAGACAGGAAACGAATGAAAAGTTAAACCCGGCCTCTATAAAATATTATAAAATAGGGTGCCCAAAATAAGGGGAAAAATTCTGGCGGTTGAGCGTGACCCTAGGACAAGTCACCTACTTGCAGAATCGTTGTCCATGAAAGAGTATAGTCTCTATCATGTACTGAACCCCAGACCCGTTCACGGGTTGTAGTGGTACAGTTTTTTTTTATTTTTCAGCTCTTTTGAATTAATTGGTTGATCCTAAATATTTAAAGCGAAGGTTCAAAATGGGCACGGATCCTTTAGTTATGGCTTATGATTAGCTCTCATGTTATATAGAACATTCAAAATTTCTTAATAATATATTATATAAAAACATTTATTTTGTTTAAAAATATCCATACATACATATATATTTATAGATGTTAGAGGTGCCTATTAAGTAAGGACTTCCGTTCTATAGCGTGGGGCTCGTAGTCTGCTACTAAAAGGCTAAGCTCTTACATTATAGTAATCCTCAGGAAATTAGAAATATCATGCTCTAACTTCGGCTTCTCACTCCTTCGTTAACATCCGTTTCAATGTCGGATTTGGTTTTCTAGTATAAAGTCTCTGAATTTTGAGTTTGATTGTATAATGTAAAACATTTCAAAAAAAAATTTATTATAAAATGATTTTTTTTTTAATTAGTATTTACTAATATATATATTAACTTAATACTATATTGATTTTTATTGTGTATCTAATATCCTTGTATAATAATTCAATACTATAATGAATGTGGTTGGCACAAGCAGAAAATCGTAAATGGCAGAAACTCTTGCGATCGATCGGCTTTATTTCTAAATTACCATTGAAAGAAAGTGGCGAAAGAAGTTTCGATAAATAATTAAAACTCTTGGTTTAAACTTTTAGACACTTCTCTATTAATAGATCCCTCTCTTCCAAGAATTACCTCGGTATATATTAGCATTTTGTCTTCCTTAGCTACTGAAATCCTTCACTATTAGTTTGAAAATTAAATACATCTTTAACGATGCTAACAAAAATGTCAACTCAACCTGCTAATGTTGAATTATTGCCTTATTAGTTGGTAATTTATGATTGTTTTCATTGAATACAACTATATTTTTTCATGAATTTCAACTATATTAAGCTTCAAAAAGAAAATACCTAATATAGTTTCATTTTCAGTCAAGTTTTATTTTACTTTATTTATTTTATAACATAGATGCAATTCATTAGAATTAATGCGGTATAAACCTTCTAATCACCTAAGAACATCATGAATTTTTTGAATATCATGAATTCGATAAAATCATGAATTTGAATAGGAAATGAACGATATATCTGTCTGATTAACCCGTTTACTCATATGTGAAGTTTATCGATTAATATACTTTTACTTTAAATATAATTTATTGTTAATGAGTTATTAATTTAAATTTTGTAACGATGTTTTTCTTTTGTTACAGGTACGTTCTTCTATTTCATTCCTACATACATGAGTAAAATCAATGGAAGTGAGTGAGTGAAGAAAATTTTTAAGCAATGAGAAACCATTGCATCGAATTTGCAATTTATACTTACTAATGTACCGTAGGTTTAGAAAAAAAATGTTTGAGATATTTCTTAATTCAAAAGTTTAGTTTACTGCGAATCTAACTAAAAATGCGAACCCAGTCTGGTTTACCAAACACTACCTACTATTTTCGATTGTTCATATTAAAATAAAACAGTTTTCGCCTATCGTAGGATAAAGATACACACCAAAAATATAAATAGTTGTAAAATCATATTTAAATTTTTTGATTCTTTCTACTATTTTGAATGCCCTATCAAAAAACTGTATTAACAAAATAACTCTGTTCCAAAAACGGTATGAAAAAGGTTAAATATGATTTTTCAACCATTTTTAAATTCGATTTATTCTACTTATTATTATCTTCCTGTATATTTTGCTTACATGTCATAACATAACTGTTCGAAATTAAGTGAATATTTTTATAATAAGTTATGTTAAAAAAAGTGGTTTTATTTGGATATTTTTATCACATTCAAATGAAATACAAATTCGTAAAATACATGAAAAAAAAATTAAATTAAACTCTACCAACTCCTCTCTGTTTACATCTTTACATCATGTACAAATAATCTTTTTAATGATTTTTTTTTCTAAACACACCGAACATTTTGAAAATTATATATACTGATAACGTTACAGTGCTTTTTCTGAAACATACCTGTTACTGCCTCACCTTTTGAATACTGTTGCTCCATCTAGCGGAATCATGCTGACCTAAAGTACTAACTCTATTGGTAATGAAATGCATCTATGATTTAAAAGTAAAATAAATATTTTAATCGTTATTATCGATTAATAGGTCGAATTTTTTTATAAAATAAGTTTGTTTCTATGCATTAAATGAAAACTTATTGAAAGTCTGAAAGTGGTAGTTCATGACATGAAATTATAAATAGTTGTAATTATACATACTTAAATTGTACAAAAATGCCATCTATTTTTATACAATTTAATTCAGCTACTCACGTAATTCAGCTATTTATAAATAAAACACCTATATTTTTCATTAATTTATATAGCCACCATATTATCGTTTAACTATTTAAACTAAAGCTGGGCATGGCAGTTACTCCGGTGAATGTTTGTTATAATAGTTACTGCATTAATTAGGTAGATGGGAGTTTTAACATTCTATGGTTAAACTATGTCAGATGATTAGTTGCTGTATTAGGATTTGTTTCAAGTTTGACCTGGTAATAGTTACTAAATTTGCTTATTGAACTAAGTCTCAACCACTTAATTTCATAAAATTGTATTCTCTACATTTTCCCTGTTGCATATTCCCCGTTAATAAGCTAAAGAATGTTTTAGTTTCTCTATTTGACAAATTTCCTTATGATGATTTTTTAACTCTATAATAGTGAACTCTAACTCTCTATAATAATATGAATAAAAGTATAAAGTTTGAGATAAAATACAAATATATTGCAAAAATTAAGTTTATACAAGTCTTACGTGATTTGTATATCTTTTTTTTTTTAATATATATTTATTGAAATTTACAACTGTACACAGAATACATCCAGTAAATATTATGATCGAATAAATTGACATGAAAAGACAAGTAGAGAAGCTACCCAGTGGTAGTACTCAAATAAAAAGTTCAGTTTAGAAGATCACGAGGCCATCTTCTTTTCAGACGCCTCGGAGGATTTGTATATCTTGAACGTGTGAATACTTGTGTTTGAAAAACTGTTCTCGATGTAAAGATATCTATTTTCCATCAATAGTTTAATCTTTCATTTAGTCAACTAATTTCATTAGATTATTACTTTGTTCATTTAACGTCATTTATTGTAACTAAGCCTAATCGGACGATGCTACAGAGAGAGCTCTAAATTTTCCGGGGCCCCCGTTTTACGTTCCTTCTGAAGGAAGGCATAACCAAGGATTGTTTACTCCCTTTAAATAATCCCAGGGCCATCTGCCGGGCAACGAACCCGCCATCTTGGACATAGTAGGCTGTCATGCTAACCGCTACAGCACAGGTCGCCCAGATTATTAATTTTATTAATATATTTAGGTGAAATCTGTTATAAGTTTCTTAAATTAGGTCTACTAGCATATATTTACTTATTATAAATATAGGGTTTAAAAAAATTCAGGACTAATTAATATAAATCTTAATTAGTAGCCAATGGAAACAAGCAAACATCTAACTAGGTAAAATGCAAGCAAATAGTTAATTATAATTTATTTGGACTATGAATGCTGTATATTTATTCGTTATAGTATAATTATGTATTATTGAGAGTGATCTATGACAAACCACCTCCCTGCTCAACCGTTGTCCTAGAAACAGTACCATCTTTATCGCGTTACTAAACCCTTCATGGGTTGTAGTGGTACATGCTTTATTTTTTTTTTTACATGTATTATTTGTGTTATTCCTTACTTGCTTTAAATCCAGTCTGTTATTTATTTATTTTAATACACTGATATTTCATATTATCATATAAATATAATATATTAGATAGGTAATAAATTAGATAGGCATGCTTTCGTAGTAAGTACTTCCCAACTAGAATATATAATTGTAGAGGTATTTTTAAACAATCTAATTATATTTTGTATCAATATTTTCTATAAATAGAGAGGCAATTGAGAATAAAAAGTGTGTCCGAGGTAGAGAAGACTTTCGTGTCAGCGCGCTTCTGGCTCAAAGCCATCTCACACCAAGTTACCCCCGCGTTTGTTCGATACCCGCTCACTAGGACGAAAACTTGCAGTATCCCTCTCCTTAGTGTTGAGTGTCTCAGAGTCTGCAATGATTGCTGTGAAGGAATTCTTCGCTTCTAAGGTTTTAAACAGATCTATTTTTCTTTCGAAACTATATTGTATATAAAAGAAGAAAAAAAAACTATTACGAAACTGTATGTTTAATATGTAAGCTTCGATCTTCTCAAACACGTTTGCTGTTTGAAGTTACTGTGCACTTAACTCGTTATCGATAACTTTGTTACCGAAGAAAGTTAAGAACGTTACTCTCACCTTCCTCTTGTTTTACAAAATTCTTCGTTAATACGTTTATATCTATTAGTATAATTTATTTTGTGAAATAACATTCAGTGGTTGCCATTTTCTTTTCTTAAATAAATATTAAGCAGTAATATCTTATAAAAAATTAAATACTATTTGGTTATTAAAAATTACATAATAAAATATATCTTTCAGAAGCATTTATAAAAATAGCCAAACACATTAGGAACATTCTATCAAAAATGAGTAGATTTATTGATAAAATACAATTTCTATTGAAGTTCAAAAGGAAACTAAACTTTAAAGATATTAAACCTGTCGGGAATATTTTATTTATTCTTAAATTTGTATATTTTTACTTATAATTAAATGGTCTATTTTATCACACTTTAATGACGATATGCAACATTGCTTGTTTTTTCTTACTAAAATTTCGTAGTTCAAATGTTAATTTAATAAGCCCAACTGTTATGCATTATATTTTAAAATATTATATAAATGTCCAAATGCAATGAATGCAAGTGCATATTACATAATTAATTGATCTGTAGACATATTATATTCTGACAAAATATTTGAGAAATAAAACACGATCATCATTACTTTGTTTTGATTTTACATTTTATGTTTCAATAAACATATTCCGGACTTTAGTTTTTTATTCTGTTTTTGTTTTATTTTAATATACCACTACATAAAATATTTAAAAAGTGTTCATTGTTTTAATTTGAAATGGAGACCGGTCAGTAAGTAGCGTCGTATCTGAAATATTTTAATTAAAATGGATAAATCAAGAAAGGTTATATTGGGATAACATCTTGTAAATGTTTCCAAGTTACTTATTAAACCTAAATGCAGGGTTATATGTAAGATTCCATAAACGTAGAGCTACAAACAAAGAGGAAGTCAGAAGGCATAGAGACTCGTTTATAAATTCTATCATGTCAACCCGAAAAGTTTTGGTTGTTTTCGTAATTATTCCTGTCAGTTACGGAAGCCAGTTGGATTCCTGTTCAAGATTAAGTAATAAAGTTTATGGGGGTCCAAGTTGATCAGTATAATTGTGCCGTATCGTGGTTTTAATTTAGCGCCTGATTTCCATGACAAGGGACTTTGTGTCCAAGCTAAGTTCGAGGAGGAAGGGAAAATAATAATTATAGTTGATTTAAAAATGATATAAAATGTTTAACTAATATTTTTAGAGGTATTTAAGCTAGTTGACAATTTAAGCTCAAGACTCTATCAACTCTTAATATTTCGTTGATATCACTATTTTTCCTTTTAAATTGATTTAATCGAGTCCAAATTTTACTATGACGTTCTGGATCTGAAATTTTGAATTTAGGTACATAACTAAAAATTACACTTCTTTATTTTCTATACAAGAAGGAACCCATTTTCAATATAATTAATATTGTGCAGATCGTTTCAATGTTCTTGTGGTGGTTTATATTTAGTTTTTAATCCCACCAAATTCACTATAAATGAACATGTCAACTAAAAAAATTGTTGGCCATTGGGATAAATATTTTTTCATATCATAGATTTTTCAATGTCAAACTAAAAGAATGTTACGAAATGAGAATTATTACGCAATGGAGCGACCTAGTATCGAATTTTACGTTAGGTTAATTAATTTCAAGCTTGGTACCAATTAATTTATTTTTTAATTTTTTTTTTTTTTTAAGATAATCTTTATCCTTCATTCAACGTAATTACATGTTTATTCTGTATCATCTTTTTAGGCAGCGGATTCCACGGTTACCATTTTTTCTAACAAATACATGAATACAGCTAAAAGAATTTAATAAAGTGAATAATTAATTGTAATGTATATTTATTGAGATATAATAATAAATAGGAAATTAGAGATGAATATGTGAAGGACGTGTTACCAACTAAAAAAAGGCAAGGATAATTCATTTGGTTAAATACTATAGATAATTAAATTGGTTGAATATTGATAAACAATAAATAAATCATTTTAGTGGGCAAATAATGATAGTTATCCTCATTGGTTCAAAATTGATGATCATTATGATTATAAACAATGGATTAATGTTAATAAAATCATCCTAAATAATTTTAATTATTAAAATAATGATGACTTTTTTTATTAAATAGTTCAGGTAGTTGTTGAAAATATCAATTTCTTAGTTCCAACTCATTCCAACAGATGGCGTCTGCTGCTCAATAAATCCTTGTCTTGCTGATTTAGTATGGAAGCCGGTTTGCAGGCGTTTTTCTTTCCTTGCTTTCGTTGTAGTTAAAAAGCTAAATGCAATAAAACTACTAAACACAGAGAGATAATAGATTGTTTATTCTTTTAATTGGATAAATCATTATGTACGAACTATGCTGTGTGTTTGCAGAATTCAAAAATATTCTTATTTGATTTTGATGATTGCAAGGTATCGGTCGTACTCGTCTCTTATTGTCTGATATTAATAAGTAAAAGTTAATGCACTTCGGCCTCCTTAATTTTGCACGACTAGGCATTTTGACACCCATAAACAGTTTATTTCAATTATCCTTACTTAGAAATATAAAAACAAATAAATTAAATAAATCAGCTTTGATATTAATTTATAAAAAATAATTATATAATTCACAAAAAATGTACACATTTTTGACCAAATTTTCTCTTCAATGCATAATATTATTGTCAATAAAATGAATGATTTGAACTAATCTAAACTGCAATTAAGTATCACTATCTACAAAAATAATTGTTTTCCAAAAATTATGATATCAACTTTTAATTCCACTTCATTAAGCTGATACTTCTTCATAAACTTGGTCTTCACTAACTCCTTATCATACTTTGAGTTGAGTGAAGCTAAACTTTTTGAACTATATTATCAGTTTGACAATGAATTAATTAATATTCTTAATCGTGCCAGCATTGACATTAAGAAATGATATTTATTTCGGACTTCATTATCTATAATAAGGTTATAAAACTGTTGACATTTGAAGGAGAAAGGAACGGTGAAAGGAGAAATCACCATATTTAGAATTTATTTTAACTAATATCTTGTTCTATCTTTAATGAGCATCATTATATACTACTTAATTGGCCTCCAATTTGAGTGGTAATAGACAATTTTGTTTTTTATGATTCCCATGATAATGTTTTTCTAAAATAAATCACGTGTTTGTGACATTTTTATTCGTTAAGTTGGTCTGGAACATTATAGCATCGGACTTATTCGAAGCACAAATCATGGAAACTGTTCATGTGAAAAAGGCGTTTCTAAGAGACTAGCTTTTGGTGCATTTAACCGACAACAATTGTGAAGTGTCTGCAAAATCTTCTGTTTTTCGTTCCTGAGTTATCTAACTTCCTTAAAATATTGTCAAAATCATGGGCAATGTATTTTTTGAAAACATTATCTAGGGGACTGTTTGACGTCCATATGTCTATTATCATTCATAAGAACTTAAGTTAATTTTTTTTTTTGAGACAAGATGCCATTCCCCACATCTCTTCAACTGTGTTCTTGAAAAGGTTGTGGGAGAATGGCGCAAAGGACTGACCAACTTGGGTGTTCAGAGTGCTGTCTCCCTGGGTCATAGAAATCAAGGATTGGTTGTAGACTGCCTGGCCTTTGCAGACAACATGGCATTGATTGCTGATTCTGTTGAAATGGCAACAAAGCAGGTAAATTGCCTCAGAAAACAGGCAGCAAAAGTTGGGCTTCAAGTGTCGCTGGAGAAAACATATTTCTTCACCAATATGAAAGAACCTAACAGAGAGATGTTACTAGAGCAGGGAAGCATCAAGAGGACTGAGAAATTTAAGTGTCTTGGCGAATGGAATGAACCCTACTTATCAGAAACAGCCTTATCATGAGCATTATCCATATTAGCATTATCCATGAGAGTCAACAAGTTGGAACTAGCTTAGCGACTGCCGAAAAACACCTATAACAAGAAATGCCTGTCACGCAACCTGAAACTTAAGCACTACACGTCAGTCATACGACCAGAAGTCCTGTATGCCATGGAGTGTCCTTCCTTGAACCGAAGAGGTCTGGTGGAGAAATTGGAAGTTAGAGAAAGGAGAATCCTCAGGAAGATCCTAGGTCCGGTAAAGGAAGATGGAGATTTTTGAAGGCGACATAACTCTGAGCTCTACGAACATATTGATAGGCTCTCTGACTATGCAAGGAAAAGAAGGGTAGCTTTCTATGGTCATGTTGCAAGATTGCCTCCAAACCGAGTGACCAACAGTCTGTTCACTTTCTGGCAAAATAAGAAGGTTCGTACCACTAGGTTGACAGAAACCGAAAAGGACATTGAAGAACTGAAAATAAAAGATCTCCGAAACAGACAGTCTGTGAGACGCACCCTGTAAGAAGCCCAGAATTTCAGAAAAAGCCACGAAGGAGGGGTACCCCCTGAACGGAGGAGAGAAAGGAGTTACACCGGCAGAAGATGCGGCAATACTGGCCAAAGATCAAAGCCCAACAGTTGAACAAGCGTGGTCCAAAGTAGAAGAAGAAAGAACGATTCGAAGAAGAGTTCTAAACTAGAAAGAAGAAGAAGACAGAAGCTTAAGCTCAAAAGAGACCTAAAATAACATAAAACATAAGAGATACAAGACATTAGCGGAGAAATTGAAACAAAGAAGCCTTTAGACACTAAACTAAAATACAGTACCTATAAATATTAAAAAGAATGGATGCATTTGGGCCTTGCAACTGGTGAGATGTTTCCTCAGGTTAGTTGCTCCATAAAAAAATATATGGTTTATTCGTTTTTTTCCTTTGCTATTTATTATTCACTTTCTGCCCCGAAGATGCTTGAATGGACGATATATTGACAGGTATTTTTGATTCTTGTTCTTAGTTTAGAGACTTAAGGCTTCTGGGTTAAAATTGATCAACAAATGTCTTTTAAAAGTGGAATTTTAAAAAGAGAACATCTGAAGGATATAAAAATAAGTAAACTTTTTTTACTATTTGATCTTAATAAGTTAAAATCAAATCCATACATCGTTGAAACCGCATGATTTATTTTTCATTTTTTGATATTCGTGCCTTACTACACTACTGTTATTATATATAATAATGTTATCAGTATTTTGTATTAACATTAAGTTATTTTATGATAACATTTAAAAATTAGTATATTTTTAAATATTTATTTAAAACTGACTAGTAAATATAAGTTTACATTACCTCTATTTAAAGTTTAATAGATATTTGACATAATATTACCCTGTGTGTATAGATCTAATGTAGCGGATGTGATACGATAGAGCTTGCTGAAGGTTAGGAGACAAACGACTTGTACTGTTAGAAGGAGATGAAAAAAAAAGTCCAAGGTTATTCTTTGCATTTCTTAGTATAGCTTTGAAGGTCTTCTTAAACAATTATATAGTTATAACCTAATGGTTTAGAAATGTTTAATGTAATTAAACATTTAATGTAATTCAAGAGATGTGAGGTACAAGGATATTATTTTTTTTATGAATGAATAAGGAAATAACGAGGGGTAAGACTGATTTTCTAAGACATGATTTTTTTGCTTAGAATTAAGAAATAATTGCTTTCAGCAAAAAAAAAATTATATTCTTTACTGATATATATCGATATTGAAGATATATAATCCAATTATATATTTTCGAGAATGTGCCGATTATATTTTCCTTTTTGGATTTGTTATATATTAAGAAATATGTACAAGGACATTAAAAAAAAAAGTTAAATTCTTGTAGAGTTTAGAATCGATATTTTTTTATGAAGTTTGTTACATTTTTTAACCTTTAAGTTGTTTGTTCATTCATTTAATGTCACTTTATGCTGCTATGGCTAATCAGACAATGCTATATTGGGAGTCCTAAATTTTGCCTCTCCAGGTTTTATTAGGATAGGGATTTTTAACGAGTACCTGACATCGTACAGGCTCGGGACCTCCCGTTTAACGTCTCTTCCGAAGGACGGCTTACCCAAGGATTTTTTACTCCCTTTAAAAAATCCTAGGGCCACCTGCCCAGCTACGAACTCGCGATCTTGGGGTTAGTGGTTTGTTATGCTAACCGCCAGACAGGTCGTGTCGGTTCTATGCTTCCGAACTCCCGTACAAGAACTACCGAACAAACTCAAATTCGTTAGATCATTCTAATCCCGATCATCTCACATATGCCTCGATCTACCCCCTTCGATTTTTACCTGTCGTCTCAATGCTTATTAGCATATTTGGCATTCGTTCGTTATTAAGGCGAATAACTTTACAACACCATCTCATCCCTTATGACACTATCTCTTCAATTATATTAACCGGATGCATGTTCTGCAATTCCACGTTGTGTAATCTCTTGAATTCTCCACATTCTTATACATATTCTATGAAATACCTTATTTTCAAATACCCTTAATGTACAGTTCAAAGCACGATATTTTTATAAATTCTAGTTTGTAAATTTAGGGGCAACAGGCGCGTGCCTAAGTCATGTCTAGACCGAAAAATAACAAACAAGCATTTTCGAGCGCTTATTTCCTCTGGAATATCGTTTTCTCTTGATATAATAGACTCCAAGTAAACTCTTAAACTTCTCTACATGTTCAAACTAATTTCTTCCTACAATAATATCACCACCGTTTCTATTACTAGCCAAATATCCGAATTTACTTCGAGCCCTATTGTTGCTTCCCCATTTTGATATCATTAGGGTAGACAAATAAAACTTGTAAGGCATTTTGAGGCCACATTTTTCAAGGCAATGTGAGGCGATGGAGGAAGATAAAAGGATGAAAATACCTTTTTGCATTCAGATTTTCCTGTTGGCTTCTATTGCATGAGAATCTCCCTCAATCTGCATGATATTCTTTAATTGAACTGAGTCTGAGGCAATCATCAGTCCAATTTGTCACCGTTAGCAGCCCATTCAAAAGAGTTCGGACAATTTAGGAATAAAGCGAACGTAATTGAGTAGCTTAAGTAATTAATTGGTTGGATGATTTCAAGCAGGTTGGACACTGACAATTTAATTGTTAGGAATATTAAGGTGTCGAAGTATTTCTAACGTTTCACTTATGACTTATTTCACATTAATCGAACTAACTTCCATTGGTTTTTTTTTGTTTTTTTAAATTTTATATGAAATAAAACTATTATTACCTGCATACAGCAGCATCACAATACTTTTACAAACACACGAAAGCATCAGTACCATAAAGATTTAAAACTACTACCTATAATACATTTATTTCCTATGATGTTTTATAAATCATAGTTCATAGCATTGCTCAACCATTTTAATTATGAAAATTCAATTCTTATTTCAGGGCAAATGGAAAGACCATAAAATAAAAAAATATTGAAACGAATAAACATTCATGGAAGATTGGAAAGATATTTGTTTCCGTGATCGCTAGTTCGGTTTAATGAATCCAATTTTTTTCGTTTGATTTAACTTTTTTTTCTATCGGCCCACTGACTTTTTCAGAAGTAATAGGATACAAAAATCTGTTTTTAGAGGTCGAATGACTGTTTTTCTGTTATTCTTCAAATTACTCAGATTTCGATATATATATATATATATATATATATATATATATATATATATGTGTATATGTGTATATATGTATATGTATATATATAGATATATACAAATATATAAAGTTCCTAGTGTCTTGTTGATATGTATTGCTTGTTGGAGCGGAGACAACCCGGAGGGAATAACCCCCAACCTTTACGTTGCCTCGACCTTTCCATGCTAATGCAAATATGTCCATTATAAATATTCACACTTAACGCAATATTATTGTAAATTCGCGTGACTCCCTACCTACACCAATCTAATAAAAAACGTATCCCTCAATCAGTGAATATTCCTACTAAACAAAAAATAATATAAAATAAATAAAGCAACAAAATCTGTCTATTTTTTAAGAATTAATGGTAGCAAAGACAAAAAAAAAAAAACCTGTACCACTACAACCCATAAAGGGTCTGGGGTTCAGCACATGGTAGAGACTGTACTGTTTCATGGACAACGGTTCTGCAAGGAGGTGACTTGTCCAAGGTCACGCTCAACCGCCAGATTTTCCCCCCTTATTTTGGGTACCCTATTTTTATAATATTTTATAGAGGCTGGGTGGGCGCCAGGAGGGTCCTAGATCCTATATGATCCATCTCCCGCTGCAAACAGACTAAATAAAAATCATGCCCTGCAGCGGGAATTGAACCAGGATTTCCGGCATGGCAACTCAGTACTCTACCACTGAGCCACTCCGCTCCCACATAACACACGCATATAGCAAAGACACGCACATAACAATTATTTAAAGTGAGTTGATTTTATTTTATGTTTTGGACTGGAGGATGACTTGACCCTTATATCCATTGAACTTCGCTCATTAAACCTTTTAACTGATTATGTTTTTGGAATGAGAAGATAAATATTACAACTGAAATTTCATGAATCCCAAAGTTTCTATTTCAGGCTTGGTTATAGTTGAGATCAAAGTTGATTCTCTTTGGCTGGCCATTCATAGTTTTAAATAAGTTTCTAGTTCAATATTTTTTCTATTTATTATTCTCTCAATAATTTCTTCCTATGTCGTAATTTAAATTAAAGGGCTAAGTTGAACGATTGCCTAGTTGGAACGATAATGGGTTTTAATGCCATTAATAGGATAAAGAGACTTCAAAGGGTGTATGACGATTTAATTTTGTCATCGAGTCTCGGCTAAGCAGTTAATCTACTGCCTGAGAAGAATGTATGGATGCTTGTAATTTTATTTATGCAATTGTATTTCACTCTAAAATTATTATATCGAACAGAATTGTATATTATAGTGTTATTCTGGAGTTTTTGGACATTAGTTTTAATGTATATCAATGTGTATCCTTTAGACAGCCATGATAGATTCATGATTTATATTGACATATAGACAATATAAATGCAACATTCCTCCACGGTCCAGCGATAGGAAACATGATCTCGCCTTTCCGACATTTATACCTGTTCACACAGAACCCAAACATTTGCCCGTTCCGTTCTTGCTCGGTCCATCTTCATTTGGAACTCAATCCCACCTAATTTCCACCATTCTTCTTCTCAATCTTCATACCATTGAAACCCATGTTGTTTTAACATCTCCTTTCCCAAATAGATTCTATCAATGAAAGTAATATTATTTATCACAAGTTAATAATGCCTTTTATTGCTTAGTCCCTTTTCTGATTACTACTTTAAATTTTATGTTTTTATTTGTTGTTAATTTATTTGTCGTTCTCTTTAGTTACTTAGTGTTTTTTACGAAATATACTTATTTTTTGTTTGTATTTACACTTTTGACAGTGTTGTTGATACTGTATTTTTATTTTGGCCAGATGTATATTCTGTTTTTTTTCTATTCATATTCTTTATTATAAAGGGACCTAGTCTCTTCTATTCTACATGATTATGCAAAAATGGATTTATTCGGCTCGAAACAAATTAAGTATATTTTTCTACAATGTCACTAGTTTATAGGCAGTAAACATTGGCCATTTTGTAAACTTTTATTAATATAATTGCCATTTATATAAATAATATAAATCATCATGGTTTATATATGTCTTTATCATTATTTACTATGGATTTCGTTAATTTTTCCAATCGGTAAATTAACCGGTTCAAGTTCACCTGACACAGAGCTGATGACCTACTAATGCCTCAAAATACCTGAATTCAATTTTTAGAAAAGTGTTTCTATGAATAGAGTGATCGTCGGCTAGTTGAGTGACAGAGCAAACACAGGCAGCACTTACCGTTAGTGTATCCCGTCGCTTCATCTTAACTGGATTCTACTGCCCTACCTCACTTTTACTACTTTTAAACTCTTTAATAAAAAAAGTTGTATAAACTATTATATATTATGTCTATATATATATATATATGTGTGTGTGTGTATAATATATATAATAAACATACATCATCCCAATAAATGTGTGGTCTTCCAGTGGCCTCCGCAGGTAGATATTATTCTTACATTATAGAACATAAAATTAAAATTTCTGAGTTCAAGAGAATTTTCTGCATTATGTATATTTTATAGCTGAATTGATTTTATACATAATTTACTATGAATGTATTTATTCTAAAAGACTTTATTTAGTAAGAAAATGAGAATTTGCCTGCAAAAAATTGATTATTCCGCATTTATAGAAATTAAAGTCATACCTTATAAGGCTAGCACTTCTGGATATGGTCAAAAAGAAGCAACATACCATTTTGATAAATATAGTAATCAAGTACAGACGTATAATATCAATTCCAAACATTAAAAATCTTTCGTAGATCAGTGACATCATGGATAGTAACACATATTGATATTTTTTACTTAATGTTTCGGATTATAATAGTTAGAAACAGTTCTTGTTTTGTATGTTATGACAACGTTAGGGAAAAACATGGACTCACTAGGGCAACAAGTTTTAAGTTGAGAAGCTCTCAGTAAACACCTGACTTCAGAGGTTTTCTTTATAATTTGAAAAAATAACCAAATCCTTTTTGTTTTTAAACTAAAACATTTAATACCCTAAATATTCAATTGATCACCAAAATTTCGAGATGAATAGTAATGCGTCTTCTTCCCCCGCTGAGGCCAACTGAGGACCACGTGCCAATTTCAATTCTTCCCACTTGGCTGTCCACTCTTCCGTCCCTTCCAATATTCCTTCATCCTTTCACTATGGTGTTTCTTTCTGTCTTCAGACCATCTCACCCCAGGTTTTTTTTTCACTCTTCCCTGGAATCCCTCCATATTCAAGATCTTCTTTCTAAAAATCTTTCTGTCTATAGTGTCGTGTGCTCTTGTATTGTTTCTTTCCAAATCCTCCTTCACCTCTCGAATCCAGCTAGTTGTTGACTTGAATAGTATTGCTTATTTAACAACAATTAGCCCATGCGTTTAATCTCCATTTACATTATAATTACTAATCATTAATAATATATATCTTTGGCATATTGGCTTAAGTGGCTTAACAATTATATTTTACAAATTTATAAAATCTTTTAAAAGAAATGTTTTCAGTTTTGCCTCATCACTAGGGTTTTTTACGTTTTTGTTCAACTCGTTTATGCTTTTTAACATTATAATTACAGAGATTATCAGTAATATTTTTTTAATCCCCTTTATTTTCCTGTGAGATTTCAGAACTCAGTTTTATAAAACAATGTAAGGCTACAAAATTGGCTTCACTGTTTTCATTGAAACCTTTTCTTGGTTACGTTATTCTCGCCTGGTTTCTTATTTATTTGCTTCAGGAATCGAACAAAATAAGTTTTTTATAATTTCAAAAATGTTTTAAATTCTCATTTTCTGCAAATGATCTTCATAGATTTTAAAGTTCTTGTTTAAAAAATATATATTTTTTTAAAGTGAAGTATGAAAAACATATACAAATAAAAAAAACGCTTTCAGTGAAGCAAACCAAACATAAAATTTTAAGAAAACGCAATCAGTCCGTTCTTGCCGTTCTTTTTATTTCATAAACAAGTGTTTAATAAAAAAGTATAACTTTTGGGACTTGCTGTAGTTAATTTTCTTCTTAATCACCGCAGTTTAATTAGTCCTTTTTAACTCTGCATGAATCAACACTAATTAAACATTTCTACAGCTGTTGGAAAGCTGAATTTTGTATCTCTGATTCATACTTATAAACAACTTTTATATTTTATCTCTCTTTAAGGAGAAAAAGTAATGCAAAATTAGGAAAAATAAATCCAAAAGCAATTTATTTGATTTATTTTGATCTGATTCATTTATTGAGGTCTGCTCTGTCCCATATTTTCGAGCACTGAATCACTTTCATTCAAGCTTCGTGTGATTCGGAGGAATTATGTTGAAGTTCGGTGAGAAAAAAAGATATGGAGAGAGAAATAATTATATTTTAATCGATTGTATCATTATTTTTGTTTTAATAAAAGTAAGTCTTGTTTATGCTGTAGGGTAACCAAAGGTATCAAACTAGTTTTAAATTGTTTGTAGGGTTCTCTTCAATATAGACGATAAATGACGACAATTATTTGAAAAAGTCAATCAGTTCATATAATATTTTTGAATCCTTCTTAATTTTAAATATATATCTTAATATTTGTAAATACTCAGACCTAATTTGAGTTGATAATAACTGTCACAAATTAGCTTAAACTAATCTATATGGCTTGACCAAGTTCGTGTAATAATATATTTTCGGGAAGCTGCTACATTATTCATTTTTGGCAGATTTAATTCAACCTGTAAGATTTTACCTACTGATGTCGACACGTATTTCAATCCAGGTCTATTTTTATTTTATTTTTTGTTTACAAACAATGAATATAGAAATTCCTTCAGATTGTTTTAATGAGAACTGCCTTAAATGTTAATTTTCAATTTAATTATAAAAAATTCCAATTTGTGAATATTTTAATAATATATTTCTATTTTCGTAAGGCATCGGTAGTGGGAAAGGTTTTACGTATAATAAACAATTGAAAATATTTCGGGAAACAGCTGAGGCACTTGAAGCCATGCGGACACCAAAATTAATTGAATAAAAAAACTGAAGTTCAAAGTTTTCTTTATGTGCTATCCCTCCCTAAGTTTTATAGTGTTAATTATAATTTTCTTTTTATTATAATTTTTAAAATTATAATTATATTTTATTAATAATTGTTTCAGGTATATTATCGCTTTTATTGTTCAAGTTCTACCTGAAAAAGAGGTAAAAAGTAATTATTTAATCCTGGGATAAAGGGTAAAATTAAATATTGAATAACTCTTACGCCATAACTTTTCATGTAATTGTCTTTTAGTATCACAGACACAATTAAGGTTTATTTTTAAGGATACAAGTCTTATATGCATTTATTAACCAGGTGAACCACGCCATATGTTTCTTGAATTTGTAAATAATAAGGAATATGAATATATATACGCGATCATGTTTTATTAGTTTCCGTGGTGTTAGCGGTATAGTTAATTGTATACTAACGAGTGCCATAAAAGCTATTAGTGGAGGGATGTAACGATAGGGTCATAAATTCAAAAGGAACTAGTAAAATGGCTATATTGAAGAGCCATCCAACTGTTACCGGGCTATAAAAGAAAATTTCGTAATTGTCTGACAGCTTTGAGAGTGGCCTCTGATAAGGAGAAAGGTTCTGTTATTGCTATCCATCGAAAACCTATGGTTTATTGTTCCTTATTAGAATAACGATATTTCTTTTATAAATAGTCAACTTACATATTTTCTTTTTAATTTTTATTTTTTAAAGGGGGGGCTGGATTGATAAAATTATAGTGCAAACTATAGTTGTGTTCAAATATTATTTTTATCTTGGAATGTAACATTAATGAGGGTAACTTATCATATTTTCAGATGTTCAAGTAAATTTTGAGAAAGTTAAATTTAAAGAGTGTAGATTTTCCTTACGTAATCCGAGGTTCTTGATGAACACAAAATGTTTAGGAAAACGTAATTAAGAGACAACATTCAATGTTATAAAAATAAGCTTAATCTTCTTTTGTTGAGAATTTCTTTCTGTTTTTTTAAATCCTTTAATTACCAAAATAGCAAATTAATATTCACATTGAAATATCCCCCTTTTCTTCTCCCGCTTTGGATTTTATCTTTCCCCCTCCTCCCCTAAAAGTATAGCATTGTAGTAGCATTATTTATACAATAAATAATATGTGTAATCCATACATCAGGTTTAGTTTAGATTAAATAAGACTAAATATCTGAAATTGAAAATTATATCTAATTTCCATTTGGAATTAGTCTAATTTCCATTTCTGTGTCCAGAAATAGAAAACAATGCTGGTTGGCCTTATAAGAAACTTATAAGCGTAATACTTATAAGAAATTTTCTTGAAGATTTTTATTTTAATAATGAAAATTGTTAATAATGTTGTTGTTCATTTTTTACACTTGGCTACGAAAAAAAAAATTGATAATTTTAGTTTTATAAGTAAATCGCACTTCATAAGTTCAGTATAAAAATATATATATAATATCCCTAAATTATTATTCTAGTTCTTAAATATTTAAATAAGCATTTTTAAAATACAAAATATTATATACTTTATATTCTGAGTAATTTATTAATTTTTAAATATTAAATAAAAAAAGGATACATTATGAAAATTATTTTAAAATCTATAATTATTTGCATGATTAAGTATATAGGATTAGCTCCTTAGCACCTTTGAAGTCATTTACAGATTTTTTGAGAAATGAAATTCAATATGTCTTTTTTCCATCAAGAAACGACATTAATGACGATTAATTAAATAAAAAAAGCGAAAACAATTACGTCTCAGATTTTTTATGTCTAAGGTTTGCTCTGAATTCCTGCTCCGTGGTGTAATTAACAGATATTAGGTATAGTCAAGTTGCATGAGAACGATCCTCTATAATTACATAACGTGACGATAATGAGAGTATTGGAAATAGTTGATCTCGTTTGACTTCTTGGGGAAGGTTGTGGATGACAAAAACTCAAAATGATCGCTGCGTGATAAATCTGTGATGGAAAGTAATTTAAACGAATTAAAGGTAAATTAACCGGTTTATGTTAATCGCTGAAGGAAAGACAATTATATATAATTTGTTTGTAGGGAAATACTTTCTTTCGATATCTTTTTTGTTTTCGGTCCTTACTCAAATATGCTACTGTCATTGTTATAAGATTACGATTTTTGTTTAAACCTTATACTAAATATATTTAATTTATAATACATTCATTTAGAGGGGTAGCTCAGTGGTAGAATGTGTTTCTGTGACGAGGTCCTGAGTTCAAATCCATCTCTGGCAATTAAATTATTTAAGCTGTTAACAGCAGCGGATGAACTCTGTGGGATCTATTGATCCCCCTAGGACTCATCGATTTTCCTATTAATTGAGTACTCTTAATTATGGGAAAACCTAGCGTGATCTCGGACAAATTATCTCCCTGCACAACCGTTTTCCTAGAAACAATACAATTCTATCATATACTGAATCCTAAGACTCTTCATGGGAGGTAGTGTTGCAGGTATTATTCATTTTATATATCTCCTAGAATAGAGGCTTCATGCTGGGCCGGTTTTACCTTATGTGCGGGGCACACGGCGCAGGGTCTCGAGAAACCTCCAGAGAGGCGGTCTTAGGCTTAGGCGGAATATATTAATTAGTTTCATAGGCAAATTCACCTCCTTAGGGGATTTGCCGTTTTTCGTAACATCTTGTATAACTGTAAGTGTTTAATTTTAATAGCGGGCCTATTAGAGGGCGCACACAGGGGTATTTGACACCAAAAGTCGATCTAAATTATTTTTATGTAAGTTTTGATGCTATTTCATAGCTTTAGTATAATAGAGGTTCGAACTATTAAAAAGGAATAAAAGAAACTATGAAAAACTTTAAACACAACCTTTTTATATTACGTTAAAAAAAAAACTTCAAAATAGGTACATAATAATAGTGTGACAGTACAATGTTAATAAATAATATTAATTTGAGAAATCATCCCATCCTTCTTCATCAGAAGTCATTTCATCTTCTGTGTTGTCTTCAAATTGGGTACATATTTCAATGGGTACATATAATACATATAAATTGGGTACATATACATTGGGTGCAACATTTCAATGGTTTCTTGCTTAAAAGACTTTGACATTTTTAGGAGTCTGGGCCTTATGCAGCTCAAATATGGATCAGATGTTAATAAGCTTTTATTCACAACATCCATATTGCATGGAATGCGACAAAATTTTCTGGAATATCTTTCCCAGTATTGCTGGAAATTTTCGTTCCTTGCTTTTGCTGCTTTCTCTGACAAATTGGTAGAAGAGCATGATCAATAATAATTGGGCCATGTATATTTAAATAATAATAATAATAATTAGCCGTTTCATGACTGTAGGCAGCGAATTTTTTAGTATCTATTTTGTGGCCACTAGATATCACTTCTAAAATAGTCGCAAATCTATCAATAAGGTTTCTGTCAATACCTGTTATGTTGCAGATACCTTGATGTTAGCAAAGAGCCTCCTGCTGGTATTTCCATCATTATAGTTGGCAAAATTAGCTTTAGGCACATCCACTATTAGCCCAAGTCAAATCTTTAAATGATTTTTTAGGACGACCCAAATTAGATAAACATTTTTCTATAGGAATTTCAATAGTTCCTTGCTACCAATCATGGTATTTCTTAAAAAATACACTTTCTGTTCTCTTAGCAACCTGCAATTTGATTCCATATCCGATTTGAGTCTTAAAAACTTTTGCTGTTCCTCTGACAGTGTACGTTGTTTTACAATGTCTTCCTCGACTAATTCCAACTTCTGTGCAAAATCCATACCTATACAGTCTTTAGCCATCTTATAAACAGCATGTCGGGTCATGATCTTTAATCCAGAGGAGGCTATATTAAGTGAAATGTGTAAAAGAGTGAATAACCTCGTTTGGTTCTACAACTGACTTTTTGTTCATTTTTGATAAAACTGGGAAACAGCACTCTGACGTTAAAGAAAGTCAAAAATCGACCCCGGAAAAAGCCGGAAGTGTATCAAATTTACTAATTTATACATCTCTTATGAAAAAAATGTGCACAAAATCAATCATTCGACAAAAAATTATTAAAATAACATCGAAAGGCATCACAAGATTTATATTGTTATTTTCTGGTTCTACATACATGGCTATCTGATATCCATTTTACAAATCACCAATATTCACTTATTAACATACATTAAACCAATATGAAACACACAGATATTTCATTCATTCACTTGGTAACGGCACGTGCGGGTTGTAATACCTTCATAATACAACTAATTCCGCGGCAGGTACAGCTTTTTTCTCAGAAAAAATTATGACCTTACGTCCTATAAACATTTGGCTAAACGTAAGTAGAGGTAGGTTTCCGGAAACCTAACATTAACTTTAACATTTTTTCCTATTTTGATCGACTTTTGGTGTCAAATAGCACTGTGTGAGGCGCCTAGGTCACAATTGCACATGGGCGCGACTTGGGCTAGAGCCGGCGCTGGCTTCGTGTTTAATATTGAGGAATAAAATTCCTTTATGAAAAATTGTATTTTGATAGTTATGTAGCGTATTGGATTTGAATTAAATAACTTCCCTGCGTTATAGGTCAGCTTTATCCTGTTTGTAGTTGTCCCAGATTCCTCGCAACTCCATTTAATTCTACCTTGAATCCATTTTCCACTTCGGCAAGCTTTGGTCTTCCCGTTTTTCTTTTCTGTCTGCACCATCTTAGACTACTTGCTTTGATCCAGTTTGTTTAAAAAAAAAATCATCATAGAATAGAAGGTATGTTCTTGCTCCAATGATAACTACTGGTGTTAATAAGAGATTTATATAACTAGACAACGGTCTAATCGAGAAGTTTCCGGTTTGTTTATTAGTCTCCTTTCTAATAATTAATTTAGTTCTTCTATTAGTTTCTTTACTTAAGTTGTTTGTTATGTTTATAGAGTATTTATATATTTATAGTATCTCATATTCTATTTTCAGTATGTTTTTCAAATGTTTTTTAGTCATATTTTGAGTTGTACCATGTGTTAACCTTGAAGTTTTATGGGAATAATGACATAATTTAAAATCGAAAATGTTTCAAGATTTTAAAAATTCCCTGGAAGTGGAGTAGCTCCGTGGTAGAGCGCTGAGTTGCCGTACCGAAGGTCCTTGGTCCGATTCCCGTTCGCTGGCAGACTTTTTTTTAATCTTTTAACAGCCGGAGATGGATCCTATGGGATCTAAGACCTGGAGCTCACCCAGCCTCTATTAAGTGGGTACCCAAAATAAGGGGGATCTGGAAGTTGAGCGTGATCTAGGACATAACAGATGTCTAGAATACAGTACAGTCTCTACCAGATTTGAACCCTAGGCCCTTTATGGGTTTTAATGGTACAGGGTTTTTTTAATTGCCTATTGTATAAAAAAAAAGAATTTCAATACATCATTACAAAAGGAATGCTTTGCTTTACCAATACCCAATTTTTTTATTTGTTTAAATCGCATGGAACTTTCAGATGCCTCTATTGAAAAATTAATTGTTTGTTTTTTTTAGTTATGACGTTGCTTTGGAGCGATGTTTGTGTCATTTTTAGGCTCAATGTTATTTATTTAATCTTATATTTAGTTTTCATATTTTGCATTCTTATAGGCAATTGAAGTTGGTTTACTTAAGACTATTTTAAGCATATAGAAAATACAATAGCCTCAGCTTATCTTGCGTACCCCTGAACCCCTCGTTATCGGAGAGTGGTACTCAAGATCTGGAGTACTCCAATTGAAGCGACAGTTCCCAGACTTCCCCTCCCCAGCCAGAGGAGACCCGAAGATGTTGAACATCACTCTAGAAATGTCCCCGCGAGCGACGTATGAATATTTATACCACATCGCCTACCGCAGTCCTCAACGGCCCACTTCAAGCCTCTGTAGTGACAGGGCGAATTTTTCTCTTTTATGCCAGCTCATTTAATGTCGTTTGAATTTTTTCTGGGTTTTATTACGAGAGGCTAACAAATTAATTATTCATGTGCATTTGATTAATTTTCATTTATATTCAAGTTTAAAAAAAATATTGTTACCGAATTAAAAGAGACCGAGATTCGTATGAATTATTTAGTGAAAAAATAAAAATCTTCTTTGAATATTGTATTGAGGGAGAAAATCGTCTGAGTTTAAGGCAATGGATAGAGACTATGAAATGGAAGATGAAAAATATCTCTAATGTTGAATGGAATGAAATTTCCGTGGCTTGTACAAAATCTACTAACTGCAATAGTCAGTTGACCAAGGAAAAGCTATAGACTCTCTTGTCTGTTTTATCTTATATGCACATATAAGGTTGAAGGTGATCTCGGCCAAATCAATTTCCTGCACAACCGTTTGCTTAAAAAAGTGTAGACTCTCCCATAAACTGAACCAATCAGTTTTGATCATGATACATAATCAGGAAGGGTCGTTTAGGATGTAGGTCCATTTAAATGAGAAAATTAATACATGTAAGATGTGTTAAGCTTGTAATCGTCATATGGTGTGTAGTTATGGTACGATTACTTACACCTTACCATTCGATACGTTGGTCGAAAGTGCATGCGATCAGGTGTCGAACTGAAAGGAACGTGTCACAGAAAATACGGTAAGTACGGAATAGTGCCTCCATACTTAATAAAAAAAAAAGATCACGGCCAAATATGGTAGACGCTTCGGTTGTTATACAGCTTCAAACTGTTGCTTTAAAATCCATTTTGCAGTAGATTATATAAATTCGTACAGAATATATATTTTTTAAATCTTGATTATATTTGGTGCTAATTTAAAGTTTTCTCTTGATTGAGTTGGGAATTCACGGCTAAATGTTAAAAATAAATTAATGAAAAAGTTCTGTAAACAAGGCAAATCTTTTAAAATATATATGTTTACCACAATTACATTATTTAGATTATATTTAAGGTATACTTACAAATCTTACATTTTATAATATTTAAGTTTGATTCGACCAAAACTTAAATATTACATTATATATGATCTATCTTGCATTATTACCATTTACAAATTGTTTAAGTATACCTTTGTATAACACAAAATACTCTGTACAAAATCTAATGCTTAATTATACAAATTCATACTCTGTTACTTTGTACCGATTTTTATTACAAAATTTATCCTACTTAATCTGCTTTAAATATTATTTTTCTTCTTTATAGTCGATAAACATAAATAATAAGGGATGTCAAGCAAGGTTGAATAGAAAAAGCCGATGCCAGCTCAAGTGTGATTAATTTCGGGAGGGTCTTTGAAGGGAAAGAAGCTGCTTTTTTTAAAGCGATTATGCCGATATTTTTTTACTGATTTTTATCGTCAATATTAATATAATCATCGGAAAAGATTCATTTTTTTTTCAGTAGTGGAATTAGATAAATAAGTTTTTTTTGCTAAGCCAAAATTACGTTGTCTTGTTGAGGCATTCGTTTTCTTGCAATATAATGTTATCATTTTGTTGTATATGATGTCTCTATTTTGGAAATATGCTATCTATAATATATAGATAGTTGAAATCGTTAAAATACTTTTTAAGCAAAACTAACATTTTTAAATTTTTGACGGTTTTTCCATATTGGCCTCTTAGATCGCGTTGGAGAAAAAAGTAGTGACAATGAAAATTATATATTATTACATTTCCAATGGGTTAGCTGTCTTGTTTTTTTTCTTAATCTGTTCAAAAATAAATATTTTATTAATAAAAGTTTGTTATAAAATTTAAGTAAATTATAATTTCTGATCATCATGTAGTGACCAAAAAGAGAGATACACATATGTATATATAGAAAATTCCTCCATTATTTAATGTTTAATTTTATATTTCGTCTGCTAAAATTTATTCAGCTCTATTTCATTATTTGCATGTTTAAATCATTAAATACCAGTTCAATTTAAAAAATAAATAAATTCTTCCGCCAAAGCAATTTTTTTTATTGTGTAGACTCACACCGATTAAAGTTAGACCGTTGCTTAAATTATTTTTTCTCTCTTGTACCTTGGGATAGAAATGTGTAGATGATTGTGCAATGTGAAGTTCAGAAAATGTTCTGTTATTTTGATTTCTGGAACGTCGAAATCATATAATAATTAAATTGTTTATTTTTTTTTTTTAAATAGTAATAATTAAATCAAAATTAGGTTAACTGGTTTTCTCATTAAGTACCTTTCTCTTGGAACTAATGTTGTTTTTATTTTACTTTATGAGACTGTTTAACGACCCGTCATCAGTTCTTGCTTTAGTACGCTGTAATTAACTATTATGATCTTAACAGGATCTCATAAAAAAAGTAACGATAGAGTCATTGTACTCAAATATAGAAGTATTAAATAGAGAGACACTTGGCCAGGAACGACACGATAAAGACAAAATATTATGAATGTAAAATCAAGAACTGTCATTATTGCACCAAAAGGTTTGATATGTTCTGGATTACTAACTTCATAACCATCACTTAAAAAAGATGAAATAACTGCAAGAAAATTAAAATGGTTGAAAATGTATTGCAAGGAAATCAAATAAATATCTTGCTTGATGCCTAGCCTGTCTGAATGCTCAAGGAAATCACTTTGAACATTTAGTATGAATGTTAATGGTTTACATTTAATAAATAAAGTAGTTGGAACAAATAAAATAAGTTTTATTTATTTACTATGCCTAAATAATTCGTAACAATGGAATCTTTAGATGTGAATATCTCCTAAACAAACAGTTTGCGGACATACCTTCATAGGAAATTTTTTCTTGTTTTGAGGTCCATAGTTCAAATTTTCAGTTTGCCCATTTAACCCTGAAACATCCTGTATATTATATTATGTAATAATATATACTATATTATATATTATGTTCTATTACATTACGTTATACAAAATTTACGATGGGTGTCATAAAACTTTAGGAGAACATTACGAAAGCATTATCTGCAAAATAAATTAAAATGATGGTGCTTTCTCATAGTAAAATAATCGGCGTTGGTTTTGCTCTTTAAAGTTTGTACCTTAAATAAAGGTGGGGATTAGGCGGTTGAGCTTAATCTTGGACAAATCACCTCCCTCCACAACCTCCGTCCAAGAAACAGTGCCGTCTCGGCCACGTACTGAACCAAAGGCCCTCCAAGGGTTGTAGTGATACAGGTAATTATTTTCCTGTTCATACATCATAATTCATCATTAATAAGTATTTTAATAATATTTTAGCTTAAGGGCATTAGGATAGTCAATATAATTAATGAATTTTTGATTTTAATTTGAAATGAATGATCTCTTTAAACACTTTATTATAGCTCAATCTTCCGTGTCGTGAACTAATGAATTGGGAGTCATTTTTATTCTCAAAATGCTGAATTATCTCTTTACACCATCAAGCTTGAAAAAAAGGCTTATTTGCTACTAGTGGTGATTACATTTATAACCTATTATTAATAAACTATCTTCAACACATATAAACATTATAGAACATAGAGACCAATTGATTTCAGTTAGCACTCATGAGTGGGTAAGACTTATCCAGTTAACCCTTGTAGGATTGAGATTGCTGAAAGCTGAAGACATTGGTGGGAAGCCGTGAGCGAAGAACTATATCAGAACCGGTCTTTCCTATTTACTAATAGATGTAGCAATTATAATTAAGCTATAAAAACTTTGAGTGACAAATTTTACCATTCTACTATAAATTCTCCATACATCCATCAAATCCATAACAAAAATAAGAAACAATTATCTATAAAACCTTTGGAACTTACATTGGAAGTGTAAATGATTTCTTTCGTTTTGAAAAAACTACTTGCTTTTGGTATGTTTCTTGAGTATGCATAAGACATACGTATAAAGAAGAAAAACGTAAGCAAATAATGGAATTGCCCGTTGGGAAGGCGCATCATTATAGTATTCTCCAATTTCCCCGAAGTAGCATAAAGAAACTGACCTTGAGGATTTAGAATTCATGCCGAAGAAACTCTAATCTTAATCACTGTATATAACTCACAATCGTTATATTTCATTTTTTTGTCGTAATTTATAGAAGAAATATCTATACTGCTTCCCAGAAATAACCAGTGAACTTGTTAAACTCGAAGACCCATCAATAATGAGGAACTCGTGGTTAAAAGATTAATTTCGTACAAGACTTGTTTTAATACATTTAGATAGTAAAAATAAAAAAACGCTGATCATTTTCAAGAGCTATATGTCTTATATCTGAATTTTGATAACTTTTAAATATTTCTTGAAATATGGCTGGAATGGTATTACTGAGTTTCATTAGAGAAACTTATTATATTGATTATTTAGTATTATTTTTTAAAATCTAGTAACAAGAATTTTTAGAATATGAAATAAAATAAAAATCTATACCACGTATGTTCATGGATAAATACAATTTATAAGATATTGTTTTAAGCTGTCGGTCAAATTTTAAATCATCTAATTTTGTTTTACTCAAAGATGCGTATAGAAATTGCCCGGCACTTGAAATATCGAGAAATATATTCATGAATTCTTTCAAGTATTTTTGCTTCTTACTGATGTACCTGAAATTTAACAAGAGTTTTTTAGAAGAATAAAATCTGATAACATAGCAATAAGTTTTCCACCTAGCCAAACAGCGCTTTTTCTTGAATTTATATTAGTACATATCAGTATAGGAGGGCCGGAATAATATTTGCCTCCAGTAAGCTGAAGGGACTCACCAATGAATATTTTTTCATCCTTTGCCTTCTTTAAAACAATCCATTCCTACCGCTTTAGTCATCTCAGTTAGCCACACTCCCCAGGTTATTCATTGCTAGAAATGGTTCCAAGTTAGGAACCAGAATTACTACTTTTCATGTAAAGTATTTAGGATTTACCAAATATGGAAACCATCTAATTGTAGAAAAGCTGGCTGCTTTACAGCGACTTTTCGACTTTATTTCCTATCCAACTAAATCCGAATAATTCATATTATCGCTTACTACTTAACTTGTTTGTATGAATACTCATGTCTTGATATTCCGTCCAAACTATCAGGCGATTATATAATACCATTCAGGTATTAAATTCATGATTGCGCAAGGAATAATCAAACTATTAGACACAGGGTATGGGCAAGTTAATAACTCGTTGAACAAGAAGGGAAATCTATTGAATTAGAAGTGTGTGCATGCTGGAAGGTTGTCATGATTTGACCTTCTACACGCCAGTATCAATTTACGTTTTTTTTTGCTTTTTCTATTTTGGAGGTTAACCCATGGATTATATATTTTTGCTGCTTTCAACGTACTTTAGAAACTATGATTCAAGACCCAAGAAAATTAAAATTCTTATTCACATCGCATTTTCAAAACAAACACCTTAGTTTTAACTTAACGATTTATTTTTCAAAAGTATTTCAGTACTCGAACGGTTTGGACTGGTTGATTCGCCACCCCCGTCTGACCACTAATTAGTTTTAATACTATATAATTGAATAAAGTTTTTCGAACCATCAGTTTTTCAAAATATACACCTACTTTGCAAAGCTAGTCCTATTTCGAAGAGATGTATTTTTAGAGGCCAAAAATATACAATACCAGTTCTCAGTATATTTTCTGCTAACATCTTATTACTCAATATTTTTCATTTTTAATGACTTTTATTGTCTGTCCACTTATTTCATTTTTTTTGTTGGGTTTTTTTAACGAATGCAGGTGGTTAACATGTACTAATGTTGTGAAGTAAATCGAAATTCTACGTCTCGTCTTTTTCCTGAATCTGAAAAAAATAAAAATATAATAAAATCTTAAGATAAACAGTAAAAAACTAACTTATAAATTTATCATTTTGGAGGAATTTGAACTGAAGACTAGATATAAGTAAGGAAGAAAATAGTTGGGGGTGCAGTCAAATAAAAACACTAAATAAGTAACCACTTATTTAGTGTTTTTATTTGACTGGACCCCCAAATATTTTCTTCCTTACGTCTATCTTCCAGTCAACCATCCCCTCGCTTCTCATTAAGACTAGATAAAAACGTAGGAAAAAAAAATTTACTTGGCACTCGCATGTGGATATTTATATTTTTTTTTAATATTTAAAAAATTAAATTTAAAGTTTTTGAACTAGTATATATTCATTAATTTGAAAGTTGAAATCTAATTAACGAAATAAACTTTTATGAATATCTATAGTCGTAACTAAAAAGTAATTGTCGAAAATGCAACTGAGTATTTTTCAAAATGATAAGATTAATCTATTTATTTTATTTTTGTATTAATTGTTATAATTTTTAAATATTTTTATGTTGAAGAGAAAAGATTTGTCCAGGGCCGGGATTCGAACCCAGGTCTCCCTCATATCCGACGTGGTGCTCTGCCACCTAAGCTACCCTGGCTCGTACCTTGGCCGGACAACACCAAGAATTTGTTTGATTGTCTGACCGAGGTACGAGCCAGGCTAGCTCAGGTGGCAGAGCACCACGACGGATACGTGGGAGACACAGGTTCGAATCCCGGCCCTGGACATATCTTTTCTCTTCATAATAAAAATAATTGATAAGATTAATCGTTTTACATTTTTTCTATAATCTGACTAAACAATATTTTTTGGGATCTTAAAGAAAATTTATCATTGATTCTAAAATCTATACACATTCTATAAAATGTTTAATTGTGTGATGGAATTTTGTAACTTGAATTTAATTCAGGAAAACATGTTTTCCTTGAAAAGGCATTTAGGAAATCATATGACGCATATGGAATGAAACGAAAAGTGCAGTTGGTGGCTATCCAAGTAAATATCCTACCCTGTGTAATATATATAGTACACAGTATATAGTCTGCTCCCCTCTCAACCAGAATCTGTTTTCATAGGAAATCTGGAAGGTGCGGGTCTAGTCTAGGTGTCGCCGTCTCCTGAATCCTAAAGTGAGAATGTGGAATCCCTGCAGGAGTCCAGTGAAGTCATGCTTTGGCATTGGCCCAACTGTATTCGGCCAGTTACTAAGCAAAATATCATTTATTGAAATCAACTATCTGGATAGTGATTGGATTTTCAGTTTAAAAACCTTTTATTTTTTCCCGAGGTTTAGTACAAGATCAGCGCTAAAAAAGTATCACTAGATAATTGATGGGATAACAGCCCCTTTAGAAGTAACTTTGAGTGTCCTCTTTATCGTATATTTTTTTTCCTGTATGTCCTTCCTTTATTTTCTAGTTAATATCTTAATGTATATTTAGATTCAAGGCTACTAAATAAAGAGAAGCGATGTGAGCTCCGCACGCTTAGTATTTTGGAAACATTGTGCAGATGTGTAATAATTTGTATAAATCGAAAATGTATGTGCCATTTTAAAAAAATGTGTCACTTTCCCTCTCTCACGGCAACTAAAGTGACTCTTTTTTTTTATTTATTTTTTATAAAAAAAATTTCATTCTACCCTCAATTTTTTTAAGCCATTTCACTTAATCAGTGTTGCCACGGGATCATTAACTAATGTGGTGTAACTAATGGGATAAATCTGCGGACGAATGCTTTTATTTAGGAATTATATCCTAACTCGTTCAATGTTATAGAGTTATTCAGCACTAAACCACTGTTTGAAAGATAGATAGCTGTGGGACAGTAACTAACGTGACACAATTATGACATCAGCTTTACTCACCAAACCGCTGAGCACATGATATTTATGCTTCAGATATTTAGGGTACTCAGTATGTTTTTTAATTATAAAATATGCACTATTTATGGGGAAATAAGGTTACAAGGTGAGGGGCAGTGAAAGTTACAATTTTTTTTTTTTAATGACCCAAATTTTTTTGTTTATTTATAATCCTGGTATCAGTTTCGCAGGTTGTCGCTCCGAGTTAAGTCACGACAAAGCTCTAACTTTTCAATATTATGTATGAAAGAATGGTGTAATTGTGGGAAATGTTTATATTTTGGAAATGATTTCATCAAGACTGAAACGTTTAAATTAAGATTGAAAAGTTAAAACTTGTGGCTTAACTCGAAGTGACAACCTGCGGAACTGAAACCATTATCAGATTTAGCTTTATCAGTAGTACCCTTTACATATGTTTTTTTAAAAATCTTTGATGATATGAGTTGAAAAATAAAAAGGTAATCAACACCTAAGTTCATTGATATTAAATTATATTTTTTTAAAACTTTATTATAATTATTTTAATCCGTATTTAATGCTGAGAGTTATTCTATTTATTCGTAATTTATAACATTAGGCCTTCTAGTTAGTGATGATAAATCCTCTGCAGCAGGTAGTAGGAAACGAGGACAGACTTAGGAATGCAGTTGCGAAAGGTGTCTGGGATAGTCGCTCGTCCTAGTACCATACTAAGAATTCCTCATCTGCCATTTAACTTTTCTAAAAGTAGATTTAAATAAATAATTTATATTATATTGTCCAAGTTTTTTAAACTGAATATGTTAGTATTGATACATGACTTCACTTAAAATTCTTCACTACTTGCGTAGTCGGTCTTACCTGTATGCGTTCATCGGCTGTTCAGGCTTAGCTGAATCATGTCTTTCCTAGAATGTATTTTATTAAGTTGTTCCATTAAGGATTCTATTAGTCCATTAGTGCAAAACGGTTCTTCGTTTCGTCCTTAAGAAGGAATATAAAAAAATTATTGATTTTATTTTCATTAAATAGTTAACTAATTAGACATCGGCTTATAGGAGTTATGTCATCATCTATATTTCGAAATGTATATTGAAACTTTCATTTCTTGATGAAATGATTACCGAAATATATACATTTCCCATAATTACAATCTTTTAGTTTGAAAAAAAGATTATTGAACTCACTATTATTTATATTTTCGAGAATATTAAAAAGAAAACGAATGAAAGGTTTAACTTGTGACTTGAATCGAAGGGACAACCTGCGGAACTGATAATCTTATATATATTATGCAATAAAATTACACAAATTGTAAGTATATTAGGCCACCTTAATAATAATGACAACCTATCTTAATAATAATAAAAAAACAATATAAAATTACATGGCAGGCGAATATTCCACTCATTTCACTTTTTTTATTTTGTCGACTAAAAATCTCTTTTTCCCCAAATATATTTACGCTAGGTTTAGAGTTTATCAATTATTAGGTAAGAACCCTTAACCCTTAGTCCAAAGTAAGAAATGATGATTTTTGAATGTTAACTATAAAAAGTTATTCACCCTCATTTGAATTTGAAGCAATGAACTGTAATGAAATTTCTGAAAATATTACATAATATTAAACATTGTCGAGTAAGATGACGTGAATTGACCATATGTATATGAGTAAGATGGCATAGGTTGGCCATACGTATATGTATCAATAATATAACACAGATTGACTATGTGTATATGCATATGAGTAAGAAGCGTTGATCCATTCATATGATTATCCTCAAGAGAGGAATAAGATCACGCCCAATTCCTCCTAATGCTCTTCAAGATCTTGAAGGCACTCTTGTTGAAGAAGAACCTCCAGCAAAGAGACATTTCATTATTTAATCTCCTATAACAACACGGTTTTTATTTAATTTTTTGAAAATTACTTACAGTACTCGAATTTGAACTTAATTAGAAAATATTTCTATTCAGTTATGTATAAGAGAACCCAATTCAGTTTTATTTTTATTTTTGCAACCTTAAAATTACTATTTTCCCCGCTGTGCGCAAGCTCGAAACAACACCCATATGTTAGAATCAATGATGTAATATTTTAAAAACATGACTGCATTTATCTTTGTAAACTCGAAATATTTCCTGTTTATTGAGGGCGAGAAGGCACTGTATACAAGTTATAATCAGTATTTTTCAAAAATAATGTGAAATTATGGTTAGTTTATGCGTATAAAATGTTTTAATGAACAGATATTGCTCAATATTCAAGGGATAATATTTATGCTTACATGATCGTGATAATATTTAACATTTTATAAATTCAAAATGCGTCTTCTGAAAATTATTAAATTTTCATTAGATCTGATAGAAGGTAGCTTACATAAACCATGAAGATAGATTTCGGTCATTCTTTAGATATTCAAATCGTTCCAGGAGAAATATCTCAACCTTTTCTAACGTGAGTGATTCTTGGAATGAATGTTACCTGAGTCACAGCTGACTTTCCAAACACACCTTTCCTGTGAAGGCAACCGGCAGTCTCCGGTGGTCCTTCTGTAATATCTATGGTTGAATCAGTTCTATAACTATATGTTTATTAACATTAATATATATTAATTGAACTGTTAGTCGGAAAACATTTTCAGGCAACAGTCTGTATGAAAACCTATTTTTATTTTTTATGATAAGGAATATTCCTAAATATATTCCATGTTCTGATTATATTAATAATAAATATAAACATTTTTTAAAAAGATAAGAATTAATGGACTTAAAAACACAATAATTACGGCATATATTTATTTAAAGCATCAAGGTTATAAATAAATATTTTTAACAAAACTTAATATTAGTCAATGAAAACTACTACCCAGTATTGAACGCCTGCAAAGATTTTTTTAAAAAATTTATTCATTGAAATTTATAACTGTACTAGCGGGTCCTCGCGTTGCTGTGGCTGTTTTAATAGTTTAAAAAAATATTACGTTAAAATTTGAATGTAAATGAAACACTGAATGTATGAAAAAAAAACTAAATAGATCTTTGATTTTACATTTTATTCATCTTATATCTAAGTATAGTATATAATAAATAAAAAATAAACAAAATTCTTAACTCATAAAATACAAACATTAGTTTAATAAATGGTTTATTTTTATTATTATTATGCATTTTTTATTATTATTTTTATGGTTATGCAAATTCGGATTTACACTGCTAAGACATGCCCTTACAACCTATCAAAAATGCAGCAGGTTAAAAAAAAAAATTTATTTTGCAAAAAAATGTCACGGCCATTAATCGAAATAAAACATAGCCAGTATTTTAAATTGGACAATGTTACATATCTATGCGAAATTTTAGTAAAATCAGTCCAGTAGTTTGGGAGATTAGCCCGGAAAAACATCGTGACAGGAGATTTTTATCTTTATATATATATATATATATATATATAGATTCTAGCAATACTACAAGTAAATGGAGAAGGAATGATACATAGCGGCATGGTTAAAGAAATAGAGAAACTACCCATTGGTAGTACACAAATATAAAATTCAACTAAGAAGGTAATGAGGCCATCTTGTTTTTAGATGGCTTGGAGGATTATCGGGAATTAAAAAGGTTGCTATGTTTGAAACGAGTGGGAATAAAGCTTGCCATGAAAAGATTGATATTGGATTCGGGCCAAATCAATAAAAAATGGCACATTAAGGTTATTATGATTACTTTGTTTGTTACAAAATAATGAGCATTGAGGATTGAATACGAGAGGAATTCGATGGCTTAGTGGAGCCCCAAAGTTTTACTCCGTAAACCCAGATCCTCATGTATATGAGTCTTTTGTAATTAATTGGGAGCTTAGAGCGTTTGTCTGGTAAATGTTGAAGTAGCTGTTTCTTGTTGTTTTAGTCTTGTATGAGGATTCCAAGTTAAACATTAGTCGAGGTGTTGTCCTAAGTACAGGTTCTGTTCTACAGGAATCAGTGGGAAGGAATACAAGATGCAGGAGGGCAGGAAGTCGTTGGTTTACGACGGAGGGTAAAGCGTAAAGAATTTAAATATTTAAAATACCATAATTAAATTGTATGTACATTCTTACAGTTCTTTTACCATATCCAGAGATTATATCTAATCTTAAAAGGAGCTAGAATTTTTGAACCCATTTCACTCTCTTTCCGAATAAAATTCAACAGCTTTGCAGCTTTTTTATAGTGTTTTAGCTAGTGTGAATTTTATATTTTTTTAACGGAAAAATAAAATTCACTCAAGAATTAACGGCCTCTGAATTCTCTCCTAGTTCTGATCCTTATCAGAGGTTGTTTATGGATATTGAGTTTCATAAACCCTGTCTTATTATGTTTTTATCTTTAGTTTACTTTTCTCACCACAAATATGTATTAAAAAAAAGTTAAAATTTCAAATTTGCAAGAATTTGGGGACTAAAAAAATAAACATGTACATGTTTATTGATTTTTTTTTTACTACCTTCTAGGCAATATAGTTGATATTCTAATATTTTTTCAGATATCTACATATACATTTCAGATATTGCTAGATTAGTCCTTAGTTCATTTTGATAAATTTTGACGTGGAGTTCATAATTACGTTATTACGTACATACGCTCGTTGACACCAAGGCTATTTCAAAGTTTCCCCATTGAAAGTTAAAATAATCTATTTAAACCATTGAACAACTTGTTATTAAGTATTTTTATACCAGGAAGTGGTACCTCATTTTATCTAAAGCAGATTTTTGTCTAAAATATGTTAAAATATAAAGCAAAGCTCAAGTTAAAGATAAGAAAACTATTGAATCATTAGGCATTATGTTTTTGTCAAATATAACAATGGCCTAGTTTGTTGATAAACAATAGTCAATAATATCTTTTTATCTTTTCTTTATCTAAATTTTTAGAATATCCTTATTAATACTTTGGATGGATAAGGATATTCTAATTCAAAAGCATTCTGCGTTCACTGCACTTCATGTCCATTCTGTTCGAAATCTTCTGCCAAACATTACCTTGGCACTATTAAAATTTCGAATTGAATTTAGTCAAGAATTAGAACTTGAGCATTCATTCTGTATGTTAATGATTCGAATATTTTAATACTTTCTTATATGCGATTGCATTCTGAAGATTGATGTAGGCTTGTAAAGTTGTTGGATTTAGTAATAAATGAATTCCTAAAAACTTCGTACAATAAGCGCTGCGTCGCCTGTTACCGGGCGGGGGATAGACCAATGGTGGGATGATTCCATAAAGAGTGATGTCGGTTCGGGTAATCCGTGGACGTAAGTTTCTAGACAGCCAATGATTGATAGTATCGGCATCGAGACTTAAAGTAATCTGATTATAATAATAAATAATCTTTTTTTTTATTATCATCATTTTCCCCCATCCATGAAAAATCTATGTTCAAATTCTTTAGCTCAGTATGTTAAGGACGATTTATAACAAAATAAAACAATGCGTAGCTGTACAATAACGTTCGCAGCAACAGGAGTTTTAAGCTTTTGTTTCCCAGTTCAGATTAACCTATTGATACTTTCTAACAGAGTTCATTCAATCCTCAATTGCTTTTATTGGGATTTAAGAGCTCTCTTTAACTAAAGCTTCGGAAATTTCTGTCATTTATATTCAATCGTTTAATATTTTTTAATTTTATTAATTTTTTCGTTACCTTGGAAACCATCATCAAGATAAACAAACGAAATGGTGATTTTTTGGATATCTTTCTTTCAATTTTGAATTAAAGAATAGTTAGATAATTCTCGTTAAACTTATTGATATAGTTTACAAAATAATATCTTGAATAGTATTAGTTGAACTTAAATATAAATATATATATGGGTAAGAAAATGGTCCGGGTGGAAACTTCATTTTATAATTTAAATCATACCTACTTTTGTATCTGATTGTTCCAATAGCATTATTTTTATATTTTATTCTATCTATTGTACTCTTTACAAATTCTTTTCTATATTATTAATGTTAATGTATACTTCCCTGCATGTTTTATATCTTCCCTTCACTTGAAATATTACTTTTTAGATCATTCTTTATTACTTTCTTTATCACTTATTGGATAATAATTGCTCATTATTCTCTTTATTTACACGGTGTCTCCTCATCATTGTAATTGTTCATATCCCAGTTTTAGTATATATTTTTCAAATAATGACTTTATTTTATTTTATAATTTAAACAATCCCTACTTTTTTTATCTGGTTTACTCCGATAGCATTATTTCTATATTTTACATTACCTATATTTATGCTTTACAATTTTTATATATGAGCTGCTATTGCTTAAAATAGTATAAGTTCATTTATTCATATTCGCGAAATCTAAAGTTTTCCATTTGAATTACTTTAAAAACAGGCAAATGTTTTTATCACATTGCAGTTAGTGAAGAATGTTGTTTTAAACCCTATCGCCTTTTTAATTGTATTATGAAATAATAATCATTAAAATCATTTATAATAGTGAAACAATGACGATTATAATAATGGAATAATTAAAAAAAAATACAAATGGACTTATACTACTTTAAAAAATAGCAGCTCATGCCATTTTATTATATTTTAATCTGTTTGTATCTTGTCTACCCAACCCTTAAGAAGATCTACAATGATCTACAACTTAATTTACGTTGTTTTCAAATAAATAGTTCAACCTTATTTAAGATATTCTTTCTCTGACCTTCATCCGGACCATTTTCGTCCTTCTTTTTTTATAATTTATTCATTGAAATTGACAACTGTATTACAGCAATACAATATGTAAACGGTACATATTGGTCTGAATAGAGACAAGAGCGAGACTACCCTGTGATAGCACTTAAATTCGTTCTCCTAAATAATGTAAACATTTAGGCCTGGAGTAGGCTCCGGATAAAAAATAAAACAATAAAAAGAAGTGTCGAAGATTGATGGCAATGTCAAAAAATATTGGTTTGTTGACTTTCGTGCCAACTTTACAGTATTGACTGAAAGGTCAGACAGGTCTATATACAATTTCATATTAAAGGACTAATGAAATTTTAAAAATTAAATAGAACCCTTGTACTATAAACATTTCAGAAAGGATAACAGATAAGAGTATAATATATAAAAAGTGGCATCAAACTTAAAACAACTTTTAAGTAGCAAGATTACTATAACAGGTCAGACATTACAATACGATGAGGATGATGAATGATCTCTACCCCGATGAAGCTGAGAGCTGGATTATCCTAATTAATTGATCGCTAGTTTCAGAAATAGGTTTTGGAAGGGTTGACCCATTTACCGCTAACCTCTTTGAGCTCGGTGGACATTGTTGTTATCATCATTTTCTTTGTGTGTTCAATATAAATTTAAAGAAGATGATTACGGAAGAGTGACTTGTGCGGTTGAGTGGGACTAACCCGGGGAGGGTAGATACCCCCACCTCTTCGTGTGTGCTTCTCAGTGCTCCAGTCTGCCCCTGACGTTCGGGTGTGCCGCTGCTCCGTCGATAGGTCCCCTCCTGTTGTGGTTTCCCACTTCTTCGGTGTCTTCTTTTCTTCTTCTTCGTCTCTTCTTCTTCCGTGTCTACGTTCATGGTGCGCTAGATTTGTGTTAACGGTTTTCCACTTCATCGAGCAGACATGGGTACAACAACTTCCACCCACGAACCACTTGACAGGACTACTCCTACTCCGTTCAAGAGACATGCCTCCTGCAGAGGAACTAAGGTAAAAAAAAAGTGAAAATCTGAAATAGCATTTTTTTAAAAAGATAAACACACATAAGGATTTGTACCATTTTGGATTTGATTAGTTCGTAATCCAAACTTTATTTTATAGCATATTTGATAAATTAAATACTTTTATCTCCAATTGTAAAAGCAACTTGAGTGTTTTCCAATCTCTTAAAACATGCAACCGTTTTAATACGACGGCATGTTCTAGAAAGTTGAACGTTGGTGAAGAAAGATGACTTAAGGTTCAACTATAGCGGTTATAGGAAAATATAAATTTATTAATACTTTAGACGTATATGGATATTTATTAATAATATAGCCTGCTAACGAACTTTTTAATTGATTATAGAAAACAAAATAATCTGGGTGGAGGTAAAAAAATAATCAAAAAATAATAATAAAAAAACCTGAATATTGATAAATTTTTTATTAGAAATGAATATATTGGTTTCTAATAAATTGCTTATCACTATTTAAAGACTTATTTTTTTACTTCCACCTGGAACATTTTCTTCTCCTATTAATAATTATTCGAGATTAATTAATAATAGTTCATAGATTAACTTCTTTTATGGTTAACGATGCCTTTCCTATTATCAATTCCATTCGTGACCTTGTTATGCAACGTACTTCTCTTTGAGTTTTCTCTCCTTTGAGCCCTCTCCGACTTCCGCGATCGGCCAACTACCTGACTGATACCTATTTAATGAATCGAGCGGCGATACGGGCTCACTGACTCGTGAATTGTTGGTCGGTTAGAACAATCGGGCCCAGAGCTGTGGGAACCGAACAGAAAGAAAATACGTTATGTTGCAACCCCCCACCAACCTAACATTCCCCTCCAAGCGAACGGCCATCTTACCTGGCATTTTACCTGTCGCTTCTACCTTGTATGTCGAGGGTTGACTTGGAAAAGTCCATTAATATATTGGGTTTCAAGAATGTTCTTTGGACTCTACCTTTAAAGAAAATATGTTTCCTTAAATCCAACAATGTGCGTTTGAAGAACCAGTAAAAAAAAAAAAGTGTATATAAAAATCCTCTATTCATGTTTTAATTAATATTATCAACAAAAAAAACTATACTGCATAAACCGAAAATCTTTTATTTATTTCTATCACGTTTTAAATTCCATATAAAGTCAATAAAATAAAATCTACCTATTCCAAATACTCTTACAACTTTGATAAAAAGAAACCATAAATATTTTTATTATTCGTACTTACTTATTTTATGTGCAATAGAATTATAGTGGGTTGAACTCCATGTTTGATTTTTCTGTCATAATCAGGTTATTTATTTATTTTTATAATAGGCATAACAAGAAATCTACTCGTAAATTCAGAATGCATTGGGAAAATTCATGTTTTTGTATTTTATTAACATTATACAAATGCAATAATTTTAACACTATACTCGTTAAAATGCAAAGCACAGAATTTAAAGTAGAATTGTAAACTTTTGTAATTTTAAATTTAAAGAAACTTCAATGTCCAAAATTTACTATAGCTACAGCTTCTGTTTATATGTTATACATAAATAATTAAATCAATAAATTTAGTTGTGAATAGTGATTAAAACCTTTTGAAAGTAACTAATATTTTTAGATTTGGAATGTCAACAATGAGTTTTCCAGAATCGTAGCCTCCGAAGTTCTACAGATTTTCATTACCTATTATTACAAACATTAATGTAGAAATGCCTAAATGGGTTGAATAAAAAATAAGCCATGTCCACCTTATCAGGGATATCGTATGAATGATTATATTATAATCGAAGCATTAACCATTTCCGGAAGGACTTGTGTAGTAACTGATAAGAAACTGTAGGAAACGGTTATGTGTATATTATTTGTTGGAATTTGTCCCAATAGAAGGAAATGGCCGACCTCAACGTATTTATTCGCTAATTATTTAAGGAACCGGTTTTGGATTCGGCATTAATTTTGGATCCACTCGATTAAGATGCGAGTGGTGTCCCCATTACCATAATATATCGATTTTCCACTGCATACTTCTTCGAATCTCTCCCATCGTCTGGAATTTAGAAAATACTTCCATCTTCATAATTTATTTTTGTGAAAATTAAATATTTATCAAACAATACCTAAACTTAACTTAATATATTTGCTGCAATAAAAAAAATTGGATATACTCATTACTTTTAGCACCTGGATACATTGATATTATTAATATATAATGTATATTTATTTTTCTGGGAATAGATTCAGTAGGTGTATGATAATCTTATAACTGACCTTGTAATGGAGGACGGTGGGCTTATTAATGCTAGTCATTCAAAAGCGATTACTAATAATATTGTTTTAAAAATATTTTCAAATAATTGAGATTATGTTTAATTAAAATATTTAATTTTGTAATTACTTAATTCAGGGATATCTTTTATGAGGTCACGTTCAGCCCAGCATTGGGTCCCTCCTTTGTCCAAAAATTTATGTCGTATTCTATTTCTTAGCACTTCTTTCTTCCGCATATCAATTGACGTACACCTTTAACGTGCATAGACGAATTTAACGTGATTTTTGTTAAGTGGAACGGTGCAAATCATTATTCTTATTGTTTGTTTGTTGAATTAATTTTAATCATGAACAATGTTTCATTGTGATTATGTCTAGTTATGAAAAAATAATTTTTATTTTCTTTATAAAACTGCTACGAATACTTCTCATATAATTTTAGAAGTGTTAAACTTAACTCCATGCCGTCGCATCTATAGCACATTTTACAATCGATAACTTAAGGTCAATATCCCCATTGTACTTCAATGCCAGGTCATTTTCTACCCTAATCATTTTTATCTAGGCATTTCACAAGGTTATTTGAAATGTTTATGAAGTCAAGATAAGTGGAGGTTTTCAAGTTTATTAAGTTTATGGTGGGGTATAAATTCATAGTAAATGTGAATAGAACCTATATTGCTCGTTTCGTATTGTGGCTTTAAACAAGAAATGTATTATTTTCTTCATTGTTTCATTTATCTTATTTGGGACAAAACATTAAAGTTTACTGATATGTCTAAATACACAATTTAAATAAGAATCTTGATTGACATACTAGAAATCTTAAAAAAATAAATAGCGTTTTGTAATTCATTAAGGTGAGTGTCAATTGCACTACTTCCTTCATCTTGAGTACTATAACACCATAAAGTCTAAAGTTTAAAAAAGCTGTTAAGTAAACTTCAATCACACTTCGACAATTAAACAATCTAACAGTAAATAATAAAAGACTTTTTGATATAGGCTAAATGGTTCCACATTGCTGATCATTGGGCTCTAAAGATACTACGACATGATTCATTGTCCATAATAATGGGGTCGTCTAATCAAAGCAGAATTTCTTCGTGCCAATTAAGAGAATACATTGTCGCTAAAAACGAATTGGTAAACATCTTCATTATGTCATTAGTCTCGAGGATGTTTATTAGGGCTAGGACAAGATGAAACCAGTTTTTTAAAACTTAAAAATTTCAATATTTTTCTCGAACAATGAACAAAAATCCTTAGCTTATTGGCGACATAAAGGTATTTTGGATGTACAATTTGAGAAAATACATCACAAACATTATTTTCATATATAAATTACTCTATAATGTTTATATGCACACGTATATATATATATATATATATATATAACTTATAATCGGACTGAAACGATTATTGAAAAAGGGAAAGATTACGGGGAGCAGCGAAACACAACACATCCAGAGAACAACTAACTTTATTTATCTTCTACAGCTCTTATATATAGTCTTTTTATCTGTGTTTATAGTTTACAAATAACAAAATTAATCCTAAGCTCCTATTGGTATTACCTAGGTCTAAGTGTTTATTTACAGCGGATAACTCCCCCCCTCCAGTTCCTTCACTTGGAGGAACTCCTAAAAAATAAAAAAAATAAAAAATACAAGCACAATCTTCTTTACTATAACACAGCTATTACTCTGAATTACATAAAAAAAAAAAACCCCAAAGAATATTACCTGAAAAATAAGGAGGAAAACAAACAAAACAAATTTCCATGAATTACAAAATAGCTTAACTATTACCACAATATGTTACAAATTAATTGTCTTCTTAAACACTACACAAAGTAACTAAAATAAAACACAACCAACACTAGCTCTCCTGGCCCACAGCCTCCGGTCCAAGATGAGACACTCTGTGAGGTACACGTAACTCCTCTAAATGGACATTACGAACCTTGGATGGGTGATTGATGTCCCGAATCGTATACAAATTATGTTCCCTAATCGTAATGATTTTAAAGGGCCCCTCATATCTTGCAGCCGTTTTATTCCGTGCTGTCCGTAATCGCCGATATACAATAGTTCCCAACGGTAGTGAACCCTTCGAACACACCCTCACGTTCTGATTAGCCTTGCGTACCCTAGAGGTCTTTTCTTTAATCAACTTCTCGCGCACCTTACGCCATGACGATTTCTGTTCAGCACGTCTCCGGGAAAGTTGCGCCAATAATTCCGCGGTAGTAACCGTCAGTAAGTCCCCACGATCGCGTCTTGTTTGGCCAAACACGATCTCGACTGGAGATAATCCCGTCGCCGAATGGATAGTATTGTTATAGGCTATTACCGCTCTTGGCATTGCGTCGTATGGATCTAAATTCCGCCCTAATTTGAGAAGCCGAAGGTGCTCCCCAAGAGTATTATGCAGACGCTCTACCGCGCCCCTGCCCTTTACGTGGTGGGGGGTATTTAACTGCCACGTAATTCCCAGTACCGTACTCTCTTCCCTAATCAGGGTATTGTTAAACTCACGCCCGCAATCAGAGACGATCTGCTCGGGAACTCCGTAAGTTGCGCACCATTGCATCACTCCTTCCCATACTGCCCCTGGTGTCTTCTCCTCTATAGGATAGGCCATTGCGATCTTGCTAAACGTATCTATCGCAGTGAGCCAAGACTGTCCCTCATTCGAATAAATGTCCAATTGCACGACTTGAAGGGGTTCAAATGCTGTGGGGGTAACTACCTGTTCCGCCACCGGTGGTTGCCGATCGTATTTCGCACGCTGACACACAGAACATTGATCGATATACGCCTTAACTGTACGGCCCATGGCTCGCCAATAGTACAGACGTTTGAGTGCACGCACTGTCTCCTCCACCCCGCGATGATTGGATTTGCCCCCGTGGTGATCGTCAATAATTTGCCGCTGCGTTGTCGGATTGGGAACAGTTTCGACCTGACGCAGACACCGTACCACTGGAAAACTGACCCCTATTCTCTCTTGTCTCCATAACCGCTTAAGCTTTTCGGTAATGATTTTATTGCCCAAAAATATGTGGCACGTACGGCCGGGGACACCGAATTCTGAAAAAATTCGTTCCAATTCCATATCGTCTACTGTCACTGGAATACGCACTATCACTGTCGACAGACCCTCATAAACGCTAGCACTGGTTTCCGTCCCAGATCCCTGTTTCGATCGTATAACGATTTGCAATTTCTTGTCGTTTATGATTTCGTCAACCTCTGGTAACTCTCGAGGGCGTTCCGATGAAGCCGCGCTTTCCTCAGAATCCTGCCTAACCAATGGAATATCTGGTCCGCTCTCAGCCCAATCTCGTAAATATCGCACAGCGAACGGTTCTGCCGAGGTTCCTTCTTCGTCGATAGCGTTAACGACCAGATCCCGCGACAACCAATCTGCCACCGCATTCTCTACACCCTTTTTATGGATCACCCTAAACGTATATGCTGCCAGCCGTTCCTTCCACCGCGATACCCGTGCTGAGGACTCCTTAAGGTTACTTAAATAAACCAGCGGTTTATGGTCCGTCAATAGTTCAAAGCTTCTACCATAAACGTAAGGGCGAAAATGTTCCACCGCCCATACCACCGCCAACAGCTCCCGTTCGATGGCGCTATAGCGTTTTTCTGCCTCGTTCAACTGCCGACTCGCATATGCGATTGGCTTTTCTCCTTCGGCAAAATTTTGTGACAAGACCGCGCCTATAGCCATTTCGCTCGCGTCTGTCGTTACGCGGAACACCAAGCGGAAATCCGGGAATGCGAGCAACGGTTTCGACGTTAAAATTTCCCGGCATCTCCGGATGCTTTCTAATTGAGTTGGCCCTAATGCGAACCGTCTCCCTTTTCTCAAAATCTCCGTTAACGGTTGTATTAATGCCGCGATTCCCGGAATGAAGCGGCGGTAATAATTCACCATTCCCAAAAACCTACGGATTCCACGAACATTGGTGGGTAATGGAGCCTCTTGGATTGCTTTCACGCGTTCCTGGTCGGGTTGCACGCCTTCGTTCGAGACCACGTGTCCTAGGAACCTAATTTCTTTTAATCCGAACTTGGACTTACTTTGCGAGAGCTTCAGACCAAACTCCCTTAGCCTATCAAATACCCTCCTTAAATGCCTCACGTGTTCCTCTAGAGACCGGCTGAACACTATCAGGTCATCCATGTACACCTGTGCGAAATCCTCTCCCAATCCCCTCTGGAATTCGTCCATAAGGCGCTGGAACGTTAATGGGGCCCCCTTCAACCCAAACGGCATCCGCACAAACTCGTAATGCCCTCTTTCCCAGGAAAACGCGGTCTTCCCTACATCTTCTTCTGCCATCCTGACCTGATGATAACCGCTCTTGAGGTCGAGGGTGCTAAAAATGGTCGCGCCCGATAGCCGATCAAGAATATCCTCGACTCGGGGAAGTGGGTATCTTTCATCTACAGTAGCTTCGTTCAATTTTCTATAATCGACCACCACACGGTACTGTTTCTCCGTCTCGCCCGCCTCACCCTGTTTCTTCTCGACCACCCACAGCGGGCTGTTAAACGGGGAGTTACTATGGCGAATGATACCCTGCTTAAGAAGATCCCCAAGCTGTTCCTTAATTATATCCCTCATGGCCTGTGGATAGCGCCTGTCCTTCACATATACCGGGTTTTCCTGTTTCATAATTATTCTATGCACGGTTTTCCCCGTAGTCGGCAACCATTCCCCCTCTCGATAGAATAGGTCCAAATTTCCCTGGACTACCTGCTCTATCTTATTCTTCCTGTAGTCCACGACCCCGATCTCAATACTAGTTCGCTTATTTGTTACTGGTTCGTACTTGCGGTCCCCTATCCGATATCGCCAAGTTTTCCGATTTACTTCCATAGTTAACCCCGCTTCCCGTAAGATGTCACACCCTATTATAAGGTCGTATCCCGGCATCAACCTTTCGATCACGTGTATATTGATTTCCGACTTTCTTCCCGCTAGCTCGTTCAAATTGAATTTTATCTCGCCCAGGGTTTTACAGGTCCCGCTTACCGTGGATATAGTGCAACAACACGTTTTTCTCCCCCTCCAAATACCCAATTTTTCCGCCCCTTCCCGGCTAATTAATGAATTAGTACTCCCTGTATCAACTAGAAATTTCACTCTTGATGCTTTTAGACTCGCCACGGGCAACCTTGACCATAACTCTTTCTCTACACTATTATTAACTAAAATCACTTCACGCTGGTTGCCCCCCCACGTACCGCACCCTCAATCCGCTCTCTGTTGCCGCTGCACTACATCGAACCCAGAGAAACCCCCCCTCCGGGGATTCCCACTCCTTACCTCGTGTCCTCTCGGCGCCGGAGTACTGCGACCCGAACGTAAACTCTCCTCTCCTGAAGACTCTCCGCTGGAGTAGTGCTCCTCTCTCCTCCCGTGTGTACGCCTCCTGGTCTCCTCCTGGGCGTTGACCTCCATCGGTTCGGGTTGGGGACCTCTCCTGCTACCTCTCGGTTTGCGCCTGGGGCATTCCCTCGCAACGTGCCCCTGCCTGCCACACTCGTAACATCTGATCAGGTGGCATTGTGCTGCGACGTGCCCAGGTTGGTCGCACTCGTAGCAGCGCCTCTCCTGCCTTTTCCGCCGGTCTTCTGGGGCTCTGATCGGTCTTTTTTCGAATCCTCTGTCTCCTCCATTACGTCTCGGTGAGATCCGGAACTTTCTTCTTGGGGCCTTGACCTCCGTCCACTCCTCTTCTGTATTTGCCCGCCTCGCTCCTTTCCTCTCACCAGCGTCTATGAGCTCGTGGGCACACTCCACAAAGTCTTTGTCTCGTGGAAGTGAGCCTGGCCGGTCAGCATAATGGTTCATCTGCACCTTTAGGATGCTCCTTACAAACTCCATCCTTTGTGCACCCTCCGATTGGCCCAGTGCTTCTACCGTCTTCTCCACCAATCGGTTATATGCAACCAGGAGTTTTTCGGCGAATTCGCCTTCTGATTGTCCGGGGATCCTCCGTTCCTTTAATAAGTAAAAGGTGTCCTCCTCCGGAGTCCACCTCCCTCCGCCGTATAACTTCTTTAGGCGCCCCTTAAGGGTGTCCCATGAGTGCGTCGTATCTCCCTGTATCGAGTTCAAAATTCGCCTCGAGATGCGACTCACCAGGGATGCCTCTAACAGCACTACATCTGACTCTAGTAGAGCCCCCGACTCCTTCCTGGATGATATTAGATCTTTGATTTGGTCTCCTCCCTTTAGGAAGTGCTCCAAATCGCCCACTACTCCCGTGAAGGGTTCCAATTGTCCGATCACTTCATGTATGAATGCGGAGTTTTGTGTCCTCACCTTTAGTAGTTCTAGCTGCATTGTTTCAGACGCCTTCGCAAGTTGGGACTCTAATTTGTTTCTCTCCACCTGCGCTTGAGCCAGCTGATATTCATATTTCGCCCGCTCGTCACTGTCAACCATCGTTTCGAGATATGGGTTAACGAAGTTAGCTCTTAATTACCTCGGACTTTAACACACTTCCCGGGTTTCGGCACCACTTATAATCGGACTGAAACGATTATTGAAAAAGGGAAAGATTACGGGGAGCAGCGAAACACAACACATCCAGAGAACAACTAACTTTATTTATCTTCTACAGCTCTTATATATAGTCTTTTTATCTGTGTTTATAGTTTACAAATAACAAAATTAATCCTAAGCTCCTATTGGTATTACCTAGGTCTAAGTGTTTATTTACAGCGGATAACTTATATATATATATATATATATATATAAGTTAAGATGAGACTAAGAGCTGTATATCCACTAATACCAAACTCTGATAAACAAACATTGTAAATACTATGTATAGAGAATTATAAGAGGAATAAAGTCAGTGTTTAACCAGCCTTCAAGTGTGTTATTTGTCCCTTAACCTTCTTTTTTTTATGCTTTGGAGTGGTGAAGTCTTTAAGTGGTGCCGAAACCCGGGAACGTTTTTGCAGTTTAGTGAGTTTTATTTTCTAAGACTTTTTTTTTCTCTTTCTCTAGTTTTATTTTGTTTAGTTCTTTTGGTTTGAAGATAATTATAATAATATGAATGAGCAAAGAGAAATCCTTAGGCCAGCAACGCTAACGTTGGAGCCTCCGCAGACTGAACAGGTGAATCCCGAGTTTCCGCCATTGCCGTCAACAACTCTAGCAATGGCGAGGGCAGACCTAGCGGCGCAGGAGGCAAACAGAATAGCGCAGGAGACTAACGAATTGGAAAAAATGAAGTTAAGGAAGGCAAATGCACAAGATCTGAGAAGGGAGATATCGGACCTTGAGAAATTCAACGGAGACATAGGTGAATTAAATCACTTTCTCAAGGGCGGCGACGGCATCATGAGCAGTATTCAGTCGCAGGTTGCAGCGGACTTTTTGGAGGAAGCGGATGCCAAAAGGCTACGAGTAGCTTTAGCACGGAGGGTCAGAAGGAGTGTGTTAAATCTGATCCAAGCGGATGAGGATACCTCGTGGCAGGTAATCAAGGATAGATTAAAAAAGGCTTACGGAGGGGGGCGATGGGCCCCAGAAGAGGACATGTTGCAGATGTTTCGGGAGATGAAACGAGCAAACCAGTCGAATGGACAGTATGCTGCAGGACTTCTCGCTAAGCTTAATAGGATAAATGAGAAGTTGAGAGAAGTCATGGACACCGGTGCTGTCGAAGCGTGGATGCTATTTATGACCACGGTCCTGAAGGTGCAACTGGCTAGGGACACTGGAAAGAAGGACGGTCTACCCAGAGATAGAACATTTATGGAGTGTGCACAAGAGATGGTAGACGCGAGTGCTCGAGATGAGGAAGAGAAGGAAGTGATAGAACCAGGGTGGAATAGGGTGTCGTACCGGAGGAACGAAACAGGCAGAAGCAGATTCAGACAGGAGCCGGGAAGAAGAAGAGAGGGAGAGTTTGTGAGAAGAGAGAAGCCACCAAGAGAAAGAAGGCAAGGGGTTGAGAGGAAGAATGGGAGAAGAGAGGAAAGGAGATGCCACGAATGCGGCAAAACAGGGCACTTGGTAGCTCAGTGTCCACGTACGCGGTGCTTCGAATGCCAAGGTGAGGGACATATGGCCAGACAATGCCCATATATACGGCGCAGAGAGCACGACAGAGGTGAGCCGATGGAGATCAATGCTCACAGACTGGGACGGAGGAGCAGGATAATCTCGGAATCTGCGAGATCCTCGGAGACCTCAGGGTCGGAGACGGAAGGCAGCGAACCTAGTGGCAGAGGAACTCCCGGAGGAAGGAGCAAACAACGGAGCACAGGGAGGCGTGCCGAGCAGGTAAGAAGGGAATGAGGATGGTGTAAGCGGAGGGGCAACCTTTTTTTTGTGAATAGTGCGGTAAAGAAGGGTGACAGGTTGCCTGTTATTGAGTTTTACAGGGGGTGGAGGTGTTTAGTGGACACAGGGAGTTCTTGTACACTAGTGGGTAAGGACAAGTTAAAGTTGTTGTTTAAGGGTAAGAGTCAGCCAGACATTAGGCCATGTCAATGTAAAGTGGTCACTTTGAGTGGGCCCTGTACGATAGAAGGGGAAATCGATTTAGCCCTAGATAGGTGGGGAAAGAAGGGAGAGGTGTTGACGCTGCATGTTGTGGAAATCATGCCGCGGGAGTATGGGGGGATTTTGGGATGCGATGCGTTTGGCAAATTAGGGTTGAGAGCTCGTAGTACAGAGGGTCAGTGGGTAGTCCGGATCGGGAACAAGAAATATAAAACGTTGCAAGATGTGAAAGGGGGTGTTAGGTGCGTTGGAGTAATTGCCAAGGGTGCAGACTGGAGACAGGCCGTAAGGGTGGAATTCGGGGATATATTTTTTCGCGAGGGAGACCCACTGAGCGCGACGGGGGAGACGCTTCATGAGATCCATCTGAAGTCGGAGAAGGTCACTTATGTAAAGGAGCGGAGGTACCCACAAGCGTTACGAGGACATATACGCGAGGAGATTGAGGAGTTAAAGCGGCAGGGGATCATCGTGGATAGCAAGTCGCCGTTTAATAGCCCACTATGGGCCGTTAAGAAGAAACCGGTTGCTGGGGAATCTAGGGAGCGCTATAGGGTAGTAGTCGATTTTCGGCAGCTTAACGAAAATACGCGCGACGAGAAATACCCCATTCCCAGGTTAGAGGATATTTTAGACCGGCTAGGGGGAGCCTCAATCTTTAGTACGCTCGATCTAAAATCAGGGTATCACCAGATCCGGATGCACCCCAGGGACCAGGCCAAAACCGCGTTTACATTCGAAAGGGGGCATTATGAATTCACCCGTATGCCGTTTGGACTGAAAAATGCGCCCATCACATTTCAAAGACTGATGGACGAATTCTTGCGGGGACTGGACGAGAACATGTGCCAGGTCTACATGGATGATCTACTGGTGTTTAGTAGGACAGAGGAGGGTCATCTGGAAGATTTGCGACGGGTGTTTACGCGAATCCGGCAGTTCGGGTTGAAGCTGTCGCCAGAAAAATCGACTCTGGGACAAACGGAGATTAATTTTCTGGGACATGTGATTTCGGGGGAGGGGGTACGTCCAGATGGGAGAAAAGTAGAAGCAATAGGGAAGATGGCGATGCCGAGCGATGTGAAGGGGATCAGGAGATTATTAGGGACCCTCAACTACTACCGACGTTTTGTTCCGGAGATGGCGGAGAACTTGGTTCCTTTGAACGAACTGCTGCGAAAGGGGCGCACAGTTAAGATGACGCCAGAAATTGAAGCAAAGATCAGAAGGTGCATGTTACAGTTGCAAACTGAACCAATCCTGGCATTCCCAGACTTCGGGAAACCATTCGCAATCACCACAGACGCCAGCGAGTATGCACTGGGGGCTGTTTTATCCCAGGAAAGTGAAAAGGGGGAACGACCAGTAGCATACGCGAGTAGGAGACTCACAGATGCGGAATCTCGTTACAGCGCACTCGAGCGGGAATTGTTAGGAATCATATGGGCGGTGCAACACTTTCGACCATACGTATTTGGTAGAAAATTTAAGGTGCATACAGACCACCGTCCGTTGCTCTGGGTGGGTAATCTGAAGGAGTCTTCAGCTCGAGTTACAAGATGGAAGGAGATCCTCAGCCAGTACAACATGGAGGTGGTGTATAAGCCGGGGAAAGACAACGTGGTAGCGGACTGGCTCTCTCGTGCATTACAGGTCAATATGTTGGAGACGGAGGGTGCAGAAGCGTCGGAGGAGTTACAAAGGTTTGTACGGGAATGGACACCAGACGGAGAAGGAGGACGTGTGGATAACCCCCGAGGCAATGAGGAATCCTCAGAGGATGAGTCAGGAAACGAGAGACCGGTTGAGATGGAGGAAATTGATGACATTGTCAACAACAAGTCCCGGCAGATCATCTGGAAAACAAGGACTACGGGGCTCGTGAAAATGGAATTTTCCAAGTATGACAAACATTCCGTCATCACCATCTGGTCACAACCTGGAGTTCAGGAAGAGCAAATGTGTCGTGTGCTGAAGGATGCCTCTAAGGCGGGAGCGACCCATTACCTGTATGTTGGCAATGCGACGGTGTGGGATAAGATACGCAACTTATGGCGCCTCGAGAAAATAGGGATCGATAGGATGTTCATCCGATGCCGATTGATGGTGGAGACCATTCGGGATCAGGACCAACAAAAGGAGGTAACCACGGCCTATCATCAAGGCAAGACGAACCACAGGGGTATCAATGAGACGTTGGCGGCTTTAAAGAGAAAGTATTACTGGGTAGGGATGCGGAAGACGGTAGAAGAGATAATAAGGGATTGCCACATTTGCCATACGGCCAAATATGACCGCCACCCTCCCGTAGGATTACAAACTGAGACGCGGACACCCACGATACCGCTGACAGACCTTCAAATAGACACCTTTACGTGGAGAGGGTTTAAATGGGTGACAATATTAGATACGTTTAGCAAAGTGGCCATGGCCCACCCAGTAAAAGAAAAGTCGGCGGCGGCGGTGAATGGCGCTCTACAGACGTGGTACCAGTGTTATGGGGTGCCAGACACGATCTCCTCGGATGGGGGCAGAGAGTTCGATAACGCGCTCTTGCGACAGGAGATGCAAAGGTTGGGAATCGAGTGGCATTGGAACACGCCCGGACATCCGAAAAGTAGGGGAGGGATTGAACGTCTCCATAATACGTTGGGGGAACATCTCCGAGTATTTCACGCGGATAAAGGGTTAGAAGCGGATGAGGCGATGCCCCGAGCAATAGCGGCATATAACCATTCCATACATATGGGCACCGGGTTTTCCCCTTTCGAAGTTCTTTTCGGGTTACGCGCACGAAGGAGAAACGAGGAGGAGACGGTTGTGGACGAGGGCATGGCCGAGCAATTAAATACCAACAGAGTAGAGCTCAAGAGACATTGGGGCAAAGCACACGGACGAATGGCCGCAGAGAAGAGTAGGAGAGTGGCGCGTGAGAACGAGGGAGTAAGAGATGTCATGGGTACGATTAAAATAGGCACTATTGTGTATAGAAAGATTTTGTCGAATCGTGCGAAGGAGGTCCTCAGGTATGAGGGTCCATTCAAAGTGATTACGATTAGGGAGCATAATCTTGTCACGATTCAGAGTCTGGTTGAGCCCAGGAAACGGAGAACCGTTCATATTGAACAACTTAAGGTTCCGGCAGGGGAGGGCCGATCATAAAATTGTATTTATTTCAGTTTATTATTGGATATATTTTTTTTTCCTCTTTTTCTATGTATTTTTAAGAATTTAGCAATATATAGAAGTATATAATTTTTTTTATGTTTTGTATGTTTTGTTTTTGGTAGAGTTTCCTTGTCATTGTAAATAAAGTTTAGGTGTAAGCCTTATATTGTATATATCCATTGATGCTATAGAGTAAGATAGTATTAAGTTGGTTTTGTAAGTTGTAGAATTTGTTTATTTGTGACGATTGAGTTTAGTGTATACTATGTTGTTGTACCAGTATTTTTTTTTTTTTGTTTTTTTAGAGTTTACGAAGATGTTCGTAAACTGGCAGGGGGGAGTTAAGATGAGACTAAGAGCTGTATATCCACTAATACCAAACTCTGATAAACAAACATTGTAAATACTATGTATAGAGAATTATAAGAGGAATAAAGTCAGTGTTTAACCAGCCTTCAAGTGTGTTATTTGTCCCTTAACCTTCTTTTTTTTATGCTTTGGAGTGGTGAAGTCTTTAAGTTATATATATATATATATGCATTGGCATTATATAAGTTGATCCATTGCTCCCACAGCACAATACCTTCCCGAAGGCCAACGGTGGAGGTCAAAAATCCATTATCCAGTCACATCACATTCTTTTTCTTTTATTAAGCATTTGCTGCATACCAATGCCTCGGCACCATGCTCATGTACTATCGATATATATTAATTTTATATTGCAATGTTTATTGATCTACCAACACTTATATTAATAAAATGTTAAAAAGTGAGCATGTTCTATTTAATTTATTTTAATATTTTTTTATTTATCTAATCTATTTAAAGTATTTTAATTTTTTTTTTTATGGAAAAAACACCAAAATACTCTAAAAATGATAATGTACCTTATTTATAAGTAATAATTCAGTAGAACCTAATTATTAATTTTTTTAACGGCTATGAGGGCTAATATTGTTCATTTTGAGGATTCATATGTTTACAATGTTTAATTCGAAAGAATACGTGCAATTTTTCAGCTTCCGTTTTTTTAATTACCCCAATTGCTCTCGTGCTGCAGAAGAACAGAGGAACATATGACGTTGCAACCTCTCTCTCATCCCCAACTATACTACTACATACTCCAACATACACTACACACTACACCGTAGTATTTCCGGCACATGTCGTCATAGACATTTCACGGAGGAGTTCACTCGGCATAGCTCACACAGCTCGACGGACGGGCGATTCATCTAATTGCGAGTGTAAGGCAATAGAACCCTTGGGTCTTATTAGTACACCTGTATTCAGGCCGGAACGTAACAACGCCCATTTCATTATGATATACAGGTCACGAAGGTGTCTGGCAATATTATGACTCTTTGTAATCCTATGAAGTAGTGTTAATAATTTAAAAGTGAATACTTAATACAAAATATTATAATTATATTATAGTATTATATAATATAAATTATTAAATATTGTATAATATCAGCAAAACACCAAATTATAAGACTCTCAACAATTTTTAATTATAATTATAAACTGTTAAAACTAAATAAAATTAAAAGTATTTCAAGAAATATTAAAACTTATAAATTAAGCTCTGTCAGACCATTTTAATGAGGGTAAGACTTAACTGATATATAGATAACTTAATTGTATATTGATATAATTGATGGGACCTTTTTCGAAAAATGTTTCTTTTTATTTTGTAGTTCTACTTTCCAATGGCGAACACAGGGAATATTAAATTGACTTCTTCCTAAGTATTATTTTAATTTTATGTAGAAAAAAAAATTATGTCAACTCTCGCAAGAGTAAAAAAAAGATATTCACTCGTTAAACATTTTGAAGTTAGTGATGGAATATTTGATTAGAAAAGCTTAGATGCTTTTCTGGATTATAGTTTTTCATCCAATTTTTTATAAAAGCTAAATTTTCCTTCTTTTTTTAACTAGATTTCTAATATTATCCCTTAGCGAGAATCGACGCCATTAATTTGGAAAAATATTTTTTTTGATTGAGTAAAGAAAATATATAGGAGTTTTTTCCTCTAGCTTCTGGATATTACTCCTTTGTAGCCCTGGGAAAGGACGAGTACAGGAATTATAAAGGAGAAATTAATCGTCCTTCTGTTTGCCTAGGGGATGAAGGCAGTTTGGTCATTAAGGAATCGAATTTATTTTACTACTAGAACAGTGTTTTTCAACGTTTCAAAATTTGTGTAACTAATTTCCTTAATAGTACGCACCCCATGAAAAAAAAAAGATGGGTTTTAAAAAGGATAAAAGTGTACATAAAGGATGTACAGTTCCTCATACAAAAGTCAGTTCATTTTTTTCCAACCTATACAATCAGTTAGTAATGTAACATCACGTATATTTGAGAATCACAAGTAATATTTACAAGTGGGGAAGTTTACTAAACATAAAACATCACTTTGGAAACATTGTCCAAGTATTAATTTTTGTAACTTAAGGATATTATAAAAAAAAAGAAAGGATAAATGCACTATTACTTCTTCGTCGTGTTTCTAGCATTTGTTAGAAGTGATTAGAAATTATAAATTGATGAAATTCATTTTTAATATTGACCGCTTTCTGTTTTGAACTGCACGAAGAAAATTAGCGTTCAAGCTTAGGCACGTCATCTTTCAATTTGGTTTAAATAAACACTGAACTTATTCGACCATGTTCTCACTCAGTACATTTCTGATCACACGCTTTCGCCAAGATTATGAGCTTACCTAAAATATATAATGTTAAACAGCTTTAAGGGTAGCGAGAAACTGAGAATATTTTGTTCTCATATTTGTAGACCGTGCTCGAATATTAAACGGTTACTTTATGCGTTCCCAAATCCTCTTTGCTATACCGCCAGCGTATACATATTTACACATTTTCACCCAACAAAAGGTTACATTTGTTCTGCACTACATATCTCAATTATCTAACAGGAAGTACAAGAGAGAACGTTAACATGTCATCATTCTGTATCATAGTTAAGAATAATGAAATAGTCAACTGTATTCTTTTTCTTACACGAAATCATTGTTTGTAAGCTATATCTTGTCCACTTACTGTCGCCATTAAAGCGACGATTATCGATGTATAATAGTGATCCATCTCTACATTTTTCATGTATTTATTGGATTATTATATCTCATACGCAGCATTCGATTTCAATGTTGAAAACCTGACGGTTGAGTGAGATCATCGTTCATAACCATTGTTCAAGAAACAGTACATCATTACGAATAATTGATATATCTAAATCAATTTAAGACTTATGAAGGTAAATGGCAAAAGTTATTCTGCTGTTAAAATTTATGGAGATGGGCGATTCTCATAGAGCTTTATATAAAACCCAGTGACTTTTCACCCTTAACAAAGAGGTGTCGCCTAGGCAGTGTCATCAAACTCCAGGATCTTTATTGCCACTAATTAAAAAATAACTGTGATTTTAATTAAATTTATTGTTATCACTATTTCCTGAATGTTTTCCCGGTTTGATATAATTATATTTCGTTGCTTTTCTTTAGAGCTCTGTCACATATCCTCGCAATGTTTGTCAGATATAATACTAAAGTTGGTGAGGTTCATTTGTTTTTGTTGTTAACAACAATTGTTAAGAATTATTTTGTGACAGGGTTTATTTATTTTATAATTTTCCTGTCAGAAGCCAGTTAAACTTTTGAATAACCGTTTTCAGAACCTGTTTACTTTTCATCAAGACTCTTCGTGACCTTGTGACCTCGATGCCGCTCAGGTATTTGGCTTCGGTCCATTAGCCTTATCTTTCACAAAGTTTTTTTTCTATTTATTTATCTACAAAATAACAGTTACTATTATTCCATATTCGTTCTTAGTTGATATCAGTTAAATGTACCAAATATATCCGACATGAAGATTTTGTTTGGATATTCCAGTCTGCAAGATTTTTGGAACTGATCTGTATAGATTTCCATAGATCAACACCAAACTTATCATCTGATTTCTAATTTTAGATCATCAATGACCTGCTGCAACAGAAAATACCATTATATTATATTATAATATATTATATTATATTATAAATAAATTTTTGAAGGCGATTTCGCGTACAGATGACAAAGATGATTTTACGTACATTTTTAGGGGTTATCTATTAATACAGTAAATAAACAACCGAAGATAAAAGAATAGGATTAAGCATTAAAATCATGAATAAATCAATGCATGTGAACAGAAATTCAAAAAGAGGTATACATTATAAATAGGTTGCAATTTAAAAAATCTTCAAAACAAAGCCTTAAGACTCCAAAATACTGGAACTAAATCAACCAGTCGAACCGGCATCCTAAGGACAACAATTTACAAGGGAATCACATCAAAGAATACAGAGTGCAACACATCTCACACTAACAGCCCAAACATGCTTTTCAAATAGAGACAACGAGCTCGCTCCAAGATGCTCCATAAACAACCGTCACTTCATCTTCTGTGTTTTTTTCGTTTTTGTTCTAGTATGTTGGAGAATAGAGTCCTTGGTTTTTGGATTTTTCCTTTTGCAACTCATGAATAAGTGTAGAGAAATTTTTAGAATTGGGTTTTTCTTAAGAGATAGGAAGAGAAAGGCGTCTGAATAAAAAAAATTATAGATTGTTATAATTTTCATGAGGTACTGGGATAGCTCTGTGTGTAATTAGTGTGCTGAAGATCCCGGATTTGAATCCGGCTGAAAAAAAAATTATTTAGTCTTTTTACAGCTATCATAGGATCTGCGAGACCTCATGGACTCACACACCCTTTTTTTAAATTGGTTACCCTTAATTGGAGAACCATCTGGCGGTTGAGTGTCATCTTGGTTAGGCCACCCTCCGACACAACTGTCGACAAAGAAATAGAACAGTCTCTGCCTTTTAGGTTGTTGTGATACTGGATAAATCATCTCGTTTCTATGGCAATCTCCCTTCCCCTCTCTCTATGTCTCTCGTACTCTCTCCCAACCTCTGATTTAGTTTAACTCTCATTCCTTTTTTTAGATTTACCTTAATGTTTGCTCGTTCTTCTAAATATCCGGAAATACTTGTTATTGGCAAAACGTAGATGGGAATATAATAGACTAGATAAGATAAAGGGATAGGATTACAGTAGCTCCTGAGGTGACCGTTAGCTACCTGGCTAGACCGGCCAGCTGTGTGCGCTGTTGCCGCTCCTATATGGGCGAGCTTTAAACCTACCTCACCTCTTGGGTGTGGATATGTGAGGGATATAGCATCATTGTCTAGTAGCCGTGTGTCTATATGTATCATATAAATATATTGATTAGGATATATGACCGATATTTTTTCTTTTCAAAATTCTTCGCATAGTGCTTGAAAGTTTTAACGACTTATATACAAAAAATAAATTTTATAAAGCCATGTTTTGATCCGTATTTACTTCCGTCTTATTTACGTAGTAATGATGTTTCGTGAATGCAAAAAGAGTTTGGTAATATTTATTTTGAGCATCCTTGAATCTATTTTTACAAGGTTTTCATTGTGACGTCTACTCGTACTTGTACGAGATACAGCCTTCTAGAAAACAATAGAAAACCGTTTCTGTGTAAGAAGTTGAAATTGAAATTATTGTAAGATCTATCGTTGAATGCTCCCTGAAAAATAATAATGAATAATAAATAATTTTCATGACGCATCTTTATACTTTTTAAAAGACAGACTACTGGTTGACCTGAAGTGCTTTAACTAGACAAACCTTTTTATAATACTAAGCTTAACAAAAAGCTCGTCTATGTGACGAGATACAAAATTCAGTTTTGAGCCACATATTTAAACAAACCTTTGGACTCTTCCGTCATCCAAATGGTTTAACTATTCGATCTCAAATAGTTGAAGTACTTATTATTTCCAAACCACAATTAGCATAACATTCCAATTTAATAAAAACTTCGACGTGAAATTATTTTTATGTTTTTTTATAATAATCTAGTATTGTCGATTTAACTTTCGATTTCATCAAATTATACATCCATTTAATTTTAATTGGTTTCTGAAAAAAGGTATTAATATGTTAGATACCATTTATTACATTCGAGTGTCTTAAATACTTTTATATCAGATTATGGTTAGGGATCAATATACATTTTTTTTTCTATTATATACATTACAAATTATTAATTTTGTTTATGACTTGTGTTTTCCTTAGTTATCTCGGAGGAGGTTGCTGAGTGAGTAACATACTGCTCGATTGATCTCTAGGTCCCAAACTCTAGATAGTTATTTATTCTGTTATCAGTCGCGGATCGATCCTGAGACATCCGGAGCTCTATCTAAGGCTCACTCAGCGTCCATGATATGGGTACCCTTAATTGTTGGATTAAACCTGGTGTTTGACTGTTGTCTCCACGAATCACCTTCCGTACGTTACCAAGTTAGCTATGTGTATAGCTCATAATAATAAAGTGCATGTCTGAGTAGTGTAAATCCATGATTGCTACCAAAAAAAGGATGGTAAAACTTTTGGTGGCCGAAAAACCTTGAAATTTTCGGAGATAATTCAGTTTTTAGCCTCTATCTACTAATCGGTGCATTTTTGATTAAAAAAAACATTTTTTAAAGTAGATTAAATTTGCTACAATTTGAATCCAACTGCGGCTCTGTAGCTCTAATAGATTCTGAGTTACGTCCCTTTGAAAATTGACCAATTTTTCCAAAAAATCCAAATTTAAGTTTTACCGACTTTCGTGAGGAAGAACGGCCGAAGGAGTGATCCTACGATGAAAGTCATGGGAAATGAAGCTGTAGTAAATTTAATTAGCTTTAATTTAAGCACAGACCGAGACCTGTAGGTCTAATAGATTTAGAGTTACGCTCCTTGGTCATTTTTTTCAAATGCCAACGGCCAGGGGTTTTTGAGTGTCGAAAAAATTCGGAGAGAGTAGCATTTTTGATATGTTGTAGGGGCATGTCTGAGTAGTATAAATCCAAGTTTGTAACTGAAAAACGGAAGGGAAGATTTTTGGTAGCTGAAAAACCTCGGGGAGACTGCGTGGCTCCCCCCCCCCCTGCATGGTAGTGCCTACTAGTACTACCATTATTTTTTGTAGAGGTAATTTACTTGTAAATATTTATACTTTACAATAAACAAGCTGGTTTAGATCGATTCGTGGCGTACAAGGTCATTTTCTTAAAACACCCACATTCCCCGATTTTCCTTTTTTTAAATTAACAAGAAAAGTATAACCACTAAAGGCCTCGTTAATTGCTTAAATTAAATGCTAATTAAATTTACTACAACTCCATTTCACTTGACTTTCATCGGAAGATCACTCCTTCGGCCGGTGTTCCTCACGAAAGTCGGCCAAACCTTGAAATTTGGACTTTTTTGGACCAATTTTCAAAGTGGCGCAACTCAAAATCTATTAGAGCTACAGAGCCACGGTTGGATTCAAATTGTAGCAAATTTAATCTACATTAAAAATGGTCTCCTATGTTTTTTTTATCAAAAACGCACAGGTTAGGAGATAAAAGCCAACAACTGAATTAACTCCGAAAATGTCGAGGTTTTTCGGCCACCAAAAGTTTTCCTATCCGCTTTTTCGGTAGCAAACTTGGATTTACACTACTCAGGCATGCCCTTACAACATATCAAAAATGCAGCTCTCTTCAATTTATTGCGACATTCAAACACCTGGCTGCTGGCCTAATGAGTAATTGTACACATTCACTTACAACTAAGAGCTACGTTGTTTTTGTTGTTACTATCATTATTCTTCTTTTTTATGGAAGGATAGATTAATTTCAAAAATATTTTACTTTCTAAACATTAAAGTACTAGATAGCCTTCCATTATTGTCATACGTTGTTTTCCAAAAATGTTAATGTTTTGGTGCTCCAGAATATTTTTATAACAGATAAATTGTCATGAGTTCTTACGTAAATCTTCATTATACCATAATTAAATGTTTTGGATTCTATTCCTAAACCAATATCTCTTAAGAAACCCGAGTTTGAGGTAGGCCTGTTGAAATAGTAGTAGTGAAGAGGTGGGACAAATCCTATCCCCTTAAATGACTCATCAGTCTACACCTCAGGATTGTTGACCTGCCAGACTTATTTTTATTTTGGCCTAGACCCATGGTATAGTCTCATTGCCTTTGGGTCTTCGGATACGTCTCTTGTAATGGAACCATGTAGTTTTATGGTTCACTACATGAATTTTTCATCTTACAAGGAAAAGAGGAAGAGAAATAAAATGTATTTGTTCCGCAGACTGTTGCTTCGAGTTGAGTTAAAGGTTTTAACTGTTTATTCGTTCCATTTTTAATATTGTCAAAGAATACAAGTTATCGTGAGGTTTAGTATGGAAAAGAGAATGTAATTTTGGGTAATGAGCAGATTTTGGTAATCATTTCATCAAGAATTACAACATTCCACAAACATTTCGAGGTGTAGATGATATATGTTTGTTAAAATGTTCATATCTCATCCAAAAGCTCATCCAATTTCCCCGCAGGAAAATAATTTAAGCTTTAAACACTTTTGTTTATATTGAAATGTATTTTTATCCAGTATGAAAACATGTTGAATGGATACTATTTCATGGAACCTCTGTGATCGGAATTTTATAAAATCGACATACCGGAATTACAAAGTCTGAACAACAATTTTTCAATTGGTTATGGAAATCTCATTTTTAATTATTCTTTTTTGATTCGCTCGTTCATTTTATGAATTTTGTAATACGTTTATGAATAAATTCATCGTATGATTTAAAAATAAATGTATGGCATTGCAAATCGGGTCTAACCATTGTCTTGCCGTATTAATGATTAAATTATGCGTTTATTAGCAATTAAGATTGATTCCAGTGTTTATTTCTAATGATTCACCAGTTCTCACGTCCTATAATGATATGGAATTTTAATTAGCTTTCAATCTCCTAAGAATTCTCGATGACTTCTTGGCTCAAATAAATCTCTTTTAATTAATTTATCATTTCTTTGTAATTGACAATATTCAATATATTTAGTGGAATTATTATGGAATTTATCGAAGCAATTTATATCATCGTATTGGTTCGCTTGATTACGATTTCATGAGGAATATTTTCAGTCATTTATAACGATACACTTAATTTTAACAGTTGTAATTAAATAGCGATACGAGAGTCAATATAAAATACCATCTGCAGTTTACTATCAATTTAATACCACGTCTTCGTTCAAATCCCATAAGAACTTAATGGTTTTTATACAAAATCTTGAATCGTTTTGTAATTTTCTGATGATACATCTTACATACGAAACACAAACCAGTGTTTTATAAATTTTATTCTATGCCGGATTGAATCATTTAGAGATCCCTAGGTAATGTAAATCTGTGGTAATTTTCCTTATTTAATATATCATATCGAGCGAGGCGAAGAATGCCTGTTTAATTTTTAGCACTAAAGTATTTAATGCGATATATACAGCAATTAGAAATAATATCAAAAAAATTAATAAATTCATTGCTTGCTGTTATAATAAATAATGAATGTTGTTGAGTTAATTTGGCATGCTTTCAGAAATGATACACAAATATATTGAGTGCTGTAGCGTTAAAACAGTGGTGTGTGTCAATTCAATCATTCAAGTTATTTTTCTCATTAACCATGCGGCTTATATAGCCAATTAATCAAGTCCTTACTTATTTCATCCTGATTAATTAAGTTTATCGAATAATTAAATGCATCATTCATTGAAGCGTTGTCATTCAGAACTTAGGCTTATTTAAACTCTTTGCGAGCATACAATGCTGACCCTTGTAAAGAGACTTGACCATTAATACCCTAATAAGTATAAGGGCTTTGGGCACCGCCTTTGTATGCTGCTTGCTGCTGAGTGAAGATAGCCTCTGATCTCTGACCTTCCCGGGATGAGAGCACACTGTCCTAGATTGGCTTCTTGTCCGCATTCCCCTCATCGGCAGGACTTCTGGGCTCGGCGATTAGGGTCAGCCATGTCTTCGTTCTGGTTAAAGGATAAAATACCCGCGAATTCGAAATTATACTTAATCCCTTGTTAAAATCATACTTTTTTTTATCCATGAGAAACGTGGATTTAAAAAAAAATATATAATGAGAAGCGTGCTGGGAAAAAAAATACTCCTTTGGATGATAAAAGAGAGTGTTTGAAAGTTAAGTCCTCTCTGTAATCTCTGTGTAGTATTAAAAAGTCGTATGACATTCTGTTCTGTGTAATCCAGTTTTTAAATAGTTCTTTTGAAGAATATCTTTATAGAAAACGAATTAGAGTGATTCGGAAGATAATAAGCAGGTTTTGTGTGAAGGAACAGATTATTGTTTGAGGTTTCGGCTTTGTAATAATGAATGGGAATTTTCATTGTGTAGTCCCGGCTGTATCATTGTGCCAAGTATCATTACAGATCATCGGAGCAGTTCTTAGTCTATTCATTCCACCGTAATGTTAGAGGTTGTTTTTCATGGGAGAAAAATAACAAGCATCTTTTGAAAAAAAAAAAAAACTTATTATTTAAGTCTAAAGGACGTGAATGAGCTTAATGATAAGTCGTTTGAGATTTACTTTCTTCTCGCAGAGAGAGTAAGCATCTGCTCTTGTTAATGGAATTAAGTCCTTCCAGTGAATTCCTTTGAAACTTTGGAACGAAATTGCTTCAATTTACAGAGCTCATCTCTGTTTAGGATTTAATAAACAGTGATCCCAATTTGAATGATCAGTTGTCTACTATTATAATTTTATGTGTTATTTGGATCGAAGGATGAGTAAGCCAAAGATATTAAACAGCTATTCTTTTTTTTTATACTGTACTAGTCGAGATACAGATTGTAACTGGTATTCATGTTATAGTAAACTAGACGATTTTTTACCTTAAAACATGAAAACAGTCTTTTTTTGCTCATATATTATACTTGACTAAGTATATTATATTATAAAATTAAATGCCGTTCTGTGTTTTTTTACAGCTAATCGTTCAAATCACGCGTTATCGAATATTAATTACACTTTCATGATCGCAATAATATAATCCATTGATTATTAAGAGAGAAAAAAACCCAGATTACTGAATTGTTGAATTAAAAAAAAAGGTTCAACTTGAGTACTTCTCGTTGCTTGGACTAAAACAAAACCGCGTTATCTGTGAACAATTATTGGTCGATTACTCAGTAAATTGCATCTAAGAGAGAGAAAGAATAGTGTGAAAATATTAAACTATATAACTGAATAAGACTAATTTAGAATACAACAATTTACTCATTAACAAAGGTGAATGAGTTATTGAATTTAATGTGGATTAAGATTGGACAAATCGTGTTTTTTAAATATATTTTTTTTGAGGTGGGAATTATAAAATTTCATACAATTTTATTTTAGCCTAATGCAATTGCAATGATTGTGGCTGCAGGTTCAAAAAGAAAAGTCTCATGCTCTTGAGTTCTATGGAACATTTCCTACTCTCTCTTAAAACTAGCTCGCCGTTTCAGGCTGCTTCAACATTTACTAGACAAACGCTCTAAGCTCCCAATTGATTACAAAAGACAATCATTAGACTCATCTGGGCTTACGGAATAGAGCTTTGGGGCTCCACCAAGCCATCGAATTCCTCTCGTATTCAATCAAAAATCCTTCGTAAAATCCTCAATGCTCCTTACTTTGTTACGAACAAAGTAATCCATAATGACCTTAATGTCCCGTTTGTTGCTGATTTGCCCCGAATCCGATATCGATCTTTTCATGGCAAACTTCATTTCCACTCAAACCCACTAGTTTCAAACCTCGCTACCTCTTCAATTCCTGATAATCATCCGAGGCGTCTGAAAAAAAGATGGGCTCGTGACCTTCTAAGCTGAACTTTTTATTTGAGTACTACCACTGGGTAGTTTCTCTACGTGCCTTTGTCTCTAAAAATGATTTATCTTTCAATATATTTACTTATATAATTATATAATATAAGTATACAGTTGTAAATTTCAATAAATATATTTTTTTTAAAACCTCTTAAAACTTAATTGCTGCCCAAAACTTCTTTTCTGCATTCCATCAAGTCAACTTGACATTCATAACCCCGCAGTTTAAATTTAAATAGAGGGCCATGTTTTTCAAATTCGTTAAATTAACATTCCAATTACTTTATGCCCTTTCTACTGAGAGCGCCAGTTCCATGAGCCCTTTTTGCATTCAACATTTTATTGACCTTACTTTAAACATTTATTTCTCTGTTCAAACATTTAATTTAATATTTAGAATAAACAAGTTGTTTGTTAAAATAAAATCAGTATGTTAGGTAGAAATGAAAAGAAGTATAGCTCTAATTAAGGCTAAACAAATAAACGTAAGCTTGAGTAGAATAAATATAGGGGCACTTTAGGATAATAAATTTCAACAAAATTAGGTACTTGAAGTATGTACTAGGAAGTGTGAATATGCACTTGAACCATTACGATTTCTCTCTCTCTCTCTCTCTCTCTCTCTCTCTCTCTCTCTCTCTCTCTCTCTCTCTCTCTCTCCCCCTCCCCCCCCTCTCTCTCCTTATGTAGCCTTAAACATACAAATAATTATGTGTTTGTCAACATCTAATTTTTACTTAGTTGATATAAAAACTTCCATTGTCTGCTAATGTTGGGTCAGTATTGTTTAATTAAGTTAACAACATCGCGGTGGATAAAATGGGCCTGCTAAGTTGTTGGGATTGTTAACGAACAGATCATTAAAAGAGTTATCCACCAAGGGTGATATTAGACAAGTTGGTAAAAACCTATACGTTCGTTAAGCCTTTTTGGTTTAACTTATCTCAAGCCTGTAACCAACTATAAACCATGGAGGGTCTTGATTTCAGTGCCTGGTAGATAGAGACTGTACATAAATACTTTTTCTTTTTATAGGACAACTGTTGTGCAGGGAGGTAATTTGTCTGAGTTCACGCTCAACCGCCAGTTTTATCCTACAATGAAAGGATACCCACTTTTTATAGACGCTAGGTGAGCCTATAGAGGATCATCAAATGCTACAGGATCCATCAAGGCAATTAACAAATTAAATATGTTTTCTGCCACAGCAGGTTTTGAACCTGGAACTTCAATCCGCTATCAGCTCTCTACCCACTGAACTACTCCTTGTTAGGTTATAATAATACAAGGGTAAAAATATAAGTAAGGGTAATTTTCACAAAAAGAGGTTATTTTAAGTCGATATCGTCCAACGAGGAAACCCGTTTTACATGATCTGTTTTAAATCTTACTTTAAAATGTAATAAGAAATAAAATATCTTCAAATTTGTTCATAATTCAGCAGGATGTTTTATAAATGTAGAAAAAACAAACAATTGCCTGTGAACAACCTGTTAGAGTGAGGGCAGATAGTCGTAGGAGAGTAAGTGTGGTCATTACTGCTCTCAAACCGCCTGATTTACTCGTCTATTCACTTGAGGTTTAGAAGTTGAGTGTTGCAAGACCTTAGCCAACCTGTTAACGAGACCTCCGCATTCAGTCGATTCTGTTGATTAAATTGCATACTGTTGAGAAACCTTAAGGTGAATTGGGATGTGACCCGGAGCATCAAATTGGTCGACCCGATTGAGCAATTAACGGTGGGAATGCAATACAATATTGTCCGACATCACTAATTAGTGTCAGGTTGGACGAGTTTGGTGACTGCGCTAGCTCACAATGTTCCCCCATGTTGACCCCTATACCTCTTCAGTGCTCCGCATTTTTTTATCGACATCTTTTTAATTCATTGATTTTTCTTTATTCCAATATTATTCTATTGGGTAGTCATTTTTCAGAGACCTTCTTCCCTAGGGAAACCTTTTTCTAAACATAAAAAATAATAAAACAAAGTATCATTTACAAAATTAAGGATGGTTTGTGCAATCGTTCTTTGATGCTCCCTTGAACGTTACTTCTTTATTAAAAAATGTACCGTTACAACGCATGAAGAGTCCTTGGGTTCAGTACGTGGTAGAGACTATACTCTTTCTAGTGATAGTAAGTATTTGAATAACAAAAATCGATAAAGTAAAAGGCATAACTGGTCTGCTATGATTTACACTAATCTTCTTTTTCTTTTGTTTTATAATATTACAATAGTTTATTTTTTAATTAGTAGTTAATTTATATTTTAAGTACGATGTGAGCGAGTAATTTATACCTACTTCACAACGAAGATTTTTTTTTTATAACTACTATTAAAGATATAAGCCTCATTTGTAAACCCTTCACAAATGAGGCTTATATCTTTAATAGTAGTTATAAAAAAAAATATCTTCGTTGTGAAGTAGGTATAAATTACTCGCTCACATCGTACCAGTCTTTTAAGCCTTCAATACTTTTATAGGTAGATTGGTTCTAGATTAAGAAAAACAAAACAAAATATCATCTTTATAATTCCAAACCCTTTTTTTAATTTTTTTTTATTGATTGTATTAATTCAAATAATTGGATAAAACTCTAGTTTTAGATCTGTTGTACAAAAAAATAAAATGGCGATTCCAATTCCATCAACTGGTTTTTTTAGGCATATTTTTTCAGACGGCTGAAGGAACATTTATGAAAAACGGGAGGTTATTAATTTTTCCTTGATTAAATGTATTTATATGCCCCTTTTAATACTTCTACATTAATTTATTTGTCAATCAGTTTTAAATTTTCGCCGATTTTATTTACTGATTTTTCTGTTCGCCTAATTAAACCTTTTTTTCTTTTTTTTTATAAAAAATTTACTGTGTAAATCTTTGATTTGATTATATTTTCTGCTCCGTGGGGACAAAAACAGGATTAAGTCAATATTTCCTCTTCCAAAATTAATTTTTTTTTTTATTTAAATGAGTTCAAGGCAGGGTTTTTCGTTTCATTGATAAATTTCATTTTGATTTATTTTTTGTTTACTCTGCTTTATTTTTACTTGCTGAAAATAAATTCTTTAAAAGTTTAATTAAAATTTAGAAAGGGTTATTACCCTTTTATTTAACTGGGATCAATATTCTTCAATAAAGTTTCTTTTCCAACTTACTTTGATCTATTCATGCATTATTTATTATAACTTATATATGATGAATTTAATATATAATTATTATAGCTATATATATTATAATAATTTTTTCATTTCGTTTTATTTTTCTTATTCAAATGGACATTGTTGACTGGATAAGTTTAAGCAGAACGTAAAATGGTCAGGTTGCCGTCAATAAATTACACAAAATAAGATATACTTATTTTATTTGTGCTTACGTTTCTACCCTAGTTATAAGCTATCTTCAGGGCTGAGAAAAAAAATTAAAAAAACAGAAAAAAGTATATACACATTGTAGTACAAAAGAAGATATAACAAGATATTTTTCTTATTGTATAAATTGTAAGTACCCAATGATTGTACCGCGTTGCACCATCGTTTCGTTTAAATTATTCATAACATAGGTGGGATAGTATTTTCCTTGAGTTCTTTCCAGGAATCTCTCTCGGATCTACCTGGATAAAGGACGATAACTGGAAAAGATAAGAAGACAGTCCCAGGCGTGGATATCTCCTATCTCTTCCCCAAGGCACCTGGAACCATATGTGATCCAAATGGAAGACCCTATCAGAAAATATATTTTACAATCCATCATTCGTTGTTATTGTAATCAGATTATAATAAAACGTAATTTTTTTAAGTTATCCTATGCCACTGTTGAATTTATCTACAATCGATCTCTGATTCATCATTAAGTCGTTAATTGAGATTTAATTTAGTCCGGGACTAATTTATTCTGAGGCTAATTTAATGAATAATTTCTGCAAAGGTAGAATGACTTGAAGGCGAACGTTAGAGCCCAAAAGCGCCTTCGAGGGCAGAAGTGTCACCATAGATAAGATACCAGCTGGCTCTCGCCTGTATTAAGGACACGAATTGTACGAATAATATAAAAACATCCTTTCACGGTGCCAACGTATCTGAATTATTCATATATTTACAAATTTTGTTCCGTTCTTTAACAATTAATTTTTTATTTCTTCCTTTTCAAATTTATTTTTCATCCGTAATTAGTAGGACCAGCTAACTGTTATTTCTTGCCTTGAATTTTCAGAATTTTTTTTATTTCAGAGTTCTTGACATTGAAAAAAAAACCTATACCACTGCAACCCTTGCAGGGTCTTGAGTTTTAGTACATGGTAGAAACTGGACTATTTCTAGACTCTATTGATTGATCTCCGCTCATCCTACCATTACAAATTATAATTTGTTATCTATCATATTTGCTAATTAATATTAGTTAGTCTGTCTACCTTAACTTAAATCACTCTTTTCAACTATTACTGCTAAGTATGGAATCATATAATCCTGAATGGGTTAAATTAACAAAAGTAATTTTTAAGACGATATTTTATTTATATATTTATCCCATACTTGTTAAGCCTTCTCAATCGTTTTAAACATCTAATTATTGCCTAGTTTCTTTTCTTTGAAACGTTTAACGATTGTTAAATGATTTGCAAACTAGCAACTTTTTCTCCCATAAACATAATGTAAAATGCAAAAAAAAATTTTTTTCAATCACTTACAGAAACAGCATTACTAAACCTTCAGAAAGCAAATAAAAAAAACCGCAAACATTGTTTTATAACTATTGTCAATTTTGATATGCAATTAAGGACGGTATTAGCGGTTGATAATATAGATATAGATTTGACACTTCATTTTATGTCTTATGTTATATTTATCATTTTGATTAATTTCGTTTTTCTTTTTTCTGTTTACAGGTGAATATTCTAAATTTGAAAATGTTGTTATTAGTTACTTCAAAAAGGTACTAAGTTTAGATTAATGATATTTTAATTTTAATACTAAATTAAAAAATATTTTAAATGTTTAAAACATTCTAGTATCCTATATTTATTATATAAATGTTATATAAAACTAGCAACGAATTAAAACATACAATTGTCGTTTATTCAATCAAATTTATTATCATATTTGTTTTTAATTTATTAATTTTAATTAATGGGTATTTATCACTACATATTTATAAATAAATGCTATTGAATTGAAAATGATGTGGGATTTAAATAAGAATTACACTCCAGCAAACTATAATGCATCAGCCTTTGTATGCAATTTTATAATCAAACATAAATTTTAATGATTAGCATTTGATTTATTTTAGGATTTTAGTTTTATTAGTACTTATGTAAGAAGTCAAAATTGGCATTTAACAAATGTTCAGATAAATGGATTACACGTGTAAACTCTTCTACTTTTTTCGGAAAAATACGGAAATGAATTAAGCTCACAAAAAAGAGCTTTAGTTATTGACTCTTAAGAGACTTGGAGACGTTAAGAGGTACCTCCACATTACCTATTTCTTGAAATTGATAAATTTGATTTTCAGAAATTAGTTTAAAACAATGGAAAGGGGGGTTAATTTGCTATGTTACTAAACTAAGAGTTAATAAGCAACATTGCAAATTGGAGAGAATTAAGAAGAGTTGAGGGATTTATAAACTTAGTAAATTGGTTTTGAAGAAGGCAGTAGCCTTGTGCAATGTTTGAGGAAGTTAAGCAACTAATAATGTTTAAGGAGGTAATTTATTTCTTTTCATAATTAGTATTTATTAATCGTTGATTGAAAAAACAATCGATTCTTTATCTAATTAAATGAAGTAGCCAATTATTAAACCAATGAGGAAATAAGAAACCTCTATACGACACCTAATATTTTTCTACTGGGTATACAGAAGGCCAGAATTAGATGGGTGGACATGTCCAGAGAATGGAGCTTGGTAGACTCCCTGAATGGATGAGGGGGGGACCTCCAGGTGGAAGAAGTGGACAGGTTCAATTAAAGTGGAACAAAACTAACTAAGAAAATAAAAATTTCTCAAAACAAATTTCAGATCATTGATTGCTTCAGGTCATTTTCCAGAGGAATTCGCTTTTCGGTGTGCTCTAAAATCTGTTATTGAGAAGAATCTTTTCAATGCCTACGAAACGTTAAGTAGGATAACCATTGTCACTAGAGCGCCATAATTCGGTGAGAAGGCAAATCCTACTCCTCAACAGACCGTTGATAATACTCGACTAACTCGAGGTCTTTCCAAGAGTCGGTGCCAAAGAATGTTGTTATATTCTTTGTTAGTTCACCATCTGACCAGCATGTTTAGTTTCCTCCAAGGATTTCCAATCTTCCTCCGAAGATTCCTAGGTTGTTTCTTCATCCTGTATTAACATTGCCAACTCCAAAAAACAATAAAAAAATTATCCTTTCTCGAGGTTGGTATGTTCTGCTAATTGATTTCAGTAATTATACTGAAATTAATAACAAGCAAACTCTTCTGGGTCCTTATATGGATATAACCCTTATGGGGTCTTAATTTTGTATCCTAGAAATCTTAATTTAAAATACCTTAATCTAAGTACTCAACTTGAGCGGTTGAGTTGATAGGACCAGAAGGAGAGATAATATAATATTTACTCTGGAGCAGGCGGGGAGCACCCGGACAACTCCTAGGACGGTGGGCGTCCTTGACTGCCAGTGTTGCCTCGGCAATCTGCCACTCGATAGAGGTTGGCTGCACTGCTCACCTCCGCTACAGCATTTTTTCCAAGGTTCATTTCCCTTTGCCTGGAATGTGGTCATTCTCCAGTGGCCTTGAAATCGATTCAGCATCATGGAGGATGTAGTTGTAATATTTGTTAGCCAATTGGGATTCAAGAGTCGGAATGCGCCTTTGCAATCATAGATGCTCCTCTAATACTGATTGACTGGCATCAATTCTCGTCTGAAGGACTATTTCCATATAGGCCGGAAAGACTAGTTGACTGTCTCCTGAAGAGATCTAACTGATCAATGAATATTATATGCGGCCATTTAGGATTTGAATGAAATACTAAAGTTTTTCGTTCAATTATACACTGAGGAGGAGTATCCTGACAGATATTAAAAATAAATTAACCTAAAGAACGTATCAAAACCTTTTATACAACTTCTTTTTTTTATGTAATTTCTTATTCCCCATTGACTGCATAAGAAAATTCTGACCAAGATCATCTAGTCCTACATAATGTTTGTTTAGAAACCTGACTTGAAAAAATAAAATTCTCTAAAGAAAGAAACATTTTATTGGTTATCTTATGTTTTTTTATTAATTTTAACTCAAACTCTTGTATAAAATGATAAAATTTATTTATTTTATTTTATTTTTTTAAGCAAGCCGTCTAAGATAGTTTGATTATTTCACTTCCGAATCAAAGAAATGAAATGAGAAATGGTATAGCATTAAAAAATCTTATTGTCTGTTCATGTATAATATTTTTTTAACTAATTTTAGCCCAAAGTCATGTATAAACTAATAAAATCTACACCCTTACAACCCTATCTAGTCTGGTTGGAATCTACTTTCATATTCAAAGCAGAAAGATCGTTCTCAAGTTCCTAATTATTTGACGTCATCGATCATTTATGAGCTTTGCCAAAAGATGTTTAAAACAAGTAATCTAAAATAGTTTGACCATATTATCTCCTAATCAAAGATTAATTGAGAAATAGTATAAAATTAAAATTTCCTATTGCCTGTTGTAAGTATAAACAATTTCTGACCGAGACCCAGGCCATCTGGTCTTACATAAGATTGATTTAAAAACCTGATTTATTAATAAATACATTTCCGTAAAAAAAAAAAAGATATATTTGTTGGTTGTTATTTTCTTATACTGGAGTTAATGACATGAAATATATTTATATAAAATAAGTTTTTTTAAATAATTTAAAAACTGATAAAATATATAGCCATACAACGTATGGTATATTTGGTATTTATATAATCAACATTTATTTATTTTCAGTTTTTAAAAGGTGGAAACTTCCCTGTTTCCTACTTAGTCCTCCTACCCTCTCTTTTTCCCGTGATCTTTGCAAATCGGCGAAGCCCAGGTGTTCCCAGGACGACCCTACCTGGTGCGAGGATTCCCATGACGCCAGGCTAAGGGTGGGATCCAGTTCCCAGTCCCCAAATCTTCCCCTCAGCCTCCCTCCTGGGGTCGCGCTTCGTCCTAGCCACCTGTGTTGTTCCATTTAAATCTAGTTCCTTACTGTGGGAACGTGCTATTTTTTTATGAATATTTTGTCTTTTCGTTTTAATTTAAGTTATGATTGTAATTACTCTTATCTATAGTAATTCTTTATCATTATGTACAAAGAAGGTTGATACCAATTAACATTAATGTTTATGCTTACTCATTTACATATCTACAACTTGGAGTGTTTATGACTTCTACTTCTTATGACTTTTGACTTCTGTATTTTTTAAACTGTTCTACAGTTTCTCAGATCTTTTATACGATATATCTCTAAAAAAAAATCACAAAAAATAAGGCAATCAGTAATATATTAAACACAAGGAATCATACAGCAAACATTTAAAATTTCACTTCAACGTAAATAATACCAATAAATATTGTGAATGTTTAATGGTTTTACCAGGCCTTGATCTTCCGACAGGTAAAAAATAAAACTTAGTGTTTCAACTAGTAAAATACTAGTTTCAAGACTGTCTCATATTCTAAATTAATGGGAAAACAAATATTTTTTCTAAAAATCCTAAGTACATAATTTAGTTGGAAAGATGGCCTCAGAAAATTTTAACATAAATTGTACTGGGTAATATATCTGCTAGTTTTTTTTTTCTTGCCATTGATTCATTAATGAGCATTACTTACTTATTTTTAATACAGTTGGATCTTAGTAAATAAAAAAATTGGTGGGATTGAAATTTTTATTAAAACGTTACTTTCAGTTATTAGCAAAATTATTTTTCCCATAACGTTATCATTGATCAGTAATTTTATTATCAGCGATCAGAATGGTGGATTGATATGATCGAAGTGGACCTCAGGCCCACCGCTTTGTGGTGGCGACCTGAGATCACAATGTACAGGATCTAGCGGTCCAACGTCCGCCCAGTGAATTATTTCCTCGTCGCAATTGTTTCCAAGCTCATGAGCCTGTTCAGGAAGCGCGAATACTTCCTCTTGATATAAGTGAATTCGGAAATTAGTCAGCTTTTGGATCTAATGACCCCTTTGTGCAACAAGTGAGGAATGCATTTTAGGCGAAACACCTACCACTATTAGATCCGGTATAATTTTTAAACTAATTACACTTAAAATCAGTTTAACGTTCTATCTTAATGAAAACATTTCTTTTGCCTCTACAGAATTTTTCGAAGGAATAATGTTTTGTAATACTTATGAATATGAGCGAAACTTTCGACAAGGTTAGAATCGGTAATAATTTTTCGGAGAAGTTTGAGGTTCATTCAGGTTTAAAACAAGGTGATTCGCTATCACCTGTACTATTCAATACTCGAGTACGTTGTTAAAAAGGTGATACACAACAAGAGAGGTTTGAATTTGAATATGAATAGTAAAATATCCGTGCTTGGGTTTGCGGACGATTTGGTACTATTGGGTGAGGACGAAGAAACTATTAAGCTAAATACTCAAACGTTAATGAATGCTCCTAAGGAAATAGAGCTGGAAATAAATTCGGATAAGAGTAAGTATATGGTCAGTAGAAGGAGAGGGCGAAATTTTGGTAATATTGTTGTAGGGGGAAATAAGTTCGAACATGTGGAGATGTTTAAGTACTTAGGGTCAATAGTAACTGGAAAAAACGACATTCAAGAGGAAATAAAGGCGGGAAATGCTTGTTATTATTCGGTCTCGAAATTACTAAATTCGCGTCTTTTGTCCCGAAATCTAAAAATCAGAATTTATAAAACAATTATCCTTCCATCTCTTCTCTATGGATGTGAAACCTGCCCACTTACGCTAAAGGATGAAATACGTCTTCAGGTATTCGAAAATAAGGTGTTACGTAGAATATTCGGTCCAAAAAAGGATGAGACCACCGGGGAATATAGGAGATTACATAACGGGGAATTGCGAACCATGCATCCGGTAAATCTTATTCTGGTGATAGCATCGCGAAGATGAAGATGGGCATGTATAGTTGCTGGGCTTAGTAACGAACGAATTCCCGAGATGTTAATAGGCGCTGTACCGAATGGGAAGCGTCTGAGGGGTAGACCGAGGCGTAAGTGGGAGGATTGCGTTAGGAATGATCTAGCGGGTTTGGGTTTGGGTGGTGCTCCATGGACGGAGGTTTGTAAACATAGATTGGTGGTATCGGCATCGAGCCTTCGGGTTCGTTAAGCCTTTTATTTATTTATAATACTTATGAATAAATCACCTCCCTGATCAACCGTTGTCTTAGAAATAGTATAGTTTTTACCACGTACTAAACCCAGAGACGCTTAATGGGTTGTAGTGGTACAGGTAATGCTTACAAACTTTTGCATTTTCAGCAAAACTGCCCACTCTATTAACTAAAACCTCTATTAACTAATGGAGTTTTGCATTTAAGATAGCATTTTAGTTCGATTATAAAATTTTCATATATTTTTTTTTATATTTTCCTCTTTCGTAATAAGCAGATATATTTCATTGCAAATATTGACTTGTGTGTTATTAAAATCACAACAAATAGTATTCACTGTTGAAATCAGAAAATATTCATAAACTTACTGTTTCTTAAAAAGAAAACGTGACTGATCAGAACATCATGGACATTTTAAAACTGGAAACAGGTTTAAACTTTTACAAATAATTAGTTTTGTGATAAATTTTAACGACCAGAGATACCTGTAAGAAGGTCGAATATGTTCTGTCACATATTTTTCTTGTATTTAATATTTACAATCAAATTTTGAATCATTTAAAACATTATTCGTGTTATGAAAAGTAAATGCAAGTTACATTAAGCCTCACATTACAAATCACCAAAATTAGGACAAGAAAAATTGATAGATTATTGGCCTGAAGCGATTAATTATATTTATTGGAGATGGTGAATAATTGAAGCATTTACTACCACATTTAAAAAATATATAAAATATAACAAACTAGTAGTGAAAAAATATTAATTAGTTTAGCAAAACAGATTTAAATGATAATGTTTTTACTACGATCACATTTTGCCCACTAAAATGGAAGAAGGATTGAAATGGGACATCTGTTCGAGTTAGATTGAGTTCTGTATCAATTTTTTTTTAAACAATATGGCGAAAATGTGAAAATATTCAGTGGTAATAGTGTTTTACATTAGTGCATAGTGAAAGAATGAACCGTTTTTACTTTCACTGAAGAGCACGAAGCCATTTGCGAGCCGAAGAACATTTCCGTTTGGAAATGAAGGGACTACTAAGTGGAGATGCTCGTAAAGCCCCAACTGGGTTTTAGTCCAACGAAGTACTCGCTTCTTGAGTTCGGTAACGTGCATTGTACTATATTTATAAATGTTAATTTGTTGATATTGAACAGTCTGGATTTGTTATTTTTGCATCTATCTGGAAAAAGTTCTTTAGTTTCGTGCTTTCAAAAGATTATTGGATGAATAATATTGTTTTTATTTTTAAAACATAAGATTTTTTGAGATAAATAAAAAGAAAATAATTAATTTAAAAAAAATCTTCAATTCAATGCGAAAGTAAGGTTTATTCAACATTTCGTTTTTTTCACTTATAAAATTCACTATTTGTTATTCAATTGCATTTGGTTTTCGCTTTAATCCTTCATTATACAAGATTTTATTATAAGACTCTATGATTATTTATAGTTCAGAGTAAATGCCATTGATGGTGTATTTAAATTGTTTTGCGTTTATATTTGTAAATTTTAAAAATATGAGCATTTTTAAAACGATTATTAAAAATCATTTACATATCACCCACTACTTTACAACAATTCGATAACAACCATTAGTTTGCTTTACTTTGCGTGCAATAATAAATTGACCTTTAATAAGTTATAGAATTATAGTATACAAAAAATATTTATTGTCGATTCATAGTAATTATTGTAACCTGAAAATTAGAAATTTAAGTTGGAAATAGTTGACTGGATAGCTCTGAGAGTGGTATGGAATGGGGTGCAGTCATTGATTGCACAAAATAAGAATGAGTTATTTTATTGTGTCTACGTTTCAGCCTAAGATTTAGGCCATTTTCAGGGCTGAGATAAAAGAAACAGGAAATAAATATATAAAACGTTGCCAGTATTTGGGAAGAATAAGAGTTTATATAAACAGAAATGAAAAGGAATATAGAGAATAAGATAATAAATTATACATAATGGAGAAAATAGTTAAAAATGTTTATCAAAGCCTACCAGTAAAGAAGTTCTATTAAAATTATTTATTTCTTTAGGTCTCCCAGCTAACTATCCTAGATTACTCCCAAGCTCAAGTTCCTGGTATAAATTATATTTAATCGTTGGTAATTGTCTATATTATTTTTTTTCTGAGTACTTATCTTGAACAATACCTCAAAAGATTTATTTTCCCATTTACGCAAGCATATTTAGTCGCCACTTCTCTCCTTCATTAATTTATCTTTTGTCCTTTGTTTATTTTCATCCCATTGTGTAATCCCTATTATCTTCTCTTTGTGAATTATTTTACCTAATATTTCTCTCAAAGGAATCCTAAGTGTGCCAAGGGTATCCATTAAGAAAATCAATAGAAATGACTTTTTAAATTATATAATTATTAACAATAAAATAATTTTTATATTAATAGATTAATTTAAGTTCCGAAACTTAGAAAAGCAGAAATTCCCCGAAAAATTATTAGAATCTGGTCGAAAAAGTTGATTAAGTTATAGCCTCCTTAGACAAGACAAATGAAGCTGCCGTTCCAGTTTCGGTTTGGTAATAAATCTCGAGGCTACAAATAAGAAAGATAAAGATGTTGATAAACACATTTATTTTGCATGTTTTTCTTTCAAGATTTATCAGGTTGCAAATCAGAAATTAAATTTATATTCCGAAATTTAAGATAGTGATTAAAACCTTGTTTTGAATTCAATTTTGGAAAATATCATAACAGTTATATTTTTTTGTGAAAATAAGGAAATCTTTTAAGGACTAGAGTGAGAAATTGCATCAGATTTAAAAAATTACAATTGTACTAGCGTAAATAAATAAACCATTACATTGAATCGAAGGTCATCGGAGAGACTTTTCTTATCTGTAGAGCCCGATTTTCGGGGTTTTGTCTGATAATGTTTTTTATTTATTTCGTATATATGTTCCTTTTCTAGGTGGATAATTGTACTCAATATTTCGGCCACTTTAAGGCCGTTTTAACCAATACGGATTTTTAAGATTTGCCACGAGTATAGAGAGTAAGAGGGTTGAAAAAGTATGTTTAATTAGAGTCGATTTTAGAAAGCGCCATTTTCGGTCTCAATTGTTTCTCTCTCCGTCATTATTATATTTTAAATTTGGTATTTGTGAAAATATGAAAATTTTATTGAATTTATTTTATTTATTATTTCTATTTGTTATTCTCAGTAACTCCGGATGACTATTGGTTTTTAAGTTATGTGCCTTTTTATAGAGCTTCGTGTTTCAAGTGCAATATTTTTTTTTTTCGTCCACAATAAAAGAAATTAACCGTGTTATATTGATTAGTCTTTGGAAACAGAAACAAGTGCGTGATAAAGTTTATCTAAAATGGTCCATGTGGTCTGTGTCTGTCAGAATTGTGATTAAAAAGTCAGCTGTTGGGAGCCTTTTTGAAATGACAAAACATGGTTTAATATCTTTATAAATTATATTTTCTATTGAAAGTGAAATCATTTAACAACCGATTTTGTCTCCACTAATTAATGAAAGTTTGCGAATTTTCCGACTATCTTAGATAATAAATAAAGCACCCCTTGTCGAGCTGCTGTATGGACCAATTTGTTAAAATCATAAATTACATATGAAAAGCGTAATTTAAACAGTATAATCATATTCATTAAAAAAGGATGATGCCCATTAAAAATGCAATAAACATTTTATGATCCTTATGATCATTTAAAAATTTCTTTTGTTGTCAATGTTTAGTGTAGGTATAAAAAGAAATATATAAAAAAAATATCTGTTCGAGGATATTTTTCCTTCATCCGCTGGCATTATCACATATATTTTATCAATTTAATAAATATTTTTTGTCTTACCAATAAACAGTTCTCCCAGTAAAAGAGAATTTTATTGACCTCCACCATTCCATTTTCTTCCTCTTATATATTCACTAATATTATTTAATATAGATTTAATCCTCTGTGAAAATTATGCACGTTCTGTATATTTTAGTAAAATATGTATTTTAAATGGCAATGTTTAATAAAATAATTGATTAAAAATTTTTCCCATCAGGCGTTTCTTTAGAAATATTATTATAATATTTATCTGGAAATGGTTGTCTGGATATATCTTCTAAGATTGTAAAATATTCAGGGGGTGCAGCAAATAAATTACCGAAAATAAGTTGTATTTATGTTTTGTAATTTATTGACTGCACTCCCTGACCATTTTACACTCTTCTGTTTTTATGAAAATTTGGACACGGCGTAGTTTTGTTTGACCACGTGGGAATGGGTATTCATCACCACCGTAGGGCGAATGTTGTCACATGTTATGTAATATTTAAAAAAAAAATGTTGGAGTGTGATTATTTCTTGGCAGTCCCACGGCAAGTGGCAGCAACCCTGGAGTATATCCTCATTGTTCGGCCCTCCCCTTCTTTTAGAATTCTTCCCCTCCTGTCCAGCCAGAGGTTCTCACGTTATATTTTCCGACTTGCCTCGCGGTTTTCCAAATGATAAAAGAGTCGGAAAATTCTTACATATTTAGAAACAGGATAATTTTACGGCTTGTGCTAAACGATTCCTTAATACACCCGTGAGATCCTATCAGCCTCTCACGATGTTATATGTAAGAACAATTTTCTATAATATGCAAGGATATTAGAAATTTACAGACTCGTTATGAAAGACATTACTGCACGCGATGAAATCCGATCAATTTGCCTTTTGACGCAAGCACCTATTTTCGTATTCCATTGTCGACCGCAAGGCTATAAAAAATGTTAGGCTAGGATAGGATGAGTCTTTTAGTGAGATTGTTCGATTCAACAAAATATATAGGCTCAATAAGAACTGTTTTCTATCTTATCTTGTATTACCAAAAATCTTTTTGGAACTTCAAATAGATTACAAGTTTTAGTTTTTGTCGTTTAAATAATGCATAGTAATTTATTTATATTAATATATAAGCCCTACATATATACGAAATATGAAAAGTTTTTCATTAATGATTACAAAAATCTATTACTACTCTCAAGTGAAGTACTACTTCCGGTGATCGTGTTGGGATCATAAAGGATTATTCTACTAGATTTTACTATTACAGGTAACTATGATATATAGCCTGCTAAGGACGAGGTCGTCACATGTCCTTAGGAGCCTCTATTTCACCCTTGTCTACATTTAAATTTTGTCTCGAACTCTTATCTTTTCAAAAATCATAATTTTAGCAGATTAAATGATGTATATGTTCATAAATTTTTAATTTTATTTTAATGATCTTTTTTTTTTAATTATTCCTATGGGAGAATCATAATCACTATAAAAGACGAGACTTGGGTAGAAATGTTTGGCATTGTGTAGCTCAATCCGCTTGGAATTGGATTTATCCGATTGGAAATTCCAATTATTGTGAAAAAAGCGCCTTCAACAAACAATGCATCTACCTTTCTATATGATAGTAGAGTTTAATGATGCTGTTCAAGAATATAGCAGATTTATGACGAATGCCCGTAGTTTCTTAATCGAGCCGTTCCAAAACAGATCAACAGTGTAGAGCTCTAATTTGGTTGCCTACCCGGTCATTAACCGGAAAGAACCAGTTGACCCTTCATAAAGCAGAAATGCAATGCAAACATACATTCTGCGGTTTGGTCCAGTTTTGTCCGGCAAATATCTTCCAATCCGACCCTTACAGCAAATTGTAATCATCGTACTAAATTAGAAGATTCAAACATTATCACTGATGATATAAGATAGGTAATGATAAGTTTTTTAAATTTTTTATTTATTTATTTTATTTTTTTAATGATTGGTGGGTTACTTAACCGATACGTTGCACGGCTTCCTCCTATGTTAATCCGTTCCGTTTGGTATCCGAGACCCCGAGAAGTAGACCATGCCTCTTCAAATATTCTTTCATTCCTTAATTACTATTCCATGTATTTCTAGACAGCGTCAACGACAATGGTTCCGGAATCAATTCCGGCTGTTGAAGATAATTATTTAATCTGTTGGACCCTGTGGGATCTACAAACTCTCCTGGGGCTCATCTAGCTTTTCTATTGGCACCTTTAATTGAAGGAAAAACCTGGTGGTCGATCGTGGTCCCGGACAAATCACCTCCTTGTAAAATCGTTGTCTTAGAAACAATACAGCCACTACCTCATACTGAAAACAAGAACCATGAATTGTTATCGTGCAGATTTTTTTTTATTGTTCCTTCAAGCATTCTTCTGAAGGCATATACGCATATCACAAAATAATTAATACAAAAATCCGAAGAAATCTATTATAAAAAGAAAAAACATTGTTCAAAGCAGAGTTATTCTTAATCTGAGTTGGTAACTTCAAATTGAGATACGCCGGCCGTGAAAATAGAGATCCAAGTAAGCGATATATAATATATGACAAATGAACTATTTTATATGTTTCTGGTGGACATTGACTATGATCAACAAGATATATACAGAAACATCTAGATGTTATCACATATTAGGAAATTTCTTTAAGCTTTAAGGACTCCCTTAGGAGTAGAATCGTCATGAAATTCATTAATTAAGTGTGATAAATTATCATTAGGCTTCTTAATGTAAATATATATATTGTGTGTTTATATTGTATTGTACATCAAAGAAATGAGACTCGAATATTCTTAAAGTCTACCAATATATTTTCGGTAGCACGGCATGCGGGTTTAAAGCCAGACCTGTATTCAGGCTTTTTCCCGTTACATTCACTTTCATCGACAGGCAGTCCGTCCACTTTTTCATTTGGAACATTCACAAGTATCAGTCTTCTCAGTCGTATTGAACTTAAGTTTATGTTTTTAAAAAAGTTTGTATTCTTGTATTCTACCATAAAGGGGGCAAATCCACTAATATGATGAGACTCTAGTTTTTACCTTCTGATGGTCGATAATTGTTTCTGCTCCGAATGATGACAGTGCCAGTTAACGAAGCCTCGTTAATATGTTGATTGCAGTCACGATCCCACCTACTCTACTATATTGCGTTCCCTACCCGATCAGTCAGGATGTCAATTGTCAAAAATGATGCTGCTACTTGTGTTGTGTCTGTAGCAGCTGTTGTGGAAATAACGTTTTTAAATGTTTCAGAACAATGGAAAACTATTAAATGTTGTTTTTGTTCCCCAAAATATCTTGGTATTATTTGAATTGAGTAATCTCAGGAACTGACATAATGGACAAAATAGAATCCAATATGTCTATTGTTTATGTTTTCAAAATGTAGGCCATAATTAAAACAAGAATATACTTAAAGTTATGTAGTTCATCTGCATAGTAATATAAAAAATGAATACTATAGTGTTTATCGTAGTACTAAGTCAATCAACTAATCTAAAATTCATGTGCCTGACCTGAATTTTATTGTTTATAAAAATGGGCTAATATTATTTTTTTTATAAGTTACGTTTATAACCTTTAAAAAGCTTTTTAAAAGTTAAAGCTTGCCGTGATGGTGTAGCTATTTCTCTGTCCTCGAATCTTAAAATGTCTGGCGCCGTTGTTTTTTTTCTTTTTTCGTGTCAGGGGGTCTGTTGTTAGTTAAGTATCCTTTTAGTATTCTATATATAAGTTATATAAAAAAATTAAACTTGGGTCAATTAATATTATATATTTCTGAAAAACAAACAGCATTCAAATCAGTTTAATGTTTTCTTCTTTGATTATTTAATTTGTGTTGTTCTGATTGCTTCACCTTTATTTAGTTTTTGTTTTAAATTGTCACTTAGATTTCACACAATGGCGATTGTTATTAAATTGGTATACAGGAATAAAATCAGAATGATTTTAAAAACTGAATGACTTTATTAATACCTAAAAAATTGTATCAACGTATACTCATTTTCATTTTCTATCTAGTTTTTAATGTTCCTGGAAAACTATGGGCCGTTTTTCATTGCTTTGTTCTTGATTTTCTATTTATGCAAGATTAATAGTTCATCATTTTGTAAGTAATTATTTTTACATATCTAACCCACAACATCAAAGACAATTTGTCAAATTACTTGTACTTTTTTCTGAGAATAATGTTCTATTGTACTCATTCTGAATTACAATCACTAATCGGCATTCCAAAGGCAGTGGATTTCTGGTTTTCAGGCCCAGTTTATTCTGTTTGATCGGAAGACCCTCCCCTATAAAGTTGTTATCCATAATTATGCGCATGAGCGAATCATCCATTGGCATAGAAACTGGAGGTCAACAATAACTGAATCCATGACTTCATGGGTTGTAGTTTTGCTGATTTATAATCGATGATGCGTAGTTTATAAAAAAAACTTTTTCTTGCTCTCCATACGGTACTAATCCATGAAATATTATCCGCTCTAAGAGGAAGAACTGGCTGCTGAACATGAATGGTACAGAAAGAGTTAAAGGACAACTGAAAAGAAATGGGCTTGCGGTGCCGAGTCAACAATAGGGACCAACAATGAAGAACTATCCGCGGCGCAGTCCCATTGTTTCGCCTCTAAGGAGCTAGCGAGCGCCCCTGAGGAAACTAATCGAGGTTGGAGTCGACTCGAGATCTCCTTAACGACGGCCCTGGGATGTCCATCCATCAACCGCGGGTAATTATGGTGTAGCGTATGGTCTCCACGTATTATCATGACAGCTGGCAGGCGTGATCATCGGTCCCCTCTCACGGAATGGGTTTCTGCTCAGTAACCAGTAGCCCTCTTGTGTTAGCAAGTGTATTTGAAAGTGTATTTTAGCGCTAAATAACTATCCTTTCATATGTTATATTTCTGTATCCTATATCTCTCATCCACTTTCAATTATTGCACACATGTAGGAGCGGTGTTTCCAAAAGGGGTTAACTGATATTTGTTATACTTATATATAGTACATAATTTATTTATTATAATAGTCAGAAAAAGTAAGGAAAAAAGTATTATCGAACAATGAATATCAAAAAATTATTGAAGTCAATTAGATTAACTTATTTCATGTGCCAACGTTTCGGCCTAACTTTTAGGCCATTATCAGAGCTGAGAATAAAATTGAATAGTATAACTACATAAACAATGATGTACCTAAGAAAATATAACAGGTTCTATTATAAAAAATTAATAAAAATGACAAGAAAAAAATACAATGAGTAAAACATAAATAAAATAATTGATAAGAAATAACAAGCATGGAAAGAAATCTAGAAGGTAATAAATCATAGATAATTAAGTTAATATTATAAATATTACTGTGCTTTATTATCTTTTTTATTTAGTTTTTTTTTTATGTTGATCTAAATAGATTTGTTTATTTAAATATGAAAATAAACCTTACGATTTTTGTTTATTACCGTTTGTTTTCTTATCGAGCTTTTGTGACACTACAATTGCTTTTCACTGATTTTAATATTTAAAAAAAAAACGATTAGGATCACCCGGAATGTATGAGTAGATGAGAACTTTTTGAGGACCCATAGATTCAGGAGTTACTATCACATCTCGATGATGACTTTGCTAGAGATAAATTACAAACTAAGTTAAGAAGACCTAGGGGAAGACCCAGGCAGATGTGGGAAAAGGAGTCAAGGAGGTCTGCAAGAAGAAGAATAAAGAAGGGAGGAAGAGAAGAGAACTGGTTCAGGAAAGACACAATTGGCTGAGGCCCCTCCTACCGGAGTGCGGTAGAAAGGGGAAAGAGTTGATAAGAATATATATATATTGTGTGTACAAATAAATCTTTAAAAAAATAGTGACTTTTGAATAATACTCATTCACTTATAAGTTATGAGCTATCACATTTTATTTAAATTTAATCCTACATGTATCATTCAAATCCTAACATTATGTCCCCGATTGTATAGCTAATCAGAAATACTTATTTAGAAGATATTGAAGAACCTTTAAGTGTTTTTAAAATAGGAGAATGTTGGAATAAAGATAAAATGGTATCATTGAAAATATTGGATGTGTTGCCAGAATTACATTTTTTTTATAGACCTCTTTTATAGTTCCTAAGTTATGAGTGATCATAAATTACATGGTGGCTGTCCTAGAAGAGCTGACATCAATAGTTAGAAGGATCACTAAAATATAAATAATGGTGACCTGTGGTCTAGTGGTTAGCGTAACAAACTACTAAGCCCAAGATCGCGGGTTCGTTGCCCGGCAGGTGGCCCTAGGATTTTTTTAAGGGAGTAAAAAATCCTTAGTTACACCGTCCTTCGTAAGGGACGTTAAACGGGGGTCCCGAGCCTGTACGATGTCAGGTACTCGTTAAAAATCTCTATCCTAATTAAACCTGTATAGGCAAAATTTAGAGCTCCCACTGTAGCATCGTCCGATTAGCCACAGCAGCATAAAGTGACGTTAAATGAACAACCAACTAACTAACTAAAATATAAAAACTTTTTAATATATAATTTTAACAACTAATAAAAATGATATATATAGATACTAAACCTTGCAAGGCGAGTGATTTAAAAAAAATGTATGTTACGATATTAAACAAAATTGTATCATTTCCTGCTTCTTCTTATTCTTCTATAATCTATTTTTTTAAATATTAAATTATCCATGTAAGTCGTGAATTCAACTTACAAATAACATTTGAGTACAAACTTATAAATAACTAAATAACTCCAGGGATCTTTAATTACAAACCTGAATCAACACAATTAATATTCCGTGATAACACAAATAATATTAATTTAACAAATGTTAACTTCAGCGAGTCTCTCAGTAAGCAGATATCTATCATAACCATCCTCACATCTGTCCCTAAAGGTTATCTTCACGTCTGTTAAGTTTGGCGTGAATATTCAAACTTACATCCATTATCAATTGTTTATTGACGTAATATCAATTTCATCTTAATTAAAACACAACTATGGATAATTATCACTTTGCATAATTGATAACGGGATTCGTCGGCTTGAAATAACATTGGTTCAATTCATTGTAAGATTTACTTAGGCACTGAGGGGAAATCGTGCCAGGAACTAACACCAAACAACCTAGTCTCCCAGTCAGTTGATGGTTTAAACGGTATTCCTGTTTTGTAAATCTGTGCACTTTGGTTGCATGTTAAAAGAAGGAATTTTTCCTTAGGTGAGTTTCAAAGCTAATATATTCCGTTCTAATTTACCTGATTAGTGTCTTGGTATTTTTATGGTCAATGAAATTTCCTATCAATTAGCAGTAAAACATGAATATCCTCTGTGAGATATTCATCTATATATTGCACAATTAGTTTAGCTCTTTTCTTCCTAAATGTCATCCAGTCTTAGTTTATTCATCAGAATGATATAGTTTTGCCGACAACCAAGATTAGGAGAAAAAGTTTATAATAAAAATATCTTTATTCTGAAGGCATTTCAAGTTTTCTAACACGGATCATGTTAGATTGAACTGTATAAAGTTTCTACCGGCTCAAGTAATTGACTTTGTTCAACTTTTTTTTTTCAATAAAGGAATTTTCCTACAGAAAGCTAAGTAGATTCGTTTGTGGTAATTTAGAAGTCAGGTGTATTTTTTTTAATTAAGTTTTCATCCCTCTTAGCAAATAAGAAATAGGATATCACAGTCATGCGTGGATTTATTTTTAGAGCTACTTCGACAACAATGGAAAAGGCTCAAAGCGACTATAGACCCTTCAGTACAAAACCAATTTGTCAAAGTAGACGTCTTTGTCGTTTATACCTCATTCCTCTCTCTATCGGATTTTCCTATTTATTCAACACTTTGATTTCAAAACATATTAAAAGCCATTATAAATGCCCCTTTGCCAATATTAAATATACTCGAGAAGTCGTCTTAGGATCTTGATTAGAATTTTACCCAATAGGAAATTGCTTTTGGTTCGATTCTTTGATATTAGGGTAGTTATGCTCCACATCTTTTTTTTTTTAGCATATATAATTCATTTAATAAAATTTACTCTTATTTCATTTAAAAGTTAGAATAGAAATCATTATCTCATGAAACGATTCCAAGCATACTCGTTGAAGAAATACAGTCAGTATTGCAGAAATTAAAATCCAACTAAAGTTCAGGTCCAGATGGAATAACTAACGATTTACTAAGAACTGAAGGAGAAGTCATTGCCAAACAATTTTGCGAGATATTCAACCTCATCCTGGCACATGGAATCATCCCTGAATAATGGAAATGCACCAAAATAATCTTGCTACATGAAAAAGGAGACAGGCACCGGATAGATAATTACAGGCTCATATCTCTATGTCCAACAATATCAAAAATCTTTACAGGATTCCTAAAAAAACGGATCACACAAACAATATCATATTCATTAACAGTAGATCAGGCAGGTTTACGCAAAGGCTTTTCTGTAAGAGACCACCTATATTCTATGAGACTACTAGTGGAAAAAGCCAGAGAATATAATATCCCAATTTATATATGTTTTATAGACTTCCGAAAGGCCTTTGACAATGTAAAACTCAGAAGAATGATAAAAGGCTTGGAAGAGATAGGCGTGGAAGACTCTTACATCCGTATAATAAAGGAGGTATATAGTAACAACCATTCCCATATAGCAGAAAGAAGCGGACCATTATTTCCAGTCAGAAGAGGCGTAAGACAAGGTGGTACTCTTTCACCTGATCTGTTTAACTGAACTCTGGAAAAAGCTCTCAGAGGCTTAAAATGGAGAAATATGGGCATTACAATAAATTGTATAAACCTTAATAAGCTCGAATTCGCCGATGATGTGGTTCTAATTTCAACCAGCACTGAAGAGCTGTCACGAGTGATAGAGGAACTATTCGTAGAATGTCAAGCAGTAGGCCTCGAACCAAACTACTCTAAGACAAAAGTCATGACCAACAGCCTACAAGAAATAATAAAAATCAACAATCAAACTGTATGTTATGTCGATGACTATGTATACCCAGGTCAGGTTACATCTTTTAAAGATAGTGCGAATAAGGAAATCCAGAGAAGACTTTCATTTAGTTGGAAAAAATACTGGAGCCTCAGCTTTATAATGATAGTCATCTATGAAATGGGCCTTAAAAAAACATTCTTTGACAGTTGTGTGCTACCAGTAGTTACATACGGTACTCAGACTTGGTCCCTTACCAAGGCTCAAGCTAATAAAGTGAACGTATGGCAACGTGCAATCGAAAGAAGTGTCCTGAAAATAAGGGAAAGGAATAAAGTGAGATGTACGGAAATAAGAAAGCAAACGAACTTCAGGGATGCTGACTTTTCCATCCAAAAACAAAAATGGAAATGGGCAGGACACCTAATGCACACTACGGATGAGAGATGGTCACGTAGACTCACCGACAGGATACCATACAACTGGAAAAGATGCAGAGGAAGACAGCCAACTAGATGGAGAGATGTTTTCTAAAACTTCACTTCCCAATAGAGCTGGTCGCTCCAGGAAATTAGACCTTACTTCCATAAGGGAAGGTCTATAAAGAGCAAATATGTATATATTTTTGTAAATGTTAGTAGCTTTTTGTAAACCATTTTATTTGTTTTATATTTCTCTGTATAATAATTTGGAGAAAGCAGAAGTCTCTATATCACGAATGATGTCATCGATAACTACGCTACTTAAAATTCTGACCCTGTCCAAGTACAGATTGATTTTACATTATCATGATTATAGTGGCATGATGGTGGGGGTAAACCATCATATTACAGTTTGATGACACCGTTACCAAGCCTGAATATTAATGTTTTAATGGAATTTTTCGTACACTTTCCCATTCAGGAAGGTTTCCCCGTTTTTTTGTCCCCAATTAGTACTATGAGTGCAACCGCTGAAGAGAAAGGCGAGGCTAAGGGATGTTTTGTCCGGTCTGGTAGATTAGGTTTTAACGAGGAGTTTAGTGAAGGGTAGTGTTTAATTTGGATCTGTTATTGTCTTCGCTATTCCACAAGGGAATTATGCCAAACCATTTTATAATCGCTATTGTTAAGCATGTATTCGTTAATCTTTTCACTAACTTTCTTCTAATTTTTATTATTATTTTATTTTTTTTACAACTTACTTGAGAACAGTATTCTTTTTTTTTGCGAATTATTCAACATACTTCTATTTAACCTTCTATATCATTCCTTGACTGGGAAGTGTCAGATGTATACATTTAAAAGCACATGACAAGTATTCTAAGTTCTATTTTTTAATTATTTCTTTTTTTTTCCAGGTAAGAGTGTTCGCTGGCTTTTCACTTAATTTCACCTATGATTCAGGTAAATATAGAAAGTGGCATTAAACAGCTCTTGAAAATAAATATTGTAAACGTTTTATCTTAATGACACTGTTAATATTGTGTTTATACTCTGAAAAATAATGATGATCTCAAGAACTTTGTTAACTTTAAATTATTAATTTTATCTTAAACTCGGGACTTAATGGGTATAAAGGTGATAATAATTTAAGTGAGGAAGCAATTCATTAGACAGTGACAAGGCTGGGATAATTAATATCCGTGGTGACGTCACTGAGATGATGACGGCACCGATGACGTCAGAGCCGGTCACTTCTTATCTATCGACCCGAAGTCTAAGTTTAGCTAGCTCCGACTCTCGGGGGCGATATTCTATTCTAGAAGGAAAAATAGTCGCCTCTTAGAATTTCATTTTATTGTATTTTGCAATTAATTGTTTGATTTATTTTAAAATTAAAATCGACAACATACTTTCTAGCACTGACGAATTATTAACAAATTAAGCTTATTGCTCAGCTCAATTAACTAACATATCAGATTAGATAGATATAAATGAAAGTACATATAATTATTAAATTAGAAATAGTAAATAGAAGGAATAGAGCATTATCGAATAAGTAACGAAGAGTAATTATCAAATTAATTAAATGAATGGTATTCGAAAAAGAAGTAGAGAAATGCACAATATAGAGTAATATAAATTAGCCTAATGAATAAATAGTATTGGTATGGGAAAAAAAAATTACCCGGACCATTTTCTTCCTGATATACGAATATATATATATAAGGTCAACCAGTATTGACTAAGACATCTTTTTTACTGAACTAAAGAAGAAGTTTGTTATTTCCTTTTTATATTTTTTTTCAGAAAGACCTCACCAATTGTTTTAATGCAAGGAAAATAAATATCTTCTATTTTTCGTGTTTCTTTCCATTTCATGAAAATCGATGAAAAGAAAGAAGAATTTTTACGTTTATTTTCTATTTCGCTTTAAATTTATCCCATTTTTATTTTATACTAAAATTACTTATAATTTGAGAAAAAATCAGTATGCATTAAATTGCTGAGTGTCAACGCCATTTATTCATGGGAATAAGAAATTCTTTCATTGCTTCGAATGCCATTTATTTGACAGTTACTTCATTGAACGGGCCATATATTGTGGCTTTAATTTGATCGATAAATTTATTTAGTGCATGGTCTTTCGTGGATTCAAACGATATTTATTTTATCATTGTACTATATGCATATATATAAGTCACAATTTAATATATATAATTTCTTTTTAAATTTGAAATGTTTTTAGTTTAAATTCTGTGGTACTGTTCAACATTAACTTAGTATTCGAAATCATTTACTATTCTATTCAGGTTTGCTGTCTCCTATTTTTCTTTAGAACAACTAAGATAAACTGTTTCTTAGTATCTTTTTCATACTAAACATATTTAGAAAAAACTGATTTCCGTTTCTGTTCACCAAACTGTAATTTTTGAAATTAACGACAATTATATTTCTAAACATTAAAAATCGATAAAATCACAAAAAGTTTGGCTACGTTTCATTAAAAATTGATGAGGGTTATAAATGATTTAGATTGTGAAGCGGAAGGTTATCGACTGACCTACATCTCTTACTTTTTTTCCTAGGCTATTTTTTGTCATTCCCTACGTATTAACATTGTCAGGGCAGCATATTATATGCGTTATATATTTTATATGCTGAAATGCGTAATTAGTTTTGTGATCGTTTCGAAAAATTATGTGAAAAACTACATTTTACATGATTTTTAAAAAGCTTAATTTCATAAATTGTGACATATATTATAAAGGAATCCATTAATTTATTTTGTTATTTTCATGTCATATATAATATTATTACGCCTTATATAAAAAGAAGAAAATGGTTTTATTAGTCGAGAATAATCAGAGCCTCAAATATTAGAAATTATTTAAACAAAAAACTCATAGCTCTTTCTCAACTTAAAGGTATAGGTTTAAGTTGAGAAAGAGCTATGACTCTCATACAGATTTTTAAAAATTTCATTTTAGTATTTGGAAATAATTGATGATTTTTAATAAAATATTTTAACCTGAGGCTTGTAGAGAAAATTCTATTCTCTAGAACTACTCGTAATTTCTTGTGTCAATTTAGTTGTATTATGACTCCACAAAAGCGAAAATCTCATAGTTTAAAGTCTATAATTTTATACAAACAAACTTGCTACGGTTAATGATAAGGAGAGTGAGCCTTAAGAATACCAGGCTTGTTTGTTTATAATTATGTAAGAAAGAATTGAAGTGTCTCTATTGTTTTTGTTTATTCATTATTAATTTTCCTTTTATCATTAGAGTTAATCTCCCAAATCATATTTTCAGTTTTACCTATATAGAATGCCAATTATTATTTTCACTTTAAATTTTCTTCTTTTTCTTCCGAAAATATTATTTAGTAGTTGAGAATAATCTGAACTCCAAACTCTTGAAGTAATTAGGACAAAAACTAATTATAAAAAAAATTACTTCTTTATAATTCATACTTTAGACATTGTTAGTCCCAAATTGATCGGGATAGACTTTCAAATTCTCTTTTTAGTAGGAATTCTTAATAATGCCTATGTTATTGCTAATCAGGAAAGAAGGGATATTTCATAGGATATCAAAACGATTTCTTTTGAATATTTCCTCTTGTCGTAACATGATACTTATCCCTCCATATCCAGTGTCCCCTAAAAAACTTCTTTCATTGTGGCCAGTCCTGTTAAAAAGAAAGTGAGATGGAGAAGAAAGTACCTTTCATCAAGGCTGCCTCAGGACATGCCATAACCTGTTTTGGCCGAGACAGGCTATCTGAAATGAAATCGCCTGATGAGGCTATGAGAGGAGGTAACCTGAGTGTGATGGAGCCGCTATCACATTAAATACAGGTCACATTAGATGCATCAGATCCTGGCTAACCCCAACTTGAAGCACGCCATCGTCTTTATCCATTACATCTCGGATCGAAGACTATTGTCAGATGTAAATGGGCCATTTCTTGAATCAACGATAAAGCAACAGCAGGGCGCTCACTAAAAGAAAACTTTAAAGTCTTAGGTTATTATTGGGGATATCTAAAACTAAGTCTTCATGTCGAATTGGTTAGGGTAAACGTTACATACATACGCTTACAAGTATTTGAAATTGTGATTTTTTTTTTAAATTAAAATGAAAATCGTGTTTTATGCAGCAAAATATTTCCCCTGATATCCTCTTCAACTCAAAAACAATTCTCTACCCGATGAAGAATGGAGTAATGAGAAATGTTTTTCGAAATCGATATTAAAAAATTAGACAATCAGGTACGAAACTAAAAGAAAATGGAACTTTTATTCTCGTATATATAAGTGTGTCAAATTTAATATACAAAAAAAATACATTATTACTTATATAAAGTCGCATTATTTTACATCTACTAAAAGGATTTTAATTAAATATGTGTAAGAGTGCTGATTTTAGTCCTATTTTCGAGTAATATTAAGAATTTTTATCTTTTTGTTTTTTCATTGTTCTAATTTGTTCTCTTAATATTTTTTAAAACTTAATTATTGTTTTTACGTTCGCATTTTTTTTTCTTTTTTTCAGGAGTATTTAGTATTTTATAAAAGTACTTCGATTGGGAAAAAACAAAAATTAGAAATATTTATCACATCTTATGTGCCGGAAAATATGTTAAAAATGTTCATTTTTATTAAAAAATTCTTATAACCTGGACTCATTTCATTAGGAATTTATATTGGGAAAGGGAAAACCATTTTCCAGGCATTATATTTTCTTAATCCTTATTGATCATTTGAGACGTTTCGACAACACTGTGTCATTTTCAATCTTTTACATTCTGTTTCCTGCATCAGTACAAATCGTTTATATAACTTTACAACAGTTTTAAGTCTAAAAATTCTGTGAAAAAATATTAATAACGATACTAAAATACATAATTTAATAAATATAATAAAGTGTCCAAAATAACTAGTAATAATTTAAGTATAAATACCTCAAAGTCACATTCATTTTAAAAATTTTTAATAAAACTTTAGGGGATCATCTATCCTCTATGGTCAAGATAATATTACATTAAAACCAAACTTTGATCCTTGAAACACTAGATCTCTTTTAAGTTTATTTGAATATTTTTTAAAATAAATATACTAAATAATGTTTCAAAATAAACATCTACAAAACAACACAATAACTCTTTTTTTAAATTTTATTTAGAAAAAAATGTTTTTATTCTATCTTCACTCCTACGACCTGTTAAAACCATTTAATTATATTATATATTAATTTTTTTTAATAAAACAGTTCAAATGTAATATTTTTAAATTTTTAACCTCTCGGATTATTTATCTATATTATTTTGTTTAGTTAATGGTCATTACAGGGAATAAACAAGAGTTTTTGCTCCTATTACCTATTTTTTTCAATGGTTTTAATCTCTTACTATTTTTTTTTCTATCACATAAAATTATTCACATCCCTTCTAAAAATATTCGTTTACGTAGGTTTTTCTCCAAACTTTAAAGAAAAATATTATTTTATTTAGAAAAAGTTTTGTATTTACTTTTTTAAATCAATTTACATTTTAGGCTAATTATACACATAAATCACTGTTCATATTGTGAACGAAAATATCTTATGGAAACTGGGTTAAAATAATTGGATTTTTCTTGTCAAATAACCTGTGGCGGTGGTACGTGCTGAAAATGATGCTATGCCCTCAACCTAAACTGAATCATCACAACTTTTAATCTCTCCAAAAATTGGCTTTGTCGTTCCCAAATGGATCATTGTACCATAGCTTGTGTTTTAATAATTGATATACTGATTAAAGGAATTAAAATTATTCAAATGAAAGTGGTAAACTAAATCCAGCTCATATATTTATTTATAGTTTCTATTAAAGTCTATACTATTATTAATTTTGTTACTTTGTTTAATCATAATGAATATTTCGCAACGAAAAGGCATTTTCATAATATCCTTGTTTATTTTTTTTTATGGAGAAACATAGTCCAGATTGTGATCAAAATAAATTCTTCAAAAAAATGGCAATGCTTTGACCCATATTGAAGGTCTCCATCAGGGCTTAATAGTTTGTATTGATTCTCCCTGATGAAGGTTTGTAATGTTTGTAGAAACGTTAGGTATAATAAATCGTTAGTTCTTGTTAAAGAATTTATTTTGACCTTCACCTGACCATTTTCTCCTTCGTGAAATTCATAAGGTCAATCAATAATTGAGGCGTTGACATGGAAAATGTAGTAGGTCATGAAAAGGTAATCTTACGGGAGAAGCAAAAACTTGACTACTATATATGAAAGTTTCAATTGGAAAATAGTAATTACCACCGTTCTTAGGAACTATACCACTCCCAGTTGACACTTAGTCCTCCTATGCCATTCTATGATTAATTACTACCTTTAATCATCTAAAAAATAATTTATTTTTTTTCTTACTGTTATTTCTATGTCAATCTGTTATTAAAACTAAAGAAAGTTCTCCAAAATACGGGTATCAGTTCCTTATTTTGTTTACGAAGTTGTCGCTTCAAGTTAAGTTACAGCACATTCTAAAATTTCATTCATTTCCTTTATGATATTCTCGAAAATAATAATAATTGTATTACTGATGTATATAGTAACTAATACTGGCTGCATATATATTGAAGGACCGACTCCCACATACTGTTCAGGCCATATCATAATCTATACTTCTTGATGTAATGATTACCGAAATATACACATTTCCCACAATTATACTCTTTTAATTTTCATACTAAAACTCACGATTATTTTTATTTTAGAGAATATTAAGTAGGGAACGAATGAAAAGTCAATACTTGTCGTGACTTAACTAGAAGCGACAAACTGCGGAACTCATACCTAAATAAGTAAAATAAAAGTCTGGTTGCTTGCCTGCTAGAAAAAACAGTTCCGAAAGTATACAACCGTTTCAAAATAACACTGATTTTTTAAAATTTATTTTATAACTGTGAATAATAGTCATAAATAAAGCGTTGGCGATAACCTGCTCACCCAGTCCATTAGAATTACGAGCACGGGAGGAGGAAACCCGAGGGAAGATAGTGGGTTCATCAAGGTTATCCTTCAGCTTTTTGTTGGAATATATTTATACTTGGCTCTCCTCTGGTGAATTAATCACGCGAAATCCTTGTATGGTGATGTCTAGAATGTCTGTAGAGTAAAAGATTTTTAATTATGCAGTTTCTCGCTTAACTATACATTGGTTTGGGGTCATGTCTGATTAAAAAACTAAAGTAAACATGACTTCTAAATTGCCCTTCATTAATAATCTTGATGGATTAACACGGTTTATGATTCGTGATGCAACGGCATGTGGAATGAATGCTTTAATAACAGTATTGTTGCGGAACTATAGTTTAAAGTTGATTATATTTACAATCTTTATTCAATCATTCTACTTCAAGATTGGCCATTTTATCTGACCATACAAAAATCCTGAGTCTTTGCTGTTTATCATTTGTTATTTAACCATCTTGCCAAAATGATGATGTGTTATCCCATTATGAATGGTTCAAACAAGTCTCATTTATTACCAGAAAAAAAAATCTATCTTCTGTGTTTCCTTAACTAATTGAAATTAACTTGGGTACATAAAAACAATAAATAAATCTTAATTGCTAAGAAAAAAGGGAATTTGTGTACGAAAGGAGGCTGATATTGGTTTTATTAAGGATTTTCTTTATTTTTCTGGTTCCATTTTTCACATGTTTAATTTAAGAAAATAAGTTTTTGTAAAATTCAAATAAACAACTTTTATTTGAACAACTGAATATTTAGTTGGAAACAAAAGACTCAGATATTTATTGAAATGTGATAAATTGTGGGGAAATTGGGTATCATATAGACTTTCCCGTAATAGATTACAGAACCGAGACTGTTATTTCTTGAGAATAGTTATGTTGGGTTCTTATAAACAGATCATAAAGACACAAAATAAAATTGGCACATAACAAATATAAAAACAATAACTAAATGGACTAATCAAATATGGAAGATCAAATGTTCCAATCAAGATAATCATTTCTTACTTTTTGTAAATTTAGTAACAAACTTCTTAGAGGAGGCCGTGGGAAAATTCAATGCGTACCCTAATATTCCTGGGCCTTATAGGCTTGCGTAAACTAAAGGTAGTGAAGACCCTGGATAAAAAACAAAAACTATTACATGATTTTAGCCGTATGGGATCAAATTTCGCAAAAAAGGCCAGGTGTGTAAGATACCGTATTTCCTGCTCCGCCCGAGTCCCTATGATTCTCGGCAAAATGGCTTCACATCATGCTATTATTTATTTTTGTTTTTAAAAAGAAGAATACCTTAGACAATTCTTGAGAAAAGTGCAGGTCCATCTACAGTATCTGTTCCATTGTCTTTTCAACAAAAAAAGCAGGTGCGCCGGGTAAGGGGTGAATGGAACAGTTGAAGTACAAGGGTTCTCGATAAATTAGGATAGATTTTGTCATTTACGTTACATAAAAAAGATATTAAAAAAAAAGGGAAAAATACTTGGAAATTTAAGATCTCCAACTTTGAGGGTAATTATAATATGATAAGAAGTTAAATGACCCCATGTAACTTCTCTTCAACAATTAACATCATATCACCACACATGAATCGACATGACTCCCTCATTCAAAATAACAACGACATAACTCAAAAATTGAGTTAGGCCTTCAGCAGCAATTTTATTGGTTGAACCTTTTAAATTCAGGAATGACATATGTGATATTCCATTTCCAACCTTTTTTTTAAGTCGTACAGGTTTGAACTTAAAGTTTTATAGAAATAATGACATTAGTTAAAATCAAAAAAGTTTCAAGTTTATAAAAATTGAATAAAAGAATTTCAATACAATCATTACAATAGGGAAATGTCTTGCTTAACCAATGCCCAAATTTTTATTGTTTTAACTCCCATGGAACTTTCAAATACCTCATTTGAAAAATTGGAATTTTTGAGTTATCTTGTTCTTTTGATAAGCGATATTTCATCTCCAAACAAAAGTCTCTTCCACGTGTGGCATAAGACGTGGAATAGACTATTAATAGAGATTGGCATAAATCTCTTTCAGGCATAACACGTTCTTTCATTTAGGTTAGGTTTCGATCCTCATTTTGAACAGGATCCGTTGAGGTTTTGCTTATCTCACGCGCGATATGAAGGAACGAAAAAGGTTGATATAATATCTAATTTAAGCAGTAATAATTTCAATGAATAGGAATTTTACACTTGGATACAAAGCAACTAAGATAGTGGAGATACTGTGGCTAAACCTAATGGTACACGATCCTTTTTTGTTGTACCATTTTCTCTATTCCAAAAATATTTTAAGTTATTCCTTTAAACCATGATATACTCTCAAATGTGACAGTTTCTCCGAAAACGGTAACAGCTCCACAGACACAGAGAGAGCAGAAGGCGAGGGCACGTGTACTTGCGGCAGATGCTACGAACAGCTGCTACCGCGGCCAGGTAGCCCCGCCTGCACCTCAACAGAAGAGATACCTTAGTCTTCAATGCCCTTGGATTTTATTGTATATCCTCATGTCATCAATGAATCGATTAGTTTATTTATTTATTTCATTGCTTACGAAATACGAGTAATTCCATTTATTCTGGAATAAGCATTAGACCGGGAAGACTGTAGTGCTGTAGTAAATTCATCTGGATAACATACAGGATGACTATAAACGACTGGTTTCTCATCGGGCCAAAACAGCAGTTCGACATAATCGCAACCAATTTAAATTAACAAAAACATATAGTATTTTAAGTATTGTAGACCTTATTTAAGATTTCAACCTTAAAGTTGACGATTAACCCCCTCCCGCTTAATTTTAAATTTAATCTAATGTTATAATAATATGTTCCTTTACTTATTTAAGAGTATTTAGCAGTAAATAATATATTATTATTATATCTATAAATCTGATTTTAGTCGCCGTTTCAGCAATTTCCATACGATATATGATGTGGATATTTAACTTTTTATTTCCACCGTAGGACAATCACTCCTACGCTTGGTTGAGAAGTCCTTGACTCTTTGTGACACTTCCTCCTCAGCCTCAATAGTGAACACTATAGTGCGTTAAGTTCTGCTTACTACAGCTGTTTTGATACTTACCTGATTTCTATGCTCATTCCAGCTCAGTAAGAAAGGCGTAGTAGTTCTGATTTCTAGGTCCCGGGTTCGACATTAATTATTTATTCGTGGATCGATGCTATGGGTGAGGATACCTTCCTGGGGTTCACAGAGCCCCATTTAGAATGTGCGTCATCAATCGGGACAAATATCTGGCTGTTGTGGCCGATCTTAGTGACCTCCTTGCACATCCGTTGCCTTAGAAACTGTACGATCACTACGAAGTCCTGAGTCCAAGGGTAAGGGTAAGTTCTGTTCTTCACATTTTAGATTTTTTTTTATTGAGAGTATTCCCAAAGTTGACGTTTTATCCAACCAAATTTTAGGACAATACTTTTTTCCAGGTCTTCCTGACAGGAGCAATTTCTTCATTGAGAACATATCCTGCCTTATCTTCCCGAACTTGGTTGATCCATGAAATTCTTTCTTTGACTCTTCTTTTTTTTCATGGGACCAGTCATTTTGTCTTTTTCCTTAGTAGGTGTACAGACCACTCTAATTGCTTGATAGTGGTTTTTTAGAGAATGGTATTATGAGCAGTCATTATCTCTCGAACAGCTGTATTGACTCTCCTGTCAGGCCTAGATATTTCGTCTGCCCTTCTCCGAAAATCCATCTCCGATACGAGTAGTTTTTCTTTGCTCATCTTTCCCAATTTCCGTGTTCACAGCCATATGACATTGTAGCCATTACAAAATCATGCAAAATTAATTTTTCTGTGGTTTTTAGGATGTAGTATTACACCACAGTTCTGAATTGAGCATGTCAATTTCTTCCCTTTTTTCTATTTAAGTTAGTCATTTTGAGCGAGGTTTTTGGATTTATTTAGAAACTTATGTTGCATTTTAACCTGCTCTAATACTAATTATTGACAGTACATTGTACAATATGATAACCATTTTTCATAAATTACTTTTAAATTTCCTCCAAAGCTTGATTGTATCCTGGCTAGTGGAAGGTTCGGGGAACGACCTCTCGAAGCCCTATCGTCTGGGGCGACCAATCCTCGACATTGGACGAGGGCCAGATCTTTCAAATATATCATGTCCTAGGCTTTATGAGCTCTGTCAGTTCTTGTTGGCATGGCTATGGGAAATTATGAACTTGGTGGAAAATATAGCAACAGTTTAAAATTAGACAACTAACTAGTAAATTAAGATCCTGATTTCCTTGTTTTGATTTAGTACTCTAAACAAATAGTTGGCCTTAGAGGGTTTTTTCTTTTTTTTTTTTCTAAGCTTCTGTTTTTTTATACAAATGTATTTATTTATACACCGTTAGGGATATCATAAACATTATTTTATGTGTTATATATTTAATTATGTTTTGCTATAAAATCGGATTGTAAAGGAGAAATAAATAGATCTAAAAACCCTATTTCAGATATTATGCAAAGAAAGAAGTTTAATGGTACAAATCATCGTGCGTGTGCTTTTACATTGGATCATTTTATCCAATTGTCGTTTACGTTATGGTTGGTTGTAAACTGATTTAATTGGTTAGTATTTATACGATAAGTATGAAACGAGTGTTGCTTGTATTAAAAATAAATGATGCACTTTGTTTAGAAATTATTTATTACTATTGGCCTCTTGGACAGTTTTCTTAGTTTTAAATACTGCACAAGATCAGTTTATCATTTAGAGATCTTCCCTCAGCATACCATTTAAATCAGTGGATAGTTCGTTTTGTTAAAGTAGTTGTAAAATAGGATTCCAAATAAATTATTATTGAGTGTGTTGAAAAGAGTTCTTCTAAATATGTGAGGGCTGGTTCTGAGTTGGAGAAAATGAACAATCGGTCCTTCAGCAATTTTTTTTCTATTTGATAATGTGCATTGATGTTTTGTACTTCTGGTTGTTAGTTGGTTAAAGTCTTCCCAAAACAGGATATAGTCTCGCTGTAACCTTTATGCCATAAAAATTAACTAGGGTTTAAAAATTCAGCTGTGCAAACATTCGGGATGAATGATGCAAGAAGAGGTTTCTTCAGCCCATTTGACAGTAAAAATTAAGCAATTATGATATAAATCTGATATTTAGTAGCAGTTTCAGCAATCTGTGTACGATGTATAATAGCCTAACTTTTATTTTCCATCGTAGGAAAATCACTCCTCCGCTTGCTTGGGAAGTCCTTGGCTCTTTGTGGTACTTCCTCGCAGTATCTTTAGTAAACAATAAGCACGATAAGGTCTGGTCACTACACCTGTTGTGATACTTATCTGTACGCATAAGAAAATGTTTTTGGCAGCTGATAAATGATTTGAAATTAAAATGTTATATTTTGTATGCATCATAAAAACAATAATATAAACAAAATTACTGAATCATTTAATATTTTATTTTATCATTTCTGGTTGATTTTTTTTTTTTTTTTTTTTTTTTTTTTGTATGTCTTAATAACTTATCAAATAAGCGATGTGTCGATATATAATCTATTTTTCTGTAAAACAGAATACGTAGGTACTCCTTCAGGAAATATGTAGCAGACTGATTGGATGTGGATGAGTTGAGATAATGTGGGACGAGAGCTTAAGAACTGTTAAGGCAAGGAGGGAATTCAGTTATCATGCTTTCACTCTGACTCACATCCTGTTACTTCTGAACCTGAGGGACACAATGGATTCCTTCCAAGAGCTTCTGAATAAAGAATCTTTCTTATCACAAATAAAATTTTATTTTTTTTCATAATTAATAGCCTATCAAAGAAAAAGCCTATCAAAACTAGGCTAATTTATATTTTTTTAAATCGAACAAATCGCAAAGCAGACTGCAGGATAATTTTTTTTATAGTATGCTTATCCAATAAAGGATAAGGGTGGTAGTGCAGAAACGTCTCTACTAAAAAAATCTCCCTTTTTTTTTATATTGCATGAATTTACAAGTATACTGATATCGTGTCAAGACCTATTCAATATTATTAACCTTTATTGTAGCCCTATTTTTAAAGGACCAAAACGTATATATGAAATTAATTGGGTCACGACAGCAATCGAACTGGAATATCCATACAGTATCACTGCTATTTTTTCGCTTCAATATTATGGAGTAATTTATCTTTCAATGCGTATAACACTTTCATAGTTATTTCGCAAAAATACGAAATGTAATTTTTAAAAATAATGATATAAGTATTTGTTAAAAAAATAATGATACAATTTGTCATAATTATGCAGTCCATAATATATATTGAATAATATCTGTATTCAGAAACCGTTTCATGTTTCAAATGTATTTAGTATCAATTGTTTTTTTTTTGTTTGTTTTTTTTTGCGGCATAAGACATTAAAAAAAAATGAATTTTCAGTTAACCATGTTTCATTATGGCTACCAGGTGTTGTTAGACCCCTATTAATAAGATAGTATTTGGTACCTCTATTAAAGCAACCTTACATTGTGTGTAGAACAAAGACATAACTTAAAATTTGGCATTTTTTGAATTAAGCCTTCAGTAGTAATTGTGTTGGTTGAAGATTTTTCATTCAGGAACGACATAACTGATATTCCATTCCCAACATGTTTTTTTAATAAAGTAATATTTTGAGTGGTATTATGTTTGAACTTGAAGTTTTATAGGAAAAATGGCATAAGTTAAAATTAAGTTCCAAGCTTTTCTAATGGTTTCTGAAAGAATCGCAATGCTTATTACAATAGGACATCATTACAATTGGAATGATTTGCTTTACCAACAACGAAATTTAAATTTTTTATATCTAATGGACCTTTTAAATTTTTCTATTGAAAAATTAGATTTTTTTGAGTTATTTGTCGTTAGTACGACAAATATATTTCAGTTTGCCATAATATTATCATATTTTTTTTATTATATGAATACATTTTTATTATATGATGGGGGGTGGAAAAATTTGTTTGAATTCTGAAACATAAATTATCTTTCTTAAGTGAGAAGAAATATCATACAGAGATGGACCCTCGCGTTGCATAAATATTTTATTCTCCATCGTCGTAGTTTTGTTGTAGGAAATAAGATGGCGCTCCGAGTCTCAGAGATGAAACAAAATTAAATATAAATCTTTGGATTATTCAAATAACCTGGCCTGCCTCCGCAACGGGAAAGTAGCTTTCTGAATTATTTTAACTAAGCGTTCGTATTTTGGGTAGTTCTTACATTAGCTTCTGTTGTGCTTTTATTTTTTATATCCAGTTGAAATGGTTTAAGTACTCTTTCGTATGGCAGTTGTACTATCATTAAGTTACCCTTAATGTGTATTTCAATATATGAATTAGTTCAATAATTCAACCATATATTTATTCAATATATGTAATTATTAATTATAAAATAGCGAAATTAAAATTCTTCTTTTCCGTTAAGCAATTTATTTTTCATCGAATCATTCATTAAAATTATTGTCAGTGAATTCATAACAAACATTTCTACAAAGTACAATGTTTAATGCTGTATTAGTTTCACAATGGTTCCACAAGGCTGCTTCAATAAATATTCACACTAAGGAAAATTGGTGAACTTAGTGAAGAAACTTAAACGGGTATCATTTTCCGTAGCTCTTACCTGATTTTGCTCAGCCTGTATGTTAAACTGCCGAGATGATGAGACTCTGTATTGAAAGAGTGGGTGTAACTGTCGAGAGATCAACATTAATATCGTACGATCGAGATACGGGGACGAACTCAGCAGGCATATTTGTTGGACGTCAAATAAGGAAGCATGTAGGTGATATCCGTTCTCAAGATAAATTAAATTAAAGTATTAAGAGATTTTAAGTGTGATAGAAGGCATTACTAAGGATTATGTAATTATATATATTGTGCAACTATATACTAATGCACAACTAATAAAGCTATATATGATATACAACCAATTATTAGCTAAGCATGTTGCAGTAATTAACTTAAAATTTTCGAATTTAGTACTGCAATATACATTTTATGTATTTATTAGTGTTACAGCATCTTTTTCATCATAATCAACTTACAAGAAGTACTGTTTTATATCTTTGATTTTACACGTTTATCATACTCCTCGAAAACTAGTTATCAACAATTTTCATCAAACTTGTTTCGGTGTAAAATTCAATACTTTTTAATATCAGCTAGATCTTATCTCCTTTGAAATAGTTTGTCACTACTCAAATAAAGAATTTTCAAAATTTCTCCCTTTAAAATAAGGTATAATTCATTCATTTGAAATGATTAAACGTATCTCATTGTTAGATAAATGATACATCCAAATGTACTATTATTATTTTCATAAAATTAGTAGAACATGGGGAAACGAATTTTCAGTTCTGTTATAGCATGCCTTGTCATAAACTGATTTTAAATTGCTATTTAGGTGCAACTGTCTTCCTATCTGTATCTCCCTGTATTGTATAAATTCTTGAAAAATAAATTAGTAGAAGATTCCACTTACCGTCTGAACCTAAAAGATGAAGAAACAGTTGTGATAAATATTTAATATATATATTTTTTTAAATATTTGTAATTTTGTAGTTATACTCGTATATCATATTAATAGTGCTTGTAATAAGGTACTGTTGAGGATCAAAATTGTTTGTTTTCTTTAGATATAATGTTCCTTTTTTAATAAATTTAAATTTATTCAAATATCGTTGGAGTTAATTATTTAATTTGCATTTAATCGTTTCGAGCCTTTCGTGTCTCACAGTTTTCTACTTAATATTTTCCCTGGATCACTTTCTCCGCCCGATCAACGAACTCCCTCCATTCCCCTGTCCAGGATTGCAGTATTCCTTGTTGTCCTGGTGCCTCGGGTTATCTGCAGCAACATATTGTTCTCTTAATTGCCATGCCTAGGTTCCTCCTATCTCGGGGCCTAAGTGGGGCACCTGATAACGTACCAAGCTCTCCTTTTTTAGTATTTATACAATGGGGTCATTGTACCAGTAGCAGTCGTGTATTGTAGTAGCTTGTCTTGGGGGAGATAAGCTTTTTCGACTTCATTATGTACAGTAACAACGGCTAGTGAATATCTCGCCTAAGTAGGACAGCTTACGTAAAGAGGTCCGATATAGCGAGTTATATAGTTATTGCAAGGAAATTATCTCTTATGGATATATCTATACCTAATTCAGTGGAAAAAAAGGTTTTAAAACACTAATAATACAGAGGTTGAAGGAAGATCATCAGAAAAAATAGTATAACAAATGCGTGGCTGATTAAGATGTTTTTACCTCCAGAAAGTAACTTAAGACTTAAAGATTAATAATAGATATGAGATAGTTAAATTTGGTTTGCCTATATGTAGGTTCCCTATATTTTTTTTTTTTAAAGACAAACGTAGATAATTATTTTTATTTGTAGTAGTGTAATGTAATTAAAAATTAACTTAGCCAACTTAAAAAAATAAATTATAAATCATAATTTCATTAGTATTATGTTAATGTATATTATTATTTGCGAATGAGCCCATTAAGACTACGCAAAGTACTCAGAGGCGTGCATTTGCTTTTCTTTGTTTCCATACTCCTTTTATTCCTTTCTCTGTTGAGACCATGTTCCAGTCTTCTTTGATTTCTCCTCTTGGTCATCTTGCCACTTATGAATTTTGACATTGAAGATTATTTGGTTTTGGATATCCTCGTGAGTTATTCCGGCCAGTTTCAGATCTTTTTTGATTTCTCCAACCCATTGCATTCTATTAGTTTTGGATTGACTCTTTTTTTCATAAAATTCGACTATTCGTTTAGTAAGTCTTCCTCAATTCATCCTTTTGATGTCTCCATAAATTCTTAATCAGAGTTTCCTATCACTGTAAATATCGGCCAATTGTTAATTTCTGAGCCGGTACTGTTTGTATACCAACCTAAACTTTTTCTTATGATCTTTCGTTCCTATTTCTGAAAATTTTCTATATGCCTCTTCCTGTTAAAAATCAGTGTGTTTTTGTATGACTATATCGGCATATATGTTTATGTTTATCTGTTTTAAATTTATTGATAAATTTATAGAAGATTCTAGTTAAAGAAGAGTATTTACAGTTCTAATAAACACAAGATAGTTCTCAGAATCTTCACATACATTAAAACATATAAAGTTAACAAGTATGTATGGTAGTGTGTAAAATGTTTTTAAAATAGCTTTACAATGTTTACCTTCTAAAGTATAATTTTATCACTTTAGATTTCCTCCTAAACAATGTGCTTTCCTCTTGGTTTATCTAACTCTTACAAAAATGTAAATATTTGTCTTTTCAACCATTTTATGTAGAATTGTTGATTCTAATTCAAGGAATTTTAAAATAGTAAATAAATAAAATTTTCAAAATATCTAGATACTGTTTTTCAGTTATTTTTATATCATGTTATTTTTTTGTTTTCAGTAAAGTATCTATTACTGTTAAGTGAGGCCCACAAGTTAAATTTAAACCTATTACAATATTTTATTGAAATTTAGATTAAAAAATAGAATTGTTAAAAATAGAGCTGGATGATTAAAATAAGGACTTATGCCTCGGGGTTTTTTTTTTTTAGAGAAGTAATACCATAGAAGCCATGTTTGAACCATGTATGGCAAGGAATTAATTAAAAGTTAAATATAGTTTGACTTTTACAAAAATTATTAGCAAAATTTTGCCTTAATGCTACTTTGACAACACCATATTTTAGTGTAATTCAGATTAATAATTCTAATTTATAACATTAGAGTATTGTAATATAGTATAATATCATATGATTGATGTTCAATATAATATTTTTTATATTTTATGAAAAATTATCATCCTTAAAATACTATTATATTATTCTTAAGATGATATTAGTTTTATCAAATATTCTAATTGACTGTTTCATTTCAGGTATGCCTTTGATTATGAAGATATTTCCTCTTTCTCTTTGAAGATGATGAAGGTAAAAAAGAATTATATTTTCATAAAGTCACTGGCATTATATAACTTGAAGTATTTGGTACTTTGTGGCAAATTGTTGGTATTGTATATTTCATACAAATCTCTTTTATTGAAATAATAGTCTCTTCGTTAGAGAATATCAGAAAGTTATAAGAGTACTTAGATAGTAAAAAAAATCCTAGTTAAATAAATTAAATTAAATATTTGTCATTCTGTCGTCCTCAATTCCCTTTTCTTACTTACTTCAATAACACTTGTCAACAGTATTTTTGTTAAATGGGTAAATGTGGCTGTCTCATATGTATTTTGCTATGGTAATTCCGACTATCACCATCAAAGTTTTCCATGGGGCTCAGATTTTTTTAAATTTTAAATTTTGTAAAAAAAAAAGGTGATATTTCATAGATATGGACGTGTCTTGTGTGAAGAGATATATGACAATATGAAGATTTTACTGTCCGAGATACAATACCAGAAACATTCTTGGAATGTGTGTGGAGACCTCAAAGTGTTATTAGGACTTTTGTTAGGTCTTCAATCAGGTTATACAAAATGTTGTTGTTTTCTGTGTGAGTGGGACAGCAGAGATCGCAAAAATCATTATATAAAGAAGGAATGGCCCAAAAGAAATCTTGTACCTGGAAAAAAAATGTACTTTTCGAACCACTAGTTAACCCAGAAAACGTTTATCTTCCATCATTGTAAATCGAGCTCGGTTTGATGAAAAATTTTGTTAAGGCACTGGATAAAAGTGGCCCTGGATTTCTATATTTAAAAGGCACATTTCCTCGTATTAGTGATGCAAAAATAAAAGAAGGTGTATTTGTTGTTCACAAATAAGGGAGCTTATGAAGCATCAAGACTTTGAGGAATGTTTGAATGGGCCGAAAAATCAGCTTGGATTTCTTTAAAAAATGTTGTGAAAGAATTTCTTGGAAATAAAAAAAACAAAAAACTACAAAGAGCTAGTTTCTGATCTTCTACAAAATTATAAGGCTTTAGGATGTAATATGTCTCTAAAAATACATTTTCTTGACTCGCATTTGGATTTCTTTCCTGAAAATGATGAGGCTGTGAGTGATGAACACGGTGAGCGATTCCATCAAGAAATATCCACTCTGGAGAAACGATACTAGGGAAAGTGGAATCCAAATATGTTGGCAGACTATTGTGTGTCTTTGAAAAGAGATGTACCAGCCGCAAAATACAGCAGGAAATCATTAAAGGCTACATTTTGATTTAAATTACGGTATGAAAGCTGATTAAATAAAATTAAATTGCTTGCTTTAACACTATATAATTTTTTTTGTTTGAAATTACACAAAATCCCTGCCCCTGAGACAAAAATGCTTTTCAGATTTGCAATCAGAGCACCAAATTCTAAAAGAAACAGCCATTGTAATTTATTTAACAGACAAAAAGTTAAATTTTGTTGTCCAGTGTAATCAACCATCCATTTTTGCTTTACTGTAGAAATACGGTGGAGCACGGTAAGCACGCCTCCTTAAGTAATGATTTTTGTCAGGTAATAAAAAACATTGTAACTGTCCTTTTAAAACTTCTATTCCATTCTTCTCCGTACCCGCTTGTTTCTTGTATCCTTTCTTGCCTTCTCCCAATACGCAGAGCTATCTCCCAGTCAAGAGATGGGATTGAAGTGACTCGTGAATCGTTTTTTTTTTAGTTTTCCAAGCCTCGTGATTTTTGTTTCTACACCGGGTTGAAGTGGCTTCTTCCTGCAATTTTTCCTCGCTGTCTTTCTTTTCCAAGTTCATAGGAATAAAAAAACCTCTCTACAATAATTAAAAGGTGTCTTCCTGTATAACAGAAAAAATATATTGTATAGGATAACAACTTTCAATAAACATCTAGGGAAAAACTAACAAGAGAGGAGGTTTTAGTGGCATACACAATCGTCTATTACTGTCTATAATAAAATCTGATGCTTGTTACCTAGCCGGCACCCAGCTACTCTTATTCGCCATTGCTTATAACCTAAGCACTGATAATTTTGATGCTGATAACACTTACCTTCTAATTCATATTAATGGAAATTGAAATATACAAAATTTAATAATAAAATACTAATTCTAGACTCCTCTGGCCACGTTCCTCTTCTTATATTAATGTTTTATCTACACTTTCGACGAAAACATCTCCATTTCTATACTTGTCGAAATCTATTTGATGACCTTTTTCACACAATGTTATTTTTGAAATTGTTCCAAACTTCTGGAATTATTTCATAGCTTCTTTTAAAGACGGCTATTCCCAAAGTGTTGTTCTATTCTTTTTAAACACGCAACAACATAAGGAATAAGACAAGAAATGTTTAAAAAAAAATTTAGCAGCCCGCACACAAATAGCTGAAATTAGACGAGTGATAAGAACAGATTACACGAATTAAAGAGGTAGGTTTCATGGGTACCTGCTAAGTCACTAGTACCAAGTTTGTATAATAAAGTAACTTTTGTAGTTTAAATACTTTTTTTTTTATATCTCAGAAAATTTTAATTATCTGTTTACTTAGTAAAAATATACCCAGCTACTGATTGGTAGTTATAATCCATTCGTAATAGAGTTTAATGGTTATTACTTCGTTAAAACCCAAGCTAGATAGAGCCAGATGCTGGGTAATTTCTAGGAGATTAGCTTGGTGTAAATTGCCCATCTTGAAGAGCGTCCTCCAGAGCTTATTAGGAAGGATAAGTCTTGTGGGAGAGAATGATCGCCCCGGTTATGAGAGAGCCTCTGCTATGGATGTCACTGCAAAGAATGGACGCACGTAGCTATAATAGAGTTAGAGCCACTTCAAGGAAGAAAGAAATCAATGGGATGATAACGGCAATGAGGTCGAGTACATTCGCTGGACCGCTCGACGTATGCTGATGCCATTGATCTGCGCCTGTTGTGGGACGGACCCGAGCGACCTTTGTACTTCGTTGAAGTGGGTATCGTCCGGATGGTACTCAAGCTGGGGTTGTCATAGGATATGCGCTCTGCTTTCCCATGCCCATCTGGTACACACTTATGGCATCCCCCCAAAAAATATAGTCTTTTTTTAGCTATTATATCTATTAAAAATATTCAACTATTAACTTCATTTTATTAATGATTTTTTATAGTGAGTAAACATTGTTTTTGTTATTACTTATCTTTTTATACTTTGGTTCAGTTCTAACTAGGATTAATTTTATCAAATTAGTATTGTTAACATCCATAAATGACCTGAGAAAAAACCTCTCACTGTTTGTAAGGGTACAATGGATCGGATGGCTGGGGCACGTAATCAGGATGGGTGGGGAGAGGACATTCAGAAGGCATTACTATGGAAACCTGATGGAGTAAGATCTCGTGGAAAACCGAAGAGAAGAAGGAGGATGCTGTCGCCGAGGATCAGAAGAGAACATGTATATCTACCAGAAGTGCTAACGACAGGGAAGACCGGAGAAGAGCGGTTGAGCTAGCCAAGGGCTGCTTCAAGTATCTGCTGCGCCGTGAATAAGTGAATGAATACCCATAAATATTAAATATTAGTATCTGTTATTCCCGTAAAACACTTAATTGGAAAACAGAAAAAGCAGGAAATTTGCTAAGCTTATCCAACATTTCGAAGCTGTATCCTATAGATTCTTGATAAGTAATATCATTCTTCAATACTCATTGTAGTATCATTTTAAACCAATCCTGTATTAATATTTACCTAAAATATTTATTCATCTTTAATTAATTTGTCTATATATTTTAAATGTGGTGGAAAATTTAAAAAATAGCAGAAAATGGAAAAAGTAGTTGGTCAAAAGAACTGACATGAATTTATCCGTATCAGTTCCGCAGGTTGTCACTCCGAGTTGAGTCACAAGTTTTTACTTTCCAACCGTTTCCTTTATAATGTTTTCCAAAAATACCAGTCATCGTGAGCTTTAGTATGGCACAGAGGGTAATTATGGGAAGTGTATATATTTCTGTAACAGACATATATCATCTATACTACGAAATGTTAGTTGAAAAATATATTTCTTGATGAGATGATTACCGAAATAATGAAATGATTTTTATAACTACACTTTTTTCAGACTAAAACTCACGATTATTTTTATTTTCGAAAAGATAAAAAAGGTAACAAATGAAATGTTTAAACTTGTTTTGATTTAACCCGAAGCAACAGCTTCCAAAACAGAACAATTTTTCTTATAAAAACCACAAATTATTCCGAGAAAAATTACAATGATTGAATCCTGTAAGTTCCCTTAGGTACATTAAAACCTTCTTTATGTGATTGAAGTTAAAATTAGATTAAAGTATTTATAGATCACTATTATATTTATTTGTAACGGTGACTAATCTCCGTGATATGTTATCTAATCTCTTGGTCTGCCCTGATCAGTCGATTTCAGTCGGCCAAGCAGATCTGTACGAGAAGCTGTTCGTAGATCAGGTTTCTTATTTCGAACTTAATTGTTCGTTGCGTGTGCACAACTGAGTTACAAAACGTCTTAAAGCCAATACAATCGTTGTATTGTCAATCAGCAATGGTTACCGATAACAGGTCTCAGCAATTAGCACAGGTAACTACTGTTTCAAATGTTTTTATTAAAATAAATAGTATGTAATATCTTTATTTTCGATACTTAGTTTATTCTTATAGTTAATACAAATAATTATAATCTGCAATTGTATCCATTCCGCAATAAATAATATGTTATAATTAATTTATATTTATAAGTATTATATTCATCGGCTTTTTCATACATACATTATTTCCAAGATACACATGAATTCAAATATCATTGGCGTTTCCTAAATTCCAACGTCGAATTGATAGAATATTCTGATTTGTTATGAGACATGTTCATATTCATATTCATAACGGGTAATCATATTTTTTTTCAACTCTATTCTCCATTATTTTCGTTATTTGCTTATTTTCTTGAATCTATTAAAAAAAAATTAATTTCTCAAAGTCTAAGTTTTAATTTAGGTTACTATTTCATTTAAGTACTACCAATGGGTAGTTTCTATACTTGCCTTTATCCATGCCATTATGTAGCATGTAGCATTCCCGCCATTTACTTGTATTGTTATAGTAGAGTTGTAAATTTCAATAAATTAATTAATAATAGATTACTGTTTCAGACAATTTTATTAGCATCTTTCCTTAGCTCTATTCATGATACAGTATTAATAACATATACATTTTTTAATAATTAAACGCCATAGTTTTCAATGTGTAAATTACTTTGGTAGTAGGTAAATAAGCAATAAATAGAATGTTAGAAGCTGCTAAGATATTAAATTATATAAATAATTACTGCTTACTTCAACTTTTTGTTGCTTCGAGTTCTTACAGATTATTAGTTCATTTCCCGTTTGTTACAATGCCTCTTCATATATTCTAGCTGTATTACTCATAATGTATTTATAATAAATAATAATCCCTAATCGTAAAAGTATTTACGATTGTTAGTTTCATTTCTTAAGGAAAACGCGTGGGAACTTTTGAAGATGTTAATTTTCCAACATGAAAATATCCCAGGGTTTTCCCCAATTTTTACCTGATCGAGAACGTTACATAAGAATTTATTTGCATAATTAGATATATGAAATTGAAATCGAATATGCACAGAGAGAATGGAAACTACTTACTTCTAAGAATTATCCACAAATCAATACAAAGATAACTTATTTGAAACACAAATTTATTTTTCATGATTTGATAAACATTTAGAAGTTACTAAGCCTATTCGATAGATATAAATGCTTGAAAACCTGATATTTGTTTTATTTACATTTATTTTAAAAATATTTAACATTTACCCCGTAAATAACCCGTAAACACCAGATCGCTAGTTTGAGTGTTTTCATATCTTACTTCTTCCTTCTAACCATCAGATTATTTCAAGGTCATTGTCGTTGAGGAAAATGGAAAAGTGACCATCCACAAATTTTTTGTAAGAATTAAAATAGATATGGTAATTTGACCATAGTAAAATATTCCTTAAGGATATTGCATTTGGAATTCCCTTCTTTTATTACATTTGTGAAAAATATAAGGTGTAGAAATTTATCAAAACACTTTAGATACTATTGAAAATACAAATGTTTTATTATATAACACTTAATCTTATCTGTTGGGAAATGATTGCGAAAAAAACCTTTCATAATATTCAGGTAATTACGGAAAAGTGGTGGGGTAACTAAGAAAAGATGCAATAACATGGGAATTTTCATTTAAATATTAATACTAAGATCATTTTAATGATATCGTATTTTAAATAGTTACTTTCATAATTATAAATCTATAAGGAAGAAAATAGTTGGGGTCAAATAAAAACACTAAATAAGTGGTTACTTATTTAATTAAATAATATTATGTATATATTAAATAATATTATAGTGTTTTTATTTGACTGCACCCCCAACTATTTTCTTCCTTACGTCTACTTTCCAGTCAACCATCCCCTCGCTTCTCATGAATCATATAAATCTATAAGTATATCAGTGTAAACTTCCATTAGTATATGTTACAAGACGTATTTTAAGGGACCGGAAATATCAAAAACTATCAGAGTATTTATAGGGCTATGTAAGTCAGAGTATAAGTAAGCCGATTTATAGAGATAAAAACTTTACCGGCATCTGAATTGGGACAGTAAGGGATGAAATGCTCTTTAGTCATGCATGCATCACTGCGTACAGTACCCGATCATGCGTGCATATATTCCTATAGCGTTTCAAAATGATTCCCTGACATTAGAAATGTTACATATGTTTATGTTTATATAAAGAGTCATAGATAATAAATATGAATATATATGTGAATGAAGTCAGATTCATAAATGATAAATATTCAGAGTTTTATCTCACTGGACAGAAAAATAATACACGACTTGTAATTTAAAAAAAATAAATATTGAAACTGATTCACAATGCTTGTAAAACGACTACTACACTATAATAACAAACTATTATTTTATGTAAATATTATCGTATATAATATGCTACTTAAACTTATATATTATAGACATCTGTGCCTCGTGGAAAATATCCCATATGCACACCATTCAAATATTAAAATAGTAATTCTATAGTTATGTTATTGTCCATAACTGTTAAATCAATTGATATGCCTGTCGTGACTGATACCATAACACTAGAAACATTTTCATGATTCATTTTGTTGATACCCAAACTACAAGCATTACTGATAGGCACGATACCACAGAATCCGACAAGGAGACTGACACTTCTCAAAGGCAGAGATCTACTACAGAGAGATGAAACACGCAAGGAGTGCCTTCAAAGGGAGTTTTCTCAGTTTATGCTTTCATGTGAATCCCTAAAGGGAGGTGTACAAAAGGAGAGGGAATGTATAACATATGCAAAAGCATTTGTAGAAAATTTCCAAATAAATATTTATTATGTCGTAAGTGATAATATATATATAAATGTTTGAAAATATGAGTAGGTACTTTCAATTATGTGAAGTCAATTATGAGACTAATTGAGATGTGTCAGATCTCAATTGCCCTGATGGTGCTTATTCTCAATGCAATTATTCAAGATTGCTATTCATTATCTAATCTACGGTTTATAGATACGTATGTTTAAATAAGGGACTGCCAATGAACCATAGAGGCATTGACATGATAACAGACCTAAATGATTTATCTTCATTTATTAATGTTTATATAATCAGCTGTTACATCCTAAGAGAATATTTTATTATTCAAACCCGGGGGGTACCCCTTTTTCCCGATTGTTCCGCTGTCTTTTTCATTCAAATTTAATCTTTTACGACCTATTTTTATTTTACGCCACCTTATACATTTGTATTATTTTTTAAACATTGGAAACATATTTTTTATATAGTAGATAGAAACTTTTAACACACCACTATCTTCTACCAAGAAAGCTGTAATATATTTAATCCCCCCCCCCAAAAAAAAATTAATAAAACACAAATTACATGAATAAATAGAACGAAGATATAAGGTATATAATTGGAAAAAATATCATTATTTTTGAAATAAATTCGTATAAGGCGATTTATTTTAAATAATTAAATATTTCTGTATGTTCAATGTTAAATGTTTAATTTATTCTTAAATATATCAGGAATGAAATATATTTTCACTAATAAGATTAACTTGTTACTCCCTAAGAATATTAACAACATAAAAGCGAAGAAGGGGTCAGGAGAATGAGTGTGGTGGCATATTCCTTACAACAAACAGGCCTAAGTAGCTCTTCCAGACACACAAATTAATATAGGGGAAGGTAAATATTCGAGTTAATGAAGGTAAAAGCTACACAGGTGTTCCGTGAGGCGTGGAAAGTAGTAAATAAAATAATATTTTATTTAATGAAGAAAATATGAAGGATTTTATTGTTATATAACCTGGCCAATATCTTCAATATTAAAAACTATTTATCTATTTACCGTATATTATCATTCTACTTCATTACTTTATTATTGAAAAACATCAATGCCGTAGAAATTGGAGAATACTGTCAATGATTGATAGTGTTTTAGTTATTTTAATCCTGTTAGTGAGTGGTGATACCTCCATAACTAGAGATTACTTCTACCTGACAGCCACTTCTGGTTTTTAAAGAGCCTCTCGAGATCTCATCTTAAGATAATGCTTTATTTTGCGTGGGTGAGGTTTATTGTCTCACTGAAATCTTTGCCCCACTTCAAGCTACTTCAGCAGGTGGATTTGGTTTTTAATGTTAGAATAAAATAACAGGGTGTTAAATTATTCTTCAGGAATTTTTTAAATCAGATTAAAATATTCTTGAAAGAAAATTTTTACATTATAAAATCTCCATTTATTAATATTCATAACCGTAACATTGTAAGAAAGAAACATTATTTAAAAAAAAACCTTATTACTTTTTTTTAATAATCTTTATTTCTTTATTTTTCTCAAATGAATCAATTTTTTAGAAGTTCAGTTTTAATTCACTATTCTAAATTAAATAAATAGAAAATTTTAATAGCCATATTCATAAAAAATGATATAAGAAGAATACCAGATAAAAAGAGAAATAAAATAATGATGATGGTTTTTTTTTATCTTTTTTATTTTATTTTATTTTTGGGGGGATCGAAAAAAACTCTCATATGCTTTAATAATTTATATCACGGGATCGTCACAATTGAAGTGAGTCAAAAATACTCTATTCTCTTTCTTTTATTTTATTTTGTATCTTTCTTTTGGGTTCATATATATATTTTTATTAACGCTTATTTATTCAATAATTATTTATTGAATACTATTGAAAACGGACGAAAGTAATTTCTCTTAATTTTCTTCAATACCATTAGATCCAAAATTATACCAGGACAACGAAATTATAAATGCCACCTTTCTTTGGTGAAAATTCTACATTTTGAATTACATAAGCTTTACGTAATAATTTTGATTTACATAAGCTATTATTAAAGTGTCAGTTTCTTTTTTATGTAAATACAAATTTTATGTGATTTAGTTATAATTTTCACCTTGAAGGTTGTTAACATGTGCTGTTAGTGTCCTTGTGCAATAGAAAGCCAAGCATTCCCTGGCACGTTCAGCATTCACTTACACTACGTATGTTCTCTTTGTTTACTATAAATTTATAAATATTATTTAAATTTTAATTACTTGCCCATATATATTCTAAAATATACTAAAATGCTGTATAATGTTAGTAATTTTTAAAAGATAAATAGTGTTTTACGATTGTTTCAAACTGAATATTACTACATTGTGGCCACTTACTGAACATTTCTTCAAGACCTTTAAATAAAAGCATATTAAATTCGAGCTGAATTAAAATTTAGTGTAAATAAAATTTATTTATTGTAAATGTTATTTTATTATTAATATATTATTATTCCGTTTTTCTCGCGATTGCGGATTGTGTATTTGAGATGGGAGACTAGATGTCCATCCACCTTCTTTTTTTTTCAAATATTTAAAAAAGTTATTGAAGGCTCGTGTCCAAGAAAACTGATCGTTGAGCCTCTCTTATCAAATCAACTGGTAATTTTAATAAATCCATTCCTGTCATTGTTGATTTTGGTATCAAAGGGGACCCTTTCCAAATGATTTAAATCCTACAACACTATAACCAGCTCCTGATATTTCCTCTATTTTTCGCCCACAGTTGAGCTTATGTTATCGTTGGGAACTCCGACGTCAATAAGTTCTAATTTTTTACTCTTATAGCTATAAGGATGATATCTGGTCTACTATGAAGCAGTGTATGGTTCGTTATAATTAATTCATACCAATAGAGCTTGAGGTGGCCTTTTTGGAGGATTTGATTTGGCTGGAATTTATAGCATTTCCAGGATATTTGAACCTTTTCCAAGTCAACTGTAACCTTTTACAAATCAAATACTACCCTTTCCAAGTCACAAGCAACCCTTTCCAAAGCATATGTAACGCTTTACGACTCTATTGTCACCCTTTTTATTTCAATTGTAACCGTTTCAAAGGTTCAAATAGACTTGGAAATGCTATATAATATGAGCCTTATCATGTAATAGGTTATGTATCACCACCAGATCTTGATGCAAAATGTTGTCCATGTTGTTATGCTTCAGGAGATACTCGGTAGAAGCCATCACTCCACTAATGATATATGGGATCAATCAAGCATTTTTTCGCGCTTTTGAACCTAAATTTGGTAATGGAATGTTCCTTCCTCTGGTATTGATCAAAGGTGGTGAACGAGAATTCAACCATTAATTGTTTAATACAGTCCACTTTCATTAGCATGTTAGGCTTTCCATATTTACCCCAACCGCCTTTGTTATTCCATTTTTCATTTATTATTCAATACCACCAACCCCCTGGTTTACCTTTGGTTACCGGTAGGGAAGACAATCTGTCCTGTGCGAGGGAGGAAGGTACGCAGCTGTCGTACTTCCGGCGGAACTCCTCTGTTCCACTCATCGGTACACCACGTGGATTCATATCTGTCCTCCCGTGGGATTCCTATAGCTACTATATCGATACCATGCGGATAGAAAAATTATTGAAGAGATGCTCTACTGAGTGAATAAGCCGGTTTTGACCGGTTTTCCAATATTCGCTTTGATGTTGAGGATAATCAAGAGCCTATAATATAATTTTAATGATGTAATTTTTTTTATTTTATTGTGATTATTTAAATATTTTTATTTTGAAGAGAAAAGATTTGTCCTGGCCGGGATTCGAACCCGGGTCCTCCGCACCTCTAGAGTGCCGCGCAAGAGATGCGGAGGACCCGGGTTTGAATCCCGCCCAGGACAAATCTTTTCTCTTTAAAATAAAAATATTTAATCAATAAAAGAATTATAATACCATCATTCCTTTTGGATTGCTTTGATTTAACAACACCCACATTTTAATTTCTTTTAACCCTGATTTAATTTTGACAAGATGTTCAAAGAACTTTCAAATACCTCTATTGAAAAATTAGCTTTTTTAAGTTATGACATCATTGTTCTTTTGAAGGAGCGATATTGTACTATTCTTATATCTATCTCTGACGGGGCTATGGACCCTTGCCTCCTCAACAATTCTACTCCACTCAGAGCGATTATCTGCAGCTCTTCTCTATCTTCTCACTCCCAGAAGCTGTAGGTCAGCCTCGACCTCTTCGAGCCATCGTAGTCTGGGTCTACCTCTTCCTCTTCTACCGTTCGGGCGTACCTGGATTATCTTCCTTGGTAGTCTTTCCTGATCCATTCGATGCACTTGACCCAACCATCTTATTATCCCTTTTTTAATACTATTTTTATACATTTTATAAAAATAAGAATTGAAAATAGGAAACACTAACCAACAAAGTTTGTTTCTTATCCAATACATATAAAAAATAATAACAAGGGACGCCCATAATCTTTTATAGTGCTGAATTTAGGATTATGAGGAGCCAAATGGAAGTATTATTGTATCTTGATAAATAGAAAGTTTGGCGCTGGTCGTAGGATGCTGTAATTCCGTTTTATTTTGTTCAGCGTCTTTTATAATACCTTTTATTTTGTTGTCAGCTGACTTGTATCTTATTTATTAAAATAGCACAATGTTGTTTTATTAACGAAAGGATTAACTCACATAAAAACATTTTATCCAAGATTTTTTTTAGTTAGTTATTGTTTGAATTATAATATCAATTAGTGGACATCGTTTTAAAATATAATTTATCGGCAAATAAATGTGAAAATAATGATGTGCAATAACTGGCAAATCAATTAATTTATGATTTTATTTGAGATTACATATCTTTCATGTCTTGTTATCGTTTAAATTACGCTGTAGAGATAAGATTGGTTATTCCAATAATCATTTATTCAATATGGAATATTTACAAAACATTTATATTTTACTTTTTTATATATCTATACATATGCATGCATATATTATCGCCCCCATGGTAGTGAACTGTATTTCTCACTTCTATTACTTATCATCATTGTTTCTTATTAATATTTCCATTTTTATTACTTGATTTATTATATACTGTTTAAATTTTTTATTTTCTCTACTTATCTGTATTGTTAATTTTCATTACCTCTGAATTTGTATAATTATTTCTTACTGAATTTTTATTATTTTTTATTTTATTTTATTACTTACGGTAGTTTTTATTTATTTTTTATTGTTATGGTTGTTAATGCTCTACATGATCATCCTTGCTCTTTATTGATATATATATCATGTTCTCTCCCCTCCCCCCTCTTTATTATCCACCACTCAGATAGCTAATTCTTATGTATTTTAATTTTGATTTTTATCTTTATTACCTTATTCATTAATTTTTAACACTTTCTGTTTTATTCTTTATTATGTATTTTACTACCTTCCTGTCACTTGGTTATTAATACAATACACTCATACATTTTAACCTTTATATTTACCATGCTTAGCATTTTTTTTACAATTTGTTAATTTTCAATTGTCTGTATTTAGCGCTGAAGAAGACCTGCAAAGTAAGTCGAAACGTTGGCTAATTAATAAACATTTCTCCACATCTAAGAGAAACTTATTGACCTCTACCCACACCATTTTCTTCCACATTAATATTGTAATATTTGATTGAATGTAATTGCATCCATTTCTAACTTTAAACAAGATATTTAAATATAACAAATAAAATCTTATAAGGGAAACGAAAAGTCTAACTAGTTATTGACGTTTTAAATTATTATTCTTATATCAATCGTATTCTAACCTTTTAACTAAGTTGATTAAAACAAAGTTTATAACTCATATACAGGCTGCTACGCGTCGCCAGTCTCACGCAAATACTTCACGAGTATGTCGGTTACGCGAACGTACAAGTTCGAATCCTTCTGCTCTTCCTCCCTTCCTAGTACCAGCCCCGATCACATTAGTAGTCCGGGGAGCCCAGAAGCAATCGCTGCTCGGAAATAATGAATTGGGAATTCTCCTGGTGTCCTCCGGGTCGACACGTGGCCTGTCCAATTACTCTACGGATTCAACTAGCGCTCCATTTTTTTCTCTTTTTGTCTTATTCCTCGTTCCATCGGGGGTTCATTAGGATTCCCACCGGGCCTGCATATTCAATCGGTTTGGTTATCTAGGCTGCCGGGGCTGGCTAGATTGCTTCTGTAAATGTAGATGACCCTCTCTGGTACATTAAAAAAGTGTTCTCAATCCATTTTACCTCGATTGCGAACCTAAATTTTACTTATATTTAAATAAACCTATGGATTCAAATTTAATTTTTTTTGTCTTAACTTAACTGTTCGTCTTTCTAACTTTATTTTCCGATCAAAGTATTATAGCGATAAAGCTTCTCTTCTACTGGATTCGAGACCGACTTTGTCTGCAATTAATTATTATATATACATACCCTGTAACTAATTTGAGTATACTGCATTTTTTGCTACACTACAATAATAATATATTACTATAAAATTTAATAATACTGTAAACCCCATCGGTTGAGCGAAATCTTTGAGGTGAGCCTACTCAACACTACACTCTTCGTGGATTGTAGTAATATAGGTTTTTAATTTTAATTTTTCCTGATTCTGGGACAAGGTACAACTGAAGAATTTGTATGAATAATAAATGATGTCTAACAGAGTGATTCTAATATTAGTAATTCCAATTAGTAATGTGTATAATATTATTTATATCCGTTTGATTTCAATTTTTATTCTTTTAATATTAATTTTTATCCTTCTTGTAAATATTATTTTAAATTTTATAAATTAATACAAAGTAACGAAAGTGAAAAACACCACTTTTCAGGAGAGTGAAAAAACTGTGTCAAGGCTCATTGAAAATCAGTGCGGCTCGTCTAATGTATTTTACCTATGTGATCATAGATGGAAAACCAACTTTGTTTTTAATTATTGTATGTGATCATAGATGGAAAAACAACATTGTTTTTAATTAATGTTGTTGTTTTATTATGCGGTTGTTTTAAAACCAACGAATCATATACCGAAGTGTCCAATAGATGACTCTATTTGAATTTTATAACAATTATTAATCCTAAAACCATCGCTATAAATTGAAAACAAAAATAAGTGTATTTTTTCCACATTCGATACTTGTATTTGTATAATTGTATCGAATAACGTTATAGATTCATTATAATAAAAACCGAAATGAATTTTTTATTTTGTAAAACCCCAAATTTTGTTTTCTATTTAATTGTTTTGTCTAACTGAAAATATAACGACTACTGACAAATCATTATGGATGACCACCAAAAAGATCCTTCACTTCAAAGAATTTAACCATCCACTCCTTACTGAATCCAATGACTGGGCAAGATCTGATAAAGAAAAAGCTACTGAGCTTAGGCCAACATCTCTCTAAAACCTTTCATCCACATCTTGACATTATAAACCCCACCTTCAATATATAACAGATGAGTTAAATGCTCCCCTCCTAATGACCCTTCCTCCCAAAGCATTCCATCCTTCAGAAATATCTAATATAATTCACAGAAATACGGCCTTCTCGAAAAGCTCCTGGACACGACCTCATCACTATCCACATCTTATAGCATCTTCCCAGAAAAGCTATTTTATTCCTCACCTACATATATAATGCTATACTCCGTACTACATAAAACCAGTTTGGATTCCGAACATCCCACTCCACAATCCAGCAGTGTCATTGTGTGGTGGACGTTGTTTTCTCTGCATTAGAACGTAGATCATATTGTTTGGCGGTAATTCTTGGCGTGGAACAGGCTTTGACCGAGTCTGGCATCCAGGATTGCTTTACAAACTCCTCCTATTCCTACCTACTCCTACATATTTTCCCATTATTTAATCCTATCTCACTAGCAGGTCATTCAAAGTAAATCACAATAATATATTTTCATCCCGCTTTTCTCAATCTGTTGGTGTTCCTCAAGGCAGTATCCTCGCCCCAATCCTCTGCACAGTTTATACAGCTGACATCCCGACCCATCCTAATACTATCCTTACCACATATGTGGATGACATATATCTATTATCAGTCAACACTGATCCAGTGATAGCATCCCATACTCTTCAATCCCATATCACTGACCTTGAAAAATGGTGTCAAAACTGAAGGATTAAAATAAATTCCCACAAATCCCGTCAAATCACTTTTACCCTCCGTCGTAAATAAATGACTTCCTATCCTCCCGTATCGTTTAATAACATCCCAATGAATCCTGTAGAACAGGCCCGTTACTTAGGACTACACCTTGACAAAAGATTAACTTGGAATCCTCATACTAGCACCCCGTTTCTGGTTACTTCAACATTTACTAGACAAACGCTTTAAGCTCTCAATTAATTACAAAAGACTCATATACATGGCAATCATTAGTCCCATCTGGACTTACGGAATAGAGCTTTGGGGCTCCACTAAACCACTGAATCCCTCTCGTATTCAACCCTCACAATCCAAAATCCTTCGTAAAATCCTCAGTGCTCCTTATTTTGTTACGAACAAAGTAATCCATAATGACCTCAACCCATTTGTTGCTGATCTGGCCCGAATCCGATATCAATCTTTTCTTGACAAACTTCGTTCCCCCTCAAACCCACTAGTTTCAAACCAGGCAACCTCTTCAATTCCTGATAATCCTCCGAGGCGTCTGAAAAGAAGACGTTCTCGAGATCTACTAAGTTGAACTTGCTATTTGAGTACTGCCACTGGGTAGTTTCTCTACGTGTCATTTCATGCATTGTATACATTCATTCTATTTACTGGATGTATTAATATAATATAATAGTGTTGTAAATTACATTCAATAAATTATAAATTAAAATAAAAAATTGGTTCGTTATGGAAAATAATAATTAAAAACCATTTATAACATTTATTATATCATTTTTATACTGATATTATTTGCATATATTTGCTGTTCATATTTGTTTAAACATCTTCATTGTTTCTTCGTTCTAAAACAAAAAATCATTCTCCAGACTGGAGATGGAGATGAAGTATGCTTCCAAAAATAAAGAAGCTTATTCGGCCCAAGTAATGCAAAACTTTCTCATTAATAATTCACGAATTATTGGAGTTTTTTTCCGCCCGCATGTTCCAGTAGGCGTTCCGTCGGTTTTGCGTTCCAGACTTTTTTGTTAAGTCCCGTTACGTGTCCTGGAACAAAAAATAATCCATAAACAATCCATGGCAAGGTAAAATTGCTATCTGTTCCGCAGGTTGTCGCTTAGACTTGAGTCACAACAAGTTTTAACTGTTTATTCGTTTCCCATTTAATATTTTCCAAAAATACAAATTTTCATGAATTTTAATATAAAAAAGAGAATGTAATTATGGGAAATGTGTTTACTTCGATAATCATTTCATCTATAAATGTACTTTTCAACAAAAATTAATCATACGCACTTCGGAATATTAGTTGAAAATTTTATTTCTTGTTGAAATTATTACTGATACACATTACCCATAATTGCATTTTCTTTTCCATAGTAAAACTCAACTTGTATTTTCGGAAAATATTAAAGGGGAAACGAATAAACAGTTGAAAATTGTAACTCAACTCGAAGCGAAAATCTGTTAAATAATTAACCTTTTTTAATTATATATTTTAAGAACAATATAGATACCCACTATTTTTCTATTGTTATTTAAATGTTTTAACTATTTATTTAGTCTATTAGAGTATATCATAGTACTAGACATTAAAATTATTCATGATTTTAATGTTTATATTAGGATAGATTGTATAGCAATCTATAAAAATAAACAACCTTTAGATTAATTTCATTTCTTAATTGCGCTATTTAGTTTTCCAAGTTTCCCCAAGTGTATGTGTAATTACTGAACAATTTGTAGGTAAGTGAAATGTGAATCTATTCCACATTTCCTCAACAGAGAATATAATCTTCACTATCAGGTATCAAGAAATATAAATTAATATTATCCAGGAGCGTATAAGGAAGGGCATTAATTTAACTTTACAGTATACTGTATGGCTAAACATTATAAAATATATTATATATTATGTAGTATGTGATAAATCGGAAATATTATTTTACTTCAAGCAACGGACAAATTTTGGTACGAATTTAAATTTAAATATAAATGTATTATTTTAAAACTTAGTACATAACAGTTTTATGGCTTTGAAAATAGCTTATCTAATTTTGTATTGAATATAGTTGATAGACATAAATTTATACTTAAAGCTCTAAATTATTTTTTTCCCACCTTATGGTTGGGTAGGCTACATTGGAATCGTGCTATCACCGATCTAGATTTTCTTTTAGTAAACGTGATTGTTATTTTATATATGGTATTTGTATTTTTATTCTGTAATAGGTTTTAATTCAATGTCATTTCAATTTAATTTTAATCCAGGATCACTTTTTGAGACACTGCTAATAGTTTTATCTATATATATAAAAATGAATGTATGTGTGTTTGTCCTTTATGCATTACTACACCAATCATCTGATCGTCATGAAACTTTGGGAAGTTGTTCAGTACACTCTAAGGAAGGTTTCTACCAACTTTTATTTATTTATTTTTGAAAAAAAAAATTCCAAAATTTCTAGAAAAAAAAATTATTTGTCGCAAATCAAGTTATTTCTTTCTTAATCGAGTCAATAATAAAGGGAGAGTAGGAACAAAGTTCGTACGAAAGAAATACATATATGTGAAGAGAAATTGTAATGACAGTGACGTTTGAAGGAAGGCACGATTGAGAAGGCAGTGAGAAAAAAAAAGAAACTGAGGCTTATTCTGATTCATATATAAATCTCCTGTCACGATGTTTGTCCGGGCTATTCTCCGAAACTGCTTGACCGATTTTAATGAAATTTCGCACAGATATGTAACATTGTCCAACTTAAAATACAGGCTATGTTTTATTTCGATTAATGACCGTGATATTTTTTTGCAAAATTATTTGTAGTTTTAACCTCCTGCATTTGGGATATGTTGTAAGGGCATGTCTAATATTATTATAATTGAAGTGATATTATTATAATTTAAAATAATATAACTATCCATAATTAAAACTAAACCATTATATACCTCATTCATAAAATTAATGTTTATATTTTACCAGTTAAGAATTTTGTATATTTTTTTATCTTATACCAAGATGAATAATATATAAAATTTAAAATCTATTTAGTTAATTTTTTTTTTCATTAATTCATTGTTTCATTTACGTTCAAATTTTAACGTAATATTTTTTAAAACTATTATAACACCCACAGCAACGCGTGGCCGGGTCAGCTAGTTGGTTATAAATTATGGTATAAAGAAATCTTGTGAAGTCCAAATCAGATTTTTAATTACTAAAAGCCATGTTATTTTATGGTATTCCCCACTAGTATCCCAATTTATCTTGTCTCCTTAATATCCCCTTCCAGTTGTTGGTGTTTTTAGAAATATTTACAATTTATTAATTCAAATTAAAAAAAAGCTCAAAAAGATTCATAAAATAGTTATTAGATTCGTCCAATTTCTCTCCGGCATATGCCGGTCATTCATGCGCACTTGATAACTTTTTTTAAAAATGTTTATGAATTGTAACTCTTCTTGTTTAATATTAAATATTGCAAATGGCGCTTCTGGCATACAAAGCATTGTTTATTGTGTAGTAGGTCAGAATAATTTGTTTCTCTTATCTTATTCCCCATTCTCTTTAATTCTAGGGTGAGAAGATACAACGGATGTGTATTGTATTCAGTTCTCCTTCTGCAATTTTCCTTTCCATCTCTAGGAGATTATACTCCTAATTAACGAATTCTTAATATTTTTAGTTACCTGTCGATCCGTCCGAGTTATCCGTCACGGGCACAATCAGTCCTGACCTTCGTGACATCACGAGTGATAGTTGAATGACTCATCCGGTGTTACACATCATCTTGAATCACCTATTCATCTGTGAGAGTTGATTGTTTAGCATACAATAGCACATCACCTGTCCAGTCTGTCCTCTCATGTTTTAACGTAGCTCCCTAGGAAATCATGAACTGGTTCAGAGTATTTCTATATTTAAGGAATGATGGAGATTCTGTGGCACTTGTAAGTAAAATGATTGTCTTTCCAGTATTTTGTTTTTATTAATTTGATTTTGTTTAATATCGTCCAAGTCGGTTGAGATGATTCGGAATTGGAATCGTGTTTCATTTTATTTTTTAAAAATTCTGATACATTCAATTTTTATATGAGTTTTAGAATTTATTTAGTATTTAGTATAGAATTTATTAGTATCGAACCTGACTAACATGTTTAGCTGAACTACAAATTTCTCCTTTACTCCGAGCAATTAAAAGGTTGCTTTTATAAGTTTCTTTTAAAGTAAGCAGCAGATCTGAAATATAAAATTTTATTTTTATATAGATATACAGTCCGAGATATTACACGAAACTTTTGATGGGTATTTCCTTATGATCATGACCTGGGAATAATTTTTTTCATAGGAATTCAATACTAAATTGGCAAACATCTTTAGTAAGATTTATAAATACACAAATTTTTTTTTTCTCAAACAGTTTCAATTTTTTCGCATTTGAGTTTATTTACTCTTTTTATTGCTTTGTTTGATAACGAATGGCGTAATGAAAGAAAACATAAATTGTTAGGTACAGTGGTTATTGAAAATTCTAAAACAAAGAATGTTCATTGAAGTAAATCTGATAATAACTAGTTTCAAATTTGTTGTTTGATTGGAATTAAGAATACCGTCTGTGACTCAACATTTATGAACTTTCCATTTGTATTATTTATTTATATTTAATTTATAGTGGATTTTTTTTTATATTTGCATGCTGATAAGTATTTCATGAATCATGTCAAGAATGCTTACTGAATAATAATGCTAATACTAAATTCTGGCTGTTGGTTTCTAGCATCTCCGAAACTGTTTCATTACTCTCTACCATGTTTCGGAGCCGAAACGTGACTTAGACAATATTCGGGTCGTTACCACTCTTCCACTGTTCCTCTTTTGAATGAAAAAACGTTAGGCATTGAAATGAAAAAAACAATGGAACAACGGGTTGAACATGAAGCCAACTTCCCTAAAATAACCATTAAATCCATTATCCTGTGCTGCTAATATACTGTAGCAAAGTATTATTAATAACACGATAATTTGTGATAAAGTAACTATTTATAAAAATTTACAAACTTTATTTCAAAAACAATGTATATTTAGCTTATTTTTCAAAAACAATTAAACCTTTTCAAATTAAGAATATTGAGGTTGTTTTAAAATAATTGAATCGGTCATTTGAGAAACACTTCATATCCAAAAAAGTAAATTTTTGGGAAATCAATAAAAACTCAGCTGGTCCATAATTTGACATTTATTTTTTATATGTTCCTACAGGGGTTTGGCAAGCTAATTCTACCAAACTAAAATGTTATTATTTTTGTTTTGATATTTAAAAAATTATAAACGTTGTTGGAGATGTGTTGTTTCTCAAATGACTGACTAAAGGATATGCTATCAGGTATGAAATAAAAGGTAAAACAATCCAAAGTATTAATAAAAATCAGTATTTTATTTTTCAAATAATTTTTACACATTTTCCAAACATGCGTATTGGGTTTGTCTAGCCTTCGCCAACAATTTAATATGTCTAACTTAATTTTGGCCAAAAATGGACAAATGACTGATTCAATTATAGTTTGAATATTTAGTGTCTCCTCAGTACAAATATATATCTATTCATTACAGTAAGTTGCAGAAAATCTAATTACGATTGATCGGATATCCGATTTGTATAATCAGATCGATACAAGATTTGGTTTGTTCCTGACATGAATGTCCAAATAGTGCATTTTCTTTGTTACTCCAACAACACCTTTGGCAAGGATGTCCAAATATTTGGATATGTCGAAAGAAACCGTTTTTTATCATTAACCTTTTTAATTTTTAACTTCGAACTGCAACTTCCCCTTTTAACGCGATTTTTTTATTTTTTTTTATTAGTTAAATAAGTCTTTAAAAGTTTTATAGCGGAATTATTGCCTCTAAACATAAAAGAAAATTCATAAAATTAGCCTGGTGTGGTGGACATGCTCTTGTGTTCATCCGATTTGCTGGAAAACATCTTATTACTTTCTGGAAATTGTATTTCAAAATATATTTAAAATCGCTATTTTTCCGGTTCCTGTACAACTGGTAGAATAGTTTTTTGTTTATAATGAGATAATTATTGAATTATTTTATTATTTATGCTTACTAACAACAGTTTTGGAAGTAAAACTTATCTTCAGATAGATATTGATCCAGTTTATTTTCAACTTTATTTATATATATGTATAGCTTTGATGAATCTTTACTTAAATATTAAGCAAAGTATGTAAGGTCTACTGATGATCCCTGTTTAACAACCATTATCCCCAAACAATGGCGTCATCCTCTTCCATTTCGGGCAGTCCAGAAGACCTTGGACATTCTGGCAGCTTCTTCCGAGTCCTAGCACGAACTTGTAAGACACGTTTACATAAAGTCGTTTGGTATTCTCGTTTTGTCGGAACATCTTCCTCGACACGTAGTTCAGCCTTATCGCTTTTCTTCTTCGTCCGACATGGAATAACTATTGCAGCATCCTGTCCGTCACTTAAACAATAGTAGTAGCTATCGACAGATGAATGGATTGCTGAGTTTATCAAGTTTCAATGGTATCTAGTGTTAGTGAAAAAGTTATTCAAAGGCTCGAGATTTTTTTTTTCAATTGGGCGATCTTAAGGGGAACTTTTGTGCTGTGGTTTAAAAAATAATTGTGAAAACTCTTCTCTTGGATGTTACACGTTATTGGTTCTGTTCTGCTATTTTTAAAATATATTTTTCGCAAGTGAGGAGACTGATGGCTTGGAATTGGCCATTCTATAGAAGGGAACAACTAGGGCGTATAATCTCGTAAGCGCCGACTATCGATGTTGCTTTAAACTCTCTCTTCACAAGTATGAGAATATACAGCATGATGCATAAACCTCATATTGATAAATATTTTAAATAACAACAAAAATAATAAAACTTATATTAATTATAAAGCAGTTCAACAGTTAATCCAATTATTTTTTTATTTACCAGTGATTGTTTGTCGACAGAACTAATTAGGTTTTTTTTATGGAGTTACTTCCTTCATTTCATCTCAGTCAATTTATTTGAAATGCTCATATAATTTTCAGAGCACCTTTTATTTATCTATACATACCATTTTCATATATTTCCCTACGTCTATACTTATAATATATATATTTTTTTTAAATTATTTTATTGAATTGTACCACTGTTATATATACATCTAGTACAAGGGCTGTATGAATAAATAAATACATGAAAGGACATGTACAGCCACTACCCATTGGCAGCACTCTAATTACATTTCTATTATAGAAGGTCCCGAGGCCATCTTCTCTTCAGACGCCTAGGAGGATTATCCGGTATGGAATTGGATCCAAGGATGGAAACTAGTGGGTTTGGATGGGCCTGGAGTTTATTATGGAATGATAGGTATCTGGAATGGGCTAAATCGGTAACATATGGAACGTTCAGGTCATTATGGATGGTTTTATTTGTGACAAAATAAGGAGCGTTTAGGGTTTTGCGAAGAATTTTGGATTGCAAGGATTGAATACGAGAGGAATTTGATGGTTTGGTGGAGCCCCATAGTTCAATTCCGTAAGTCCATATAGGTCTTATAACAGTAACATAAATAAGTCTTTTGTAATTGATCTGAAGCTTTGAGCGTTTGTCTAGTATGTGTTGAAGTAGTCGGAAGCGTCTTGCTGTTTCTTGTCTTTTCAGTCTTGTGTGAGGGTTCCAAGTAAGACGTTTGTCTAAGTTGAGTCCTAGGTAGCGGATCTGTTCAACAGGGATAAGTGGAGTACTATTAAAGGATACAGTAGGACAGGAAGTCATGGGTTTTCGGCGAAGGGTAAAGGTAATTTGATGGGACTTTTTGGAATTGATTTTAATTCTCCGATTCCCACACCATTCTTCGAGGCTTGATAAATGTGATTGAAGGGATTGGGATGCAATATATGGGTCCTTATTAACTGATAACACACATGTGTCATCAGCATAGGTGGAGATGAAGGTGTTAGGATGGGTTGGGATGACAGCTGTATATACTGTGTAGAGGATAGGACCGAGGATGCTACCTTGAGGAACACCAGCAGACTGGGAATAGAGAGGAGAGTAGGAACCATTATGATTTACTTTAAATGTCCTGCCAATAATATATTTAAGTCGTAAAATATGGGGAAGGTGTTATTTATGTAATTAATAAAGTTTGCTAGAAATATAATTTTATTACATAAAATACACAGAGGGTAAAAAATAAAAATTAATTTTAAAAACTGTTTGGTTTTTTGGTTTTTTTAAATTGTGTTTTCACTTCTACTTGGTACATGTTTAACGTGGACATCGAATATCTTTAGTGGGAAAATTCTTATGAAATCTATTTCTTGGTTATCTGTTATTTGTTATAATACTTAATGTTCTTGAAACTATGTCGTTTCAGTTGCCAGTCGATTTTCCACCGTGGTTTCTGATAAACGAAAGCCACTAACGTTGGTTGATTCCTGTGGTATCCGTGGTTTCCGGATGAAAAAAATATAATATATTAATAATTATTTTAGCTATCGACTGTATAATTATATCAAAATTATTTTCGAGACCACTTCCAGAATAAATTTGTTTTTACTAACGCATACGGTAATCGAGCTTAATAAAATGAGAAAAATATTGATATATCTTCATTTGTATATTAAAATTGAACATTAAAAACCGATCTTTTTTCCATTTACATAAATTAACAGAACAGAGGGCCGACTGCCCAAGAATACGCGGTGTCATCTGTTATTGTTGATACACACAGTAACTGTTTACTCTCAAATGATATTCATAAATATCGAACTTTCTTTGAAACTGGAGAAAAATTTTATTTAAAAAGAAAACAAATCATAAATTAATCGATAATGGCTGATATTTGTCAAACTCGTGTACGATTTTATTTGTCTAGTTTTTTTGTTTTTTTAAATTTTATTCTTAATTTGAAATAATACTGTTTTCCGATACTCAAATTTTATTATCAGTACTATGTTATAACGAGTAAAAACTACCGGTATCCATATCTGTACAATATATTCCTAATCATAAAGTGCAACGTTTAAATAATTAGGAACAAGTACTTCCTAAATATCTATGTTTTTGCAATACATCGAAATTAGTTTCGATAAACAGCTTCGAATCAAGTCGTTCTCGCTCCGAAACGCTCTGCTACTCAAAGTCTTGAATGCTGAAAGTTTATTCAATCTCAAAATTCCCTGACAAAATAATAGTATGTAAATACATTATTTGTTCAAAATTATATTTTAGTCCTACGATACCTAATAAATCGTACTTTTGATGGATATGACTTCTATCATGAACTGCTATTGATAACTCCATTGTTGAAACATAGCTCTATATTTTGTTAGAAGGATTGGTTATAGATTCCTAATATCGTTAGCATTGGTGGTGCTTTATTCAAGGCTGCAGTATCAACGCATTCCAAAAGCTTCATCATCATCATGTTAAGCGGGATTTAAATTTAGCTTGAGAATTCTCCCAATTGAAAATTTCTCCCTTCCTATGATAACTCAACCAATAATAATTATGCCTGCAATCCATCCTCCCCTTCTGGACAATTCGAATAGTGAGGTCTGGTAACTTTTAATGAGCTTCTGAAATTAGTATATGAATGGCGGATATGGCTGTTCCAAGAACAGAATTTTCCTGAGATGAATTCACGTATTAAAAATTATTTAATCTGTTCAATTAAAGTTTATTCTTAACTGTTTTCCTCTTTCTAAGTAAAGTTGCTCACAATAAATTTATTGGTTTTCTTTCCTTTATTAAACTGTATTTTCAATTCACGGCTTTGATCGTACCCTTCTTGTTATGTATGTTTTGAGATAAAATCTCTTTAGAATTCATGTTGTTTAATTTCTAAGCATTTTAGTATCTGTTACGAACTATTTTTTTCCTTTAACAGAATTTATTATTTATATGAATTTCATTGGGGCAGTTTTCATAGGAGGAACTTTAACACTCTGAAGTATTAAATTATATTATAGCATTATGAACTATTCCTTGACTTTTAAAAATCGATTTAAAAGCTGTTAAAAATCGATTTCAATAAAACAGGAAGAAGATTGCGTAACGCATCAACAAAAAGTTTTTGACTAGAACTCAATATGAAAGTTTTATCACAGATATTATTGTGCTTTTTTTTAATTTCCCCGTAAAAATTTCTGTGAAGTTTCTTTCTGCCTTTATCGTTTCTAGGGAAAAAATTAAAAAACCCATTAAATTATCTAAAAATTGGCTACTTATACCATAAGCATCAAAAGTCGACTGTTCTCAGTAGTCACTCTGTTTTTCACCATTGTTTAAATCCTTAAAATTCAATATAATTACAAAAGTGTTGCGTCTTTAATAAACTACTATTGTTCACAGTAAATAATAAAATTTATTAATAAATAAAAAAGCTTAGTGTGTTTCTTGTAAAGTTTGCTCAAAAGTTCTTACGTTAAAAAAAAAAAAAAAAAACGACCTTCATAAGCATAGATTTGATTTTTTTCAAATACACCATATGTTTAGGTTGTGCGTTTTGGTTAACTTTTTTTCTTTCCTTTGAATTTAATTTTTTTATATATAATATTTTTAATGCTTTTCTGTATATAGTTTTATTTATGTTTTACCTTAGTGAGGTGAGTATTAGGCCAGTTTTAGTAAAGGAAAATAATTGGGAAGTAAATATTAATTGGATTGAAGTTTTCAATTTGTCAGGATTGTAATTATTATTGAGGTTATCCAACAATAATGATTTAATATCTGACACAATAATTCAAGTAAATAAAAAGTTGAAGTCAAGTCTGTAGTTGTATTTTATTCCATGATAATGGTGTGTTGTTACTTTTTGGTTCAAATGCAAATGAAAGAGTTTTAATTCTTATTCCTAATATTTAAAAAATGTAAAACCTTACTTAATACCTCCAGTGGAGAATTTTAACCTTAGTCGAGATCAGCATCCGCCTTGAATTTGAAAATTGGTCTTCACACTTTTGTCTTGAAAAACTTTTTTTATTACATCAATTAATCAGTAATCACATGCATTTTTTTTTTTTTTTTGGTAGATAGATTTAGATAGTTGATAAATTCAGAAACATCTTAGTTCTTGATGGCACCTCCAAAATAAAATCTTTATTATTTTAGATTTTAGTTACTAAAACTTAATATCTTAATTCTGACAGCGATTAAAAATTTCTGCTTTTTAACCTACTAAGAATAGTGACCTTACCTACCTATCATCCCTTATATCAACGTTATATGCTGGTTTGTTTTATAACTTAGCAGAATCCATTGCTGAGTTAAGAGGTAGGGGTTTCCTGTTATGAATAACTATTTCTTCATGAATAAAAAATAATGTACTCTTAAAAACATTTTAAATAAATCACTAGGTATGGTGTAATATTAATCACCAGGTGTGGTATAATGATCACTTATTCCTGATTCTGCTATCTTCATACTTTTATTATATGAGTTCTTTTAATACCCAGAAGATGAAGCTTTATTATATGCTTTCTTTTAATATCCAGAAGATGAACCTTTGTAATTTATAATATTTCCTTTTAATATCAAGTTCTAATAACGAAACTTGACATTTATTTCAGAAACATTAATTTCTGTAAGTAGGCTCAAGTAGGTAGTAATATTTAATTTGTTTCTATTTCATTTAATTCATTGTTTGTTTAAAAAAAAAAGTTTACTTTCACATAAACCTGGTTGTGCTAGATTTCACATAAATATATAAATTAAAATTTTTATATGAATATATTTTATGAAATTCTTTTATTAACTTTTTTCTTCTTATTTTTGTTCCAGGGTGAGAAACGGGGATCCCCAAAGAGGATGGACAGGTTACGAAGGAGTTTTCGGGATTCATTTAGAAGACGTAAAGATCATGTACCCGAGAGTTCAAAGCCACATCTTTGGCAAGCAGATGAAGCTGCTGTTAGGGCTGGTACCTGCACCTTCCAAGTTAAGGTATGCTTACCATTATCTATTTTATATATATTGCCTAATAACCTCAAATTGAATGAATTAAATCTTTAAGTTTGTACATACTTTATTATATAAAAAAACATTTTTCAGTACTTAGGCTGTGTCGAAGTTTTTGAATCTAGAGGAATGCAAGTTTGTGAAGAAGCGCTGAAACTTTTAAGGGTATGTAAAATTACTTGACAACAATTCAATAAAATTTTCTTTACTTTCTAGTGAATAGTGACTAAATGATTTTTTTATTCTTTCAGAATTCTAGGCGGAGACCTGTTAAGGCAGTTCTTTTTGTTTCGGGGGATGGTTTACGGGTTGTTGAAGATGAAACAAAAGTAAGTATCAAAAATACTTGATATTTTTATTTTTTAATTGTACATAGTAAAGTTAGTTAGTGCACATACATGTATGTACACATATGCTAAATCAACAGATGCTATATATATATTCATGTATAATGAAAGTTTCTATCTTTTCAGGGGTTGATAGTCGACCAAACAATAGAAAAAGTATCATTTTGTGCACCTGATAGAAATCATGAAAAAGGTTTCTCGTATATTTGTAGAGATGGAACAACTCGGCGCTGGATGTGTCATGGCTTTATAGCATTAAAGGAATCTGTAAGTTCAAATCTATTGCTACTTTAGTAATAATTATATAATCACTCAAAAATCCTCAATTTGTTAATTAAAAGAATGTTTGCCATTCTTTTAATATACTTCTTTTTTAACTTATTAAACATCCGTACGCACTTTATTTACATCATGATTATTTTTTCTTTTAGCAATGTTATTTATTTATTTTGTGACAAAGAAAAGACTTGGAATTTTTCTGTTTTGTTTTTTTTCTCTGCCCTGATGGCATAAAAGGCGCAAAATAAACAAGTTTTAATTAGTTGTGTAAAATTCATTGATTGCACCCCCAATCATTTTCAAAATTGCTCAAGATACATTTGCATCAACCATTTCCTCATTAATATTTTTGTTTATTCTTTACATTTTTTTTTTTTTATTTAACTTTTACAATGTTTGAAGATATGGCAATTGTTTGTTTTAAATCGTCAGGAGTTAGCTTCCACATCCTCAAGTTTTTATGAAAAATAATGCTATTGCTAATTAAAAAGACTGTAATAGCTAACAAAATAATTAACAATTTATCATTTATAGAATTCTAAAAAACTGTAATGTTTTAGGGAGAAAGGTTGAGCCATGCTGTAGGATGTGCATTCGCAGCCTGCCTAGAAAGGAAACAGAGAAGAGAAAAGGAATGTGGAGTTACGATGTCTTTTGATCCTACAAGCTCGACATTCACTCGCCAGGGTTCTTTCCGGACACAGACTATTACTGAGAGGGTAGCAGATGCAAATAAAAATAACATTACTGTTCCAAGTAAGATGATTAATGATTATATTATTTAAAACATTTGGATCAAAATTAAATAATTTTGATTTATTTCCAAGTTGTCAACTTTATAGTAATTACCATTAAAATTTAAAAAGAAATCTTTTCGCTCTTAAGAAAAGGAAATGTAACTTTTGACAATTAAACCTTCTAACACTGTTAGATTACAGATGGAGTTCAAAGTCTTTATAGTTAAGATGGTGATATGCTGTAAGTTCTTATCTCTTAGCTAATGACAAAGAGTGAACCATAAAATACATCCCGAGACTGTTAAGTTATGGACCTAAATTGCATTAAACCCAGTATTTGACGGTGTTTCTTTATAACAATTTTTTGCAGACAGAAATAAAGACAGATACAGTATTTAATATAATACAAAATACAAAATTATATATGTATATATAAAATACTTTCAGAAAGTTATTGATTTTTAACATCTAACCTTTGTATGTTGCATGTGATGTAATTGAATATTATTAATAATATATATATAAAAGGCAGTCGTATGATTTTTTTTAGTTAGTATATATATCCTTTTAAACAAACCTGAATTAATAATAAGTAATAAGTTAAATTTCGTCTCTATTTAAGTTTCTTTCGGGAGGTTTAATCAGTTGTTGGTTTTTTAAAATTATTCATCACCCTCAATTATATATAGTTATAATGATTCATTTTACTTACTCTTTATTTGTTGTACATTTTTAATAATTACTTCCATTTGTTACCTGCTTTCTAGCTATTTTTACTTCACTTCTTCATTCCCAAATTTAAATTATTAAAAGTAATTTTTCTGTCGATTAATTTTAGTTGGTTTTATTTCTTTTCCACAGTCTGTCTACTGAAATAAATTGCTCATTTTATATGTTAAATAATAATTTCTGGAAGTTAATAAAAACTCCAAATACTTCATAGTTTCTTTTATTTTCTATTTGTTCTTCAAATTTCCTTTCATGAATTGAGCGAGTGAGAATCAGAGGGGATTATCCCACGTTGTTTTTTGTTTTTTTGTAAAAATTGAATTTTTAAATTGTGTAGCCAAAGTTTAAAGATAATAGGAGTTATTTATTTTTAAAATCTGTCACTTATTGGACTTACAAATACAACAATGGAAGTAAGGATTTGCTTTCAAAACAGGTTGTATGCAGTCAATTTAACAATTATAAATTTTTTAATAGAATTTTTCTCAAAGTCCAATATCTAATAAATAAAAATACCACAAGCAAATGAGGTTTTCAATGTCTCTATTGCCCTTACGTTCTTTTTTCTGACTAGAGAGGCATTGGTTGAGTGTTGGTCTCCAAGTCTCTCTCTCATGGCTGAGTTATTGAGGTCTAGGACTCATGTTCAAGACCGACTATGGCAGATAAATTATTTATTCTTTTATCAGTTGTGAATCGACTCTTAAGATCTGGGGCTCATCTAGCCTCTATTAAGTGGGTATGCTCCCTGAGGGGAAACCACAGCAGTGAAGCATGATCTATGCTAATCATCTTCTGCCACAACTGTTGACTTGGAAACAGTTCAGTACATACCATATATTAAACCCAATACCCTTTATATATTGTAGTGGCACATTTTTTTTAACTCCCCCTTCTATTTGTTTGTTTGTTTGTTTGTTGTTGCTTAGAGGCGTAAAACCCTAGGGTCATCAACGCCTGTAGATTTTTTATTTTTATAATTATTTATCTTTAAAAAAAAAAAAAATAAATATAAAGAGAAAAAATAAATAAACAAAAAATAAATAAAATAGTCATATACACATACATACTAATAAATAATCCAACTATAATAAGGAAAAAAATAAAGCAATCGGAAAAAACAACAAATGCCTCTATAGCAGGGACAATGGAGGATCAAATACTGGTTATTAATTTACAGTTTGTGATGAATTTCACCACTTTGTCGATTTCAGTTTTGTTGTCTCTAAGTGCTTCTCTAACCTTCTATTTGTAAACATATGTTTTACAAGGAACAAGAAGGTTGATTATCGACAAATCTAGTCCAAAATGTTTCAGAAAGAATAGAAAATTTAAATTTAAAAAAAAACAACAATATGAAAATCAGTGAGGAGCTAACTTAATTTTTCAGAAATTAATTATATGTATACATTTATATAACCATGAAAAAATAAAATTAAAAAGAATATAATTATAAGGTTTTATTTTATTTACTTATCTTTACAGCTACTGATGCTCCTCCTATTCCAACAAAAACAAGTACTGTAACAGCAGTTACTCCAAAACCAGCAGTTACTACTCACGCCATCGAAAGACCGCACGCTACGGTCTCCATGCTGGTGCGTCAAGGGTCTTTTAGAGGTTTTAATCACTTGAACCAGACTTCTCCTTTCAAAAGGCAGCTATCCCTTCGTATCTCAGACTTGCCGTCCAATCTCGAGCGAACAAGATCAATGTCCCTCGAAGGCAGTGCTGATTCCCGCCATCCTCCTCTCATTCATCTCAAAACTCCAGGTTTGTTAACTTTTTACTTTTATAAATTGTCTTTCTTTATGAATAGCTTTTATTACTATTTTATTTTTCTATACTTGTTTAGTGAACTTTGTTTTAATGCCTTTCTTGTATATTTTAAAACATCAACAAAATTAAAGATCGTTTTTAAATTTCGTAATTAAATAGTATGGTAGTGGAACTTTCTGTTGTTAGCTTTAGGAGAACAGATAGAGCCGAGAGATAGATTGGATAGTATATCAGAGCTTCCAATTCCAACTGAAAGGCAGAGGCACCTCTCTCTTCCAACTAAGATTATAATTAGTGAGTGTAATTCGAGAATACCCCAACCTGACCAGAGTATGCTACCCATTGATTGCCATAGAAAATCCAGACCTACAAATACAGCTGTTATCCTCACAATTCTTTACCCTATCATTTTTTATTACTGTACTTAAAATTCATTTGGTTTCAAAGGAAATAATATGCTAATATTTGACATACTATATCTATTATTAGTTTATTTGTCATTATATGTGTTAATAGTTATTATTATTCCATAAATGTTTATCTCTATTACATCATATATTTTTGAAATTGTTAATTTTAGAAATTATGCTCTTCCTTATTCACTATTGCCACAAGTAATATGCTTGATAATAAAAACTATCATTAATAATGTGTTTTTAAAGAGCAATGAAAAAAAAAGTTTTTAAAGAGCAATAGAAAAAAGCCTGGTGTGCAGTTAGAAGTCTAATAAACCTTAGTATTGATTTTTTTTCCAAGTCCTCTTAATAATTTTTTATTTATTTGAGTGTGTTTTTTGTAAATGCTGGATTGTCCAATTAGTTGAAATGTTGAAATCCTTCCAATGGATATTAATTTTCTATGTCATTTTCCCTTTAAAGATTATATTAAAACAGTTGTTTTTTATTTCACTGAAATACTAGCATGCCCTAAATTGATAATATTTTATTTACTCTGTTCTGTTTTCTGTCTACTCCCCTTTTTTTTCTTTTCTTTTTTTTGTCTATATCATAAATTTACAAGTATGTAATAATATTAATTCTAATAAAATCCCTTCAGTTATGAATTAATTAAATCAATCATTATCATAATATTTTACTCTTAGGCTAATTTTATATTAAAATTTATAGCTGATGAAGTGAGGCCTCCAAGCCGCCTCAGACTCTACTCTCTACCGACAAAAGTTGTCAGTGAGTTCTAAGAAAATTTGTGTTTGTTGGATGTTTGGTATATAAAAAATCCTTTAAAATTGTATATAGTAAAACAGAACAGTCATTTTATCCATATTATAAAGGATTAAATATATTACTTCATTTTATTATTACATGTTTACTATCCCTTAAGTGTTCCACGTACAGTCCTGGAAGTTTTTCTTTAGTCTAATTATTCAATCTCTTTTATCTTATCTTTAGCTAGTATATAACTGGAAGACTTGTGACATCCTAATAAGACTTTTCATCTCAATAGAAATGGTTTTGTTAAGAAGTTACTATGAAAATGTTCCATCGGGAATAGGTTATGGTGAAATTGTTAAGCAAAAGATGTAAGAAAGCTTGTAACCTCCAGATAATGGAAATTTTGTAAAGGCTATTAAAATAGATGGTTATTTTTGTTTTTCTAGTGGCTGAATTGTTAAAGTATGGTGGCAAATTTGATAAAAGCTATTTATCAGTTAATTCTTATATGGATTAAAGAATAGAAGAGCATTGGGCATACTCCACAAAATTTGAGACCAAAAAAATGTTCCAACTACTGAGGAATCCTTCTCCTTAAGTATGCTTACAAAGTCCTCAAACATTCTATTCAAGAAACTTTTACCTTGTTTCTTCTGTATTTTTTTCTGAAAGAGAGCTTGGGGCATATCTGTCAGCTTTTAAAGAAGAGAGATCTTTATCGGACTGAATTTTTTCGGTTAGGATTATTCTATAAAATACTGCTCTATTCAATATGGTGGCCTACTATTTATCTTTAGACTTCAGGTCAACTTACAACAACATTAACTGGTTAAAACGATACCAAGTAGCGAAGAAATTTGACACTCCTTAACACAGCTTTTTTAGACTCATAAAAATGACCTCATTGAGATGCAAATAGGTTCATGTGGGGTGACCTATCTGCTACCTACTTGGTGCAGTAATTTGAGTAAGACATGTTGACATCTTTGCATTGTTATAGTAATATTTTTGATTTATTAATTATTTTTTAAACATTACAGTTTCAAGTGAATTCCGAAAGGAACTTCTCTTTATTGAAATTATGAAAACCAAGTATTTTTTATTCCTCTCATATTTGATTATTTTCCAGCAAAGAATCTTTTGTTTGCATTTTTAATTAACTGTGCAGATAATGATACTGTTTCTGTTTTACTGTTTACAATTACCCTTACTCATTATTGTTGATAACCCTTGCAACCAAGGTTTTCCTGGATGAATTGTGTGTATTACTTCATTGAGATATTTTTGCATTGATGTCTTTGAAGAAAAAGATGCAATGTTTGTGGGCCTATTAAAAATGCTGTATAGTAATTATTAATTGTTGTAAACCCAAAATCAACCTTACTGATGATGCTGTCCTTCCTTTAATTTAATTGTTAAAACTGTGTTAATCTAAACTTTTTTTAACATTATCTACTATTGATGTTCCCATATTTTAAATAGTAATCTGACTCACCAGTGGTGACTGAATACCCAGTATTGTCCATTACAGATTATTAAACCGTCATCTGTTTTTATCCATGATATGTGTCATTGTTTTAGCATTTGTTTGGAGATAGGTGTTAATTTTTTAATGTGATGTAGATTTTATTGCCTCAGTATAAATTTACTGTTTGCTGTGTGTATTTTGATTCTTTATTGTTTCATTTGACAATAAATATTATTATTTCCTTGTTGTTAGTTTTATTATTTATTTTAAAATTTCAGTGAGCCCTATTCCTGAAACGTCTCCACTCGCTGAACGAACTGATCCTGTCAGTGCAATGTGTCAGCAGTTATCACAAGGATTGAAACTTCTCTCGAATGCTGATGATCTTGTACCATTTTCAAATGTAAGTTTGATTCACAAGATTTTCACAGCTGAACCTCAATCAAAATATGTAACTTGCATGATTACAATACGTAACTTTCTAGAAAAAAAAGAGAGAGAAATGCCAAAGTGGTCTTTCAGTGATTATGTTTATACAAGAACTCTAGATTTGCATTACATATGAGCAATTTATAAAATTAAATTGGTCATATTTTGAATCCACATCAGTTATAGCACATATTCATTTAGAAAATTTAACTTTAAAAATCAACTTGATCCCAAAATTGCACCAATAATATCCCGGTTCAATTTTATCTTTAATATTTAAACTTTCTGATCATGTGTTCAGTTTTTTAACATATCGTTCTTTCAATATTTGTTTTTTTTTAAACTGTTTTTAGGTTTTAGTAACTTCACTTAGACAAATATAATTAATTTATTAATCTAACAGTTGTATTAGCTATAATGTTTGATAATTAATATTTCTTTTTTCTTTTTTTTCAGAATGTGGGGAACAAAAATTTATCTAATATATCCAAAGAATTATTCCCTTTGAATAACAACTCAACACTTCATGGTAAATATTTGTAATTACTGCTATTATACTTTACATATTAAGCTATCCTTATATTAAAAAAAAATTAATTTTATTTTTCTGAACTTGAAATCCATCCCTGTAGTTTCAATTATTGTTAATATAATTTACTGAGCATTAACATACAAGACTAGAAAGCAGCTTAGAAAAACGTTTTATATTTGTTTTTATTTGTAATTTATAAGACTAAGAACTGTGTAAGATTAGGAAATTATTAAGAGTAATTTGTGAGGTGATAAAATTTTTAAAAAAATCTGAATAAATTCTTATTTTATTTTGTGCCGACGTTTCTTATTCAGATCTTCCAGTCAACTATCTCCTCGCATACCTGAATAAATTCTTATCTGGACACCATGACTAACTATATATCTGGGACTCAAAAGTGATCACTGTTTGTTGACCACATTCCAAGTATTGAAATATCACAAAAACAACTCTCGGCATCGATTACTTCTGATGATACTACTTTCTGTTATCCAATTTTCTGTAAAATACAATATTTTATTTGTATTGATATTCAAGTCTTACTTTCCAAAGGTATTATTATTGTTTACAAGGAAGTAAAAACATTTGATAAATGAAATTTCATAATTTTATAAAGAAGATAACAAAACACAACTTAAAAACACTAGATATAGTATTTTTCCTTAACCATTGCTCGTTTATTTGATCTTAGTGCGGATATCAGAATATCAGATTAAAAACAGTACACTATGTAATTCTTTTTTTTTTTTCTTGAATAATAATTGTTGACCTTATTGTCGAGGGGGAGTGCGGAGGGCCGGGTGTAAATTCGTCACTAACTCTACTCACATCACTAACTACTACGTAAAAATGAAAAAAATGTTTGTATACAATAAGTGAGTAGAGTTAGTGACAGAGTTACACCTCCCACCCCCCTCGACAGCTTTGAAGAAGACCTGCAATGTGGGTCGAAACATTGGGTCTTTAATAAACATTTCTCCCTACTTAAGAGAAATTTTTTGACCTCCACCTGGATAATTTTCTTCCACGTATGTATATCTTTGAATTTATAATATAGAATTGGTTATGATTGTGTAATTTTCCTTTTTTTATTTTCTTATTTACAGCCTGTTACTTATGTAGCTAATTTTTCACAGAAAGCCCAATTCTGAATGAGACTACTGGAAAGAGTGGGGTACTAACTCCACCAGCAACTCCGTCGGCTTCACCAATCCCTGCTGTAGGGGAACTACCCAGGCCGGAGCAGTGGCTGGGCAAGGTAGCCGCTGGAGTTGGACGACCTACACGTGCAAACTCTCTCGGTGCCGATCCTTTCCTTGCGGATGCAGACTGGGTTTCAAGAACACCACCACCAGGCCAGGTCTCAACGAATCCTTTCCTGACTTCTACTCCTGCTACTGTAAAGGCATTTGAGGTGCATATGTAGCGTTCAATGGAGCGAGGACCCTTTCCGCCACCGTCGTAGGGTCCTGTGCTATATATCTGTGTTTTCAGGTCGGGAACAGTTGTCCAGTTTTTCCTGAACTTAATTGTTTTTCTGATGAATAGAGAATATCCTAGACATCTGGGTATTAAATGATATTCTTTGATAACGAATCTCCTGAGGGAGAGGTTAAGAAAGCAGAAATAAAGGAATAATCGTTGAGTAATTCGCTGCATCTTAAGAATTATTTCTGTATTTAATCCGTTTTTTTATTTATTTATTTTTTTTATTTGATAAAATATTGGCTGAAATAAATAAGTGGTTTTTATAAAACCAGCCATACTTATTAGCAGTACTTATGAGGTAATAGTGAAAATAGGTTTTAATGATAGAATGTCTACTTATCCTAATGAATGTTTGTAATTTGTCCTAGCCAGGTGATATAGTGCAATTTTGATTTCTGTGATGATGCTACTATTAGAGGCTAATATGGAAACGGTTCTGTAATAAAGATATTTTAGTTTACTATTATTGCATTTATCATAATTTTAATATTTTAATAATTAACATATTGTTTTTTATAGTTTCATTCTAAGATCTTAATAAAATCAGAAGTACATTTTTAATGTGATTAATAGGTATAACTTTATTTGGAGGAAAATACCAAGAGTGATTTTTTTGTTTTACTGCTAAGTTCTGCAGGTAGCTTTTGAAATATGAGTATGTATGACTATGATTCTTGATGCAATAGTAATAGAAAATCCCTCTGGGTACTTGTTAAGGTTTCTTCTTATTTATTTTTTTTATTTAAAAAAAAATGATTAAGTTTTAAAATTATATACTAGGTTTTTGTTGCTGTTTATCTAACATGTTTGCTAAAAAATTTACTGTTACGGTTCTTATGTATTGAGGAAGTATGTTTTTGTGTTATTGGAACATAAGTTTAATTATATATATTTTTTTCATTTGTATAACATTTTTAATTTTTATATTTGATCATATATTATTTGTCAAATTTGAGCCACTTATAATGAGTCAATGGAAGAAAGGGAGAGTGACTCTCTATGTTTTTTGTTTTTTTATTGGTGTTTAACATCCTCTCCTATTTGTATCGATATACATGGGACATGGTTATTGCACCTGGTGTTTGTGAGTTGCCTCCAGTAGATTGAAGTGCCTCCATACCCGAGGAGTGGGGTGTGATTCAATAAAGGTTCTTGAGAAATCTTGGGACCGGGATTCGAACTCTCAACCTTTGGGTTTGTAAGCAGATGCAATACATAATTACAAGTCTTAAATAATTACATTATTTGTTAACAAAACATTCACTAACTTGAAAAAACAAAAGAATTAGCGTTTAAAGTCATTACTTTGTGTTTCTTTATATCTTTTAGGACATTAAATTCAGTTTAATCAATACACAATATTAATAAAACAGTCGTGATATCATGTAGGCTTTGTGGGTTTTATAGCAAATACAAAATTGAGGAAAGCACTAGTATATTAGCGACGTAGTTTTCTTTACATATATATCTTATTTTCAATAAATTTAAAATGATATATAAAACAGTAACAATAAATTGAAAAATAAAGTTCAACTAGCTAAGGCCTGAACCTCTCCCTTTCTTCTGTATACTCTTCGTTTATAAAATATGTTTAAAAAATAAAACAATTTCCAGTAAAATATTTATTTGAAATTTTAATAATTGTCTGATATTCATTATTATTCAAGTATAGATGCCTATATCAGGTTTTTTTTCTTCTAATTTGTTCAATCTTTGATGATGCATCTATTATTAACCTTATTAATACATTTTAATGCAACTTTTTTTATAATTTAATTTTAATACATTGAGACGCATTTCCTTCAGATATGCTGAAACTTTTTATATACAAACAAAATTACCAATCAATAATTACTGAATTATAAAGCTAATAAGTATTTAGCTAAAGTGTTATTTCACTTATTTTTATTGTTTGTTTTTATTTTTATTTTCAGATTTTATCAGGTACAGCAAATGTATGCATATCATAATTTTTTATATTCTATACCAAGTACAAAACTTGATAATGACATAATTTCATATAATTTTCAAATTTTAGTTTTTATAGGAAGGGGAGAGAGGAATGAAATTAGTGTTGAAATAATATTGATTTCATTAAAGAATGATCGAGATGTTTTTTTCTCTTTGTTCATGCTTAGAAGGTAGCAGAAGACAGTAATGATTGTGTATTACCGAAATTGAGATTTCACTCCATGTTAGCATTCATGTGAAAAATAGTTTAATGGCTAATCATGTTAGGATAAATACTTTTAAAAAATAATAATAAAAATAAAATACCATTCCAGATCGTTGTTGATAGTAGAACAATATACTGAATAATAACGTAGCAAGTATATATAGAGAATATTATATAATACTGGTATGTTAAGGTTAGTATTTATGAATTTTGACATTATAAGCATACCTATTTGTGATTAAGCATTCAGAAGACAAGTATTATCTTTCATAATTGAAAAGGACATGCAGTTTAGCTTTGTTTGCTAAATAAATTATTCTATAATCATATATATTTCCTATTTAGAAGTATAGTCGTGCTTTCTGATGTTTATTCCCTGATGACACTAGTAGCAAATTAAATCATTTTTAGTTGTTTATTTTTCTTGCACAATCATTATGAGGCTAATGTATTAATACTTATATGGCAATTTTAATTACCTATTGTTGAAAGCAAATGCATTATAATTTATCTTGATAGAGATTAAAAGTTTTTTTTTAATAACAGATTAAATTTTACGTCAATAAAATTTAAGTAAATATAAATTGATCAATAAAATGGTTGAGCTAGGGAATATATACAGTACTGATCCTCTTCTAGGTTTCTGTCTTTCTTATTTTTATATAATATTAAAACTATAGTTTCAATCCATTAGCCTCTCTCCACACATTATTCCTTAGACATGTTATTACATACTATCAGCACTTATAGTATTTATAAATTAGTTGATAGAAATAACAAACAAAAGAGTTCGAGTGCAATTTATAAGTACTTAGCATCAACAATGATGGGTCTATCTCCTTCTTTGTATTCAACATTCGTATGGTACAATTTTCAAAATAAAAGAAAAAAACTTTATAATACTCCTGAGGTGTTTATAAGATAATAAGTGTAAATAAAATAAATAATTATGAATATGTAATACGGAAATAATTTCCATATATTTTTAGATTTCTAATTATAATTAATGGTGATAGCAATTATATCTGTAATAATACATAGTAATTGCGTTTTTTTTCTATTATTGAAATCAAATTTTGTTGTAATATTTATTTTAGTATTAATTAGTTGTAATAATTATATTTGTAAAATTTGTACAAATTTATTCCTTTTTGTAAATAAAATGTTTTTCTTTGATTGTATTTAAATGTATATATGTAACCATTTAATTTTTTTTAAATAAAATTTCTTCCTTTCTGCCAAACAGGTTGATTTTATGTATATTAATGTGATAGAAAGTGTCCTGTTATATTGTGTATTAAATAAAAGAGGTTTTATGAGATACGGCTCAGCAAGTCGAGGTATATTTCTAAAAATAAGAACTGCTTGATAGGCCATTATAATCTTATATTGGTTGTTAAAAAGTATTTCTAGATTGTATTTACTGTTATATATAATGCTTTGTTATTCGATGAAGCTGGTAATATATTGTTGAATTCTTTATAGCTCTTTGTCATGTACAGATATTTTTTGATTTCCATTATATTTGTTACAGTTGTAAATAATAAATATTTAATGTTAAAAAAAATGTTTTATTTTGTTCATAACCTTTTTTTGTTTTACTCATGAAACTATAGATTAATGTAAATAATAATGAATGTAGTACATAGAAGGAAGAATGATTCAATTATAAAATTGAAAAAGTATTACTGAGTTGTGCCTATGCTATTACATCCCTCAACCCGGATTATGGGTTAAAATAATGAATAAGTCTTGCTTTTTTGTTCTCAAGCTTGTTATGCTTGATCACAACTCTGACCATTTTCTACATTACTGTGAACAGTTATTAAACTAAGCGAGAAATATATAAAAGTATACTGTAAAAATAAAAGCAAACTGATAGATAGAAAATGTAGAAGAAATCTAAATCTTACCTCCAGCAACATACGACTAAAAAAAAAATACACACTGACTACAACACATCTCATTTGCACAGGTATGGACAATGTACCTTTTTGTTTTTTCTCATATCTCAATTTCACATCCATGGACGTCTTGAAATATGCAGTATTGAGAGATTATTAAGTACCTCATGGAAGGTAAAAACCTGTTTGTGATAGAAAATGAAAGCAATTTGCTGGCCTGCTACAACTTTGATATTTGTCAGTATATCAACAAGGCTGTTATAATCATGTTTCAGAACAGAGAGGAAGTAAACTGATTAGTTGGTATCCTGGATGTTTCTTATCTTTCTTTGGCTTTTGAATTGTTTTAATACGGGTATAACAATTGTAAGTGAATTTTAGTTGTTACTACCACATTGTAAATTGAAGCTAGGAACAGTAGAGCTTGCCTTGGTATTTACTGGTATACCTGATCGTTAATCAATTCATCCCGAAGATCTTTTTTTTTAGGCTAGTTTCTGATTTTTTCAGCAATTTGGACAAGGGTAAAGGAAGGAAATAATGTCTGTTGTTGTAATTTGAGTACATTGTTCTTGTACAATACTTATAAATTTTATATGGGGTAAAACAGATGAAAGATAATCAGGGAATATTCAGGATTTTCCTCTTTGATCATAGCCTTTGAACTATCTATTTGGAGGGATTCTGTCCCTTAACAATGCTTAGGGAGGTAGTTAAGAGGTACCGACTCCACAAGCTTCCGTGAGTCAAAAATGGCAAATAACAAAGCTATCAACGTTTTTTTTAGAACAAATTTACACGCCTTAGCTTGGAGTTTGACTTCATTTTTGGAAATGAGATTCAATTTACTTAAATGATAAGTACATAATTATAATTAGTTTATCACTTTCTGCTTTATTCTGTAATGAACCACGAATTGACCCTATTATAGTACAAGACCCTGGGCAAAAAATGGTCATAGAATTTTTTTGAATCCTTATAGTATTGAAATTAAAAAAATAAATGGCAACCAGAAATATTAAACAATTGTTTATATACCACCAATAATTCCTAAATGTTCCATTATATTGTAAGTTATGGTTTAATTAATGATCATTGATAAAAATTCTTTTGTATAGTGAGTGAGAACCAAAACATAATAGCCCAGTATAGTGGTATTGTTAAAAACCGCTCATTTATAATTAGTAAAATTCTTACCAAGTAATTTATCCAATACCCTAGATGGGTCATTTCAAAGACTTTTCAGACACTTTTTAGATACATTTAATAAATAACTGATTTCAATCAATTGGATTATGAAAATAATCAGGAAATTAGTCTTATAATTATTTGAGCAAAATAAGTGAGCAATGCTTATATGCTAACGTTCCAACAGGAACTGATTTAAACTAATTATTTTGAGCTGATATCACAATGAATTTCCTTTCTACCAGTATAAAAATATAGATATGGGGTGAATCATCAATGAGATTCTTAAATTAAGTTGTCGCTTCAAGTTGTGTCACAACAAGTTTTAAACTTTCAATCGTTTCCCTTTCAATATTTTCCAAAATACAAGTTTTTTAAATATTTATTCTTATATAATATTGCTACATTTCACAAAAAATTATATGCTGTACCATACAGACCATTCTCAAACTTAAAAATAATTACCATTTAAATATCTATAGAGAATCATAATTATGTAATGAAAGAAAAAAAAAATACAAAAAAACTTTCAACAGAATCATTTCATCTAGAAATTAACGTTTCAACAAACATATATCATCTATAATTCAAAATCTTAGTTGAAACTTTTATTTCTTGATGAAATAATTACCGAAATATACTCATTACACATAATTACATTCTCTTATCCATACTAAAGCTCACGATAACTTGCATTTTTGGAAAATATTACATGTGAAACAAATGAAAAGTTAAAACTTATTATGACTCAACTCGAAGCAACAACCTGCAGAATAATTACCATTGGATGAATTGCATTAATAGACTTTTTTGCTATAGGAAACTGTTAAACAACATACATTTAACCAGAAATATTCAACAACTTTCTAAACACCACCTTATTTTAGAGACTTCTAAGTATAATAAGTAATCCTCTAGCTCCCATTGGTACAAAGGCAACCACAAATTGTTGCCATCAGATGCTAAATTCTATGCTTCTTCAATACAGTCCCAATATTCAATAATTACAATATTCTGACAACAGAAAGGAGGGATAAATCAGCACTTTATATTATTTTCTGGATCATGTTAGTAAACTTTAATCAACAATGAGAAATGTGTTTCCAGGTGCTATCTGTGATTTGATTATTTCATTGGTCAGATATTAACACTTTGACACCTCGAAATACACTGATCTATAAGAATACAACAGCAACCATAAATAAATTTCTTAGATAACAAATATCCAACTTACATAGTAGTCTCACAACTAGAGTATCTTTTAATCAATGAAAACATTATGATGTAAACAAATGAAGTGAAACATTATTATTGTTGCTTCGGCATCGTTCTTTAGAAATGTCTCCATCAATGAGGTTTAACAGTTTTTATAACAAGTTAATATTTTGAATGCTATTTAATATTTTAGAGGTTAATCCAAATCTATCATGTTGATAAAACTGCCGGAAGCAGCTAATTTGTTAACAAAATGGAATCAAATTTATATTCCGGGATGTTAAAAATGAAAATGGACAAACTCCATTTAGTACAGCAAAATAAAAAACATATAGGATGAAGGCCATATTAATAGAGATAGGTATTTTTTATGTCATAGTAATATGCAAAACAAAGTATTTTTTATATAATTATAGCTGTGCTTCATACAAAGTTCAAAGGTTGGCTTGTAACACTAATTAAGTAACAACAATGTAAAGTTGTATGTAACCGCTTTCAGTGGCTAATGGTTAACACTGAGTATCTTTAATTGTATATTTTTCAGAACATTTTCCGAATAAAAAATTGTATTTAACTTTCATAAAATAAATTTAATAATTTATTTATTATTTTAAAACTAATATTTAAAATATAGAACTATTATAAAATATGCTGTAATTCAATTAAAATAAATTTGTATTTACAGAGAGCTTAGCGATAACATTCTGTATCTCTTATATAGTCTTAAAAAAGTTTCTTTCATCTAAAATTAAATCACTAGCTCTTAAATTATTCTTATCATAATTACTGGGAGTAGTGTTGTAGTTGTAGGTAATAGATTTCACTGGGTAATTAACACTCAATGTTATGGTAGATTGGTTGAAAACAAGTGTAAACTACCAAAAATGCACATTGGTAATCCAAACCATGTGGCTTTATTCATGAAACAAGACACATTACTAACTCTGTTAACAGTGGAATTCATTTTGTTTCTATTTTATGACATATATTGTTTCTTAAGTCCACCTTTAATGTAAGTGATTAGGGCCAAAGCCCTGATTTAACCAACCTGCTTCCTGAATTTAATAAGAATAGCAGTAATTAAAATACAAATAATTATTGGACTTCTGTTTACTATGTTTGTGTTAAGAGGTTGTAATCAGCAGTTAATTAATCCTCTCATTTTGATAATACTATCACTATAATCAAAGAACAGTTTAGTATGCCATCAAATATGGCCATGGAAACATTTTTTTTTGTAATTTAATCAGTTTTAAACTTGGACACAGTCCTCTAAGCTGCAAAAACCATTACCACCACTTTTGGGGAATGGTGACCAGTCTTGGTTTAAGAAATTTTTAGCTGGTGACTTGAGGGGTAGGATAGGATCAGGTTATGGTGTGATCAACAGCAGAGGTTATTATGCCCTATCTTTTAGGTTACTCATTTCTTATTTATATATACATTTATCTTTTTCTTTATTCTTATATATGTACATATTTTTTAATATACTTAATTTATTTTTGACATAGGTTTATATATATATTTATATCCCCCCCCTTCCTCATTCTTCTTCTGGTGACTTGAGCATATAAATAAAGCCTCCTACTTTACTTGGGTGGATTCACAGATCAACAACAAACTGGCAGCCATTACCTTTGGTGAGTTGCAGTCTAGGCTCCAGCAATATTGAATACATTAATAAAATACTTTGTATATGTATACTAATTTATAGCTTTAGGTCTCCACTCTAATTAAGAATCTGGATCCACTACTGCATACCAGCGTTCAAATAATCCTGTACTATACTAAAAATTTGATTTTGAATAATATTAGCTGACCTTGTATATATGAAGAAGAAAAAGGTCCGGGTGGAGGTAAAGAAAATTCTCTTATATAGGGAGAACAACTTTTTATTGATAAGCCAACATTTCGACCCACATTGCAGGTCTTCTTCAAGGCTAGTTTGATCGGTGGAGGTTGACACTAGACCAGCTAATGTGGAATAAAATGCTGGCTTACCAATTAAAAGTTCTCCCTATATAAGAGAAGAATTTTCTTGAACTCCACTCGGACCATTTTCTTTCTCCTAAAAATTTGATGGTTTAATATGATAGCCTCAGATATAAAAGGTGATAGTAATGTAAGGAGATAAATAAACTTTATTAGTTTAAAAAAAAAATGTTCATTGTCCAAATAAATCAAGAAATAATACCTAAATTCACATCAATTTTTCTTTAATTTTTACAAAAGACATTACTTAAGCATAAATATACACATTCCACAAAGTTGTCTACAAAAAACTCAAATTGAATCATCTCCTAATCTAAACTAATACAAAGTCATTCCTGTACTTTAGATACAATATGAACTGATTGATTATTTCTCTAGGAAATCACAATAAAATGGGTCGGATTGGTTAAACTAACTAACGTCAAATCAATTTAGTAATACAGTTATTAATAATTTAATGAAAACTATAGCATACACAATTCATTCATAAAGAAGTGACTTAAGAAGTATACACTACAGTTCATTAAACTTAAAAACTTCTATTATCTAAAGGGTAAAGTAACTTATAGTAAAAAGCAGTCAAAATTTTCATAGAACAAATAAAATCAGAGTCCACTTCTTCGTTATTAATTACCATTTCTGTCGAAGGAACCCCTGAAAAAAATATATTAATTAATTTATGAAACAGTTATAATTTAATGGATATAATATACAAATAATTGGCTTTTATACAGACTTCTGTGATGCTGATTGGGAAATATAATTGGTACAAACAAAATATAGTAGCCTGAAACTGATTTGAAGGGGTATTTCTCAATGATATATTTCTCATGCAGAATAAATATTAGTTAATGATCAATACACCTAACAATTAATGTAAATATTAGTTAATGATCAATACACCTAACAATTAATGATTTATTTTATTTATAAAAAAAGAGTAAAATTTGATTGTAAAAGTTGAAAAATGGAGTGGAGGAAATTAAAGATAGGATGTTTTATCTAAAATTTTATTAGAAGTTAATATTACAATATTAAATGTTGGAGAGGAAATAGTTGACTGGAAGAACTAATAGAAGATTAAGTGGAAACTTATTTGTGTGTATGTTTTGACTTCACTCCCCAACAATTTCCATCCTCTATATTATTAAATGATTATTAGCTGATCAGAAACCTCAAAAATAATATTATTTCACTAGATTTCTGCAGTGCAATCAGTTTTAGTTGAACCATGAACTCATTGTTATTTATTAAATGAACGATTAAAGATAACAAAGAAATAAAGGTACTTGTGTACATAATGCACGCCCAAAATAGGCCAATGTTGTACGCATGTATGTAAAAGTTAACTTGGATAACCTTACATTTTTGACAGACATTATTGTTTGTTTAATAGAGTGTTAAGAGTTGTATCTTCATTTTTGTTTCTTGCTCATTTGTTGTTTGTTTGGTGATTTATTGTACATTTTTTGTTGTTTGTTGATTTATAATTATATGACAATGCTTATTTAGGATTTGCCAAAAACCGAGGAAGATGCAATTTCTTTTTGCCAGGAGAGAAACATTTTACAGAAAAAGAGGAAATGTAGCAACCCCCATAAAATGAAGCTTTACCTTGGTAATCGTAAGTTTTGAAGATGTAAAATCAAAGAGTGTGCTGAGCAACTGGGACTTGGACTTAGAAAAGACAATTGGTTTGAGGGAAGCAAAATTACAATATGTTCAGCTTTAAGATTTATATACTGCTGGTGTGAGGAGTTGACGTCCATTAAATTTTGTCAAAAGCAACTTAATTTATCCAATAAAACTATTATAGATTGGAATAATTACATGTGGGAATTATGTAAATAGGATATGGAGAATAAAGAAAAGAAAAAGATAAGTGGACCAGGTTGCATTGTGGAAATAGATGAGTTTGTTCAGTAAACGAAAAAATAATTGTGGTTGTGTACTACCCCAACAGTGGATCTTCGGTCGTATATGTAGAGAGACAAAAGATTATTTTGTTGTGACTGTTCCTAATAGAAATGGGTCGACTCTTCTTGAGAAGATAATTGAACACATTGCAGATGGGAGCACTATTTATTCTGACAGTTGGAAAGGCTATCAAACAAATGCAATCGAAAAACAAGGATTCCACCATGCTAAAGTGAATCATAGATATAACTTTATTGATCCAGAAACAGGAGTACATACTCCAACAGTTGAGAGAATGTGGGGTAATGCTAAATGGAGGAAGAAAAGACATAGGGGGGCAGCAAGACATCATATGGATTCTTATTTAGCAGAATTCATATGGCGACATCAGGTGGAAGGAAATAGAGACTATTTTGAATTCATGTTGAACTGTATATCAACCCATTTTCCACCCAAATGCGATTGAATCGTATGTTTTTAAATAATTATTTTAAATTGTTTATATATGTTGCATTATTTATAATTATATTATACTTTATTATTATATATACTTATTATTTAATAATTATACTTATACTTTTAAATAATTATTTTTATTTTAAATTGTGTATATATTGCATTATTTATTTATGTTATTATTATATTTATTTATATTATATACTTCATTATTTTATTATATGTTATATACTCAATTATATTATTATTACTTTGATTTATTTATTTCCATTATTATTACATTACATGTTATGTTTTGGGCAACAAGAATCTAAGTTCAGCCGAGATCGCCTGCCTCCCTTCATATATTTTGAAGAGAGGTGATCTCGGCCAAACTTAGATCCCAATAAAAATATTTAAAAAGGTTATCCAAGGTAACCGTTAGAAATGTAACTGCTTGGGCATGAGTACAACATTGGTCTATTTCGGGCGTGCATTATATACACAAGTACCGAAATAAATTATGGGAAAAACATTTTACTTCTAATTTATTATAAAATATTTTAATTTGTAAAATTCCTTGCACATTCAAGTCATCTCTAACAAAAGTTTGGGTCTGGTTTTTAAGCCCCAGACCAATACTTACCATTACTAAAAACAAAAGAGGATTTCTAAACATACCTGCTTCTGGACCTGGAGTTAGACCTGGACCGAGACCTCCTATCCCTGGACCTAGATCGTGAATGAGTCCTTGACCTGGTCCTGCGGTCACGTGACCTAGAGCGAGACCTGCTCCTACTGTATGACCTGTCAGAAGGAATCAAAATAAACAATTTACTAAAATATATTGAAGTGTATCATTCTTTTCCACTTTAACAACTGATTGATCAATAAATTATTCTCCAGCTTGCTGCAGTAGGCTTCAATGCCATTTATTTATGTTATATAACAGATGACAGAAACTGTATTCTTAATAAGATATATCAAACAAAGATAACTAAGAGCTATGTAAGTTATAGAGCCAAATATAATAATGATTGATTAATACAAGACACCATATGACGTAGAACTATTAGTTGAACCTTATTACTATCATTTAAAAATTATAAAACAAATCCATATAAGAGTTTTACTTGAAGATGTTAATATACTATATAGAGACAGGCAAATATGATAAACAAAAATCATTTAAGAAATATTAAACATCATTCTAAAATTCATCAAACTAAAATGAAATTCATAAACAGAATCATAATAGTAAACACAAATCGGTTTTGATAAAAGCAAAATTGATAAGCCAGTTAATCATATGGCAAAACAGTTGTCCAACCTAAATACATTCATCTATGAATACGAATGTATAGTTATTTAAATAATAGGTCTTTATACGATAATGTTGATGTCAGGGGACAAGTAGTACTAGAAAAACAAAGGGAACTTTATATAGTACAAGACATGAGCAGTTTTTTTTATTCCAATTTTTTATCGAAGCTTTTATTGGAGAAAAAATTATATCAAGGACTAAATAATCAATACCAGTCAATTTTAAATTAGATTCATTGAATGCGCCACTGGCCAATTTCTATATAGTAATTTTCATTTGGATTAAAATAATTATTTCTGTCAACAAAGCCCATTATGCAATAGAGTTAATACAGACTAAATAAGAGTCTGTCACTTAATAAGCCAGTTCTCAAATATGGCTGATAGAATTGGCCCTAAACCTAAGCTCTGGAAGTTTTCATCTCAGATTTCAAGATGTCTAAGGGATTCTTTAATGAGCTGTGTTGCCAATGGGCGAGCATTGATACAGCAAAAGACCATGTTTGTGCTTACAAGATAATTATAATACTTGATGCCAGAAATCAGAGGGTGTTAAAAATTAGCATGAAAAATACTAGTGATGGAATGATTGGGATATAGCACCTTTAAATGATAATGATAAGAAATTAACTGGATAATGGAGATTTAAGTTTCAAAAACGTCTTAGTGGTAAAATATATATCAACCGACAACCATTAAAACTATTTTATAAATAATTGAACAGATTATTTTTCATAGATGATCAAACATATGTATAAATTAAATAAACATGCAAAGAAAAAATGTTAAAAATAACCTTTCTGTCATCTGCTACATAATAAGAAGGTAAAACACAAACAAAAACATTGCCTGCCCATAAATGCTCCCCATAAATGAATGAGAATTTTTATTATTTTTTTTTTTTTAATTTAACATTACCTTGGGTTCAGTAGGTTACAGATTTAATATCAAATCAACAAAACTTTAAGAAGGGATTGATTTTTTTTTTTTTACGTTTAAGGAAAATAATTTTGTTTTGTCAAAAAATAAATAAACAAAATATAAGTATTAACAAAAAACCAACGATATGAACACGAGAAACGATACCCAGTAGCTTGCAAATTTTTGACATCAGGTATCCTTCACTAATAAAATTTATTATCAGAAGTGTAAGTTAAATCTAATCAAATAAAATTAAATAAAAGAAGAACAGTAATTTCTAGTTGATTTGATTTTTAACAGTTGGTAATTATTGGACAATAAAAAAGAAAACTCACATTATTATTGTGTATAACAGAGGAAGAGAGCTATCATGTTTAAGAAAACTACCAAGTCACATTATTCACCTCTCGTGTGGTGCTCATTCTTTTTTATTTTTCCTTTTTTTTACCTCACCCTCCATGCCACTCTTATTTTAGATCATGGTAAAACTATTTAATAAACCTTGACCACTTCATTATTTACCAATAACTTAACTGATTACCGATCGAAACAAAGAAATCTTAATAGTAAAAAATAAAAAGATTATAAGTGATAAACAAAGTAAATAAATGTATTTTTACTTACACCTTAAATCAGTAATTTAAAAAATAATAGTTTCCCAAATGACAGGTAATTTACTGACTAATCCGAATGAAAAATAAAAACACATTTTTTGAATGAATTTGATTTAATTAAGGCATTATTAATCTTACCTATTAATATATTACCTGGCTTAATTTAAGCCAGATTAAAAAATAAATATTTTAAAAAGAAAATTAAAATTATTGTAGTTCCTAGTTTTGAATCCCACAATAATAAATTAGAATAAAATATCTTCTTGCAGTAGTGTTATCATATATCGGCATAATTTAAAATAAAGCCTTCATTTAATAAGTAATCACAAATAACCAAACCATGTTAGCATCATTAGCTCATAGTAAAAACAGAATAACAGATACGAAATAAGAATTTTAAAATGTATCTATGTATCCTATTTCGTTTTCTACAACTAAATTTTTTAATTATTCTTCAATCAAATTTGGCGAAACAATGTATAATTTTATTAGTACAGAGTAAGCATGGAAAAAGGTGAAGTAAAAAAAAAAAAGAAGCTTATTGTAGCTGTGGGAGTTCTGTTCTCATTTTCTAATCGAAGACTTCTGAGAAGAAGAAGAAGACAACACACGGAGAGGAGGCTCTGAGTAGCAGAAGGAGTGAGAGCTAGAAGAGAGAGAAGTTCTCTTGTGTCAGGTGCGTCGTAGGGCTTAATGGCTTTCTATCGAGTAACAGAGAGAAGCGCACACACTGACACGCGTGAGAGAGGGGACGACCGGATCGTTTGCGTCTGACTGACTCTGAGTGTGTGTGCATGTGAGGGCGCGCAAGCGTGCAATCGTTTCTCTCCAATTAGCCAGCTCCCCTATAAAACCCAGATGTTTTTTTTAGCCTCTTCTCCTCTTCTCAAATAACAAACAAAAACCCATATAATCTTTTAAAAATAAACATTTGTTTCAAAACCATTGTGATTCATCAATAATTTCTAATAAAAAAAACATTATCAGTGATCCAGTATTGAAGTCCAGGTAACTTTATTTTTTTGTTTATTCCTTTTGTGTTTAGTTAACATTCCAAAATGCCAATGAAAAGTCATTTGCTTCATACATAAATAATTAAAATTTATCACAAGCAGAAACAACAGGAAGTAATTGTGACAAAATAAATTTCATTCATTTATTCAATTTCATTAGTTATCTTAAAACTGTAAAATTGATGATTAATCAATTCTTTCCAAGTTCAGATAAATCGATAATTCTAATTACAAATGAACACCAAAATATTTAGAGCTGAAGATACTGATTAGTAACTTCTATGAAATTTATCCAAACCACATTCAGTAGCTGATTCTAACATAAATTAACTCCATATCACTTCAATAAATAGTACAATTTAAACAGAGGAGTAAACTGGCCAGGGGTTGCAGTAAAAAAATTACATAAAATAAGTTATACTTATTTCAATTAAATTTTATAAAATATGTTTAACTTATTTTGTGTAATTTTTTGACTTCACTCCCGGACCATTTTACTCTTGTAATTTAAAGTATATTTTCCGGACTCAATGGCATCAAAACTTTAGGATGCTAATCAATTATTTTTGATGTAAAAATAATTAAAACTAATCTTTCAACAAGCACCATATCATGATTTATAATATATTAAGTTAGCTGTTAACATATTGGCTTGATAGTCCTATGTTTTTATTTTGAAGAGAAAGGATTTGTCCAGGCCCGACATTCGAACACGGGTCTCCGTCTCCGCCGTGGTGCTCTGCCAAGTAAGCTAGCCTGGCTCATAACACGGCCAGAGAAATCCATTCTCTTCACCGATCCCATATATTAAAAAATAAAATATCCTCTATTTTTACTTTCTTCACCACTAATAAGTTTGATATGAAAGGTATCGTAATCTGATCAAATTTTTGGTTATCTTAATGCTTTTAGAAACCTCTAGAAGCATTAGTCTGTAGGTCAGTGTCATCTTAAATGGGGTAACCCCCCCCCCCCTATATTGTAAGATTTCAGCTCCCATATCCAACACCCTGTGCACAAAAAATGAGAATATTTGGTCTCACACAAAATAGTTGAGAAACGAATAATCAGGAATAGGTTATGATAAAAATGAACTTTATTTTAATATGACTCCAAAAGAATACATTTTATAAATAATTCTATACTACCATTTTAAATGTTAACTAATTCTTTTTCTCAAAAAAATTAAATAATCTTAATCAGACCTGTATGAGCTGACTTAAATTGAACTTGGTACAGATCTTTTACTAGAAATTCCCCAGTAATTATATAGTAAAAATATTTAGGTGAAGAATATTCTTAGGACACCAACAGATTATAAATGAGAATAATTATAAATTAGTAGAAACTTCAAATGATAAAATAAAACAAACAAGTATGATAACAATACTGTCAACTTAATTAAAACCCATTAAATTTAATTTTTACTCTTTACGAGGGGAGAAGTAATCTAGAAGAAAAACTGGACCATTGAAAGTGAGTATTTATTAACCTGTTAACCAGGGAATACCCTTTTTAATTACGCAGCATATAACGGCCGTAAGCTCTTTTACTAGGACGTGTCAGTACCTCATACCCGGAGAACGTAATTTCATATCATTATTTTTTTTTTTATTTATGCCTAAAATAAATTAAAAGACCATGAAATATATACGTTTTTGTTTATATATATATATATATATATATCATATACAGCACAAAAGAAAAAGGTGCAACATATATTTTAAGGATGTATTCATATGTACACGCTATTGTTTACGTTTCACGTATTTATATGTCCCGCTCGGTTAACAGGTTAATGAAGAAAGTTCTTAATGCATAACAAAAACACCTAAAATTATATGGAAATAAACATGTAAAAGGTGTATTATTCAACAGAAATTAATCAGCAAGATAATGAAGTCAAAAGCGGTAAATCACATGAATAAAATTTAAAAAAAAAAAAAAATGAGAATCTGACAAAGTTGAAACAGCATGAATTTTTCCAAGTTGCAACTGTATGCCATCAATAAGTTTACACATACAATTATATGTTTAGTGAACAAATCTTAAAACATGAAATTGGCCTGGATATCACTGAGCAGATATAGAAATTAAAAATGATCAAATATAATGTTTTCAGCCTGTAACACACTAAAATGGTTATTCCTTTAATGAAATAGGTCTCCTTACAATATATATTTCCCTAATCTTTACCACATTATAATATACTTTTTCTTATCTCTAGCTTCAAGATGTAGAATAACTATAGATAACAAAAAAGAGTCATTATGGCCATGTGTCCAAGGCCTAAAAAGAAGGGAGCACGGGTAGTGTAATCTGCAAGGTAAAACACTTGAGATATGATGTTGAAACAGCTTCACCTTTATTTTTAGGGGAAACAAGTTCAAAATTTTAATCATATATGAGAAATATAACCCTAATTTAAAATTGATGCAAAATATAATCATTTTTAAAAAACGGAAAAAGAAAGATGATAAGCATTTTCTGATAAACAGATATTTTAAACCTACTGTCCATAACACACCAAGTGTCAATTTCTAAATAAGGCCAGAAGTTACTCACTCAATTATAAATTTAGAAAATATAAGTGGCAAATTTGAATATTTGTTATTAACATGATAATTTGGGCCTCATATATCAAAAGAGTGGTGAGATGCTTATTGGATACCAAGACTGAGATTCGAACTCACTAACTTTGGGTATATTACCAGATGCACTTATGTAAGAACCTTAACCTTCTCGGCTACCCCAACCTCCACTAAGTATATGATAACCTATATTGTTTAATGAAAAAATGTTTTAAATCAGATTCTTATATATAAACAAAAACATCAAAAGGTTGCCTACATGGTAAAGATAAATATATCAACAGCAAGGAGAAAGAATTACCATTTTAGTGTAGCTGGTAAAAAAAAAATTGATTATTAAGAAATTACCATGAAAATAACTTTAAAAAGAAACTATACTATTTAGAGATCACAATGGTTTCTTCAAATAAAAATAAAATTTAACATTAATGATGTAATATGTATTAAAAAACTAAAACTTACCACCATTTTGGTAACAGTACTGAAATTAGTTAGGTAAGGCTTTAAAAAGTAAAAAACCAACATTGAATATATAAAACCAGTTCAATAGATAAATTATTTTTGGCAGAAATATTAAAATTAAACCCACAAGAGGAATTTTATAAAATTATATTACCACATTGTATTAAATTGAAAAATAAAATTATTGAATAGACACATACCTGCGTCTAGACCTCTTATTATATCTGGAACAATCTCTGGCATAATGTCCTCTTTCTCCACATTCATAGCACTTGTCCTCTGGATGAAATGGTCGGCCCCTTCTAACTGAACCCCTACGTCTGGCACCATTGGACATTTCTACTCTCACCCTTCGTCCACAAACATTCCTAAAAATTGTGTGTTAATTATGCTAATGTATGGATTGAGTTAGTTAACATAAGCAAGAATAGATAAAATATGATAATTTTAACATCCCAAATAAAGACATTAAAATTTCAACAAACCTTCCATCTAATCCTCTAACCGCATCTTCTGCATCTCTGGGATCTTCAAATTCTACAAAAGCAAACCCTGGTGGATTGCGAGCAATCCATACACTTCTAATGGGACCATAATAGGAAAATGCATCTTCCAGATCTTGTTTATTAGCAGCACTTCCTACAAAGAAAAGTAATACATTTTATTTCATAAAAAAACAAAAAAAATAGAATATGAACATTTTTATGAAATCAATACCTAAATCTCCTATGTATATTTTACACTCGGGATTCGAATCTCTATAACGAGACATGATTCTGAAAAAACAAAAACATTAACGGTAACTTGAGAAAAGGCGTGTATATTGATTTACACAATCAGCATTACTTAAAAATTTCATAATATTACTACTATTTGGAATAAAACAACATGAATAAAGCTTACTTTCAGCAAAACTAAGAAACAGAAAAATATCTTACACAGTGAAGGCGACTCAACAAAACCCGGATAATTATCAACCGAACCCAAGCCAAGCCAAGATGGTCGAAGAAGGATCACACAGCCTTTTGGCAACAAATGCCAACATGAACATGTTTATATTTATTGTTAAAAATCTTATTAGTAAAAACAAAAATTTATGTAAAACAAAAATTATTCTTCTATAAAAGTAACATTAGAATTCTAATAAAAAGTAAAACAATGATCTTAAGGATTATGCAAGTGAGCATCTTATCGTGGTATATTGTTATTTGAACATTTTGTTTATTTAAATTAAAATTAATTCTATTTGATTTTTAATTTTGAGAAATATGATTTTTATATAGTTATTTAGAAAGATTGGAACAAAAATATATAGTTTATACAATTTAATGAAGAAATTAATTTAATATATCTTAAAAACAAAAATAATAATACGATAAAGATATTTTTTGCTATATAACTTAAATTAACAATTAATATTGTACATTGTAACACATTTCGCTACTTAGATAAAATAAATAACTTTTGTAACAAGTATAATAAAAAACGTGTAAAACGTTATAATATGATTGTGTAGCTTATTATTTAAAATCCAGATATTTATTGTTTTACAACTTGAAAAATACTCCTAAAAGTTCTACTGATGTGTTAACTTATTTAAAATTTCAAAATAAAAAAATTAGCTCATCAGCTTACAAACAATCTTCTTAATAGTACAATAAAAAAAAAATTAAATGATAAATACACAAACCATAATTCAAGAATACAGTGGAAGAACGAGGTCACTCTATTTTTCCCAAACATTGGTAGCACGGTTTCTGATAGATTTTCCATTTGGCGAACACGATAGTGTTGTCAAAAGTTGTTAAAAACGAGTTCAAACTGCTCAAAACATTTGAAGCAGTGAGTTTGTACAGGAAAAAAACTACCGTTGATCCAAACGGTGTATTGGAAAAACGACGTAATGTGGGTTCCTCGAGTTGAACTTCGGACATATAAAGCATCCTGTTTATTTTCAGATTGACAGGGCCAGCAATTTGCATGTTCCTTAACAAAAATAATGATGATAATGATACTGACCAATTTTGCTCTCCTGAACATTTTGGAAAACGTGAGCTACCTCGGTTTTCTCCTGAAGTCATCAATAATTACTTTCCATTCATATCGAAAGCAAATAACCTTTTTTACAAATTACACAGCCATGGAACTCTGATCCCTTTTTTAAATTACAATTTTAGAAGGTTGAGTCTCAGTCTAATCACATTATACCACGGTACTTGAAAAAGATGAAGTAGTTAGAACTGTTTAATGTTGAGAGGAATGTTGTCATTATATGCAAAATGACACAACTACACTCACATTACTTAAATATTTCTTTAGTTTTTATTTTTGCCAATGATATTAATAGATGCAATAAGATATTAGTGAAATCGTACAATGTGTTCCAAAAAAAAAGGAGAGAGTCACTGATTGGAGGGAAAATATCACTATGCCTATTATCAGCAACTTTAAGGTTGTACTCTAGAGTACTGGAAAAAATACTAATAAAAACTGTCGAACTTGAGGCTGAGAAATAACAAGCAGGATTCATATCTGGGTGTTAAAGCCAAGACAATATTTTCATTTTCAATGCATTGCAGATAAGCTTATTGAAAAAGATTCACTTATGTATATTTGCATACTTAAACATTGTTGGTTACTCTGATGCTGATTAGGCGGAAACCATACCAGAAGAAGTGTAATCGTATTAGAGGCATTTCATGCTGAAATTCAATATTCTGGCAGTCGCAAAAGGAGACTTGCATTGTTCTTTTCACAATAGAAGCGCAGTACATCCCTGCAGGTCTAGCTGGTTAGTGAACTTGTGCAGTCTAATCAGTGTAGTTACTTAGCTTTGAAAATATATATGCGGTAAGTGATCTGTAAATTAGCGTCATACCACCATCATGTGTCATGTACTGTACTTTTAACAATTATAACAATTATTTATTTAAATGTTATTGTACTCTACACAATAGCCAAATTAAACCATTGCGAAGCTTTAACAAATTTAAGATTTAGCAATGTTGCATGATAATATTAAAATAAATTTTGGAAGTAATATATGTTTATTATGAATCTGTTCATCAGCCCCCGCGAAAGTGGATTATTTTGGTCCGTTGCGAGTTTTGGATCAAGGTTGGAAGCTGATTGATTGTTATTAAGTCGACACGACATTCTGTCGATCAGGTCATCTGTATTTGACGTATTGAGAAGGAGATCTCGATGATGCTTACCGAAGGAATAACTGAAAAAAATATATTGTTAGATGTTTATCCCCTCCCACGTACAAGTGAATTAGTCAGTTGCAATGAACAATATATTCATAAAGTAGATATAAATTTATAAGATCTCCTTTTTTCTTTAAACAGACTTTTAAAATCTCAATTTATTTTATCAGGAAAAAATAAATATTTTCTACGTCTTTTTTAGGTCTAATAGTTTCTGGTCAAGCAACTAGAATGCAATAGGAGTTCCTATTAATTAAAAACTCAAGCAATCTTTTTTCAGCCTCTACTGCAAAAAACAGACAGATCTGATGGAAACTGTACAGCTTAACCCATTTTTGTTTGCAATGTACATTGATAAAATAATACCGAAAACTGAACTATGAGTTTATAGTAGAAAGTAGAAAATTGAAAAATACATCCCGTAAGCACTCAAAATTAGGGATTTTCTGCGGATAAACTCATGAGACGGTAGTGGCTAGGAGCTTTGAAGCACCACCTTAGTAACCACGGAACTGCTAGAATAATGATTTCAATTCAGCCTTGGTTGATATGTTAACTGCATTCCCTTATTGACTCGATAATATTGGCCGCGTAAGATATATTGTGGAACATTTATGCAAACTATGAAGTTTGTGTAAGGCTTTATATTATAAAGCATTTCTCCTCCTTTCGGTTCATAAATAGCTGTTGGTTAATCAATGGAATACTTTCGCTTCAATTATGAGCTTTTAAAACCAAACTATCATGCTGATGATAAGTGTTTCTATCTTATTGATTTATTTTAATGCTATTATGTGATTAATACCATAATGTTTTTAACACAGCACATTAAAGAGTAATAAAGAAAAAATATTAAGTCAAGAAATTTAATTGCACATTGAATCTTTTCTATTGGATGATATAATATTTATTTGATTCTACAAATTAACTTATGGAAGAATTAATGGAAATTCATAACTTTATTTCAACTTTAATTGCTTGAACACCCTATCTCTTTGCTAGTACAACAGATGTACGATTCCCTCCAATAAGATCATTTTTTAAGCGCCAAGATAACTAATTGTGTCTTGTGGCGACTACTTCATCGTGGTTTGTGCCCGTTACTTGGTTTGAACCATTTTAATAAGTTTCCATTTTCAACATGGTTTTAGCAGTTAAAAAGAATGAATCCATTAAAAGCAAACTATATGTCATCAAAAGAGGTAATATTCAGTATTTGCTGTTTTCTTTCTGGTATTTCAGTAATTAGTATTGTTTGTTTTTGCATTGAAGTATATTCTATTAATGAGGAGTAATATTATTCATTCATGTATTTCTTTTTCTAGATGACCGACATGAAGAAATACATTTTGATAAAATAACTAGTAGAATCTCGAAGCTATGCTACGGTTTAAATTTGGATTTTGTAGATCCTGTAAGTATTTCTAGAACTCTGATTTGAGTCAAGTTTTCACTTAGTTATTTATTTACTTTCGTGCTTGTTTTTGAAGATCGAGATCACTATGAAAGTGATTTCTGGTCTTTATCCTGGTGTGACGACTGTTGAATTGGATAATCTTGCTGCTGAAACAGCTGCTACGATGACCACAAAACATCCAGATTATGCCTTACTTGCTGCTCGGATAGCTGTTTCAAACTTACACAAAGAAACCAAGAAAGCATTTAGTGGTTTGTAAACTCTTCTTAACGACTATATATTTAGTTTTATTGTGGATGTAGTATTGCTCTAAATTACAATTATCTTACAAATTAGTATTCAACTTTGTGTGATATTTTTAAATCTCCTTTTAGATGTGATGAATGACCTTTACTTGGTTGTTAGAGAAGGTACTGGTGATCCAGCTCCTATGATTTCTGATACTCATCACAAAATCATTATGAATAATGCTGATAGACTCAATTCTGCTATAATTTATGATAGAGATTACAATTATAACTTCTTTGGGTTTAAGGTAAAATTATTTTATTATTGATATCTGAGATTTTTTAACTATCTAGATTTGATAATTCCTAACTAGTCTCTATTTATTTATTGATATTTACAACTGCATTACAATAATACATCAAGTAATCTAACTAGTCTCAAAAACAAATTTGTTTTAATTCTTACTTTAATCAATTATACATCTTAAAATGTTTGATCATTTGAACTAAAAGGTGTAAGGATGAAAATGAAAAAATCATGGAAATAATTCACACTTTGTTTGAAATCTGATAAAAGAGACAGATTACATAAGTATTTTATGTTAAAACTAGTCGAATTGATATTTTATTGAAATATAGACAGAGGTGGAGAAGGCTGGTAAAGGCGGCCAAAGATCTACAAGGTATGTAGAGCCTACCGGGGAAAAAAAAAAAAAAAAAAAATATATATATATAAATATAAATTCGAAAGTAACTCTGTCTGTCTGTTAGGCTTTCACGCCTAAACTACTGAACCGATTTAAATGAAATTTGGTACAGAGATTAAGAGGCTAGAGACTGAGAAAGGACATAGGCTACTTTTTTATGCGAAAAAAAGGGTTGTAAGGGGTTGAAATAGGGGATGATTTAATTTGCAATAAACATATGTTTTATTAAACTAATTTTAATTGTTTAATAAATACATATATCAATACTATACATCACTGGTGTCAAATCTGGAGATGGTTTAGGTCGAGGATACTCGGTCCATGTTAGTAATATGGAATGCTTTTACACGATGTGCGTGGGCCAACCTCTTTCAAACATCTCAAAAAGGTCAATAATCATGAATTTTCAACATTTCGAGAGGCATTTGATGCAAGAGGGTTATTAGAGAATGATAATCAGTGGGATAGAACTCTGGAAGAGGCTGCACAATGCTAATCTGCCACCTAGGTGAGAGAGCTGTTTGCCAGATTAATAGCGAGATGTGGACTTTTAAACCCTCAAGAATTGTGGGAAAAGTCATCTTCTCTACACATAATTCTGGGTGCACTAATACTTAAAGAAAAGAATCCTATCTGTCTGGTGGCCAAACGCGACGAATGAAAAATAAAATAATTAACTGGCTCTATCTTCAACTGACCACCCTCTGGCCTCACCCCAAGTCTAGTCCGATTACCGTAACGAGAAAATCTCTTACCTTCCTCTGTCTTCTGTTCCGGACCCGATTCTTCCCGCTAGTACACGCCTTTATCTCATCTTCAGCCCAATCTCCAGGCTGGAGACACCCGCCCTGCCCGCCGGGCAGTAGCTCTATCTCAGCCAGTTTTCAACTGCTCCACTCTCGAGAGGAAAAACGACTAGGTATTTGAAGGCTTATCCGAGCTAGCATCAACATTCTTATCCCAGGGTCAATGAGGTGGTGCCATCTGGTGGTCATCATTATCCCAACCACTCACAAATTGAATCTAACTTTTTAAATATTCTATCAGATCGCCTCAAAGGGGACGGAAATGCTGTGTCACTTCCATATCAGAGTGATGACTTGGCATCGCCACAAAGCAGACAAGAGTCTTCTAACAAAAATTTATATTTAATAAAATATATCTAAACTAAATGTTAAGGACCAACAATCCCTTTAACCAAAACCATACACAATGAAAAATTATGTAATTAGTCACAAAAAGAAATAACATTAGCAAATCTTATTTGGCATAGGATAACATACATATATGGTACAAAATCCTTAACTTAAAATCTTTTTTCTTTTTTTTTTTACATCTTAATGAAAAGAAGGAACTAAGTGCTAATCATTCTCTATGATTACATATGCTAATATGTAAAACTAATAATAGACTTTTGACTTCAACTGATAAAATACTTCTTTTTGATCACAAATATTAAAGTATAATTCTTAACACAGATTACTTTCATTCTGTGCTCTAATTAAAAATGGCTAATTAAATATAACATTCCCTAACATTTATAGCATTGAACTAAAAGCTGTAATTAATGCACATTAACTAAATTTTATTTAAATAAAATTTTCCTCAGCCCGTTACAATACAATCATTAGAACAATTTAATCTTACCAAAACTAGAGAAAATTTGATTGTTATAATTTTTTTTCAGACATTGGAAAGATCATACTTACTTCGAATTGGTGGCAAAGTTGTTGAAAGACCTCAACATATGTTGATGAGAGTTGCTGTTGGAATCCATGGGGAAGACATTGATGCTGTCATTAAAACTTACAATCTACTCTCTGAAGGATATTTTACCCACGCCTCACCTACATTATTCAGTGCTGCTACTCCCAAACCTCAACTTTCTAGGTTATTACAAGTTTTGATTATAATATTGAACTGAATTAAGAGGTTTATTATAAGTCTTAACTTTATATATGGTTTTAGCTGTTTTTTATTATCCATGCAAGATGACAGTATTGAAGGCATTTACAATACTCTGAAACAGACTGCATTAATATCAAAAACTGCTGGAGGTATTGGTCTTCATGTACATTGTATTCGAGCTAAAGGTACATTTATTGCTGGCACCAATGGGATCTCAAATGGCCTTGTCCCAATGTTAAGAGTTTTCAATAATACAGCTCGATATGTTGATCAAGGGGGCAACAAGGTGAGTCATTAAGTATTAGTAATTGTTAGGTGTTCTTTATTTAAATGGTTGTATTCAATAATAATAATTTGTATAATTCAATTAACAATAAGGTTTTGTTTCCAGAGACCAGGTGCATTTGCTATTTATCTCGAGCCATGGCATGCTGATATTTTTGAATTTCTGGATTTGAAAAAGAATACTGGAAAAGAAGAAGTGCGAGCTAGGGATCTGTTCTATGCCCTATGGATACCTGATTTGTTCATGGAACGTGTACAGGCTAATGGGAAATGGAGTCTAATGTGTCCCCATGTATGCCCTAAGTTGCCCGATACATGGGGTGCTGAATTCGAGAAAATTTATACTGGGTTGGTAGATTGTTTATTTTTTATGAAGATAATATTTATTAATTAATTAGAATATTCTCAAATTTTATACACTCCACCAAATATTTAAATTGGTTTGTGTATTCTATATTGCTTGTGGCATTATCAATTGCATGTGACTAAAGGAAAAAAACCACAATTTACTTCTGGTTCCTCCAACCTTTTCCTGCTCTTTGAATCAAGTGGTCTCTGATTAGATTTCAGGGACAGGCTAATGATAAATAAAAATATTTCAGAAGGTTTGTTAATGGAGTCCTTTGAAACTACTCTGTTTCCAACCACTATCCTGAGTTCAGGTGCTTCCACCCCATCCCATTTTAAGATAACATTTCCTAGGCAAATTCATTTACAAGCTCATTTAAGTAATCAGCAACCATCACTGTTCTTGTTTCTACAATTTCCTCTGCAATTCAAGTTTTCCGTACATTTCCTTTTCTAATGATTTCAATCTAAAGATCTTAAAACCCTTTTCTAGTTTGTTTTTTACTAATTCATGACTCTTGTATTAGTTATCTGTTTTTACTTTTAATAATTCATTTAAGTTACTGAATCTATGTTACTTTAATTTAATTTTGCTTGTTTTCATTTCAGTTATGAAAATGAAGGGCGCTTTGTTAAACAAGTTGAAGCTCGTGATCTCTGGAAAGCTATTATCGAATCTCAAGTTGAAACTGGTGTGCCTTACATGTTATATAAAGATTCTTGCAACAGAAAATCAAATCAGAAAAATCTTGGAACTATTAAGTGCAGTAATCTTTGTACAGAAATTATTGAATATACTTCTTCAGATGAAATCGCTGTTTGTAATTTAGCGTCTATTGCTTTAAGTAAATTTATGAAACCTGATAAAACTTGTGACTTCAAAAAGTTGAAAAATGTAACTAAGGTTGTTACCTATAACCTAAATAAGATTATAGACATAAATTATTATCCAGTCAAGGAGGTAATCTATAAATAAGTTTATAATTTTCTTTTGTCTTTATATACATAAGCTTTATTAAACACTTATAGCTGCATTGATAAAATACTTCCTTATAACTTTAAAAAAGTCCTACGTAACCACTTGAATATACTTAAACTTCAATAATTATGTGCTAAACATAACTATCTAGAAAAAATAGCATTTTGTAAAAAATAATTATTGCAGCCATAATGATGATAATTATTTATTTTTCTTCTCTGCTATATTGTACCCTAATAATTTAATCGTTTTATTAGATTCATACAGCCTTATGGTTAAATTAGAATTTACCCGGCAGACGAAATATTTCTATTTACTAAGTGGTGTCCACATCTTCTCTCTTCGCTTGTTGATTGGCCTGGTCCCCTGGCATACAGCAGCGCGACCACAGTTCTCCCAGTAGACCCCTCAAGTAGTTAATGTCTTCTTCTCCTCCTGAAACACCGCTTTCATCATCCCACTGATATTCCTTCCCATTAAGAATCAGAGTGTCCTTTCTGACCAGGAATTTTAAGTGTTCACCCTTTCTCATGATTTCTTTTCTGATTCAGAACATCCTGCTTCTTCTATTTCTTACTTTCCAGGTGTAATCCCTATCTATGTAAAAGCCAGTCCCCTTTAGTTTCCTCATATTCCTTAATATGCCTGTAACTACTCTACTGGTGGTAAACATTACCTTCTTAGCCGTACGTCCTTTGCCTTCCTTTCCTACTGTAAACGTGTCCTCTATCTTTCCTTCCACTTCAACATTCAGCACTTCTTTACAAAAGGTTGTTATTTCTTCAAAATTTTCTTTTCCGTCAAATCCTTTAAATATTAAATTGTTTCTTCTCAACTGGTTTTCTATTGCTTCTAGCCTCTTATCATTTTCTTGATTTTTGGTCTTCATTTTCTCCAGTTTGGTCTTCAAATTTAAATTTTCGTCTTTTAATTTCTGTGAGGAGCTCTGATATATCTTTTTTTGTCGCCAGTCCCTTTGAGTCTAACATCGCTAAAAATTGTTTCATCATTTCTCCATAATCCATTTTATTAATTTCTTCTCCTATTTCTGATGTCAATGTCTCTTCTGTCCGACTCATTTTGGTACTCGCTAAAACTTCCGGCGACGATCAACTTCTCTTGACCCTTTCTCTTTATTGTATTGGCTATGGGAATTCTTTCCCTTCCACTGTATAATTTTTAATTGATTTTGGCATTTATTTTATTCTGTTAAGAGAAAACCTTTTGTCTTGGTTTATAGAATGTTTATTATTTTTATTTCGTTATGATTGTTTTGGTTAGGATTTGTTATGGCTAGACATTTATATTCTATCTTTCAAGAATTAAGAACTTGTTTGTGTACTCTGAGGGATAATGACTCACTAGCCTACGTAGTTTACCTGCAGGTTCTCGTTTGTGGGCAGTTGCTCTAGTTAAAATTGTTCTCCTTATTTTTTTCTGTTAATCCGCTCGGTGGAAATTCTCATCCTTTACGTAGAATTAACACAGGTACTGTATTTTATTACTTTTGCAATTTTCATCTCCATACACTCACTTTTATCCACTTTTTAAGAAACTTTTGCAAGACACGAATGGTAGAATCAAACTCCCTCTTTAAGTATGGTTATGCAGAATTGTAACATTTCATCTCATATTAGCCCTTTTAAGGACTTTGAGATATGTATTTGATTTGAATTTGGAATAGATAATTAATAATTTGTGAGCTTCATTTGTATTACTGAGGTTATGACCATTTTGGTATTAATTTTAGGCTCAAAGATCAAACATGAGGCACCGTCCTATTGGCATCGGTGTTCAGGGACTTGCTGACTTGCTAATTCAAATGAGATTGCCATTTGAAAGCGAAGCTGCTGGACTTCTAAACAAACAGATTTTCGAAACTTTGTACTATGGAGCACTTGAGGCTAGTTGTGAATTGGCTGAGGAATTAGGACCCTATGAGACTTACAATGGGTCTCCTGCTAGTGAAGGGGTAGGCTTCTTGATATTCAAAAATTCTTTTCTTGTAACTTTGTATGACATTAAGAATTAAATTTTGAATTTATTTTTAATATTATAAGTACAGGGTGGCCCAAAAAAGACTGAAGGATTAAAAATAACTGTATTTTTTTTGTTTTTATTTTTTATTAATTTTTTTTTATGTTTTTAAATATTTAATTCATGGAAATTTTTTACATCTAAGTGTGAAATATAACATCTCTCAAATGGTGTCCATTTTCTTGCAAACAAAAATTGGCTCTTTTAACCGCATTTTCCATTACTGCCCGTAGAGTTTCTGGTTCCAAGTTCCTTATTTCTGCTTGAATGTTCTGCTTAAGCTCTTGAATTGTTTGGGGTTTATTGATATACACAACTCCTTTCAAATCATTTTCTCTGGCTATTTGACTAAAACGTAGCATATTGCAGGCGTGCCTGATGATCTTGGAGAAGCAGTTGCTGTACCATTTGAATTTTATACGGAAACATTTTAAGATCCCGCTTCAAAATTCTTTGCAGGGATGTTCTGGAGATTCCCAATTGAGCAGAACGACGACGTCCTTCAGTCTTTTTTGGGCTACCCTGTATTTGTAAACACTTATTATTTAGGAATGTTTATCAAAATATATTTTTTTATTTTAAAGATCTTACAGTATGATATGTGGAATGTTACTCCAACTGATCTTTGGGATTGGGCTGCGTTGAAAGAGAAAATTGCAAAACATGGATTACGCAATTCTCTGCTTATTGCACCCATGCCAACAGCTTCTACTGCACAAATTTTAGGAAATAATGAGTCATTTGAACCATATACATCCAATATTTATACAAGGAGAGTACTATCTGGAGAATTTCAGGTAATATGATAAAGCAAAATACTGTAATACCTACTTATTAATCTGTTGAATTTATACTTACTACTAATTTTAGGACATGAAAGGCGAGCATGTTGGGGCGAAAGTCCCCAAAATGTCCATTCTTGAGCATTAGGGGTTTGATTCCCACTCAGGTTAGTGCTCAACAAAAGGCTAATAAGGTCAATTAGGCTCACTTGCGAGACTAACTCCCCCACCAATACCAGTACCAGTTCTTCTAGTTTACTTATTTATCAATACAAACTTAAATTCTTTATTGCCATAAGAGGCGAATAATAACCCCCAGCCAGTTAAAGTGATAGTTCTTGGACTCCAATCTTATTTTCTTATGTTTAAGTGTTTTGGATTCAGTCATCCAGTCTTCTCCAATTGTGGTTTATTACCTCACTGATTTTGACCAAAATAAATTAAGGAGCTTACTTTAAAAATTGAAATTGGATTTAACTTAAATTTCTTTTTCATGGAATATTTTTATCTTGTTACTAACATTTAACCTGAACCTTGCAAGATTTTCATACAATCTTGCAATGTTCAAGCCATACAATGGAAATGAAATTATGAAAAAACCGCTTTTTTATTATGAATTGTCTTTTTTTTAAAAAAATTAATTCATTGTGCTACTTAATATTCTCTGGTCATTTTTATTTTGTTTAGATGGTGGATTTATGTTTCTGAGGTATGTGCAATGCAAAAACAGGATCAGATTTTATTGCCAGATGGTCATTCACACTTTTTTCTCTTTATTAATGTCTATTAAAATTTCATTTTGATAATGTCCTTGAGGTTTTTGGTGTGTGAATGAATAGATTATCTCTAAAATATATTTGAGCCCATTTCAATTTATTGAGTTTAATTGGTATGGTATCTTCTAACACATTGATCTTGAAAAGAATGATCTCTTAGAAATGGCACATCTTCCGATGTGATCCTGATCATCTCAATGAGCTTCGCTAGGGTGCAAAGTTGCTGTGATAATTGATTGGTTTGCTATTATTTTTTGATCCATGGTCTTCTTTTGAATAATTTTAATGCTATTTAAATTTATTATGTGTTTTCAAACTCAGAGAATCATTATTGGAAATAAAAACATTAATTCAGAAATGTTGACTAATTATTTAATAGCTTAAATATTAGTTAGTATTTTTAATAAACACTTATTAATTATTAAATAGGTCGTTAATCATCACCTCCTCAGAGACTTAGTGGATCTTGGTTTGTGGGATGATGAAATGAAGAATGCTCTCATCGAAAATAATGGGTCAGTACAGGTGAGTTGTTTTAAAAAATTATATTTCTAAATTTACTTTATGTTTGTAATCAGTCCATAATGAACCATTTTCCTGGAATTCCTGTTGTTAACTTGGCAAGTTTGTCTGAGTTGGGATGTTGCTATGATATTTACAAACTAAACTTTTTCTGGGTTAACCATTGAGTTGAATGGTCCCTAAAGTGTAGGATCATCAATACTGTTATTCAACTCATGGAACATTACCAATCCATACATACAGTCGTCAGTAACATTCTAGCATTACTCTAATTTTTTTTGAATTTATTCACATTTCTTTGATTTAAATTTTAAGAATGGAAAATTTCTAAACAAATTTGTCAATATTTTACTAATGCAGAGGTGATCATCAGGGCAGAAGGAGAATAATAAAATATTGGAATAATATTTTTTTTTGGTTATTTTTGAGACTTAAAGCTTCTTGTTTGGGATTTTTCCATTCATGTTTTAGTTAGTTTGAAATATATTAATAATTGCTACCTATGAATACATATCTCTCTTTTATATAAAAAGTTTTTATTGATGAATTTTTAATGCCACACCTTATGATTACTAAACTGAACTTTAATGTCTATATTAATATACGTGTGTTCATAGATCACTAGTACTTATTGCCCTTAAGTGTGGCAGATTGTACTTATTGGTAAGCAATAAAAATATTTATTATTATTAAAAAAGAATATCGACTTACCTCTAATAAAACGTTAAGTTCTTACTGTAGTTAAATATTAATTGAAATGAAATTAATATTTAAAAGAATAATATAAAATTGTATAATTTGTAAAGTTGGGATAGGTCTGCCATTGGGCGGACAGGGGGTCCCCCCCCTTATTGTTGTAAAAAATAATGTTTGGGTTGTCACACATGAAATGACCGTTTTTAGAACTAGGAAGAAAATAGAAATTTGAGATCAAATCTAACATATTTTTTATTCAAAGTATTTACCATCATTTTCGACACACTTCTGCCAATTGCTTACCAAGTTTTCTATCCCAGATTTGAAAAACGTTGAGTCACGTGATGAAAGGAATTCAGAAAATGCATTTTTAATGTCTAAATCATTGTTAAACAATTTTCCTCGCAAAAAGTTGTCCAAACTCCGAAAAAAGTGGTAGTCTAGGGGATAGATCATGGGAATATGGGGGGTGTGGTAAGACTTTATAGCCTAACTCCTTTAATTTATTCACTGTCTGTATTGAAACATGATGTCTGGCGTTATCATAAAGGAGCTCGTGTGAGACCCAGGAATCAAGCTTTTTTGCCTTTCCGAACAATTTTAAATGCCTGGAAACTGTCGTACGACTTGTGCCTAGCTCTGACGTTTATTCTCTGACTGTTTTATGAGGGTCTTCTTTCACAGCATTCTTAAGATCTTCGTCCTCTATTGATGTTTGATGCCGTCCACGGGGCAGATTTTCTAGTGTCGTGTCTCCTGAGGAAAATTTTGTAAACCAACAACGGATGGTTCTTTCATTAGCACTTCTTTCACCAAACGCATGATTAATATTTCTTGCTGCCTGGGCAGCAGAATGACCGAGTTTGTACTCATAAAAAAACATCGTTCGGAAATCACGTGTTTCCATCGCCACGGTTAAAATTATACTAAAATCTATATGCCTACTTGGGGAAAAAAACAAACACAGTTTGCAAATAGAGGATTAACAAGTGCTTATTATAGATAGTAAATATTTTGCTAGGAATCAACAGGCAACACTTTAATTCTCTATAAAGATTAAGATTTAAAAAATGGGACATTACATGCGTGACAACCCAATAATATCAGTGGCCAAGTTGAATTTAATTTAGCTATTTTTAAAAAATAGAAGAATTTGATAATATTCATATTCTATGCATATAAAAATATATAAGCTTGATTTCACGAAACACTTGTCTCACATTCCATGAATATTTGGATAAACGAGAGATACATTCATTGAATCATGTAGGTCATGGGATTAAGTGTAATTCCTTGCTAGTTAATAGATAATATTTAAGAGGTAGAAGTAGAGAAAAAAAAGTACTGATTAATGATTAATAAAAATATGTTTGTTTTTTTTCTCTAGAATATTCCAAGAATACCAGATGAACTGAAAGCCATTTACAAAACTGTTTGGGAAATAAAACAGAAGCGAGTCTTAGAGATGGCTGCAGAACGTGGTGCATTCATAGATCAATCACAATCACTGAATGTGCATATAGCTGAACCATCATTTGATAAACTGACATCTATGCATTTCCATGCTTGGAAATTGGTTAGTGTTCATTTTTTTGGTATCTGTTCAGCTGGTTGTCGCTTTGAGATGAGTTACAACTAGTTTTAACTGTTAATTTGTTTTATTTTTAATATTATTCAAAAATACAAGTTATCATGAGCCTTCAGTATGGAAAAAAAATGTAATTGTGGGTAATGGTAGATGCTGGTAATCATTTCATCAAGAAATAAAAGTTTCAACTTACATTTCGAAATATAGATAGTATATGTTTGTTGAAAAATTCATTTCTAGATGCAATGATTACTGAAGCATACATATTTCCCATAATTATATTCTCTTTTCCATGCTAAAGCTCACATGATAACTAGTATTTTTGGAAAATATTAAAAGAGAAATGAATGAAAAGTTAAAACTTCTTGTGACTCAGCTCGAGGCGACAACCTGCGGAATAACTACCATTTTTTTCTGGTATTTATGTAATGTAATTGAAAGTACTTATGAGTTCTAACTAGTGAAAGGTAGTTCCATTATGTGGAAGAAAATGGTCCGGGTGGAGGTCAATAAATTTCTCTTAAACAAGGAGAAGCGTTTATTAAAGAGCCAATATTTCTACCCACATTGCAGATCTTCAGGGCTAAATATGGAAAATACAGACAATTAAAAATTACTGAATTGTTAAAAATGACTAAATTACGTTAAATATTAAAGTTAAAATCTATAAGCATCGAGAGTATTAATAACTAAGTGACAAGGAAGGTAGTACAAAAAGTAATAAAGAATAAAATAAGTAAAGATAAAGAGGAAAATGGTTGATTGGAAGATCGTAATGAAGGATATAATTAGTCATAAGTGCCCACTTATAATAAATAAGTTTACCTTATTTAATGTTATTTATGACTGCACCCCCAGAGTAATTATATCCTTCAATAAAATAAGTAATACACAAAGTATTAAAAATGGAAGCATGAGGTAATAAAGATAAAAATTAAAATTACAGTTGATGAGTATTAAAATTAAAATACATAAGTATCAGGCTATCTGTGTGGTGGAAAATAAAGATGGGGGGAAGGAAGAACCTGAGATATATATATATATATCTCAGAGCAATATATATACACAGAGCAAAGATAATCAATAGAGAGTGTTAACCCCTTTACACTCGGGTTTTTTTTCCCACAAAAATATAACCTAAAACATCAGGTTTTTTATTTTTTATTTAAAAAGTTTATTTTGTTTAAAAAAAAATTGAAATTAGAACAAAAAATAGTTTTATTATTTTAAAATATAAATGAAATAACTAATAAAAATTAGTAACTTGATTTTGTATGGTATATATAAAAACATTGAAAAATGATTTTTTCATTTTATTATACAATGAAAAAATCATTTTTCATTTTATTATAAATTGAAAAAATCATTTTCATTTTATTTTATTACAATATATATAATTATAATCATTCATATATTATTTCCAAAAACACCTATAGAAAATTTTAAAAAGCTTTATTGGTGGACTCAATGAACTAACTTTTGACTTGAATAAACTACAAACTGGTTTACCAGAGCTTCCAAAAATCAGTTCCTACCCTAAAAAATGTGTACCTATCAATATCAACAAAATCAATGACCCCAAGAAAGTCGAAGCCTATATACCAGCAGACATTGTTGGTGAATTTTATTCAAAAATCTATGACTGGCCAACTATCGATATGGATGACATTGAACTGTTTTAAGAAACAATGTTTGGAAAATGTCTATATATTATTTGAAAAATAAAATACTGATTTTTATTAATAATTTCAATTGTTAAACCTTTTATTTCATACCTGATAACATATCGTTTAGTCAGTCATTTGAGAAACAACACATCTCCAACAACCTTTATAATTTTTTTAAATATCAAAATAAAAATAATAAAATTTTAGTTTGGTAGAATTAGCTTACCAAACCCCTGTAGAAACATATTAAAAAATTCAAAAAATATATCATGTTAAATTATGGACCAGCTGAGTTTTTTTTTATTTCCCGAAAGTTTACTTTTTTGGATATGAGGTGTTTCTCAAATGACCGATTCAATTATATATGTTATAATAAAATAAAAATAGTAAATACAGATGAAAATTGATATATGCCAAATTAGTGATGCTAATATGATAAATAAAGGAGAGAAACAAAAGAACGCCTTACAGGTCAATAAATTTCTCTTAAATAGGGATAAATGTTTATTATATACAGAAAATTAAAAATTAGTTCCATTAGTTTGATATGCATAAATGTTTGATGTATAATTTATTTTAATATATTTCAAAGCTCTATGTTTAGGGTATTCATAAGTAATAATTTATATTATTACTTAATATTAGTAGTAAAAACACTTTATAACTTTACATTTTTTTTAATTTCTTTTTTAGGGTTTGAAAACAGGAATGTACTATCTTCGAACAAAGCCTGCTGCTCAAGCAATTCAATTTACATTAGATAAATCTAAAGCATCAGCTGTGATTCAGAATGGAACGAAGAAAGAAACTAATTTTAATATGGAAGCACTTGTTTGCTCATTGCAAAATAAAGAAGATTGTCTTGCTTGTGGATCATAGTGTTGATTCTAAAGATTGTGCAATTTTATTTTATTTGTATAGGTAGTACTTAAGTTTGTTTATACCTTCAAGCATTTAATGAATTATAAATATAGTATTAAGATTTTTTAATTAGAATAAAATATTTTACTGTACTTATATGATCTACGCTACACTAAATTAGGTTATTAATGTAATGATGAACCCAAAGTAAAAAACAAAGTTTTAATTGTAAGTTATATTTAAGGATACATTATACTTCTTATATGTGATAAATATTTAATACATCTATATATTTTGAAATGTAATTTTTTTATTGTTAGTTTGTAAAAGAAAAATAATTTAAATATAACTGATCTTAATGATTATCAATATTGGTATTACCTTGTTAAAAATTGATTATTTTATGTGAGGTCTATTCAGACATACATCACTTTTTATGGTTCAGTAATTTTGAATGTGGCCTGTTGGTTATAAATAAATAAAAGTTTTATAAATAACTATGTTGATACAAATAAATATTGAGTCAAAATAAACTTTACCACGAATTATTTTTAATTATGGCAAACCAGTTACAAACAGAATGTAGTAACATGAATTGAATGAATGAATTAACAAATTGGCCAACTAAGGGCCAGGCTTCTTCTCTAGGACTGTTCTTCCTGATGTCTGCTTTTTGCCAGATGTTCAGATGTTAGTTTCCTGTTGGTCTTAAATTTTGTAGCCTTCTGAAAAATCTCTTAATTCAATCATAGCCTTTTTGTACTTGTCTTGAAATGTATAACAAATGTTTGATGGATGAATTAGCAATAATATTTTATTCTTCTTTTTATTAACAATAAAATTTCTATTTGTAAGGGACTCCAAAATGATTTTGAAGAAGACTACTCGATATGTCCCCAAGATACCAATTGCATTCTTATTTCTAATGTGCATTGACTCAGCTTCAACAGCAAAGGTAAGAACATAAAATTCAACATTAAATTGATCTCAGCTCTTATTGCTGAGCCTCAATAATAAACAGTTTAAATCTCAGTATTTACTTGTGGCACTTTTTATAAATTTGGCCACCCCATATTTCCAGGTAATAGAAAAATATTGGAACCTAAATGGCAGTGTTATACTAAAAAATATTTTATATCGGACCAAGTATTTTAGTAAACTTTTACCCTGAAGTATGTTTAGCTTTAGTTACATAGGATATTTAATTTTTTAATTAGAATGTTTTTTTATTAATCGTAAAGTATTTAAGGTAGATAAAGATAAATTTTTGAACGAAAGTTATCGAAATGAAATCAAAGATAAATTATTGAACAAAAGTTATGGAATAACCCGCCATATGGTTATTAGTTACTAGTAGACTGTCGGCTCTCGATAACTCGAAAGTCGATGAGTTGGTGACCGTTAGTCTACTGCGCATCATCCCAACCCCACTGTGTTTCTTAACGTGTTGGTTACAATAATGTGTCATTCCATACTCCTTTTTTTCTTTACCATTAATCACCTATTAAGAAATTATTGGTAAAAGTTTTATTTTATTTGTTATAATACGTAGATATAAGTTTTCGTTGTTTCGATTTAGAAAGTGAAGGACATTCACCTCTATGAGTCAACGAAAACTGAAAACTCTCACAGTACGTGAGAAACTCAATATCATCCAAGCAGTGAATGAAGGAAACAAAAAGAAAAAAGTCATCGCTGCTAATTTTGGTATCCCTTCCAGTACCTTGTCTACAATTTTGAAGAATGCGGCAGAACTGCGTAGGTTAGCAGACCAAGGAAGATTTTTATGCAAAAGAAAAAGATACGCAGAGTATCCGGATGTTGAAGAATACATGATTAAATTTGTTAAGCAGTGCCGGGACGAAAATATCAGTTTGGGCGGCCCATTACTGAGGAAAAAAGCAGCAGAGTTTGCTAGAGCATTGGGTCATGAGTGCTTTAATGCTAGTAATGGTTGGCTCGAAAATTTTAAAAAGAGGCACAATATTGTTTTCAAGTACATCAATGACCCAAGTGCGAGTGTGAATGAAGAATGGAAGGTAATTTTTTTCAGTTCGATGAAGTATTTTATGTTTTTATATTTAATCTTATCTTGAGAAAAATAAATAAGTTGGTATATTTTCAATAAAATTTACTTTAGATTGTTAATGCATCCAAAATGTTTAATATATATTTCTGTATTTAAATGAACCACCTTTCTTCTTGATGAAACATTTTATTATCATCGCAGTATCTGTTTTTTGTTTTTTTTGGAATTGGTATTATTTTTAACCTGAACTATCCATAACTCAAAAGTTCGAGTTACCAAGATTCGACGGACATAAATTATCCAAATTGCATCTACTCTTAAAGTTTTCTTTTCCACTACGCGGATATTGGAATATATAATATTAATATGAACTCGTAACCGGAAGTTTGACAAACCTTCATCATGTATGTATATTTCTCCTACAAATAGTACCTTCTGGTACAACTTTAGAATTGCATCACATTGTCACACGAAAACACACTAGTGCTACCTAGTGTAGTTCGTGTTAACTAACTGATTTTAATGCAAGAGTACTATTCGTATTCATTGGAGTTATGGGTAAACTCCTGAATTCTGTCAGGTTAGCAATTCAAGTCACATGTGTTATCTAGCTGAATTGTGGTTACTAACTGCTTTTTAATAAACATTAAAATTTGTAATCATTGGATTTATTAAAATTATTGCTGCTTTCTATTAAGGGCGGGACCAAGGATTTTTTCCGTTCTCTTCACAGATCGCATATTCCCTTAAAATAATAATTAATAAAAATAAATTATAAATAATATAATGACGTAAGTCAACAAGATCCTAATTAAAGTAATGTTCAATGAACATTCTTCCCCGTGTATACATCGCAAAAATTGCGAGAACACGGGGGTATAGGGTCGGTGAAGAGAACGGATTTGCCTGACTGGGATACGACCCCTTGTAGCTCAGTGGTTAAGAGCACTGCGACGGAGACGCAGAGAATCCCGATTTGCCAGTGCAAATCTTTTCGCTTCAAAACAAAAATATTTATAATAATGTTAACTTGAAAAGTACTGTGTGGTTTTGTTTATCTCTTGAGGGATCGTTTACGGCAATAATAATTATAAATTAAAGCAAGAATAATTTCACTAGATCCACTGAATTCAAATTTGAGTGTTGAGTATAACACTGTTACCACAATTTCCGCTAGATACCACTATAGCGGGGCTGGGAACTAATATTGCCCCACTAATTGGAGTACCAAAGAACAATTACATTTATTATTGTTTCAATTTGATATAATTTAAAATCATTGTTGCTGTTGACTTCAATTGGACTGGAAGAATTGTATTTAACGCAGTAATAATCTAAATTATGGCTATAGCCTGTCCTAGAATGAAATGACCTCTTGGGATTTGTACGTCTCTTGAACAAGGTTAACAAACGGAAATCGACTGCTGTTATCTAATTAAAGCAATTATACTTCAAATTTTTGTAAGGAACCTCTACTGAAAAGGATCTATTGTGCTTTGGATACCATAATATATAATCAAATTTATAATAATTCCTATGAATACGAACTATAAAATTAAATACAAAACAATTAATTACTACGAGATTTGATCGTTTGTACAAATATGGATCCCTCGCCGGGGCTTGACTGGAGTTGTGCCGATGAACTTCGATTAGATTTACTCCTTGTAAAAATGATTTTTAAAAAAACAATATACTTTCTCTCATATTTCTTTCTGTTTATATCCTTATGTATTAAATATATTTGTAAGCATATTGAACTTGTGTGCAAGTTATGTTTAAAATTTGTTCTTGTAAGCAGCCTTTAAATTTCAACTGTCTCTCATTTTTAGTAATAAGAGAAAATAGAACAAAATACTTTATGAAGAAATTTGAAAATTAACGAAGAATAGGAATATTAGCGAGCCTTAAGGTTCGATGCTGACACCACCAATTTCCGTACTCGGACCACCACTCAAACGAAAATCCGCTAGATAACAATTGACACAATCCTCCCACCTACACCTCGGACGTTAAATAGCTCGCGCATATGAACTTTTTAGAAATTCATTCGTTACCGTGTCCCATAATTTTACAAGTCTATTTCAACCTTCGCGACACCATCTCTCCAATTATGTAAACCTGGTTCAACCACGAAATGGAATCTCCTAAAGTCTCATCCTTTTTCGGACCTTAAGTTCAACGCAAAACTTTATTTTTAAAACACCTAAGACGTTGTTCATCTAACGGCCACGTTTCACATCCATAATGAACATGGCTTTTATCTGTTCTTGACAGTTTCTTCCGCCATTTAATAGGCTAACATCACGTTTACAAAAACAAAAAAAATTAACATTTCCCCACTAAAAAGTATCACAGCTGATTGGAACCCATATATGATAAACATGGCACATCACTATTTTTGGGCCATCCTTCGACTTTATCAGGACAGAGTCAATCCTGGTAGACAATACAGCTTTAATTTCAGAAATGGAAAAATGTGGTGGAAATAGGAAGTGGTCCATAAAACCAGATTCAATTTGGTATTTTTCTAATGGCATCAACCAAAATATTACTTAGCCATCTCAAATATCTAAGAGGGGAATCTCTTAAGTTCCTGAATTAATCTTTATTATGTTCTATATCTAGTTTATTAGAATTTGGTTTATTTTGTGCTTAATGTTTGTTCTTTGTTTGGTTCTTATTTGTGGCATCCTTAGAAAATAGATTTGTTTTTAGTTTGAATATTATCTTTTTGTAATAAAAGATTTTTTCTGTACATAATTTTGTAAATTTATTTAGACCTATATTTATTTTTCAGAATACTAAGGTGAAAATGTGCCAATTACTTATCCTTATTGAATATGGTTTGAGTCACGGTCCTGGACATATCTTTTCTTTCCAAACAAAAATATTTTTTTTTGAAAGGATGTAAACTGGATTGAATTTATCTAATAATTCCTTCAACTGAATGAAAACCTATTTCCAGTCATTTGTGCAATACAACTTTATTATATGGAAACGTTTCGACTATATGTCATTTTTCATCCATCTAAGAACTTAATCTTTATCCTCTTGAAAAAGAGTTACAAGTCAACATTTCTCTTTTTATTATTAATTGCCCTTTACTAAAATTTTTTCTTGGAGGTCCATTGTCTGACTGGGAATAGGTTTTCATTCAGTTGAAGGAATTATTAAATAAAAATATTTAAAAATTAATAACAAATAAAATAAAATAAGTTATAATAATTATAATGACGTAAGTCAACTAGATCCAAATTAAAATAATGTTCAAAGAACATTCTTCCCCTCGTATACTTCACAAAAATGCGCTAACGCGGGGACTTGGGATCAGTGACAAGAAAAGATATGACCATGACCGAGAAGCGTGCTTGATTAGGGCCAGGATAGCTCAAATGGTAGAGACCCAGACTAGCGATCTGGAAGACCCGGGTTCGAGTCCCGGTCCTGGACATATCTTTTCGTTTCAAATAAAAATACTTATTGAATATGGATTAGAAACTGAATTGCCGCATAGTCAACCCAAAAGCTGGGCTGAAAATGTTACACAAAAATATCAGTTTTTTGAAAAAATTATTATTTATTTATTGATATTTACAACTATATTACAATAATATAACAAGTAAATTGGCTGAGTGATACATAATGACATGATATAATGACAACTGGTAGTACTCAAATCGCATGTTCAACTAAGAAGGTCACGTGGCCATCTTCTCAGACGCCTCGGAGGATTATCGGGAATTGAAGAGGAAGCTAAGTTTGAAACTAGAGGGTTTGAGTGAAAATGAAGTTTGTTATGAAAGGATAGATACCGGGTTCGGGCCAAATCAGCAATAAATGGGACATTAAGGTCGTTATGGATGACTTTATTCTTAACAAAATAAGGAACGTTGAGGATTTTACGAAGGATTTTGGATTGTAGGGATTGGATACGAGAAGAATTTGATGGCTTAGTGGAGCCCCAAAGCTCTACTCCGTAAGTCCAAATAGGTCGTATGATGGTCATGTAGATGAGTCTTTTGTAATTAACTGGGAGCTTAGAGCGTTTGTCTAGTAAGTGTTGAAGTAGCCTGAAATGTCGAGCGGTTTCTTGTCTTTTCAGTCTTGTATGAGGATTCCAGGTTAATCGTTTGTCGAGATGCAACCCTAAGTATCGGATCTGTTCTACAGGCACAAGTGGGATATTATTAAAGGATACTGAGGGGCAGGAAGTCATTGGTTTACGACGTAAGGTAAAAGTGATTTGATGGGATTTTTGAGAATTTATTTTAATTCTCCAGTTCTGGCACCATTCTTCAAGATCAGTGATATGGGATTGGAGGCTTTGGGATACAATAACTGGATTGGTATTGACTGATAATACACATGTATCATCAGCATATGTGGTAAGGATAGTATTAGGATGAGTTGGGATGTCAGCTGTATAAACTGTATAAAGGATTGGGCCAAGGATACTACCTTGAGGATTTGAAAAAAATTAAAATTATAATGTTTAAATATTTTTATTTGAAAATTATAACAATTAATAAAAAATAAAATATTTAAAAATTATAATAATTATTAAAAAAATAAATTATAAAATTATAATGATATTTTCTTGTGCTATTGTAGTACCTGTACTTGCTAGTACAGGTTTAAAAAACTGTATTCTTGAATTATGTGATGTTTTATTTGTAGTCATATTCTTGATTTTTCCATAATAATATTTTCACAGCTTAATAACCCAAAGTAGAGGCAAATTTGACCCCATTTTACAGTACCGTTAAGCAAACATTCAATAGAAAGTAAGTTATCACTTCTCATTTGACTGTTTTAAAACTAATTTACAATGAAGCACATTTACAAACAATTCTACATATTAATATAATCATTTATCAAAATGTTATTTAAAGGATTTAGTGAATTATTCAAATTGAATATAAATAAAAATTAATTCAATGCTTCAAATGCTAGAATTACATAAAGAAAAACATATGCCTATCTATTTTTAATCAATAAAATTATAAATTCAGGAGTATCCAAGTACTTCTACAGCTGATGAAGTTCCTAACTGCCCAGATTTAAGCTCAATAACTGTTGAGGGGGATGAGAGTAGTGCTGATGTAAAAACTCCTCTTCCTGAAGATTTAGAGGAGGTAATTAATTTATTTCCATTATTCAATTTTTTAAATTTAACAACCTGGCAACCGTAATTTATGGATGATTTTTCACAAGCAACCATAAACAACTGTGTTTGGTATGAAATTTCCTTCATTTTTTTACATTTTTCAAGCGGTAAGCAGATGATTGGAATTACAAATAACAACATATCTGATTGTACATGGCAACAAGGTAATAGAGACCAAACAAATTTAAGCAACCCATTATATACTGTGTGTTGTATGCTTTCCATTGGGATTATGTAGCCATTAACACATTTTTTATGGCAACCTTATTGATATATGTTTAGAAACTTATCTTATCTTACTTGACTTTTCCCTAATAATATTTTCACAGCATTGTAACCCAAAGTATTGGCAAATTTTGACCCCATTTTACAGTCAGTTAAACAAACATTCAATAGACTGTATGTTATCACTTCTCATGTGACTGTTTTAAAAATAATTTACAATGAAGCATAGATGAAAAAAGTCTACATATTAATATAATCAATCATCAAAACTTTATTTACAGGATTTTATGAATTATTCAAACTGAATATAAATAAAAAAATAATTCAAAGCTTCAAATTCCATTTAAATTTTAGAATTTCATAAAGAAAACATATGCCTATCTATTTTTAATCAATAAAATTATAAATTCAGGAGTATCCAAGTACTTCTACAGCTGATGAAGTTCCAAATTGCCCAGATTTGAGCTCAATAACTGTTGAGGGAGATGAGAGTAGTGCTGATGAAAAAACTCTTCCTGGAGATTTAGAGGAGGTAATTAATTTATTTCCATTATTCAATTTAACAACCTGGCAACCGTAATTAATGGATGATTTTTCACAAGCAACCTTAAACTACTGTGTTTACTATGAAACTTCCTTCATTTTTATACATTTTTCAAACGGTATGCATATGATTGTAATTACAGATAACAACATATCTGAACTTAACAAGGTAATAGAGACCAGACAAATTTAGGCAACCTATTATATACTGTGTGTATTGTATGCTCCTTTTTGTAATGTATACACATTTTTTATGGCAACCTTATTGACATATGTTTAGAAACATATTTTATCTTATAAAATATAATTTTCATCCAGTTGATCTTACTTTGGATTCTTTACTATCATTGAGTGGTAACACTACATGTCCTTTTTACTTCTCTTTAGAAGCTAGAACTAAATTAAAAACTTATCATTACCTTGAACATTTCTTGGCTATTAAGAAATTCGGAGCAGTTTTTTCTTACAATGAAGCCAGAAATAGACCTTGGTTCATTTCTAGCCTGTGATGATTCAATTTTGACCAATATAGATTAAAATGTCATTATTAATGTTATATATTATATGTTAAACTCAATAAACAAGGATCTATGAGCAACCATTAATTAATTTAACTTGTATGAGTTATTTTTATTGATAATTTCTTTCCCTTTTCAGCCTCCAGTATATAGCGTGCACGCCCCGTCGATCTCTTCTTCGTATGTAGAACCATCAAGACAAAGAAGAAAATTGAGTTCGTACACTCCTATAGCAAAAGATCTTCTTGAAAAGGCATCATGCTATTTGGAAACTGAGGATGACGATTGCCTGACATTGGCAAAAGCTTATGCAACTAAATTGAGAAAATTAACACCACGACAGCTGATGTTTGCTGATAAAGTAATCAATGATGCATTGCTTGATGCTCAAATGGGTCTTTTAACCAAGAATACCTTTTTAGTTCACTCAGCACCATCGCCAACTTCACACCCCTCCTCATGGACTTCGCATTTTATGAATCCATCTTAAAGCAATTATAACAATTTTTTTTTTATTTTGAAGAGAAAAGATTTGGCCGGGATCCCGGCAAGGGGAAATCTTTTCTCTTCAAAATAAAAATATTTAAAATTTAAAATAATTAATAAAAAATTATATATAACAAAATTTGTTTTAATTTTTGTTAATAGAAATTTTGTTTGTTTATAAAAAGAGATTAATTTAATTTTTATATTTAATATAATTTTTGCAGTTGCTATGAGTATTTTATTAAGATTCGAAGTAATTCTAAATAATCTTGAATATGAATTGTAAATATTTTTATTTTTATTGTATTTCATTTATCTGTAAATAGTTAATTTTGTAAGTTATTTGCTATAAAAAATGTTATGTGTGTTGTGTATTTGATGTGACCTGGAAGCTTTTATTTGATAGATAGATATATGTTATTTATGCCTCCCTCATGGATTCTTCTTTTAGAGCTATATTATTTTATGAAATATTCCATTCAAACTATTTTTTTTCTTCAGATAATTGAAACTCAACTGTCCTTAATAAAATGCCAATTTAAAATCAACATTTTATTAAGATGAAAAAATAGTAAACTACTATGTGGATTTGAAATAATAGTTTTAATATGTAAAAAAATATTTATTTTTAAAACACGTAAAATAAATAACATCTTATCCAACATCATGACTATCATCTTCATAATATGTTGCGTATACAGCATAATATTCTTTTTTAACAGAATGGTTAATATATTTTGTGAATCGCACAGTATTTTCAGTTCTGTAAATTAATGACATTGCATTGTCTTCAGGAACAATTGTTATCAACTAAAAAAAAAAATAGAAATGCTTTAATAAGAAAAAAAATAATCAATTGAGTTAAAGACTATTCTACAAAACAGGATAAATGATTTTGGATATTTAAAGAATTAATTTTACCAAAAGTAAAATCTTGGGTAGTTTTAGAGAAGTACATTTCTTCCTCCAAACTTTAAAATACAGTAGAATCCCGATAATTCGTATGGTCAAGGGACTGAAGATTTGGTACGAATTATCGGGAATACCAATTATCGGGAGTACAAACTAAAAAAATGTATTAATACAATTTTTTGAATCTATCGAACCTTCCATCACTTGCACGAAAGTCTTCAATTCCCATTTTTCTGTGAAAACTCGGTCTTTTTCCCTTCAAATATTACCTCCAACTGGTTTGAATTCCTTGCTTGCACGAACCACTTTTTTAAGTTCTCTACAAGTCTGGGAAGTGATTTTGTCCTTGTTCTTCACAATTGATGTGATCGTGGAACCAGGGACGATGAAATGCTTGGATATGTCAATTAGCTTACAGCCACTGGTCACGGCGTTTATGATTTGTTGTTTCTCTTCAATAGAGAGGCTAACGTATTTTGGAGGCATGATAACGTGTCACAACGGTAACAAAAACAAGACTGAATTGTAAATAAAAGTGTGATTGTATGAAAAGCTTAATAAAATTCCTAGAACTCCCCTCATTTTCTTTGAAAACAGTACGAATTACCTATGAGATTTCTAAGAAAACTTGTCTCTCTCACTCGCTCTCCCGTAATAAACAATAGGATCTACTGTGCCTATAAACAATACAAACATACTTGTGTGTAAAACCAATACAAATTGAGTGATTTCCTAGAAAGGATTTATTCTCATTCTGCTCCCTGGCATATCTGCTTCACTGTTCTCTCCCTCCCTTTCGAAAAGAGGACTAAGTAGCGAGATTTTAAAGCTGGAAATACGAATTATATGACGTTATAAGTGACCTCGAGCATAAAAATCATACGAATTACCGAGGGGTCTGAAATGCATTGATATTATACCATTTATCGGGATTTTCTCTAGGGACCGGCAATTTTGTACGAATTAGCCGGAAATACGAATAATCGGGATTCCACTGTATAAACATAAATTTACCATAAAAAACTACTGAAGATTACAAAAGTTGATTTTCATAGAACAATGTACCCAATAATTTTGATTTTTCCATTATTCTCAACATCAAATTCCCTCACTATTTAAATAAAAATTTATAAGTAGAAAGCAATGACAAAATAAATCATTATTATACTAGCTTATTTGTACATGAAACAACTAAATTTATGATAATAAGGTTTAGTGAACACGAAGGTCTCTGCTAGTAAACTTCTGTCCAAAGTCCACTACCCAAACCAAAATCCATCAATCTCAACACGATCCACCCACTGACGCCTTTGGTGCTTACCAGTCTGGTCAATGTTTATTAAATTTTAAGGTATTCATTTGTTTAAAAAACCTACAACTTTACAAGTCCATTTCAAACTTTATGATTTTATCACTTAATTAAATTATATTAACTGGGTGGGATCATGCTCATTTTCCATAGGCCTCATCCTTTTTCACAAGAAATATTCTACTTTATTTTCGATATCCTTGAGATTGAATTTTAGCGGCCATATTTCATATCCATAAGAACAGTTGAAAGGATGATAGTTTCATAAATGCTAATATTTAAATTTTATACAAATGGCAGAAGCTTTGTAATGTCGAGACAGAAAAGTAACAACCATTTTCTGCTTTTAATTGTTCCTTTACTTTCTCTTCTTCTTACATTCATTTTTTTTAGTTATCAAAGACCCTAACTACTTAAAGCTCATGACATGTTCAAATTTATTCCCTCCTGCAACAAATCACCAAAATCACCACCATTTCAGTTACTAGCCACATACTTTGTATTCTCTGAATTTACTTCGAGACCTATTTCATTACCTCCATTCACTAATGTTACTGTATTTAAGGAAGAAAATAGTTGGGGGTGCAGTCAATTAAAACACTAAATAAGTGGATACTTATTTTAATTAAGTGCCGACGTTTCGACCCACTTTGTGGGTCATCTTCAGGGCTAAGGACGCTTGCAGAAGCACGAGGGGACGCGGTCTGAACGGAAAAGACGTTCATTACAGCCACTAATTTTGAACGTCTTTTCCGTTAGCCATCTTTTACATTAGCCGTCTTCCGTTAGCCGTCTTTTACATTAGCCACCAATTTTGAACGTCTTTTCCGTTCAGACCGCGTCCCCTCGTGCTTCTGCAAGCGTCCTTAGCCCTGAAGATGACCCACAAAGTGGGTCGAAACGTCGGCACTTAATTAAAATAAGTATCCACTTATTTAGTGTTTTAATTGACTGCACCCCCAACTATTTTCTTCCTTACATCATCCAGTCAACGATCCCTCGCTTCTTACTGTATTTAGTTATATAGTTTCAGTGTTCTATATTTTACTATTCAGATTCAAATTCAAATCCATTTTGTTGTGTATCATATTTCTAATAACATACTCAAGTGTTAAATACTATGAGTGAAAGCAAATCACCCAATTTTAAACCTGACTGAAGCTCAAACTTCTTCTAAAAATAAGTACCGATTCTAACTTAATTGAATGTTTTGGTGATGCACGTACCCAGTTTAATGTATATGTATGTTAAACTACATTTGCCAGTCAATGGAATATTTTTAAAATTTATATATAAGTGATGAACTACCCTTTATTATTCTATTTTTTCTCTAATTTTTTTATATCTTATGGAACTATATGTATAGCAAAAGTAATTACCTCTTTATCAAAAGAGTCATCATCATCTGTGGCCAGATAAGTGACATATCCACTTGGATCCTCAGGATTAGTAAGAGCAGCTTTAGAACCAAAATATAAGTATATATCGAGACCCGATTTCTTGAAAAATGCATCGTTGTCAGTTGCCATAGTGTAACAGCCAGGAGTCCATCTAATCAGTTCTATCGAAAATTCGCTACCAGAATTACCTCCTAATGAAACATGACATTGGATCACAATAAAAAAATAAAATAATAAACCATTTCAAACAAAGTTAACTACATGAGAATGACAAAGTAAACAAAATAACATAACACGTGAAGTCAAATAATGGTTTACCAAAAATATAATACAGGCAGAGCACAGGCTTTCTTAGCAAATAAAAGTGCTTTAAAAGAACAAAAGTGTGAACATTATATCATAGAGAATGGCAAATTATTAAGCCATTTAGGTTAGAAGATAAAAGTTTAATCTTGAATGAATTCCCAATATGTCCCTTATCCCTAAATTATGCTTTTGATTTTACAGGAACCTAGATTAACATAGTAAAAATGATGCTTTCCTGCATAGTTTCTCATTATCTTACCAACAGGTCTCTAAAACCTTCATCAGCCTGAAATATTCAACAAAAAACTTCTTTTTTTTCAGGAATCTTCACAGGACGGGAGCCAAAAACTGCTACTAAGTGGAAATACTGTAAATTCACATCTGGTTATAATTTTGTTACCTGCGGCTCCTCTCTTAAACTTAGTGGACACCTGAAAAGGGCTGTGTGGGGATATGGTATGGTCGAGGACACATAGGGAAACTAGGTAAAGAAATGAACCCAAAACATCCTTGTACAAAAAAATAAATCTCTACCATATTAAATTACTATTGATAAGAATAATCCTAAAGGCATTAATAAAATAATAAATAAAAATTTAAACTAAAATTCCCCTTCAACAAAATAATAACTAATAAAAATAACAACTATAATTTAACATAAGATTCACCACCAACAAAATTAGGACTAATAAAAACAGTAACGATAATTTAAAACAAGGTTCACTATCCCATCTGCTATGTGATTGAAACGTGCAAAAGAAAAATGAAATATTGAATTGTTAGATTTGATTGGCTCTATCAAAAACTGAGCTACCATCTAACTACACTCCAAATCTAGTCAGACTACAGAAAAATAGAGACTCCTACCTTGTCAGCTCATCTTCCTTCCGGTCGGACCACGACCCTCCTTGCCGGCAGTACCAGTTCTCAACTCTGACTTATGGGGAAAACGAACGGGGATATAAAAAGGCTCATTCGAGCTAACATAAACATTTTTACGCCTGTGCCCGGGATGTGCTGCTCCTTGCGGACAAAATAGGCAAGACATTCTTGAAATAAAATGTAATTTAATCAATTGTTCGAATAATTTCGGGATGGAAATGAAATACCCAACCTCTTTAATAGAAACTGGGCCTGTGAAATGTTTAGTCAGGACGTCTCGAGCACAGATGAGAGCTTTTCAATTAACATTTAATGTATCTACTTTTACTTTATTCAGTTTGTAACAATTTTATTTGCGCTTTAAACTATTTGTCGATATTGATTGTTGAATGTTATTTCAGCTTATAAGGGATAGCAAACCTGTAGCTAAGATAATGAAAATTTATACAGGAAAACATCTTTTTACTCTTATATTATAACAAGTAGACAAATTCTTAAGATTTCTGAATGTAAATGAATGAAACATAACCTCTGGTACAAAATTCTGAAGGGAATATAGGTATTAAATACCTGTGCAGTTTCCTTCCCCATAGATCTTAAGTGCCATTATCTTTTCTTTGCTAAGTTCGAAATTGCTTAAGTATTTCTTTTTTTCCAAAGATGACATTTGTAAAGAATTGCTTAAGATAAAGTTTGTTTTAGTAACTTTTAAAGATCTTGATCACAGAATATTTTTGACTTTAAGTTATACTCGAGGGAAATATTTCTTCCAATAAAAAACAAGTTTAAGAATGTTGGATTTTCAAGAATCCTGGAAGAAGCAAGCGATTCAAATTTATAAATCATCTTAGTATTTTATAAAAATATTAATGTAAATCACATTATTGATTAATTGAAAATGTAACCAGAGGCTCCAATGACATTGAAACAAATAAGTAGCATATACTGATATAGGGACAGTTTGCTTCTTTACACAATGGTTTTAAGTGTCACTTCAATAATAATTTATTGAATAACTATAATGAATAATTTAATAAATAAATTACTAATTTAATCCAGGAAATATAAAAAAATATTCATTTTTGAAAATCCTAAATGGATTTTCTCAATATGATCATTAGGAAGAAAACGGTAATAAGAAATTATATTGGTATCAGAAAAATTTATAAATTCAAGCTGAATTTTTTTTTTTTACATAAGACAAACAATTTTTGTTTAAGTAAAAAAAACAAACAATACATAATAGATTTAAAAATGCCATTTAATAACATAGGTTTAATATTCATAGTAACGTGATAAGGATCTATTAAAAGTTTGTTTATCCTTTGAGTAAAACCAGCAAGAAAAAAAAAAAGTTTTGATGAAATTAGAAAAATCTTAACAAACTAAATACCCTCGCAAACGTTGAATTAGTTTCTTTCTCTTTGGTTTATAAAAACATTAAAATGTGTCAAAAAAGCTAATATTGGAGAGTTATATATATATAATTTAAAAAAAATGATTAAAAATATATACGTAGAAAAAGTTAGAGAAATTTTCCAGGAAGTTGGGGGATGGGATGCTTTTACAAAAGTACAAGAAAAAAAGATAAAGAACCATCAAGATGAAGAAAAATCGAGCCAAACAGGAAACAATCGGATAAAAAAAAAAAATTAAAGAAATCATAGCATTTACCTGTGCAGGGTTTTAGAGATAATCCAGTCAAATTTCTCAGATAGGCAGTGAAGAGTGATGACATTAAAAATCTGATGAGGGTTCTGAGAGAATTAGGCAAATATTTTAAATTGGCTACTTCATAATTTCTGCAAGAAACAGTTTAGTAAAAATTGGTAGTTATTATATAAAAATATTTATTTACATACAAGTTTCATGAAATATTTTTTAACATTAACATTTTTATTAACAAATTAAATTATTGGGTTGATTCATATATATGAAATGTCCGTTTTTATTATTTCTGAAATTCAAAGCAGTATTAGTGGACTTCTGTTATTTACTAAGTTTTTAATTATGTTAATCCTTAACATTGTTTAATATGCTATCAACTATGAGCATAGATTTTTTCCAATAATTTTTTTTATGAGGTTAAACTTTCAGATACAATACCACTGCGTTCAGGGAAGGATGTTGTAATGAGCAAAGCATTTACCCATTGGTTTGAGAAATTTTTCAACCAAAAAAATTATTGGTTTCTGTGTGGTGGTCAATGGCAGGAATAATTGATTTCCCCTCTCTACCCAGATTCACCTTGCCAGTGGTAATACCATCACGTTCACATCATACTGCAGGGATGTCGATGTAATGCAACAAAAGCTTATGAATAAATGACCTGCACTGGTTAATCGGACAAATACCTTACTCGATAACCTAAGACAGTGAGGAAACTAAATGAGTTGGGTTACAAAGTCCTCCTTTATTTGTCAGGCTAATCTCCAACAGATTTCCATGTGTTCAAAATTTTGGGATCCTGAAGGTATTAAATTTTTGAAAATGATTTTTAAGACAAAAAGACATTTCCAGACTTTATTTTATCACTAAATCCTGAATTATTCAGTTCTGTGATTGTGACATGTTAGGAAAAATGTATAGATAATAAGGGTTAATATTTTAATTTCATAAAGTTGTTATTTCTTCTTTGAAGGTGTGACAAACAAACTGGCTGCCCGTGTCCTCCATAACTGTTTCTCAGTGTGCACCCAGTCTATATTCCAACTAGATATAGTACACATGCAATCAAATATGCAGTTACCCCATGCCTGAGCTAAGAGTTGATGATGATTGATTAGAGATTAGGACAATTGCAGTGCCCAGCTACTAATTTGTGAATTTCTCAACTTTACAGATGTGAATTGACCAATAAGGGATCACCACCTTATTATAAAAGTTCTGTTAGTATCTGAAACTTGTGGTTCTTCATTTTTACAGAATCGAGTGAATATATATGTTAGGCCATCTTTATATATATTTTTCTTTTTTGCCAAGTTAGTTTTAGCTGTCTCTTCATTATCACTCTGGATTCAGTAGTGCCTTGAAATTGTTTCTCCATTGTTCTAGTAATTTAAAGTCCAAGATTAAGGGGTACTCAGGATATAAGCTAATTCTTTTATCGTTCACATCCTTATAAAATTGTTGGTTACATTTTGAAATATTGTGTTCTATATTATTTATCATTTAGTTTTTATTCAATTCCTAGTCTTCCTTCTGATAACCAACTGTGCATTTTTTTCTCAGTTTGAGAAACTGTGTCTTCATTCATTTAATTATAGTACAGAATAATAAACTACTTTACAAGTAATAAATAACTATTTAATATTATAAACTAAATAATGAATTTAATATAATGAGTAGTATAGTATGATCAATTTAAATTCTTTTTTCAAGACATTTTACAAAATTGCAGTATTTTGAAACTTTTTATTTAATCACACATTTAAAATGGATAAAATAGGCAGCAGTCAGACCAGCATCCAAGAGCCAATCAACAGTACTTACTTTGTACATAATTGACTTAAACCAGCATGAAATAATGTTGTGGTCAGTTGAATGAAACAATAACTTCAATGTATGGTATTTTTCTTTAGCTAAAATGGTTGGTGCTATAGACCATAGTTGGGTCTGCATTATTGGGTATTCATATAGAGATAAATTGATTGTGGGTGCTTAGGCAACCTTGAAGGGGTCATCTAACCTCACATCAATAAAAACCATGGTTTCCTTGGTGGAGAGACAGACTGACCACAACTCCATAACCGGTTTCTTGGAGGCCAATTTAGCAGTGTCCATCTCATTGATGTAAACTCAGGTTCAAGGTCAATCAGTCCAGATTTGAGGATTTTGGCTGTTGGGGGTCATCAGGCACACGAGGACTTATAAATATGACAATATTTCCCAACCAAATCCTGGAAAACCACAATGTGATTCACAAAAGGTGGATGAGGTAGGATATCATCCTTATCTCTGTTCATTGGGAGTTGCATTCCAATAGACTGACAGGCCTCACATGTCTGGTGAGTGGAGAGTGCGTAAGAAATCCTGAGTTTGGGATGGAAACTCATGTTAAGGTTTTGTAAGCAGGCTTACTTTAGCAAGTGGGTTAAGCCTAACAAAGTTAAATAAAATTAGAGAAAAAATGAGTGAAAGAAGTTGAAATAATTAGATACCTTCTGTTAGCTGGACCTTTTCTCTTCCAGTTAATGGTCCTCTTTTTGAATTCTTGGGTACACAAATTAAAGAACTTTTCTACAAACATCTTTTTCAACAAAATAAAACTTTCTTCTTCAAATTGTTCTCTCATTTCTATGAGGGTACTTGGAGTGCAGTACAAAAGATTAATATATTTGTCCAATAAAACCAAGCCCTAATAATGAAACAAAAAATTAGTTGAGAATACAATAGTGAACAATAAAATAACTATATTAATCAAATATACACAACAAAACAGTTGAAGAGCCAATTATAAGGCTCAATAAGAAAGAAGGGATTGTTTGTGTTGGTTGTAAAATCATCATAATTTGATTCGGTTGTTAGTTACTTATGTTTTAACTATTAATTCATTAAATAAGGAATTATTTAAAACTTCTCATTCAGAACTGATCAATGTGAGAATGTATATATTTTTACCTCTAATGAAATTTGCTTTCGTAATCGAGGTAAAGGCTCTACATAATTTAGAACAGATGGTTGCCTGCTGCTGTGGAACCAACCATTTATACTCAATCTATTAAATGATTCACTAGTTATTTCAGAAACCTGAAAATCATAATAAATTAATAAATGTGCAAGAACATATTCAATTTGTGATTCTTAATCTGTAATTATGAGGCTATTAATACAAATTATAAGTTTGGAATGTTCTACACAGTGTAAATACTGAGCTCAAGATATATAGTAATATAACTGTTTTTAAAAATTAGATTAAAAATAATCAATACCTGGTGATAAGTCAAGTTTCCAACTTCGAAACACACCAATGAACCCACTTCAGGTGGTAATGAGTGTTTTATTTCAGTTGGTTGGGACGATTCTACAAAAGAAAAAAAAAATTGTATATATCATATACCAAAATGTTTTAAGAGAAACAGAACATATGTAAAAATTAGAGAATTATATGAAGGTTGAATATAAGTTTGGTCCTCAGAATCTATTGTTAAGAAAAAAACAAGTTTAAGTTGAGTCTAAGCTTTACATAAAATGCTCAATATAATGAAATCATACAACAATAAATGGTTTCTCAACATTTATCAAATCTTATTGTGTTAAATTAAATTCATGAGGTATATAACCAAATTGTGTCAAACAAATTTATATTAAATCTTCTTTTAGTAATGAAAAAAAAAAGTAAAAATATATAATGAATTAAATAACCTGGTATAAATATAAAATAATGATTTCTTATTATATGCATTAAAATATAAAAGGCACACGAACTAATAGACAATAACAAATCAAAAAAATATTTGAGGGAAGAACTGTCAGTTTTATAAGAAACAGTGGACTGATGTCAAATGATGTACCTAAGTTCCAACTTGTATAACTATATAACTTACTGATGCAGTCAACTTACTAATAGTAAGTCCTTTTTGTGGACTTTGAGAAAGCGTAAGATTCAGTGATAAGGAAGGAGGTATACCGTACCATTGAAGAGATGAGTATCCCTAAAAAGCTGATTGCTCTAACAAGATGCACTATGGAAGGGAATACTAGCCAAGTACGAATAAAGGGAAATAGTATTGGCCCGTTCAGTGTCAACACAGGGGTAAGGCAGGGTGACGCATTAGCACCACTACTGTTTAACATGGTCCTTCATAGAATAATAAGCAGGACAGGATTGGATCATGGCGGCGTGGTATTCACAAGAATGATACAAGTACTAGCTCACGCGGATGATGAGGCCATTATCGGTAGATCACTAGCCAGTGTAGAGGAGGCTTTTATAAAGATAGAACAAGAAGCTAAATGCATGGGTCTCAGGGTCAGCAAGAATAAAACAAAAATGATGTGCATCAGGAGAAAAGATACAGTCCCAGAACAAGTACAGCTAGGAAACTGCACTTTCCAGGTTGTCCCTAGCTTTCAATATCTGGGATCTATCATAGCTGAAAACATGAATGAGGAGGCTGAAATAAATAACAGACTGGCAGCAGCAAACAGAGCGTACTTCTCCCTCGCCAAAATTATAAGGAGGTTGTTAAGCCGTGCTACGAAAATGAGGATCTACAAATGTCTCATACGGCCAGTAGCATCCTATGCGTGTGAGACGTGGAATCTCAACAAGTCCGATGCGCATAGGGTGGACCACTTCGAAAGAAAGATCCTGAGACGAATAATAGGGCCTATCAAAGAAAATGGATCCTGGCGACTGGGTCGGAATATGCAGTTATATAGGGAATACCAGGATCTCAGCCTCTCTAACTTTGTCAATGTGCAGAGACTAAAATGGCTAGGACAGGTTATGAAGTTGGAGGATGGGAGGTGTCCTTCGAAGGTCTACAAAACTAATCTAGTCGGAAGACCAGACCTAGATCTCGGTGGAGGGACAGTGTGCTGACAGGCACCAGACAAGAAGAAATAAATATTGCCCAAGCTGCAGATAGACAATACTGGGGTGAAATGGTTGAGCTGGCCAAGGACCGCTTTAGGCGTCTGCCGTGCTACTAGAAGAAGAAGAATAGATATTACAGAAATATTAAATTTGAGAAATGAAAAATTACCTTTATTCAGGGACACTAAGACATAATATGAACCTTATATAAACTAAGAAAAAAGACACATATTGTAAAATATTACTATGTAAGATCCCCATTTTAATTATATCTAGAAAATGGACATTTAGAGCTCCCACAGTAGAATCGTTTAATTAGTCAAGGCATATAGTGATGTTAAATGAAATAAGTCAGGGGAGCGAGACCAGTTGAAAATAATGAACATTTTCACTTAATTTCAGTTATTTATCTCTAATAAGTACTTCTTTATCTTAAATTGAAACTTATAATGTTGTATCTTATGACAGTTTAAACTAAACTAAATGTTTTATTTTCAATTTAATACTCGCTATTTTTTTCATATGACCATTGAACTGGGAGGGGGACGGTAGAAAAAAGGTAGGGAACCACAGTTATAAATAGTATTTATCAAATAAAATCATTTAATATTATCAAAATAAACCGACAGTAGCTAGTAACCCATAGCAATTACAATCAAATATATATAATAGTTGGATATGCAATTATTTAAACTTAAGCAGTAGTAAAACTATATTACCATCATGATCAAACATATCAAATGATCCACCACAACCCTCAGCCTCTGTTAAGTAATACACAAAAGCAATACATCTATCTTCACATTTATCATCATGACATAACAAATGATCTACAAAAAAGTATACATTAAAAATATATACATAAAAGCAAAAATAAAATCAATAACTACACTGAAGTAGATTATTTTACCTCCATTTTTATATAGAGATGCAGTAATACTTATTTTGTCATTTAATTCAACATTAAAAATGTTACTTAAAAATGGAGTGATTTCCTTTGTGAGTGTTTCAATGAATTTCTTCACTATATCTGACCTGCAATTATTTAAATCACTAGTTTGCCAAATACGATATAAATCATTGTCTTTTCTACTGTAATCTAAATTTTCAAGAGCGTCCTTTAACTCATTCTGATAACTTAAAGATGCAAGAACGTTTTTGAACTTGATAACTTTGAAAGGTGACACTATTAATGTAAATAATCCTGGAATATAAAAATTGGTTAATAAATTTATTTCAGATCAATTTGAATAATTATCATTAAACCCTTAATGAAACATGAAACTTACTAGAATCATGAGGAACATTTTCCGCATAATGCTTTCTAATTAAATCAAAATTACACCTTAAATCATTATTCATTAATTGGTTCATTGTTAGTGATGAACAGCATCACTAACTTCAAAACTAAATACAAACAAGTTTAAATCTAAACTGAGAATGTAACCCGCCGCATTTGATATAACCTACTATGGCCAAAGATATTGAAACCATTCTAGCTTCCACAAGAGTAACATAATAAGTTTTATGTTACATCGGAAATAGTAGGTAATGGTGCTAAATCAAATATACAATAGCAAATAAAAAAATGTAACTCATGTCGAATATCAACAGCTATGGATGGAATATTTAAAAATTCAGGTATTTAACGTTTTCATTTAATAGGACTTATCAGTTTCCATACTTCAAAATTACGTTGGCTTCTTATGAATTCAGATTTTTGCATCTGTTTTATAATTTTGTCATTTTATTCCATACGCTTCATGTATTGGAAGCGTCTTTTTACGTCCTCTAATGCTGGACACAATTCAAGGTTTTATTCAGCCATCAATACGTTGTTTCCAAAAGATTGGATGTACCGCTGTGCCGCTTTCCTTTCCATTTCCGCTTTAAAATTTGATGCTAACTGGAAGTGTTTGGAAATTGATTGATTTCCACCAAAATGTCACTTTTGGGGGCTTAGCAGAAAGCGTGAATAATGCAAATTATCCGATTTCATACTGTTTATGTTCCTGTAGCACTTGCTGCAAGTGATTGTACTTCTATGATACCGTCATTGGTTGCCAATATAACCAATTCAACCAATAAGCAAATGAAACGTCTTAGTTCCATAATTTGAATCAATCAGGACAATAATGTCATCAACTATAGTGCTATATAGCCGCGGAGTAAGTACAGAACCTTGTCAAACACTTTGTTTCATTACCACTTCACTTATAGAGAAAATGGTCCGGGTAGAGGTCAATAAATTTCTCTTAGATGTGGAGAAAAGTTTATTAATTAGCCAGCGTTTGGACCTACTTTGCAGGTCTTCTTCAGTGCTAAATATGCAAAATAGAGACAATTGAAAATTAAAAAAATAGTAAAAAAATTGCTATGATGTATGAGTGTATAATATTAATAACCAAGAGACAGGAAGGTAGTAAAATACATACTAAAGAATAAAACAGAAAGTGTTAAAAATTAAAGAATAAGGTAATAAACAAAAAAATAAAAATGTGTAAATTAGAATACAAATAGAAAAAACACAAGCAAAGCCTTATGTTCCAAATCTGGGGTAAAAACAAACAATTACTAGTCGACGTTTCGCCTATTCAGACATTATCAAGACACAAACAAGAGTAAGATCAATCACATCTCAAAGAAGAAGTGCAATACATCCTAACGAATAATCGCCCAAATAGGCTCATAACCTGAGACCGCACCTCCACCCCAAGACGTTCAACTCATACTATTTGGGCGATTATTTGTTGGGATGTATTGCACTTCTGCTTTGAGATGTGATTGATCTTACTCTTATTTGTGTCTTGATAGTACCTGAATAGGCGTAACGTCGAATAGTAATTGTTTGTTTTTACCCAAGATTTGAAACATAAGGCTTTGCATGTGTTTTTTTCCATTTCCATTCTAATTAATGTTAACGTTTCGTTTTGAGTTTTGGCTTTATTTTATTGGTTAAAAATGTGTAAATATTAAAGTAAAAATACACAAGTATCAGGTATCTGAGTGGTGGACAATAAAGATGGGGGAGGGGAGACAACATGAGAATGATTATCGTTGCTCTTTATTGATATACATCAATAAAGAGCAACGATAATCATGTGGAGCATAAATAACCGGAATATGTGGGTTTGGTGTACCAAACAAAGGACAAGAAGCCATCGTTATTTCTTATAATGGGGAGGTCGAGGAAGGGGAGGGTGTGATTAGTTTCTGTTTCAATGGTAAATTTGAGACGGGGATGGTAAGAGTTACAGGCGACCAGTACTTCGGGGATTTTATCAGGGTTGAGAACTAAGAGGAGATCGTCAACGTATTTCTTTATGAGGAGGAAGGGGGATAGAGGGATGATGGAGTCAAGATGGTCGTTAAGAACTATGTTGGAAATGTCCGGAGCAAGGCAATCACCCATGGTAAGGCCTGAGATTTGATTATAGCATTTACCTTGGAAACTGAGGTAACCAGATTTACAACACAGAGAATGGGATCCAAGGTAAGAGGTGAGACAAAGAGTAGTATGGGGTTGAATGATATTCCAGTTTTTCTTTATTATACTGAGGGCTCTGTCAATAGGGATATTGGTGAATAAACTAATGGCGTCATGAGAGGCTAAGATGAAATGGTCAGCAATCCGAAAAGAAAGTAATTGTTGTTTTAGATGAAAGGAATTAGTTATGTCGTCGGTGTTGTTGTGGCTAAGGGTTTGAAGAGAAGGAAGGAGAAATTTGGTAAGTTTGCTGGTTGGGAAATTAATGTTAGAGATGATGGGACGGAGTGGATATTCTGGTTTGTGGATTTTGCGTAATTCATATAAACGAGGAGATATAGAGTTATAGGAGATAAGATTGCAATATGTATCATTATTAATTGGATGGGTTCTGTGAAGGTCCAATAGGTGGTGATTAAATTTGGCCACGAGAGTGACGGGGGACAGGAGGAAACAATTTTTTTTCAGTATAATCCTTTGTGTCCATTATTACAGTCACGTTGCCCTTGTCTGTAAGTCTGTAACTGTAAGTTGTGGGTTAGATTTGAGGAATGAGCGGGTGGTGGCAATGTCTTTGAAAAATGAGGGGGAGAGAGGAGAGGAGTGGTTTGGGGAGCGTTGTAAGTGATTGGTGATTAAATTGGTAATGCGGATGCGGGAGACTTCTTTCTCATCGCCAGTGGCTGTGAAACTGTCATCTCTATATATGTGTTCTAGGTCCGTGATGAGGTTAGGGATGAGTTTGGCGGGGTTAGAGGAAGGGGTGGAAAAATCAGGGCCTAAGCTAAGGATCTTGTTTACTTTTGGTGGGATAGTGGTAGTGGACCCATTTTTCGTTACCTGTTGGGTAAATTTTTTTGGCTGATGATGCATTGTGGAGGTCTTTAAATTTGGATATGAGGGATAGTTTTTTATGGTTTTTAACAGATTCGCAGGATTTGTTAATGAAAGAAAGGAGTGTGTTAATGTTTCTTTCACCGATTATGGTATGTCTTGAGGGAAGTAATTTGAGTGTGGATGGAATCAATCCATTGAAAAATGTCTTTGATTTTAAGATTAAGTAAAGATTTCTTGAATAGGAAGACCGGTAAAATTTATTTTGCAAGGGTTGGCATATGTGGATATTTTTTAGGGAATTCTCAATGGATTTTGTAAAAAGGGAATTAGTTCTACATTTGAGTAGGAAGGTTCTTTGCTCTATTTTAATAGTAAGGCGTTTGTGCAAGTAACAAAATAAATTTAGCTTCTTTTTACAACGGGGAAAGTTGAATTTTAGAGAAGTAAAAAAATTAAAATTATACTCAGAAAGTATCGGCACATCCGTGGTGTTTGCAGAAGAAGTGGTGAATTGGTGTAAGGAGAAAGGATCATTTGAAGAAGAAGAAGAAGTATGAAAGGGGAGAGCCTGTAAGGCGGTGGTAGAGGAAGAAGGCTGGGGTAGTATTCCAGGTCTGTGTCTTATCTTACTTCTCTTATCAGAACTTCTATATTCATATTACTCAACCTAGTTTGAAGAAAGTTCGGGCGCCATCTATAGATTTGAACTCACAAACTGCTTAAACAAAAACCTTACTTGCTTTGGGAACAATTATAAATTATTACAACATACAAGCTAAAAATTATGACTACTTGGCCGTATTACGGTGGAGAGATTGATGCAACAGGTAAATATGGTGTATAGAAATGTTACAAGAATTTTTCAGTTCTTTTGTCTATACTGTTTCAAATTAAGGTAAATAAATGGACAAAGAAGTAGTCCATTATGAAATATTATTGATTTGTCTGATAAAATCGTCATCATCATAGCGGATTTTTTTTTGGCTGTGCCTGTCCACATTTATATATATTTTTTGCTACCTTTGTCTAAAAATGGGGTTTTGCCTTGTATTGTTATTTCTGTAGAAGAAAGGTCAGTTGAATTAAGAAGTTTTTGCCGAAAGAGTGGCGTATCGTTTAGGACTAATGCAATTTAGGAAGGACGTAGAAGCACTTAGGCTTTGCAAAAACCAGAGGCCTCTTCTCAGGTCGACTTCAGTAAACTCACTCGCTCTTTACTTCCGTTTACGGAGTATTCGTAATACTACCCGTTATCAGATTTCAACGGATATATCCTTTATGTTTGCTTCTACGTGGCGTTAATAAGTACGTTTGTCTTTATCATAATTCAAAAATGGCTAACCATAGAAAGATGAATTTTCATTTATCGGGTTAATCCAATTCCAAGATCTAGTCTCATTTTGACTTAACAACATTCAATTTAGATTAGAGAGTTATTACCTGTGTTATGTATTGACCGTCGGCATCATGAAAGTGATGACGGGCGGCAATCATGATAGTGATCGGGTTTTGCAGAAAGAGCAATGTTGGTTTGCTAGAAGTAGGCCACGCAGGTAGAAAGGTGTACCCTACGGTCCCCTTATGGTCAAGGTGACTAGAGAGATAAGAAAAGGTGGGGGTCGAAGACTCCACCAAGAAAAGGACTATCTGAGAAGATCCCGAGGAGGTAGGGGCTAGGAGGAAGCGGAAGACGGAGCCGGCGAACGATGCTGGGCGCAGAGTATCCGAAGATGGGGAGACCCGAAGACACACCCTACCGAGAAGAGCTCTAGATGTACCCCTGTATCACAGATAAGCGTAATTTAAATCCTGTAATGTATTTTATGGCAATCCTCTCTGAATCATCTCCTTAAAATCTGAATCATTAAGTGTACCTCTAAAAATATATGTATTGAATCATTGATCTTATTTTAAATTGAATTAATAAACTATTACCATTAAAATTCTTTTGGCGCTTACTTACCCCAGATGCACTATTTATTCATTATATATATATATATATATATATATATATATATATATATATATATATATATATATATATATATATATATATATATATTGATGGTATAATTGAATAATAAATTGGTAAACACAAGAACAGACCTCTGGAAAAGAATCAAATTAAGACTAGGGTATAGAAATAATAATTTGAGTAATCATCCTAAATGATACTCTGGCATCCCTAAATCAATTAGAGTATTCAAAATATATTTAAGAGTAGAAACATAGCATCTGATAATGTCCAAGCCTCGAGACTAAATAATATCCTGTGGACAATCAGATGAAAACCAAAAAAATAATTAATTGATTCAATAATAGGGGTGAAGGTATCATTTTATATATTGAAAAATATTTGTATTACCTTCTTGATTCAGTGGTGAGTCTTACTATATGCATCATTCAATTAAATATGTAAATCCTTGAAATATGGTATGCTTGTAGCGTTTTTTATGTTATTTAACTCGAAATGTTTTGAAATTGGAGACATCTTTAAAGTCAGGTAAAACCATCATTGCAGAAACAGTTTAATGGCATTTTATATTACCTCGAGTGTTCCATTTATAAGTTGGAAAAAATATGTGTTTTGACTTATATGTTTACTGCGGTGTTTTAGAAGCAGAGTTCATACACAAAGTTAATAAAACATCTCATATGGATTATAGGTAACGACAAACGTATCCAAGTTAACATTATATTGCAGAAGTACTTCATAAGTATTTTGTTTCCTGTTTTAATTTTAGAGACTAAGGCTTTTTGTTAGGATTTCTTCATACATGTCTTAACAAGTATTTTATGTCTCTTTTGAGATTTCCTCTTCTATATTAATTATTAATTAATTTAATGAATAATAACAAATATTAACAAATATGTAAAATAACTTTAGTAATTGAGTAGCTGAGATGGTTCGGCCATGTTTCCAGAATGGCGGAAAACATTGTGGCAATGACCGTATATGAGACAAAGGTGGAAGGTACGAGACCGAAGGGAAGACCAAGGAAGACTTGGGAAGGCGCAATCCAGGAGGCCTTTGACAGAAGAGGTTTGGAATGGGGAAGGAGAAGACGATTGGTACAGGAGAGACATTTATTCGTTAGGCTCTACAGGAGAGATCCTCACACCGTTGGCGGTAGAAGAGGAGTAGATTAAATAAAATAAAACTTTAGTAATTAGTAACATAACGATAAAGGTTAGTTTCGAATGGTTCTCAATCGACGGCCCTTGGCTTGGTCTTTTCCAAGAAGTTTTAAATGGACAAAACACATGTCACTAGTTAATTATACTCATTGATGTTGTGTTCGAATCATCTATCAATAATTTTTAACACCTAACCTGGTGGAAGAGAAGACGTTATTAATAGAGAGATCATTAATATAAATTACATAATTAAAGTTCATTATAAGGAATATTATCGAGAAATATCCAAAGGATCGGATGATAACAGAAATTAAAAGTTCCTATCAACCCTGTTATAAAAAGTTTAAAAAAATACATCTATTTCCACTTCAGTTAGATTTGAAACGTAAATGAACTCAAAGGAGCTATGGAGAAAATATCCGCCCCGGGGGAACAACGACATTGATGATATCCCTAGGAATTATTCACATTATTTTATGGAGTGAAGTTATGTATTATTTAAAATTTGCCAAGAGGTCTAGAACAAATATTTTGTAGTGTTAAAAAAATAATTAAATTTTGATTGTTTTTTTAACAATATAAGGCTGGAAAAACCCCAACAAAAACCTTGAGTCTCTGAAACAACAGGTAACATAAGTATTTACAGAAACAGAATAAGGAATATAAGACAAAGTAAAAATCCCTCACAGTCCAACAAGGCACCAACTAGAAACACCATCCAACTACCACCAAGTAGGCCAGCGGCCAGGTCCTAAGAAAGAGCTTTGGGTTGCAATAAATTGAAAAGAGCTAAATTTTGTATATGTTGTAAGGGCATGTCTAAGTAAAGTAAATCCAATATTGCAACAGAAAAAACGGATGGAAAAACTTTTGGTGGCCAAAAAACCTCGAAATTTTAGGAGTTATTTTAATTTTTGGCGTGTATTTCAAAATCGTTGCATTTTTCAAAAAAAACTATCAAAGTAACCATTTTAAAGTAGATTAAATTTGCTACAATTTGAATCCAACTGCAGTTATGTAGGTCTAATAGATTCTGAGTCCTAAAGGCCCAAATGCGACGTCTAAAACAAGTAAGATCACAGGACATCAGGAGGGAATTTGTTTAGTTCACTTTCTGGGATTGTGGGTTTTACACTGATGTTCACCATTGATGGTACACAACCATATTTTTCCCCAATTTCATTGGCTATCTGTTAACAATACAGTATGTAAAGTAGACCTTTATTTGAGAAAATTTTCAATTTGAGTCGTTGGAATTTCATTTAATTCAGATTTTAAAAAAATTACCGTCAACATTGATTGAAACATTGCTATTTTAAATTTCTTTTTATTTCTATGCGGTTCATAGGAAATTCAAATAGAAAATTGAACCATATCTCACGCCTTACTAGATAAACAAATAAACAACAGAAACAATGTTTCCGTCATCAAAAATAACTTTTAAAAACAAAAGATTTTAGGTTTCACTTTTTATGAAGCTTAGTTGCTAATTACATAGCGCATTGGGGTCTAATCATAAGCTCTCGCAACTCCATTTTATGTTGTTTAAAAAGATATATACATAATTTGAGTGAATCCTTGATTGAAAACGTGGTTTAATCGAGTAAGAATACCAAGTAAGCACTCTAGAAAATGAAAAGCTGTATTACTTACATAGATATTTAAATAACTTAAAAACTTAACTACTGATTTAATTAAAATATAATTGAGTAGGGGTAGCTCAATAATAAAATAGGTATGGTATAGAGCGCTAAGTTGCTGTGCTGAAGGTAATGCGGCTGTAGCGGATGAATTCTTTAATCTGTTAACAGCCATAGATGGAATCTTAAAGGCACATCCAGCCTCTTTATACTGCGTATCCTTAATTGGGAGAAAACTTGGTGGTTGAGCACCAATCACCTCCAATCACAATCATTGGTTTAAAAACAGTACTCTACCCAGTACTGAAAACAAGAGGTTCATGGATTGTAGTGACACAGGTTTATTAATAAACATAACCTACAAGAAGTGGAGTTTCGAGGTTTTGTAATCAGGGTGATGTCATGTCGGTTTATTTTTAATATGTAATTACCAACAGCTATTAAATGTTACAAAACTAGTAGAATTAATTATGTTCTAAAAGGAAGCTTCAAATGCTGTATAACAAGTGTTTATTGGGATGGTAGGAGAGAAACAATAGAATTTCCAAGGCCTCCATCAATCTCATTCTTAGGTCCATTTATTTAGGCTACCTGTGGCTCTTTCCTTCCTAACTTTGGCCTCTCCTTTTTTCTTCTGTTTTGGTCTCATTCGTGCAGCTACTGAAAAAATCCTGCGATCAAACCAAAGGCTAATTATATGAAATTTATGCATATACTTGTTTTATGAATCTTTTCGCCTCTATATATAGTAGAAAATGGATTCAAATTGATCCTCATATCACGGATATATCATACATGTCTTGGAATACAGAATTCCCTTAATTAAAGCCAGCTATTTTTCCTTTCGAGTGCGAAAGTGTGTCATAGTTTTTATGAATATTTCTTTAAAATATAAGCTAATATAGAATAACCTGTACGTATGGTAACTACTCCGCAGGTTGTAGCTTCGAGTCACAACAAATTTTACCTGTTCATTCGTTTCCCTTTTAATATTTTTCAAAAATACAAGTTATCATGATCTTCTTTAGTACGGAAAAGATAATGTAATTACGGGAGATGTGAATACTTCGGTAATCATTTTATCAAGAAATGAACGTTTCAACATGGATACATAATCTATACTTCGAATTTTTATTTATAACTTTTATTTCTTGATGAAATTATTACCGAAATCTATTTAGTACCCGTAATTGCATTCTCTTTTCCATAACATAGCTCATGATAACTTACACTTTTAGAAAATATTAAAAATGAAATAAATAAACCGTTAAAATTTGCTGTAAATCAACTTGAACCCTACATAATTATAACCTCATTATCAGCCTGCCTGATTATTACAAATTATAAATTATTATTGCTTATACCAGACAGATGGGGTCACATTCAATGAAAATTCGACAATCATGTTTCGAGAATTCTAACCTTAACTTGATATTGACAAATTAACTAAAGTGGTTAGTTTTGATCGGGGACGACCTGTGGTCTAGTGGTTAGTATAACAACCTACTAACCCCAAGATCGCGGATTTGTGACCCGGTAGATGGCTCTAGGATTTTTTAAAGGGAGTAAAAACTCCTAAGTTAATCCGTCCTTCGGAAGGGACGTTAAACAGGGGTGCCGAGCCTGTGCGATGTCAGTACTCGTTAAAGATCCGTATCCTAACTAAACCTGGATTAGCAAAATTGCAATATCAAATATAGAGCTCCCACTGTATCATCGTCCGATTAGCCACAGTAGCATAAAAGTGACGTTAAATAAACAGATATTTTGGTCTGCCTTGAACAATAGATGACGATGTTTTTTTTTACATGCATTGATTTTTTTCTATTTTTGGATTAGTTGAGGATTCAGCGTTTTATATTTTATCGAAGCACCGCTACAACCTCAAATAATGGTGGCGCCAAATAACCTTTAAAAAATCTGTACAAAAAATATTCTTTTACAATAATAAAAATATTGGCTGATCCTGGTTCAGTAAAATTATCCAGAACACTCAATGTATTCTAAGTGCAAAATAGAAAGATTGGTTATAATGCTAAAGGTGGAGCTTCTGCAAACACTAAACTGAAGAGCATGGGCACTCTCTTTCATCGTCATCAGAAAAAACATAAAGGGTTGCTGCCACCAAGGTAAGTCCAAAAATAATATCGTACTTGTGTTGTCAGGTTTGTTTATTTAACGTCACTTTTATATTGCTATGGCTAATTGGACGATGCTACACTGAGAGCTTTAAATTTTGCCTATGTGGGTTTAATTACGATAGGGACTTTTAATGAGTACAAGGAATGTTTGGACATCGTACAGGCTTAACAACCCTTCCTCAGAACGGCACAACAAGAGATTTTTTACTCCTTTTAAAAATACTAGGGCCTAGTATGCGGATTCGTAGGCCTGCCGGGCTACGAACCCGCAATCTTGGACTTGGTAGGTTGTTTTGCTAACCACTGGACAACAGGTCGCCTCATGTCGTCAGGTACTCCTCAGACAGATCAGGTGGTTCTTTTACTAACTTCAGGAATAGTTAGTTAAAATTGAAGAAGGTTTACTATGAAAGGACAAAATCAATAAATTGTGACCTAGTTCGTCCTCAAAGGAAGTGGGCAGGAGCATTCCGGGTTCAATCATGCTTGAAAAACGGGTCTGGAGTTCGAAGACATACCAGGAAGCTCTTCATCCACCCTCCTCAAAGCTCTTTATGGAATCCTCAAAGTCCTTGGAAGAACCCGAGGGTAATGAATGTCCCATCTTAGGACGTCATAACCGGTAAAGAAACCCCGTAAGCCTCTCGGTTTTCGCCTTGATTATGAGTCCGTTGAGAGTTAATTAAGTTTAATTTGACGTTATATTTATTAATTAATATTAAATTAATGAACGAATCTAGTACGCTGCCTCTTTACAAAATAACTTTTCATTTTACTATTTTATGAACTATTGATAAAAAAATAACATAAAAATTAAATAGGCAGTCACGAGGACTGCTGACGGAACTCAAAACTTGGAATAACTGTGTTCTTTTTTGAATTTTCGAATAAATTATACTCCCCATTATTTAAATTTCGGGAGCCGAGTGGCTCAGTGGTAGAGCACTGAGTTGCCATGGGGAAAATCCTGGTGTAAATCCCACCGCAGGCAAGACTTTTATTTAGTCTGTTAGCAGCCGGAGATGGATCATATAGGATCTAGGACCCGCCTGGGGCTTACCCGGCCTCTATAAAGTGGGTAGTTAATATAGTGTTACGGTCAGAGAGGGAAGAAGGACCGGCTGAGAGGATTAGACGAGCTGTGGGATTAAGCGGAAGGGATCAAAGAACGGCGTAGAGCTTTCTGGATCGGCCTGGATGGGGCCTGGACGGTTCTCGATCTTGTTCCGAGAAATGCCCCACCCCGACCTACCTTGCCTATATAAAAAGGGCAACTGTTTCGGCCAGTTAGTATCAGTCTGTAGTAAGTGAGTAATGCTGTGACAGTACTGTTGTGATAGTCCGTGTGAGGAACAGTGACAGTGATAATTAGTGCCCGTATAATAAGTGTAATAAACTGTGTGTCAGTTTGTCATATTTGGAGAGTCTTACGGTCGGTGGACTTTAATTAGCGAACTGTAAGTGTTAATTTGTAGTTATAAACTATAGTGTAATTTTATTGTATTTGTACAAATTTAGGTAAATAGATAAGTTATTTAGTTGTAGTAATATCTTATATTATTTAAGTAATTAGATAACAGTTAGGCCTAGGTAATAATCTGTTGAATATTGTTATTGTAAATTTATATTAGTTTAATAATTTAATTGTTTTAAACAATCTCATTGTATTCTTTTTAATTTGTTAATAAATATTATTATCTTGAATTAAGTAATAGTTTAGTCCATTTTACCGTAACAATAAGGGGGAAATTCTGGCGGTTGAGCGTGATCTAGGACAAATCACCTCCCTGCACAATCATCGTCCTTAAACAGTATAGTCTCTACCATGTACGGAGCCCCAGACCCGTTCACGGGTTGAAGCGGTACAGGTCAGGTTATTTAAATTTTACAATTTCCAAATTAAGAGTATTGACGTTAGTCTGGTTTTCACATATATTGGGATTCCCAGCAATAATTATATACATTTTCAAGTAGTTTATTTATTATTCAAAACATATGATGTGCTGAACTTAGCTTGACACAAAATATCTATAATTAAATTGAAATAACAATCAGTATATAGTTATGTTATTTTTACCTTGTATTTGTATTTTCATAGATGCTTATGAACTTTACTTTCATTTTTAGCATTATTGTCATACTTAGATCATTTGTACTTCAGCCATTTCATAAAACAAGACATTTACAAGGAAATGTAGAGTTTTCGATTTAAACTCTTATTAAAAGAGAATAAGAGGGAGGAAATATATTTTTTTTTTCAGCCAGGTATTTTGAAATAATATAACCTGTCTTAACTATTTTTCTCATGTTTTAGAAATAAAAAAAATAATTTTCATACAGATTAATTATAAATATGAGCAGAGCATATTTTTTGGGAGAGCTTGTAAATGAACATTTTTTCAATGTACGATATTTTACACTATCCATAAAAATAAAGTGGTAATAGAAAAGTTCCAAGATTATGATAATTAAAGATAAATAAATAGGGAGGAGGAAAAACACAGAATAGTGTAAACGTCAAACCCCATTGTCAATCAATCCATTGGCTGATTTGTAAGCTGGGTACGGTCAGTTGTATTTACTACTCTACCGACGTCTGCCTCTGGCAGACATAACTCAGCGATGTAGCCACTAAGATAAAGATATTACTAGAATTTCTCATTCATTAGAATCAATCATTTACTCTTGCCGAATTAACGGTTTCATGCTACTATTATTTTTACATTATACTTTGCACAATTTATTTTTCTGTTAACAATTATTTCGGTTAAATTATAACAGAAGTTCCATTAATTGCATTTCAAATTTTTAATTAAAAAACTTAGGTAATTATTCCGCAGGTTGTCACCTCGAGTTGATTAACAACAAGTTTTAACTTTTCATTCGTTTCCCTTTTCCAAAAATACAACTTATCATGAGCTTTAGTATGAAAAAGAGAATGTTACTATGGGAAATGTGTATACTCTGGTAATCATTTCATCTAGAAACGAACGTTTAAACAAACATATGTCATCCATACTTCGAAATTTTAGTTGGAACTTTGAATTCTCGATTGAATGATTACCGAAATCAACTCAAGTCAAAAATACAAGTTATCATGAACTTTAGAATAGGGAAGGGAATGTAATTGTGGGAAATATACTCCGGTAAGGATTTCATCTAGAAATGAACGTTGCAACAAACATATTAGGTTGGGGAAAAAGAAATCCATTATTTTTGCGTGAAATTCAAAACTTTATTTAAGATGTTTCGGATTGTCCGATTTGGGTCAAATATGCACCGTTTTGTTCTATAATTTGTTGTCATTTTAATTTGTAGCTTCATAATGCCTCTCTCATAGAAGTCTTGGCCTTATTGGCGAAAAACTCTAGTACTCGATTTTCACAATCTTCTCTTGATCCCAATTTCTTATCACTCAGGAAGTATTGCAATGCCAGAAAAAGGTGGTAATCGCTTGGTGTCGGGTCCGGACTATATGGTGGATGCATTAAAACTTCCCAACCAAGCTCCCGGAGTTTCTGGCGAGTCACTACAGACGTGTGTGGCCTAGCGTTGTCCTGACGGAACATAACACATCTTCTGTTGGCCATTTCTGACCGTTTCTGGTCAATAGGTAACTTCAAACGGTCCAGTTGTTGACAGTTTAGTGTTTGGCCATACGGAAGCGACTCATAATAAATGATTCCTTTCAAGTCCCACCAAATACACAGTAGAATCTTCCTGGCCGTTAGTCCTGGTTTGGCCACCGTTTGAGCTGCTTCACCACGCTTTGACCACGATCGTTTCCGCGCAATATTGTCGTATGTGACTCATTTCTCATACCTAGTCACCCTCCGTTTCAGAAATGGGTCGATTTCATTCCGTTTGGCCAACGCTTCGCAGATGGAAATTCGATCCATCATGTTTGTTGGTGTTAATTGGTGTGGCACCCAAACATCGAGCTTCTTTTTTAATCCAGCTTTGCGCAAATGGTTTAAAACTGTTTTATGGTCGATCTTTAGCTCCTGGGCGATGCTACGACTACTAACATGCCGGTAAACTTCGATTATTTCTGTGATTTTATCGACATTTTCGACGACGGGCCTGACTGTGCGAGGTGCATCTTTAACATCAAAAATGCCTGAACGGAATCGACAAAAAACCAAAATTGCACGTAATTAGCTGTTACAGTATCGGCACCATAAACACCATTCCCAATTTCAGCGGCCTGGCTTGCATTTTCGCCTTTATCAAAGAAAAACTGTAAAATGTACCGAATTTTCTCTATGTTGACTTCCATTGTTAACACCTTGTTGTTACACACATTGTTAACTCACAACTGAATGGAACAAACAAAAAACAGCCAAAGAATTTTTTTAGTGTGAAATGTCACCTTGACAACGAGCATAAACTTGCAATGGTCATTACCCATAATTACATCTCTTTTCCGTACTACAGCTCAAGGTAACTTGTATTTTGGAAAATAATAAAAATGAAACGAAAAGACAGTTAAACTTGTTGTAACTCAACTCGAAGTGACAACCTGCGGAACAGATACCAAAACTTTCAGTGAGAAATGATATATATATATATATATCATCGATGGTTGGGCCATGTGGAGAGGATGGACCAGGGTTATGGACGAGATTTCCAAGAAGAATGATGTACGGGGTATCAAATGATGGTTGATGATTAAGAGGGAGGCCCCGTCTCAGGTGGCTCGACGATGTGCAGGATGACCTGAAGGCGATGGGTATATGCCGCTGGAGGCGCCTTGCGGTGGACAGAGGCGATTGGCAGAATAAATCAGCAGAGGTCAAGGTTCTTCAAGTACTGTGGAGTCCAGTAATAAATAAATAAATAACAAGGTTAAAACGGCGAATTTCCCAATTTCTTCACCTGAATCACCTTTAATTTTTAATGTTTTTTAAAAGCTTTATTGGGAGTCCGGATATGAATATGCATTTAACATCATATTTGAAAGGCTATTAAAAAAAAAAAATTATGAAACCAAAACATTTAACCTCATTTTATATACATTTTCCCCAAAGTATTATCAAATTTTCAACCCCACAACTGAAAAATTAAAGGTTTTGTGATGTAATTAAGACTGATAATGCGTTTTTGACTTGAGAATCATTTAAAAAAAAATTAAGGTGGTTGTTCAAATTTCAGGACATGTCGAAATCTTTCAGAATTAAAGTGGGTGGAGGAGGATTGCGTAACCCAACCTATTTTCATTCTTCACTGTCTGTGGTGTAATATAAAATGTCTGGCGTTGTCGTGTAAGAGAAGATTCCCTTCCAATTGACCAATGTTTGTTGTTTTTGATAAGTTTTTGTAGCAGTATGTCAATGTTTGCAGTATTTTGTGGATGTGATGTTTTCATCTTTCAGTAGAAAGGAGAAAATGCTTTCTTTCTACTCTGAGATGAAATAGTTCATTTAATGAACTATTGCTATCATTGAGCACCACAGGGTACCGATCTTAGATTTAACAACATCCTTACCCGAATGGGGTGGTAATGTTTCTTGCAGCTTGGGCTGTTCAGTGTCCAAATATTATAATCTCATAAACAAATACATACAAAAAATCGCATGTTTCCACGGTCATATTTGATGGCATACAAAACAATGTTCATTCAATTGTAGTGGTACAAATGAGAGTATTAAGAGCTCATAACAATTTGTACAGAAGTCCACTAATTCCACGTTGAATTTTGGAAATATTAAAAACGGATATCTAAGCAATGAGGTTATAATTATGTGATGGATTTTCATTTTTAAGAAAACAGAAATATCTATGATAACTTTAAGTACGAATTTTCGTACTCGAAATGACATCCAGCTGGCTTTAAGTCAGGGAGATCTGTATTATATATTCTAAGAAGGTTGAAAGGTTATATTTTGTCATGATGAAATGTTTAGCATAACGTGAAATAGAATATCCAAGAGGACTGATGAAAATACAGGGTAAAACATGGCTAGCTAAATTAGTCAGAGCAGGGGAGTGTGGACCGCAGAGTGGGGCAACATTATTAAATAAAAAGAATATTTCATGGCCTAGTTAGCTCCGCATTCCTCTCGAGGACTGCAATGTAGCCACTGGCTTTTCTCACTTTGATGACGAACAACCGTCTCCGTGTTGAATATGTATTAAATATTTTACGGGAGTTATTGTGAGGGACCTTAAACCCTTAAAACCTTGTAACTCACTTGAATCCTCGGCGGATCCAGTCGTAACTTCCTGTATAATGTTTGAAGAAAAATAAAACGTTTTGGAATATATTCTTTTCTAGGATTAAACTATTTCACCATTTACAAATACTTGTCAGTTGTATTCCAAGGGTGATGAAGGAGATGGTTGTAGACTGAAATGATAAGAGCCCTGAAGTGACTTTTTTTCCTAATAGGATTTTTTATTATTTAGAGGGAAACAAATTAAAAGCTCAGAACTCCAGGAGCAGTGAAAATATTGAGAGCGGATGAGTTTTTTAGTTTTGATTACATCTCGAATGGTCGGATCTTGTTGTTTCTTTCGCTTATACCAACTTTGTGTTGCTATAACAAATCGGGCGAGGCAACAGTGAGAATCCTAAATTTTGCCAAGTTTGTCTAAGTTTGAGTGGGATGGTGGTTTTTAACGAGTAACTGACATCGCACCGGCTCGGGACCCCCACTGTATGTCCCTTCTAAAGGATAGCGTAACCAAAGATTTTTGATATAGTGAACCTATGCTGTAATGGACAACGCTATCCCAATTATTATAATTTGCAATGACTTGGAAGAAAAGATAATAGGAATATTACTACAGGAAAAATTGCGGTTAATAGCTAGAACAAACCTACTTAATATGTTAGGGACAAGGTTGGACTTCACAAGTGAAGTTTATGAAACGATTCATCTCTTCAGTCTCACCAAACGAAACATCTTCAACTTCACTGCTGTAGTACAGGGTGGGCAAAAGTCCCGCTCCCAATAAACTTTGGACGTCTACACAACACAATGGTTTAAGCTAAACTGAGGTAAACGTCACATAACCAAGATGGCGCGCAATCAAAATGGTAGCGGGACTTTTGCCCCACATTATGTAAGAGAACGTCTTGTACATCAAAGGAGAATTATTTCGATTTTGACTAAAGAGTTAACGAAGGATGACCTCCTCATTTTATAGAGAACTATTGAAAATGACAGGGAGATTATAGTCCTAAAATAAAAGAAAGTAAGTAAGTAAATTAATGAGTGGTTGGGTGCCGATGGGGCTGGCATTAAATTAACTTTTGCTGCGAGAAAAGAGCTGGTGTGGCATCATTAGTCTTAATTCCATAAAACAGGCTTCCATGGCGAGACCGCCCGTCCCCGGGGCTTCAGCCTTCCTTTGTCCGCTTTTTTTCCAATGCCACCATCATCATGAAGTCTCCGATTGTCATAGCCGTTTAGATTCATTAATAAAGTAATTCAGACTAAATGATAAAAGCATCATTTCATTTTTTTTAAAAGTCATATAAGTTTCTGCCATTAATTTTAAAACCTTTCATTCAGTGGCGGAATTTCATTTTTAATGTTAACTTCGTAATAGCGCCTTTCCTTGATAATTCATGCCCAGCTCGTGGCGATAGAAGTGGTTGTACGAAATGGTGATTAGTTAAATTTATATTGATAAAAAAAACATTTTCTAATTTTACACCTCTCTTTGCAGCTATGCAAAGTAATCGGACGATACTACAGTGGGAGCTCTAAATTTTGCCTTGCATTGAAGCGCAGGGATCGCTACCAACGCCACTGTGTGTTTATCAATAATGTGAGTACGGAATGAAACTAGATCCAAGATTTCGCTTAAGGAACCTGCTTAGTTATCAGCCAAGCGCGTCATTCGCTTTTTGTTTGTTTTTATTGTAGCTTTTTTAATTGGATTATAAATTGTTCATTGATTTTTAAAATATAGCCTTACTTCCCATTCCCGCCCCCATTCCCCAACTACAACAATTTATCTGTAGAGGCAGATAGGGTTGCATCTAATTTAATTTGCTGAGAGGAGTCTATTCATGAAGCTTTTCCTTCGATGTAATAACGCCATTGTTGGAGCGGTAAAGATCTGCCCTTTAACCTTATCGAGATTTCCTTAAGGATTCTCCTCCGGGGGAGTCATTTCGATCGAACTAATGCTTATTCGAAAAGGAAAATCTGATTCGAATAAGCACTAGTGTTGAAATCCTGTGTTTTTCTGTTGAAAATGCAGTGAGTTGATAATTATCGTTAAACGGATCTCTTGGTATTATTGCTGTTGTTGTGGTTAGAGTTTCCGGTAAATGACTTAAAGTAAATTGTTTAATAAATATGTTCTGTAGCAAGGAAATTTCATGAGTGCTTATGTGTTGTCAGCAATATAAATATCATTGACACATCCTCTTCTTTTATATGTATAAAAACCAGTTCAAATATCTAGGATTGGGGATAATTGAGAGTAGAGAGGAGATGAAATAATTATGTTATAGCATGTAAATAGGATAGTCACAAAGTTAGTTCTAGAGTAGTTACTAAGTTATAATGTTAGCCCATAGTTAATAAGTCTACCTAATTAGTCCATATCGGTGCCTCAGTTCACAAATGTGTTAAGTGCAAATTTTTCAAAAATGGGTTTTGTTACATAAATAGTATTGTAAAGTTGTGATCAGGGAGTCATAGATCATTTGTTGATAAAAAATTAATAGAGAAGCTGTGAAGGTTACAAAAATATATTGTGTGCTAAAACTTGAATATATTCCTTGTGTTAAATTATTATCAAATTTGACTCCTGTAAAATCTTGTTTTCGACACTTAACACATATGTGAACCAGGGCATTGGTATGAGAAAGTCACTTTATATATCTATGTAATGTATTATATATCTATGTATGCTCTAGAGGAGCCCAAAGTTGTGTTTTGTGAATTTAAGACAGTGTGAATGATCGTCTGTCGTTTATTAACTTTGGAACCCAGTTGTATATATGCTGTTTATTCACAAGGAAGATGAGATAATCGATTTGTTCATACACTTTTTCGGGAAAACATTAAAATGCACACGATATGATTGCAATAATAATAATTGTAAATAAAATATTAATATAATAAATTTGTAATGCGATAGCCTACATATAAATCCTCCAACGACACGTAACATATAAATCAGAATTACCCGACTATTAGCGCTTCCAAATCCCTCTTTCCCTCTTCAGCAGGAAATATGAAGGTGAGATATTCGATAAAAAATGTCCACTAGTGCTAGCAACCGTAACTTCTTTTCTGGTTCCGTGTTTGAGTAATGCTTTTATTATTTACAAAAAAAATACGATTATGAATTTGCGATGAAATTCCCAAATTATTTAGAGATGAATTTTCTTTATGGCAGAAATTAATGTTGAGAAAAATATTGCTTGGACAGACGATACTATGGAAAAAATAATAATATTTTTATAAATGCTGTGATGAATACTATGTATACTGAAATTCCTTGGGAAATTCACATGTTCTGCAACAATGTCGAACCCTATTATCTTTTTTTGTCATTTTTTGTGATTTTTGATTTATTTTTACATTAAAAGTCCAGGAGGAATATAGACTCTTGTTGATAAATTAAAACAGAATCGTTTTCTGGGACAATCATTTTTCGAAATTAAGTTAAGACCAATAGGTAAGGTTGGGAGCACTGAACTACATTTTTTACAGATTACCACCACCTTAATTACTGACATTTCCTTGATCATCCGGTATAGGAATACAGTCATAACTCCTGACTTCATCTGAGTGAAATAGAGTCACTAAGCGGAAACCGCGGAAATTAGTTGCTCTGCCTATACTTTGTACAATATGTGACGAAGTCAACTCTGGCTTCCTTTCAAGGGGAATAAATTTTTCATCTTTCACTAAATTTTCATGGAGGAGAGACTTAAATTTATCTCAAATTCTATTTTAATGGCCTATCATCGGAGTAGTATATATATAACGGTTTCTACTTACCTTGACTGTTATAGAAAATATATATTCGTGATTCTCGAGTTCCAGGCATTCTTAAATTTGTTTTGGTGACGTTTCGAGACTAGGTTGGCCTCATACTCATGCCCTAACAGTGAAAAAAATGAACTCGAGAATCACGTGTATATATATACTAGCTGACTCGGCCACGCCTTGCTGTGGCTCTTATAGTTTGTTACTAATTATTACTAAGTAATAGTTTTAAAAAATATTACGTTAAAATTTGAATGAATGAATGAAAAAAATGAATAAAACAGATTTTCATTTTAACAGAAGTTTAATGATTGAGGTAAAAAATGGTTGATTGTTGATTAGCCAATCAAATATAGTTTATATTTTAAGTTGGGCAATGTTACATATCTGTGCAAAATTTCATTAAAATCCGTCCAGTAGTTACGGAGATTAGCCCGGACAAACATCGTGACAGGAGATAATTATAAATATAGATACGATCCCAGCTATTTGTTAAATGATAGGAATTGAACTCGGAAACTATTAGACCTACAGAGCTGCAAATGAGCTCAAATTGTAGCAAATTTAATGTACTTTAAAACTGATTAGGAGATATAGGTCAAAAACTGAAATAACTCCGAAAATTTCGCGGTTTTTCGACCATAAAAAGTGTTACCATCCGTTCTTTCGAATGAAAACTTAGATTTACACTACTAAGACATGCCCTTACAACATATCAAAAATCTAGTATCATCAAGCGTCGCTGCAACAATCGACGCATAATCAATGGCCGACAAATATCACTTCGGGGTATGAAAAATAGTTTACGTCCTATTCTCAGACCTAGTGAATATACACACAAAATTTCATAAGAATCGGTCAAGTCGTTCCCGAGGAGTTTTGTTACAAACACAGTGACACAACAATTTTATATATTATATATATAGTACAAAACGTTTTACTTATTATTTCCTAGAAAACCTAGCCATAGAGCGGTATACGTGGGCCCATAATAATCTGAAGAATGGATTTTGTATGACTAGTGTATAAAAAAAATATATATATCTGCTGTCTCTTGAATACTTGATATATTCATCATCTCCGGGCAGTTGCGAGGGAGATGGAAAATATCGGCGGGTGAGTTATGACCTCCTACAAGTTTTCTTATCTGTATGAAATGTGCTGCCACAGATTTAACAACTTTACTCTAACTCGACTCTGATTTTGAATGTGAGAAGTTGAAGTTCCAAGAACAATGTACAAGTAAAAAAAAAAAACACTGTTTTTAGCAATGTTTTGTTTTATAATGACAGGACGTTTGGTTATATAGACAACTTCATACAATGAATAAAGTTAATTAAAATCTAATTTGTATCTTTTATTATAGTTATAATAAAATCTTTGTAAGTGAAAAATATATTGTACATTATAACATTGATATGTATGTATGATAGTTTTATATATGAGACATTTTTAAAACAGGTGAAAAGTCACAGCACTACCTAAAGAAACAAAACATGAATTTATTATTAAGATTTTGTATCATTTGACCAAAGTGTTTCTGTTGGATTGGCTTGAAATTTCCATATGGAAAATTTTTATTAATTAAACATTGATAAACAGCATTTATATTATTCGTTTAATAGAATATTGATAGATGCGAACATTCTTTTTATTCTTTAACATTCGGAGATTTCTAATGCGTTACATAGCCGTAGAGAATTCATGTTATTCCTGGAAAGGGAATATAAGGCATTCCTGGCGTTTTTTCTACCATGTGATTATTGCCTGGACGTCCATTAGTTGATTTATGAATAAATCGAATCAAAGTCAAATTGTCACTGATTTTCTATATTTGTAGCTAAAAAATAGTTATTTGTTTTCAATGATAGGTATGACGTTATATAAGATTTTTGATTTAAGTTGCGATTGCTAGTAACTGCTTTTAATTCTCCAATTTGTAACTGTAGTAACAATGCATTAAGTGCATTTCCTAGTATTTTCTGGTACCATCTCTGAGATTAAGCTAAGAAGGTAGCGTGATTATTTAACCTATCTAGAAGTTTTATAAAAAAAAAAAAAAAAAAGACAGAGTCCTCAAGTTCAAATGATATCTCATTTATTAAAATAGAACTTATTATTTTTTGTTAAATATTATTCTCAATTTGTTTAATATTATTGAATTGTATGGTGATTGGTATGCTTTGTAAGTCAGTAACTCAACGGAGCACCATTTTTTCTTTTTCTAAAACATTTATCTTATTTCCTCTTTTAATGGCCTTTATGATTGCTGTAAATCAGACCCTTCTGACTTTACGTAACTATTTCAGATTTATATTTCTTAAACACATTACCTGGTGCTGATGTACTTACATTTATATATTTTCTGTAAACTCAGAATATGCCAGAAAAATGCAGATTAATCCAGCTATTCCAAATAAAAAATATATATGTACATATGTAAAAGAATCATCATACTCTTTTCCTCTTCTACCACTGTGCAGTGTGAGGATCCTTCTTATATAGCCTGGACCAAGTATCTCTTTCCTGAACCAGTTCTCTTCTTAGATTCCTGTCCAATCCTCTCCTCCCGAAAGGACCCCTTACAGCGTCTTTCCAGGATATGCGTGCCCTTCCTCTGGGCCTTTTTCTTTCCGTGCGGGTCTTGTTGGTCTTCCTGGCGATTCTATCTAGTTCAATCCTAAGTAGATGTCCGAACCACGTTAATTTATGTTCTTCCAGGATAGTCTCCTCTGGTTTAATATCGAGATTAGCCCGTATTGTTGTGTTCCATATACCTCATTTCCAAAGCTTTGATTTCACTTCTGTGCTTTGAGGATAAGGTCCACGATTGTGAAGAGTAAGAAAGGATAGGAAGAAAGGTCAATTTAGAGACGGCCATTTTGGTTTCCCTAGTCACTCTCATCTTCCCAGGAACCCCCCCCCCTCCCCCCCTTAGGCCAGCGGCCAGTTACCAAAAAAAGGGCTTTAGGTTGCAATAAATTGAAGATAGCTGAATTTTTCATATGTTTTAAGGGCATGTCTAGACTAGTGGAAATCCAAAATTGCTACCGAAAATTTTTCGGAGTTATTTCAGTTTTTGGCCTATATCTCATAATCGGTGCCTAAGGCCTGTAGGTGTAACATATTCTGAGTTACGCCCCTTTGAAAATGGGTCTTTTTTTCTAAAAAGTCCAAATATTAAGTTTTGGCCGACTTTCGTGAGGAACACCAGCCGAAGGAGTGATCCACCAACGATAGTCAAGTGAAATGGAGTTGTAGTAAATTTAATTAGCATTAATTTAAGCAATTAACGAGGCCTGTAGTGGTTATACTTTTCTTGTTAATTAAAAAAAAGGAAAATCGGGGAAAGTGGGTGTGAAAAAATGACCAATTTTCAAAGGGGCGTAACTCTGTTACACAGATTAACTCAGAATCTGTTACACCTACAGGCCTTAGTCTGTGCTTAAATTAGAGCTAATTATATTTACTACCTTGTCTTTCATCGTAGAATCACTCCTTCGCTCGGTGTTCCTCAAGAAAGCCGGCCAAACTTTGAATTTGTCCTTTTTGGAAAAAAAAGGCCAATTTTCAAAGGGGGGTAACTTAAAGCTACAGATCTGCAGTTGTGCTCAAATTATAGTAAATTTAATCTACTTTAAAAATGGTTACTTACGTTTTTTTTTTCAAAAACGCACCGATTAGGAGATATAGGCCAAAAACCGAAATAACTCCGAACATTTCGTCACCAAACGTTTTCCCATCCGTTTTTTCGGTAGCAAATTTGGATTTCATATTCAATAGTCAGAAATGCCCTTACAACATATCAAAAATGCAGCTGTCTTCAATTTATTGAATCCATTTAACTTGCTTAAACTTAGTGACCAACTTCACAAAAATTTTTTTTAAAATAATAATAATAATAATAAATATTTATTAAGAAAAAATGATTCAAATGCCATTTATCTCATAATGTATTTGTGATTATCTTTTGCAAACCTCCCTTGAGTAATTCAAGTGGAAAGGTGGATGGAGTAACTCCCCATTTAAGCCACTCCTAACGTGTTTCATCTCTTGGTAGAAGATCCATGCTCCTGAGTTGTTTTACTCTCCTGTGGTAATGTGTCGGTCTGCAGTGTTTGTACCAGTACCTTTTTGGTGTCCAGCAAGTGAGTCATAAAATTTTTTGAAGTGTTTCTTGATTGTGTCAGTGACGAGTGTGAGTAAAAGGTACAATGAGCAACATAACGAAGGAATTTTAACTGAATGATTTGAGAGGTCTGTAATTAAGATTATGTGTATGATCCTCACACACATGCGTGGCATAAGTCGATGTCGGTGGTTTAACCTTTTCTTCAAATTAGTCACATGTGATTTTCATGTCGGTCTCTTGTCCATTGTAAGGCCCAAGTACTTTGTCTGTATGTGGTTGGGCATTGGTGTAGTGTAAAATAATAAATTACTTTGAGGTTCAAAACTAACGAGGAAAAAGGAACGAAAAAGTCTGTTTTGTTTGCCATCTGAACATATTATTCCATTTATCAATCTTATTCCAAACCTTATAATACACCAACAGATTTATCCCTTGAAACTAGTAATAATAATAATAATAAATATTTAAATATTTTTATTTGAAAAGAAAAGATATGTCCAGGACCGGGACTCGAAGCCGGGTCTTCCAGTTCGCTAGTCTGGGACTTTACCAACTGAGCCATCCTGGCTGTAATTTAACTAATTTATAAATAATAATAATAATAAACTGCTTGAGGAATGAACTTATTTGATATATTAACAACTTTTCATGTATGTTTTGTTAACATAAATATTAGAATAGATTGTAAATTCTTTGAGATAGAAGAGAAAGATGATCGTATGAGGAAGGCAAGAGGCGTTGGTTGCTTGTTAGAACTTGCTCTTCATTAGGCGAGGGATGAGCTTAATAAACAAGCTGGCAACAACCTATAGTTTGTCATCATAACCTACCGACCTATAGCTTCTATATCAGGTTTAGAAATAGTTAATTTTGAGAAGGAGGCGTAAAATTTGCCTGTTTCGTATACTAAGACTCTCTATCGCAGAATTATTGTCATATTAATTTAAGAATTAAACAATCAATGAAATGAATATTTTCAACGTTGCCTTGTTATTAAAAAATATAATAGTAGTAGGAAAATAAGAAACAAGTCTAAAAAGTAGAAAACATTTTCAGTACGTTTAAAATAACGATACGGTGATGAACGAAAAAAACAATTTTTTATAAAAAATAAAGGTTCCTTTTATGATATTTTGATAATCAAGATATCTGCCAGGCCTACGATAGTCTTGACAGGAATGAACTGCTCAAAGTAATAAAAACTCTAGGGGTCCCGGAAAAGCTAGTCGGATTGAGTGCGATGACCTTGGAAAACACCAGATGTAGGGTGAAGATTCAAAATATGATATCAGAAGATTTTGAGGTTGAGAATGGTCTGCGCCAGGGAGATCCCCTCTCACCTGTATTATTTAACATCGCACTCGAACAAGCTGCGAGATTAATCAGGACCAACCCAGGAGGAACGATATTTAATAGGATGACCCAACACCTAGCGTATGCTGATATCACTACATCAGCAAGGTCAAAAGCGGCGCTTTCAGGGGCTTTGCAGGAATTTGAAGAAGCTGGGGAAAAATTGGGTCTGGTGATAAATAAGGAAAAAACCCAATATATGATTTCCACAAAAAATGATGGGCAGGAAGAGCTGAGTCATGTGCAACTGCTCCACCACACATTTAAGAAAGTGGACAGCTTCAAATATCTGGGGGCTTTAGTGACAAGAAAGAATGACATCACTGCAGAAATTAAAGCAAGAATTTCAGCAGGGAACAGATGTCTCTTTGCTCTGCGAAAAGCATTAAGATTTCGAAACTTGTCAGGGAGGGCAAAATTATTGATTTATAAAACAATCCTAAGACCGATTGTTACATACGCTTGTGAAACGTGGGTCCTGACACAGGAATGCGAAAAGATGCTGCAGATCTGGGAGAGGAAGGTGCTTCGGCAGATATTTGGGCCAGTATGTAATGAAGGCCAATGGAGGTCTAGAAATAATAGAGAGCTTCAGGACCTATACAATGCACCAGACCTAGTCACCTTTATTAAATCTACACGTATAAGATGGCTTGGGCACGTAGAAAGAATGGGAGAAGATAGGTACCCAAAGAAGCTATTATATGGCAAACCAGGAGGCAAAAGAAGAAGAGGAAGGCCCAGGCTGCGATGGCTGGATGATGTAGAGAACGATCTGCAGAGGATGGGGATCAGACAGTGGAGAGGTCGAGCTGCTGACAGGGAGGACTGGAGAGGCGTTGTTGTTGCGGAGGCCAGGGCCCTGCAAGGGCTGTAGAGGCATGGGAAGAAGAAGAAGGTAATCATAAAAGCTTTTACCATGATTAGCTTATAAAATGTTTGCAATAATTAACATTACGTATCCCTCGCTTTTGATAAAATGAATTTTTTCGTTCATCAATCTATTCTCATTTCTACTTTTTAGTTTAGTTTCCTACTAAAGCCTGTTTTTATAGTTTTTAAAGTAATATTTTTTTCTACTTTTGATTTTGGCTGGCTACAAAAGCGTATTATAATTCGTTTAATACAAAACTATTTCTACTACTATAGGGCGACTACCATTCTTCTCCACTCTTTGCGGTCTTCAGCAGTCTCCAATTTCTTGTCCCAATCCTTCTTAAATCATCCTATAAGTCATCCATCCACCGACGCCTGGGTCTTCCCCTTTTTCTTTTTCCTACCGGTGCTCCATTTAACATAATTTTAGGTAATCTTTAAGACACCATTCTTTTTACTGTCGTAACCATCTTCTTAATAGCTCAGAGGATATCAGGCCCATCATACAGTCCATCAATTCCGCATTGCTTCGGATCCTTCATCTGTATTCTTCTTTGACAGATCAAAAGATTTTCCTCAAGACTCTACAAAAAAACTAAGTTTAATTTATGAAAAAAAAAATAATAGGTTGAAAACTTAACGAATATGCTTTAGCAGGAAACAAAACTAAAAATAAAAAAATAAATCTAGAGTGATGAACAAAAAAGATGATTTTTTGTGAAAAAGCGTCAGGCGCTTTTACAGATATTTTCGTAATTACTGAACATTTACCATTATCAGTCATTTAGTATGTTTACATCAATTAAGATCAATCAGCCCACTCTTTTTTACGATAATATGAATTTTTTGTTCTTCACTCTATTGTTATTTTAAACTTATTGAATGTTATTTTATACTTTTTAGGGTTTTTTTCCTACAAAAGTGTGTTATTCAGTTTTAAGACTATTTTTTTGGCAATTATGTCCCTATATTAAGTCGTACACGCCTTCCTATGTGGCACAAGAGACTTCCGTGTCTTCGGATATATAAAGTCATTAGCCTCGGTCAGGATAATCAGACAAAGATATCAAATTATTGAATGGTTATCGGTCCTTGGGAAGTGTGCAAAGTTTAAATTAAATTCGATCTTTCAATGTGGTTGAAAATCTAATTCAATGATTCCGTTACGTACCTACAGGTGAAGCTAATAAATGCGTGTTAAAAGGAATACTGTCAATCTATATTAAAATTTTGTAAAATTTAATTTTGTAAAAGCCTTCAGCAGAAATTATATTGGTTGAAGCTTTTAGTTCAGGAACAACAATTATGATATTCCATTTCCAACATGCTTTTTGTTTTTTTAATAAAGTTATATTTTGATTTGCAGGATGTTTGAACTTGAAATTTTATGGGATTAATGGCATAAGTTAAAATTAAAAAAAACTTCCAAGCTTTTAACATTTGGTGTTATGAGTTTAGACAAATTGAAAGGATTTCAATGCTTTCATTACAATAGGAATACTTTGCTTAGTCCAAATTTTTATTTTTTAACTCACTCGGAAATTTCATGCGCCTCTATTGAAAAAGTAGGGTTTTCGAGTTATAACATTGTTCTTTTGAAAAGCGATATATTTTCAAGATAATATTGTTATAACGAAATGTTTACTATGCTTAGAATCTTTACTATTCTGTACTAAGCTAATAATGGAATATAATAGAAAATGGTAAAGATACTTGGCTCTGAATTAGATCCTGAGTGGACTTGACAAGCCTTTTAGGCAAACCACTTTGCAAGTTAAAACTGAGCGGTACTTCGGCGTTGTACCCTTTGATCCTGTACTTCCAGTGGCTATCTCATTTGTTCCCAACAGCAAGGGTATAACGAACTTAGCTCGGACCTTCTGCCCCAAAGGTTCGTGCAACAATTTTATACCATAGAACTTTCTTGAAAGTTTAATGGCAATCATGTTTATTAGTCAGCATCTATTTAACTCTCCGCAGAAGGAGGAAAAATTTGGTATATTAGAAAATCGAAATAAAACATTTTCTAAATTTCGAAGCAGTATAATGATGCAATAGTTCAATCTTCTGCCAAATTTATGCACCAAAAAGTGTAATGTTATTATTCCACTTAACGAACCAACAACACAAGAAATCACATTTCATAAATATCTATAATAGATTAATAATCGAAAATAATTTTTTATTTTAATTATTCAGACATTTTAAGGCATTATGCCGCGAGTATTTTTGTTTTGTCACTTTTAAGCACTGATTATATTAATAAAATTTAGGCTAATGCTTGAAATAACTCAGAGAGAGGATATAATAAGTTAATTTTCAAGTCGTCAACAATCGTCCTGTAGCAACAGTCCTACAGGATATACTGGAAATCTTATTAATATAGGAATTGAAAGCGAAATATTGGATGATTAAAGTATCACACCTGGGGGCGGAATGGCTAAGAAAAGAAGATATACCTTGATCTGGAATGAGAATTACTTGAGTGAGTTCTGATTGAAAATATTGAAACCAGATTGGAGTAGATAAAGTTATTTGGATTCATCAAGTGAATGAAAAAGTCGTTTGTTCATTTAAAGTCACTTTGCTGCCATCGTTTACCGGACGATGCTAGAGAGGTAGCTCTACATTTAGCTTATTCATGTTTAATTAGGATCGGGATCTTTAACGAGTAACTGACATCGTATAGGCTAGGGATGCCCCTTTAACATCCCTTCCGAAGGACGACATGGCCAAGGACTGTTTTCTCCCAAAATCCTAGGGCCCCCTGCTGGGCTACGAACCCGCGATCTTAGGTTTAGTAAGTGCTAACTACTAGACCACAGGTCGCCACTATGAAAAAGTTTGAAAAACAGTGATTATACTGTTCCTTCTAAGAGCTGGAAAATATTATACCAGATGAATATTGAAAGGTAGTCCATATGAGATGAATAGGATGGAGATAGGGAATTGTGCATATTTACCAGTATTTCTACTTCAATATTAGGTACCGACTACAGTACTATTAAATGAATTGTTGTTCGATTTGTTGGACCGTTTAGCGAAAATGGGTACTCCCCTGCTATACAACTACATACGTATTATATATATATATATATATATATATATATATATATATATATATATATATATATATATATATATATATATATGTATATATCGGTTTTTACTTATCTTGGCTGTTATGGAAATGTTATGTTTTGGTTCTTGAGTTTCGGAATCAAACCATAATCAAACTCAAGAACCAAAACATAATATATATAAGTTCTGATCGACTTCACGAAGTATGGGTCGTGCAGCGTTACAACGGTCTGGTCTCAACCTGGGGTTGGGGATGACCAAATCTGTAGGGCCCTGAAAGACGCATCGAACCTAGGGAAGACACATCACATCTATGTAGGAAATGGAACCGTTCGGGAGAATATCCAAAGGGTATGGAGGTCGGAAAGGATTGGTGCAGATCGCAGTTTCATTCGCTTGCAGCGACAATCCGAAAGGTGGAACACCAAAAAGAAGTGACCATAGCACACCACCAAGGGAAAACGAACCACCGCGGGATCTCAGAGACTTTGGTATCATTACGACGAAGATACTTCTTGTGGGGTATGAAAAAGACAGTGAGCGAGATCATCGGGACCAGCGAAGTGTGCCTACGCACAAAATAAGACAAACACCCATCAAATGCTATACAGGAAGAGACACCTATAGCAGATACACCCCTCATAGATGTCCAGATCGGCACGTTCACCTGAAGAGGATACAAATGGGTAACGATGGTGGACCTATTTAGCATAGTCGTAATGGCATACCAGGTACAGGAACGATCAGCAGACGCGGTGCTAAGAGCATTGCAGCGATGGTTTGAGTTCTACGGGGTCCCAGAAAGACTTTCTTCGGACGGCGGTCGAGAATTTGACGACGCGGCTTTTCGAGAGGAGATGCGCATCTTAGACTAATATGGCACTTTAACACGTCTGGACACCCTAAAAGCAGAGGATGCATCGTGCGCATTCAAAGCACCTTAAGCGAGCATCTGCGGGTATGCCAAGAGAGAAAGGGCTGGAACCGGACATTGCCATGGCCATCTTCGCATATAACCATTCCATCCATGAGGCCACCTGTTTCTCACCCTTTGAGATACTCTTCGGCTTGAGGGACCATCGCAGAGAGGGCGAGTGGCGGATGGTGTCAAACCGCATGGAAATATGTGCCGACGTTTCGACCCACTTTGTGGGTCATCTTCAGGGCTAAGAAAGAAAACAGACAAAATAACAAAACTATAAAAATACATTGCAGTACCAAGTATATGATAAAATAGAAAAAATATATATGTAGAGTAATAGAAATAGAAATCTAAATATATTATCTAAATGTACTGCACTGTATTTTTATAGTTTTGTCTGTTTTTCTTTCTTAGCCCTGAAGATGACCCACAAAGTGGGTCGAAACGTCGGCACATAATTAAATAAGTACCCACTTATTTAGTGTTTTACTGCACCCCCAACTATTTCTTCCTTACTCTGTCTTCCAGTCAACCATCCCCTCGCTTCTTATTACTATTATTGTATATATTGTAGTGATTTATAAGGTTTTTGTTGTACATAATTATTTTATTTTCTCAAGTTGATTTTTATTTCTGTTATTGTGGTAGTTTATAAGATTTTGTTTTTCTTTACTTTATTAAGAGTTTCCGAGGACTGTTCGGAAACTGGCAGAGGGGAGTTATGCGTGTGAGTGGGAGAGTATTACTTCTAATACCATAAATGCAAACATAAGCATTGTAAAAGATATAGTATAAGATACAGTAATACATTGTAAAAGATACAGAGAATAAATCAGAATCGTTTCAGAAGTCTAATAGTGAGTTTTATTTCATTCCTTTTTGTTCTTTTTTTTTTTATCATTCTCTGTGAATCGTCACTTAATTTATATAATATATATATATATATATATATATATATATATATATATATATATATACTATATTTATAAACTTCATTTGTGCATAATATTTTAAGACTCCTTACCTTTCCAAAAATCCTGGGAAAGAATATCGTTCATGATTATCCTGGTAGAAATATATAGAGAAATATGACCCCAATAAAACATTAGGTTTTGTGACAAAGGTAGACAAACTAAAAACTCTGCTGTATTCCACTTTATATGTGATGCTTGAAAGTTTTAAACATTAATGTTTAAATAGAAGCTCAGATAAAAGGCCATATGATAGCAATCCATTTTTTTTTTACAACCAGTCACAGTAATCGCTAACGTTTTTTTATTTATTTTTTATTGGGACGTGGCGCCCTTTTATAATCCTGTTAACAGAAACATGACGGGCTATTTATACGGATTACCAACCTATGTAACCGGCGGAGGACGGTCCTTTAGGGGTTCTGAATATTTCAATAAATTATTTTGCAGATTACGTATAACTGTCTAAGCCTTTATGAGTTCTTTCCTGTTTATCAGTTTTTTTTAAAAGGACTTTTAAATTAATTTAACTCATTTACTGAATGTGAATAGCTGACAGAAGTGAAAACATAAATCATTGGGGTATAACTTTGTTCTTTTTTGAAGTTTCAATTACAGTCTGAAATATTTAGAATTTGTAATTTATAAATTTAAAGTATTAACATTAGTCTGGTTTTCACATATACTACGGACAATAATTATATGCATTTCCAAGTTGATTATTTATCAATAAAATAAAAAGATGGTCTGCGCAAGCTCAATGCAAAATATCAATAATTTGATTGAAATAATAATTAGTATATAGTTATATTATTTATTCCTAGTATTTATATTTACTTAGATCTTAACAAACTTAATTTTTACATTTAGCATTATTATCAAAGTTAAGCTCAACAATATTTAGATAGTTTGTACTTAAATCATTTCATAAAACAAAATATTTAACAATGAAAAATAAAACATTTTAGAGGAAACGAATAATTCAGCTAGTTATTGATGTTTCAAGTTATTATTAATATGAGTCGTACAACGATCTTTTGGTTAAATATAGTGGTCGGTATTGTTCCGCAGGTTTTGAGTTGAGTTGAGTTCCAAAAAGTTTTAGCTGTTTATTCGTTTCATTTTTAATATATTTCAAAAATGCAAGTTATCATGAACATCAGTATGGAAAATAGAATGTAATTGAGGGTAATGAGTATATTTCGGTAAGGATTATATCAAAAAATAAAAGTTTCAACTAATATTTTGAAAAAACTTCAGTTGCTTCTTCCGGTTTAGACCGGATCGGTGAATTTTCCGCCAACGTTTGAACACTTTGAGTCTCAATTAAGCCTTGAGGAAGTCAGGAGCATGTCTGGTGAAGAGTTGGGGGAGAATTCACCGACACGGTCTAAACCAGAAGAAACAACTGAAGTTTTTTGTATAAATAGTGGCCGTGGAAACTTGAAAGAGTATTTAATATCTTGAAGTTTAGATGATTTTTAGAAACGTTCCACTAGATTAGATGATTACCGAAGTGTACACTCTGGTAGTGTTATATTGATAGTGGACTGTATGATTAAGAAATGAAATTGAGGCAAAGGTGTATATTTACAATTTTATATATGATATATGAAAGATTATGCTTACAATAGTCTCCAGTTCTTTCTCTCACTCTCTTTCTGCTTGCACTTCACTATTTACACTCACAGGGTCTAATAGCTTCCAGTAGCGATGCAGGGCGTCTCCTCGTGGTGAAGGCGATGATGCCGGTTGATAGCCAGGTAAATATGACACCGTGGGCGATGATCTCAGGCGAGATGGTTATTCTATTGTTGTGATGCCTCGTACAGGTGCTCCTCAACCCTCCAGATACTAACGGGCGATAGACACTCTCAATAACTTGTTCATAAGGACTGGACCAGTAAGTAACACACTTGACAGTTTGAAGTGAGGAGCAAGAATGGCAAATGCTTGGCGCGTGTTAGCGCGGGCAAAAATTCCCCCACCCCCTCCAAAGAGGTCCGCCGTTCCAACGAGCGACTTTACGCCTTAACATCCTCCCCCCATGGAGTCTACGCTCCATCATTGATTCGGAAGAGGGCACAATTTAACAACAGGGCGAAGGTATGATCCAACAGAAGTAGAGACCGTAGCGGTTCGGGCTACATTATCGCGTCCGTGGTGTACCTGGGTGATACGGCCTAGAACCCATTTAGCAGGAGGTAGATTGTCTTCCCGTATGATGACCAGAGTACCGGGAGTCAACGGAGTGGCGGGGTGAGCCCATTTCGATCGTTGTTGTAATGTATTCAGATACTCTAAAGACCATCGTTTCCACAGATCGCGATGGATTCGTTGAACTAGATCCCACCTTTTAATTCTGTTGATGGGGGTGTCAGACAGGTTTTGTTCAGGCACAGCATTTAATGGGCGATGAATTAGAAAGTGGCCAGGAGTTAGAACTTCCAAATCCGAAGGGTCAGGGGATAATGGACAGAGAGGGCGAGAATTCAGGGCCGCCTCGACTTGGGTGAGCAAAGTGTAAAACTCCTCATAAGACAGTAAATGAGCTCCAATTACTCGACGAAGGTGATGCTTGACAGACTTAACGGCAGCTTCCCATAAACCTCCGAAATGAGGGGCTTGAGGAGGAATGAATTTCCATTCTATGTCTGACTCAGAGGCGAACGCAGTAACAGCTTGTCTATGGTCATGGTTCCTGAGAAACATGCCTAGTTCGTTCAACTTGCGTTTAGCTCCCACAAAATTAGTTCCATTATCGCTGAAAATAGTGGTGGGCTTACCACGGCGAGCACTAAAACGGCGAAGGGCAGCAAGAAAGGTGGGCGTAGACAAATCAGAAACGAGCTCCAGGTGAACAGCTTTAGTGGTGAAGCAGATGAACACACAAAGATATGCCTTGGAAATTCGACACCCACGAATTCGAGCGGATGAAACATCAAACGGGCCAGCATAATCGACCCCAGTGGTCATGAAGGCGTAGGTAGCGGTGACGCGCTCGGGCGGAAGATACCCCATTGGTTGGATGACTGGAACAGGTTTGACTGAAAAGCATTTATTGCATTTTGACAGGCGGCGGCGAACAACGTTCGCTCCGTCCAAAATCCAGTAATTTTGGCGAATATAAGAATGGGTGGCGGAAGGCCCTGAGTGCAGGTTGGCGATGTGGGCGTGATCAACAATGAGGTCAGTGAAAGGATGATTTTTTGGTAACAAAATGGGATGACGGCTACAGTAAGACAAAGCTGAATCGACAAGGCGACCTCCTACTCGTAAGATCCCTTGATCATCAATAAACAGTTGGAGAGAATGTTTGAGGCGATACTTAGATTCCGGGTTACAAACCTCCTTTCTTTCAATGGAGAGGGCGGCGACCTGAACTTGGAAAATGATTCGCTCCAGGGCAGTTTTCAGTTCTGTGGTGGACAATGGGCCGACGATATGAGAAGCGGGCTGGTGACAATTATGGGCGAAACGCAAACACCAGGCAACTACACGGCGAAGACGACTTAGAGATGAAAACTTGCATTCTAACTCAAGGGGAGATGTGGCTATATGTAAGACAAATTTGGCTGGCTCCCGTTCTTCTTCCTTGATCAGATGCGAAGGCGATAGAGTGGAATGTCTGGGCCATTGTGCAGCAGGAAGTGATAACCAGGGGGGCCCGGTCCACCACAAAGGGTGATCTTGTAACGAGCTGGGCCTAATACCTCTAGAGGCACAATCTGCCGGGTTATCGGTGGTGTGAACATAATTCCAGCAATTGGGAGCCACATTTTCCTGAATTTCTGCGACTCTATTTGCAACGAAAGTTTTCCACCGGTGCGGTTCCCCTTGAATCCAAGCTAAAGCGACCAGCGAATCACAGAAAGTGACAACCGATGAAAATGGTTGGGGAAACATATCTAGGACATTAACTACTAATTTGGACAATAAGTGAGCTCCACACAATTCCAGACGAGGCAAATTGACATTTTTTAGAGGAGATACTCGAGATTTAGCAGTTAATAGCGACACATGGATCAAACCAGAGGACGAGACGGTCCGAGAGTACACGACAGCGGAATATCCTAATTCAGAAGCATCAGAAAATCCTATCAATTCAGTAATTGAATTAGGTGAAGAGAAGTCCGATAAAAGGCGGGGAATGTTGATACGGCTGAGTGCCGGAAGCTCCTCTTGGAATCTGAGCCAACTGTCACAAATGTCTGGCGGCGCTGACTCATCCCAGTCTAATTTTAGCCTCCACAATTGTTGTACTAATCGCTTCGAGTGAAATACGACCGGTGCTAACCATCCTGGGGGGTCAAATATTCGAGCTAATTTTGAAAGAATTTGACGTTTGGTGGCGGGAACAATTTCGGGTGAAACAGAATAAGAATAGGCGTCTTGTGCAGGGTTCCATTGTAGACCTAATATTTTTATGGTGGCTTCTTTGTCAAAAGATAATGCAGGCTCTGATATATTTAGGCGGCAATGATCAGTAGGGAGGCCTTCCAGCAACTGAGGGTGATTGGCGGCCCACTTCCGGAGCTCAAACTGTCCTAATCCCAAGAATTTTATGACCTCCTCTCTAAGGCGAATGGCTGATTGTAGCGTGTCACTTCCAGTGAGAACATCATCAACATAAATATCTCGACTGACAATCTGGGCGGCGTCTGGATAGGAATGACCTTCATCTAGAACTAATTGTTTCAAAGTCCTAAGGGCGAGATACGGGGCAGAGGAAACCCCGTAAGTAACTGTGTTCAACTGATATGCCGTGACCGGTTCGGCGGGGGAAAACCTCCACAAAATTCGCTGATAGTCTCTGTGTTGAGGGGTGACTAAAATTTGCCTGTACATTTGCCTAATGTCGGCTGAAAACACATAAGTGTGAGTGCGAGCCCGCAGAATAAGCCCTAGCAAATCTACCTGGAGTCGACAGCCTGTGAATAAAATGTCATTTAATGACTGGCCGGAAGTGGTTTGTGATGATGCATTGAATACGACTCTAATCTTTGATGGCGGATCCTCAGGCCTGTGAACGGGGTGGTGCGGCAGATAATAATGGACAGACATGGAATTCTCAGAAGTGGGGACCTTACTCATATGACCTAATTCAAGATATTCTTTCATGAATGCTGTGTAGGCGGCCTTTAACTCGGGTTGGCGATTTAAACGTCTTTCTAGTGACATGTATTGATTAAGTGATCTTTGATATGAGTCCCCTAATTCTAATGATTTGAATGGGAGGGGAACAATATATCTACCTAATTTATCCCTAGATACATTTGAACTGTAGATTTCCTCACATTTCTTTTCCTCGGGAGTTAAGAGGGAGGCGGTTTTAACTTCTTCTAGTTCCCAGAATTTTAATAATTTGAGTTCGAGTTGATTGACTGGAGTTAAATGGAAAGATTGAGTGACAGAGACTGGAAATTTGCATGAACTGACTTGAGGGGATCCTTCCGGGGCAGCTGCCTTAAGCGGAAACGAGCATCCGGAGCTATCTGAAACCTCAGGGTTGAATCTCAGGTTGTGAACTTGGCGCTGCTTACTGAAAGACCCTAATAGACACCAACCAAAACATGTGTTCATTGCTGCTGGGCCATTATTTTTTGACTTAATTGATCCGGGGCGAATGACACTGGGCAGAATATCAACTCCTAATAGAATATCTACTGTGTTTGGTTTGTGAAATGTGGGATCGGCTAACTGTAGATTTTTTAAATGAGGCCAGTGCTCGACTGGTAACCGCTCATATGGTAGATTAGAAGATATTTCTTTGATGACGAATAGTTTTACTGTTAATGGGGTGGATCCGTCCAGAGTGTTAATTATTGTAGTGATAAACCCGCTGCATTGAATATGAGTGGCTCCTCCTAACCCAAGAATATTAAGTGGTGAAGGTGACAGGGGCTTGCCTAAAGCTGTGGCGGCATTATCGGTGATGAAACTTAAATGGCTCCCGCTATCGAGCAGAGCTCTAAATTCAATTGGGCGATTGTAATTACTTGCCAGTGCTATGGTAGCAGTGGGCAACAATGTTTCTTGGACATCGGACTTGGCACTCAGAATGGATACAGGGCGACATAAAGGGGCGGTAGACTTGTTGTGATGGGCGATGTTTGATACTAGTCAATCCTCCCGCCTCTTAGGCGATGAGGATTCACCTCGATGGAGATATAATGGGGACTGGGACCTTGAACCGGCCTCCCTGCTGACCTGGTACTCATGGTGGCTTTCTGATTGAGAACCTGGAGGGGTGGCATGCTGTTGTTCACCTTGAATAGACCTTGGTGACCGTTCAGGGGAATGGTGGTGATGGAACATAGCCTTTACTCGGTCCGGGTCCGAAGACACTTCACTATACCTGTGAAGGGTTTTGGTATTTCTAGCGGAGGGGTTGTACCTTCTAAACGGTGGAGGAGAGCTATTAACATTGGGCGATGCAGATCGTTCATTTGGGTTGTCCATCCGTAAGTGAAGCAAAGTATGGTGTTCCATGTTGCAGGCATGACATTTCCCTCTGGACGAGCAGTTCATGGCTACATGTCCCTTTCCAAGGCAATTGAAACACAACCCTAATCGATGGACCTCTCTACGACGGGCGACTGGTGACAATTCCTTGAACAACCGACATTGGTAAATGGAATGACCACTTTCTCTACAGTGCATGCATTCCGCTCTAACTACAAAACTCTGTCTGATAGGGTGATGCTTTGGTGATGCTTGCCGTCGGTCTGGGCTAAGAGACCTTCTGGCAGGGGAGGGTGACCTACTTGCTATGGTGATTTTATTACTTGCTACATCAATTGCTATTCTCCTCTGCTCCCGCACAAATTCAATTAAACTGTTAATCGAGGGGAATTCTACTTTTGGGAATTTCCTGGCAAATTGTTTCCTAGTCTCAGTGTCTAGAACCCTGGACGCAATGTGAAATAACAAAAACTCCGTTTTGTTCTCTATAGGGAGGTGTAGGAGGGAGGTGCTGACCTCGGCGAAAGAAGACAAAAACCTGTCCAGCTCCTCAGGCCTATCAGACGACAGTGGGGTGAATGTTAACAACTCATTAAGTAAATCGGTGGCTATTAGTCTGTTTGATTCATACCTTAGATCTAATATTTCCCATGCCCTGTGATAGTCCGTTACCGAATCCCCTAAATGGCTTATTGAAGCCAGCGCTTGTTCCTTTATGCAACCCTTTAGATAATAGATTCTCAGAATCTCTGACGAGTTAGATGATTCCATTATAGAGTTGAATAAATTTTTAAAAGCCTTGTATTTTCTGGGTTCCCCGGCGAATTGTGGCAAATTTATTATTGGTAGCGATGTGGTTCGTTCCGGTCTCTCCTTCTGTTTGTCTATTGCCTTGACGCGCCCTTTAATTTTAATATATACCTGTTCGAATTGTTGTACTAATTGGTTAAGCTCCCTCCGCGCTTCTGTGGCGTGTTCGAATTCAGATAATAGCTCCAACCCTTCTAATTTTATATTCAACACTCTACTATACCAATTGGTGGCCATCTCGATTTTAACCTCCCATTCTCTCGCCTTTTCTCCCATTAAAATGTCCCCTTCTAGGTTCGCTCCCATTTTCTCTATCGATTCTATAAGTCCGTTGAGTTTTGCCTTTAGCGATCCCATGATTTTTTCTGCTCCCTTTTTTCCCATGATTAATGATTTAATTAATGTGTTACTTATTGTTTACAACGTGTCCTACTGATGGTGTGATTAATTGTCTATGAGTGCGCGTGTCCAAATTAACAGTTTAGTTGCGATGTGACTCACTTCACAGTTTTCAAGATGGCGGCTGTTAGCGTGGGGACGCTATGTTACGCAATATCACACCTTTGCCTAATTATCTTTATATATCCGGCCCTTGGTGGACCATGTACACTCTGGTAGTGTTATATTGATAGTGGACTGTATGATTAAGAAATGAAATTGAGGCAAAGGTGTATATTTACAATTTTATATATGATATATGAAAGATTATGCTTACAATAGTCTCCAGTTCTTTCTCTCACTCTCTTTCTGCTTGCACTTCACTATTTACACTCACAGGGTCTAATAGCTTCCAGTAGCGATGCAGGGCGTCTCCTCGTGGTGAAGGCGATGATGCCGGTTGATAGCCAGGTAAATATGACACCGTGGGCGATGATCTCAGGCGAGATGGTTATTCTATTGTTGTGATGCCTCGTACAGGTGCTCCTCAACCCTCCAGATACTAACGGGCGATAGACACTCTCAATAACTTGTTCATAAGGACTGGACCAGTAAGTAACACACTTGACAGTTTGAAGTGAGGAGCAAGAATGGCAAATGCTTGGCGCGTGTTAGCGCGGGCAAAAATTCCCCCACCCCCTCCAAAGAGGTCCGCCGTTCCAACGAGCGACTTTACGCCTTAACACCGAAGTATACACATTCTCCATAATTACATTCTCTTTTCCATACTATAGCTCATGTATCTCTTGTATTTTAGGAAAATATTAAAAGGGAAACCAATAAAAAGTTAAAACTTGTTGTGACTCAACTCGAAACGACAAACTGCAGAATGATTACATAATTATTCTTATATCAATGCAATTCTAACCTTTAAACTTAAGTTATTTAAAGCGAACTGTGTAACTCATGCTCAGGCCGCTAGTTATGGCAGTTTTGGGCAACATGTCACGAGCATGTCGCTGTAACGTGAGCGCAAAAGTTTTTCAAAATGTTGAACGTTTTGTCAAAACTGGTTGTGTAGACAAGTGTGTTTTCTGAAAAGTTAAAAGTTTTAAAAACAAAAATCTCAACAGTATGATAAGTTTCCTTTCTGCAGTTGGTGATTGATATGAAAAAAGTGTTCAATTTCTTTTAATGATTACTATGTATTTGTGAGTATTTGATTGATTGATAAATTGATCAGTTAATGGCAGCTACCTTATTATAAAAGGTAAGGGTAATTAATAAAAAATACCGTATATGTAAAATGATCGGGACAATACCTGGATGTTTCAACTCTCTCATTCCTTCGATCTCTAGTTGAACCAGTTGGCCAACTATTGTCAAGCTTCAGCAAATATTTTATTAATAAAATCGGAAGGCGAGGGAAAAACCAAGCGTTGAAACGGAAAGGTTCAAGTTTGCAGGGCGACACATGGAGCCAGATTGGTGTTCCGTTTGAGTTGCCAGGATGTCAATATGTTCGAGAAATCGGAGGTGGCAATTGGGGAGTGATGAAGACCGGGTTCATTACGCCACCTCCTCCTCTGTAACTCGCCCGCCTCAAACAATGTTTGCTTTAGCCGAGCCTCTCTCTGCTCTACGGGTCGCTTATCCCCCCCCGGCTTCGGTCTTTCTCAATATCTATCCGTCCCTTTTATAAATTATTTTTCACTTCGATTCCCCAAAAGGCTAGGATATTTGTTCAACTAGGACATGAGATGGTTAAATTAAATTAAATTTGAATGTTTAGAAGAAAGGATAACTCCCATTGGTAGCATAAAAAAAAGCAATTATAGGAGTCAAATTTGGTGTAGTTGTTAGCATAACAATCTCCTACGCACAAGATTGCGAGTTCGCAGCGCATTGGTTGTCCTAGGATTTGTTAAAAGGGAAAAAAAATCCTTGGTTATACCTTTCTTAAAAGGACGTAAAATGGGGGCCCCATGCCTTCTTAGGCTACACCTACATTGGATCCGATTCGGTGCGACGTGATTCTATCACATACGATGCTGGTGTGTACTCATCGTATCACACCGGATCCAATGTAGGTGTAGCCTTACTCGTTTGTTTGTTTGTTTATTTCACCTCACTTTTATTGATAATAGGTATGACTATTCGGACTAGGGTACAGCGGGAGCTCTGAATTTTGCCTATCCAGGTTTAATTAGGATAGGGATTTTTAACGAGTACAAGGTCGGGAGATCCCCGTTTATCGTCCCTTCCGATCGAAAAATCTAGGGCCACGTGCCGGTCTACGAACCCGCGATCTTGGGCTTAGTAGGTTGTTCTGCTAACCAGTAGACCACAGGTCGCTTCCTTGTTACTCGTTACAGATCCCTATTTTAATTATAACTGGATAAGTAAAATTTAGGCCTCCCATTGTAGCATCATCAAATTATCTATAGTAGCATTAAGTGATGGTACATCAATTAACAACAATGAAATACAAATAAAAATGGAAGAAGCCTTTTACAAAATTCGAAATATCTAAACCAGAAATGGTTGTCTAAATAGTAAAATTCGGATATTATAAATAGTAGTTTACCTCGAACCTTTTACACGTGTAAATGTATACAATACTTTTCTAGAAAAGAAATATTTCTATTAGATAAGAATATCTTTAGGAAGATATACGCACCGATAGTTAAAGATCATCAGCAATATTGATTTAAAAGCATCAAGGAGATTTATGAGCACTTACAATGTATGAATGTGTGCTTAGTGTATAAAGTGGAAGAAACGATAACAGAGAGAAGTTTAAAATATTTTGGTCATATTCATGGCTATAGATTGACTAAAAACTTTTTACTGACTGACTGACTTTTTGAATATATGATTCTGCTGCTAAAATATTGAATGTTATAAAAAAATGTAGCATAAGATGATACTAAGCAATGTGAAGCTTAGAAGTAGAAAAATCGACTTTTTCACTAGCAAGTAGTAGCTTAATCAAGTAATTTTGGTTAATATGTAATTTTGACACCTTAATTCTCATGGTTTTAGCAAAGTTCTGAACTTGAAGTTTCGGGAGCATCAATCATTGCTTGACCAAACTAGCAAAACATATGAAAAAGTCAATTTTTGAAATTCAGAGTTATCCGAAAGTGATCCCGAACACCTTATATACGGTATTTCTATTTATTGCACTCAGATTTTTAAATATTTTAAAAATAGCTCCTTAAAAAAATTGGGCTGCCAGTGGCTAATCAATTTAAGATCCATAATCAAGCAGGTGGCCACAAATATTTCGTGGACAAATACATAATAATTTTTAAAAGAAAGTGAACACTTGTTTTCATGTGAATTGCTAACTGCAGAAAGGCAACGCCTTCAATATTTTGCTTACTCCCGACAGGGAATTAGTTATTTCATCACAGGATCTATTTTTTGGCTTTATCTTTAGAAAAGTGTCATACTTTTCACATCTCAGGGCTATAATTAATAAAGTTGTATTGTAGCACAGTTATTACTTTTTTACTTATTTTTTTCTAAATACACAAATAATAAATTTTTTCTTCCGATATCGGATCAGATCCAATGTAGGTGTATCATACTTCGATGACGTCTGCTTAATACTTGGCTAGAGGTCGACACTCCAGCTCCTATTCCCGCGAAGTCCTCTCGGATGGATCGCCCATGGACCGCTCGAGATCGCAGAGCACCCTCCTCCCACCGCCGTGGTATCGGATTTGGGCGGACACATGCGCCGTCCTCCCACGCTCGGCCACCAGTCTCTGTATACCTGTTGCCAGGAGCGGGACTACGACAACATTCTCGCTGTGGTGAGTCGTCCAGTTTCGTATTCGGAACGATTTTTTTTTTAATATCAGGTAACATTTTTGCACGAATTTTATTTATCTAAAGATCTATCAAATAATGATAAATTATACTAGAATATTATGCAGTAGGATATATAAAGATTTCGTATAATTTGAAATTATTTTTCATTTTATTATTATTACGGTGTGAGAAGAATATTCTTCATTCCGGTGAGGCTTTAATTTTATTTCAGATGAGTATAATTAATAAATCAGGGCTTAAAAGAAATCAGTTCATTCTATTTAAGATCGCCCATACAATTATAGTGAAGGAATTAAAATTACCTTGAATTAAAATTTATCTTTTAAATTCTTTTTGAAAAATAAAACCACATGACAAAAAATCCCTGTAGTGTAAAGCTATATAGGATGCTCTAAATATTTCTGTTAAATGAAGCATTAAATCATAACAGTTGAAAAAGATTTTAAATATATCATCATCTCTTTCAGTAATACGAGTATAATGTAGGAGTACGCATATATTAGTAGTATTCGTATACTGTGGGCTTACAAGTGAAATACCTTAAGTCAAAAATATGAATTTGAGAAAAAGCGGATAAAAAGGCTATAGTACTTAGTGCGAGATGTTTCTACTGAAACCCACTAAGTCAGATCTTTACTTTTTTTCCAATGTTTCATAATCACACTAAGTACTCTAGCCTTTTCATCAGCGTTTTTTTCAAAATCATGTATTTGACTTGGTGTTTTTCAATTATAATCTCACTATATACAACTTTCTGCATTGTAAAATTAACATTTATTTTTTAAACCTAGAAAGGAGGCTAAATATAATAATTGAATGTAAGAACTGATACTCTATAAATCTGACAACGATAGGAAGAACATCTAAAAAATTTAGGAATACCATACTCAAATAAATCTACATTCATATAAATAATTGAGTTGACTTTATTTTGTTTTCCATTTTATAGATACTTCAAAGAAAGCTATTTTAAGCCATTTTTTTCGTATAATATAAAGTCAGGTTAGTTGCTATTGTGTTATAGAAACTCAGCAATCAAAATACAGCTTTTTGATTAACAATAGTTAGTGTACATTTTCGAAATTAGCTTTTAAAAACATGAAATATCTGCTTTGAGATTAATTAAATACTTATTGAATAATTGAAAAACAATTAAAAAAAAATCAGAAGGGTTTTCAACGGAAAATGAAGAGACAGAATTTATATATTTTAATTATTATGTTTATTATTTATACTTTTTTTGAGATTACCTTATATACCTAAGCAGACAGCAGTGTCTTTTACATATATATTCATCTTCTTTTTTAATCATTCGGGAATAAATAATGTGGATTTGTTACCTCACTATAAATAAAGATGGTTTGTACATTGTTGTAAGTTCTATTAAAGATGAAAATTAATACTTATCATTAAAATATCAGTGTTCTTCTGCAATTTTTCTTTGTATAGCCATTTTTTTGTATCTGAAAAAATAACTCTCTCGTGAGATTTGTTGCACTGCAGCTAAGGTTGCCTTTCTCTTAGAAATAAAATTATAATACATCCTTCTCTAGCTTGCTTGAGTTGACAAACAGCACAAACAATTAATATTCCAGTTTCACATGCAACTTTTTCACGCAGTTTACTTTTTTTTCATTTTACATTCTCAAAACGAATAATTATCCATTAGAGCAAGGAGAGTCATTACCTTATCGATATATTTTTTTCTATTCGCTAGAAATAGATTGTCTATAGTTGTAGAATAGGTAAGAATAAACACATAATATGAAAACTTTTGAAATGATATGAACAATGAACAATTTTCTTGATCCAGAACTCGTAGTATGCAGGGATAATATTTGTATTAAAAACCAAAATTATATTTATTGGAAATAAAACTAAATATTTTTTACTGTTTTATCTATTAGGGAGCGGAGTGGCTCAGTGGTAGGGCACTGAGTTGCAATGCCGGAAATTCTGGTTCAAATCCCGCTGTAGGCAGTACTTTTATTTAATCTGTTTCCGGCGAGAGATGAATCATATGGGATCTACCTATGATCCATGGTATGGGATATACCTATGGATCCTCCTGGATCCTCCTTGCAGAACCGTTGTCCATCTAACAGTACAGTCTCTACCATGTACTGAACCCCAGACCCGTTCACGGGTTGCAGTGGTACAGGTTTTTTTTTTGTTTTTTTTTATCTATTAGGTTGTTAATTCTTATCTATAAACTCTGCAAGCAATTATTTTTAAGTAATATTTTATCCATAAAAAGGAATTGTATATCGAATAGTTTACTTAAAGCTAAAGAGAAAGAAAATCTCGTGTAAATAACCACGATTTTTTAAATTTTATTTCAGAACTCAAATTAGAAATCTCTCACAAACACAATAATTTAACTTCCTATATATTTTGTAAAAGTGTTTTCATCTGATTTTAAAATATTTGAGAAAAACTTAAAAAAATGAAGAAAAAATTGTAATATATTTCTCTGTACTCTTTCACAAGCTTCATCTTAAATAAATGAATAACACTTCATTATTATGGAAAGTTGTAATTTTCATAAAAAAGAATAATTTAAGATAGCCTTTAGAACCGATGTTAAATTAAAAAAAAATAGAAAAGAATGAAAATAGAAGGAAATTTGGAACGCTGGAATTGACTATTATTAAAAAAGAGTAATGAAACATCCGACCGACAATCGGCGGAGAACTCATCCCACCACGATTCAATTCCCGGTTAAAATGCTCAAGTTAAAATGAATGTGGTGGTGAATGAGGTTCCAGAAAAGTTATAAAAAGAATGCAAATGCCCAGTAAAAGAGATTTTTTTCTGCAGCGCTTGGGAATTTTTCTGTTCTTGCCCCCTCAGTTGAAATAGTTTTTCTTGCTGAATCTTAAACTGAAAATCACGTTTAGTTCATCTAGATAAAGTTTATTTTACTTGGTTTTCTGTAGCCAAGTCTAGCTTAACTGTTGCTCGTTTAACCTTTTACATAATTTAAAATTAAAATAAATTCATTTTAATTCGTATTTACTACGCTGGGCTCCAATCTTTAAGTAATGATGATCAAGAAGAAAACCAGTTTCCAGTCTCAACAATTATTTATTGTTTTTAAAACGTTTCGGCAATTAAGTTATTTTTAATTGTTAAAATTAAGCATTTTGCATCATACAAGCATCATATATAACTCACTAAGTTATAAGTCAATATCTGCAAAGACAACAATTACAATAAAAAAACTTTTTTATAAATCTAAAAATAGGCCCTAACAATTAGTAAACCAAGTTTAGATACATCAGGAAGTGCATTATTAAATAATTAATATCTAAATTTATCACCCTAGGGATCAACTATCCCCTATGGTCAAATGTTAGTCTAAGAATGATTTAAACCTTTGGTCTGTGAAGCATGAGGTGAGTATATAACTTTTTTTTTTTTTACTATTGTTTAATTCCTTTTGGATTAAATTATTATAAATATAAAAATCAACAAAAAACAATTTTTAAAATTTTTTCACTTAATCAGTATAATTATAATATGACTATTACAAAAATTATATGGAATCAGCTAAGAGATTAGAAACTATAGGTCGGTTACTAGGTCAGTTTATAATTATTCTTACTCAAATTGTTTTGAAGTTAAAACATTTTTTGTACTGTTGCTTTTTAATTTTAAAATAATGGATGAATAAAGTTTGCTTATTTCTCTTGTCTCTTTTTTGTCGTTCACTATAATATTTATGTTGTCATTTATGTACAATCCTTCTAAATATTTTCTTTTAACTGTGTTATTTTCTTTATGCAAAGTTTTTGGTTTATTAAAATTGAAGGTATGTAATTCATTTTTACAGTGGGTTGAAAGTGCAGTATTAGTTTTGGATTTGGGTTTTGGATTATTTTTATGGTGATAAATTCTATTTTTTAAATGTGTGCTAGTATGTCACATATCGTGCTTATTGCAATTATTACAACTGAGGTCATATACTTCATTTTTGTTATCTAAAAGGGGTATTTTATCTTTTTGACTATTAACTATATTTTTAATTGGGTTTCTTGTCTTATGAGCTAATTTTATTTCCGAAATATCATAATTTTTAAAGGATGGACTAATTTTTTCCGATAGACTTTTTAAAAAGGTTAGGCTTTTATAATTTATTTTATTCTGTTCTAATTCTGAAATAGGTGGTCCTATTAAATTGTGAACTGTGGTATTGTTTATTATAGAACCTCTATTATCAACATCTTTTTGATAATATTAATATTGAGTGATTCTAGGTTGAGAAGGTTTTATAGTTTGGATATCATTAATTGTTTATTAATTAGATATTTTTTTTTTTTTGAAATATTAGATAACGAATTTAGGACAGTTTCATTAGTAGTAGAGTTATTTTTCATATTATTGGTAAATTATTAAATTATTAATAAAAAAAAGAAGAATGGTACCGATCTATACCATAATTGGCAAAATCATTAACAAAATTATTATCTGGTTATTTATTTTATTAAAGTATAAAATAAAAGTCATACTTAGTTGCCGAAATAAATTCCTGTTCGACCAGTTCATTCTTTTTGCCATAAGTTTATTATTATAATATGCAAAGCTTGAATTGTCTGAAATTATTATTTCGGTTTTAAAAGGGATCGTTCGGCTGCCAATTGCATACTTTATCTTAACGCCAAAAAATAGAACGGGTTAGTTCAATATTTCGATCTCAAATGAAATAATCGATGATTACATTCATTATTTTTTCAGAACAGATATTCATAAGCTGATGAATGTTCCAAAACCCACATTTGGTAGATTGGATTAATCTGTAATTTCAAAAATAATTACTTATAGGTTAATTAAGATTTAAATGGCTATTAATACATGTTTTAAATATTAATTAAATGACTCATAATATCAATTTTATAAAACAGATTTTTTAAAGAAAAATATACTTCTGTGTATGTAATATGTAATAATTAATTTTTCATTATTTTTTTCTAAAATACTAATAAAAAATAAAAAGGCTTAGCGAACCCGAAGGCTCGGTGGCAATACCAGCAATTTCTGCTTACAAATCTCTGTCCGCAATTAACGCAATCTTCCCACCTACGTCTTGGTCTATCCCTCAGACGTTTATCAGTCGACACAGCGCTTATTAACTTTTTAGGAATTCGTTCGTTACTCAGTCCAACAACTTTACAAGCCCATCTTAATCTTAACATGGGTAATATTAACCGGGTGCATGCTTCGCAATTCCGCGTTGTGTAATCTCCAAAATTCCCTGGTGGTCTCATCCTGTTTTGGACCGAATATTCTGCGCAACAACAAGGTATTCGAATACCTTTAGACGTTGTTCATTCCTCAGCATTAGCGGCCACGTTTCACATCCGTAAAGGAGTGTTGGAAGGATGATTTTATAAATTCTGATTTTTAGATTTGGGGACAAAAGACGCGAGCTTAGTAATGTTGTTACCGAATAATAACAAGCGCGTCCTGCCTTTAATCGCACTTATATTTACTCTCGAATTTCGTTTTTTCTATCACCATAGACCCTAAGTGCTTAAATTTCTCGACATGTTCAAACTTATCCCCTCCTAAATAATGTCCCCGAAATCTCCCCTTTTTCTGCTACTAACCATATACTTAGTCTTATACGAATTTACTTCCAGACCTATTTCCTTTTTTGCGTTTATCAACGTTTCTGTTTTTAGTTTTATTGTTTTCCGCGTCTACGCCCAACAGTACCACATTGTCCGCAAACCCAAGCCCGGATATTTTACTATTCATATTCAGGTTCAAACCTTTTTCGGTGTGTATAACCTTTTAAATTGAATAGTACAGGTGAAAGCGAATCACCTGATTTTAAACCTGAGCGAACCCGACCTTCTCTGAGAAATTATTACTGATTCTAACGTTTCGCTCATACACATCCTCACTAAATTTACTAATTTCTTTGGTATACCCTGTCATCAATCAATACGTTATACATATTCATTCTTTTGACGGTCAATGGAATCATAAGCTTTTTTTAAATCGATATAAAACTGATGAACGACTCCGTTGTATTCAAATTTTTTTCCTAGTTGAACGGTTTCGTCTAAAACCACACTGATAATCTCTAATAATTTCCTCGGCGTATTCCGTAATTATAATAGTTAGGATTAATGAGAATATTTTATAGCATGTCGGTAAGAGCGAGATTCCGCGATAGTTATGACATTCCGTCCTCGGCCTCTTTTTGTGGATCGGAATAAGTATAGAATCTTTCCATTCTTCGGGAATTTTTTTCATATTCCCATATCTTTTTAACCAAAACGTGAACCATAGAGACTCCTTCTTCCTCGCATGCTTTTATCAGTTCACTAAGAATATTATCGACCCTAGCTTCTTTGTACGATTTCAATTTTCCTATTTTCCTATGGCTATTTCGACTTCCCCCTTACTCGGTCCTTCTATAAATGGTTCGGCGCTATGATAGTCAGAAACAGGGATTTGATTATTAATTCTTGTATTCAAAACGCTATCAAAGTGATTTTTAAACTTACTCACAATGTCCGTAGTATCAGCTATGACATTGTTATTTTCGTCCCTAATGGGGCAGGCACGTACCGCTTACGCCGTCTTTTTATACCCTTGTACAGTCTCTTACGTTACTTTCGATTCTATTAGTTTCTAACTCTATTATTTTATTTTTAAGATACTCTCTCTTTTTATTTTTGAGGAGTTTTGATGTATCATTTTTAATGTTTCGGGAATCGACTACATTGTTATCTACGTTTTTTTTTATACGACTATTAAGAACTTTCATTTTTGCGGCTTTTCTTTTTTCAGACATATTTTGATATTAATCGTCGAACCTAGATTTGTTCTACTTACTCTCCGTTTTCCCAATAAATAAGTTACCAATTTCATTAATATTATCCCTAGTCTCTTCCCAAAAATTGTCTATACCTTTGTGGTCATCGTCTAATGTCCCTTGAAACCTATTCTCGACCTCTAAAGCGAATTGATTTTTAATTGAAGGGGTTTTCAATTTATCTAAATCAAAATTTTCCGAACGAAAACGTAATTACTATACTATTCTTTTCTTTATTATTAGTTTTTGTCGTAGTTGTACGATAACTAATTCATTATCTGAACCACATTCAGCCACACGATACGATCTCACGTTACTAATACTATTATTCCGTCTTGTTTGTACCAACACGTTGATACACGCACATAGATTACGAGTTTGTGAATCAGGTGATCCCCAAGTGTACTTATGAATATCCTTATGTTTAAACGTAGTACTTTTGATAATTGGGTTTTTCGATATAGCAAAGTTTATAAGCCTTATAAGTCGTATACAGTCTAAAATATTAATACCAAAAATATTTAAAATATACTAATGAACTGAGCTTAATCAGTCTTAAATATACGGTATACATGGAGATCTATATATGATCTTCTATGAGAGATCATTCGTTTATATTTATAAATTATTAAATTGCTTTAAAAACAAATATTTAAAAAAATACAAGTAGAAAAAATTAATAAAATTATTCTAACGAATATAGAACAATCCTATTTCAGAAGAGGAATGGGTAATACAAAAGCTACACTCTGAGGCAGAACGATTATTGACGGTTTTATGGCCTAGATATATAATTACAATACATGGCGGCAAATTTAAAATATTTTCATAAAAAATTATAAGAAGACAATAAAATGAAATACAATAGTGATAACTAAAGGGGGGAAATATTGGTGAAGAAATGAATGGAATAACTTTTATGGATCGGCTTTAGAGGTCCATATCGGCAAATTTATAATATATTATCGTAAATATAAAAATGAATAAAATTATTAAAACAAAATAAGAAAAAATCCCTAAAAAGAGATGAATAAACAAAAGTATTTAACACGGCTATTTTAAGTGGCAGTTGAGATTATAGTAAATTGAAAATATAAAGAAAGTAAATATCAATAAAAAATCTGACAAAGCGGGAACAATTTTGTAAAAAAAAAAAGATTCTTTAAAAATTGGTATTGAATATAATATACTTGGGCTAAGCAGTTTCTGCATTCCCTCGATTACCAATAGGGTTTTTGTTGGCCTATGTTCATCTTCTTTTTGTATTTCCTTGCTCCATTTAAAAAAAAAACTTTTTACTTAATAACAGCCCGTTTAGGACAATAGTGTGAATCCACGACTTTTTGTCATCACATGACATATATATTTAACTACGTTTTTTTCTCATAAATATAGCTGAACGACAAGAGGTTTTTCTATATCACCATGCTTGTGTAAAAATTCGAAGATGACTTCGCCATGCCAAACCAGCTACCGCATATTTTTAAAAGAGGTGAAATGAATGGATTCAATTATACTGTAAGATAAAATTTAAAATAGTTACATTTTAATAGTAAGTTTCAAGTTTTATTGAAGGTTGTATTTCACTTGAAATCGACCTTCAATTCCAATAACAACTTTTCTGAACTCTTAAAAATCTCGTTAACTTTTATTAGTGTAGGTCTATAAATAACTCAAAATATGGGGTTGAATTTTTTTTAAATATATTGATTGGGAAAATGGTAGGCATTTATTTGACCTTACTATGTATATTATTAATATTGTATGTAAATCTATAAGTAAAATAATTTAAAAATAGTAAGGTTATGCAGGAGTGTTTATGTAACCTACAAATACTAGTGAAGTGAGATAACTTGTAACATATCGTCGATGACAAAACACTACCGCTGACAAAAGACTGAATTGTAACAAAACAATACCGCATATCTACAACCTTTGGTGAAAATGAGTTAGTAATGGTAACGGACGTATTAAGGTCTGCAACATGTTTCGCAGGTGGTCACAACAAGTTGAGTAACAAGTTTTAACTGTTTATTTGTTTCATTTTTAATTTCCAAAAAATACAAATTATCATGAGCATTTGTATGGAAAAGAGAATGTAATTATGGGCAATGAGTAGATTTCATTTCATCAATAAATAAAAGTTTCAACTAGCATTGCGAAGTACAGATGATATATGTTTGTTGAATCGTCCATTTCTAGATGAAATGATTACCGAATTATACACATTTACCAGAATTACATTCTCTTTTCTATTACTAAAGCTCATGATGTTAATGAAATGATTACCGGATCTAATCATTATCCATAATTAGACTCTCTCATCCGTACTAAAGCTCAAGATAACTTTTATTTTTGGAAAATCTGAAAAGGGAAACGAATGAAAAGTTAAAACCTGTTGTGATTCAACTCGATGCGTCAACATGTGGAAACATTATCTTTTTTTCTACTTGTATTTTAGTCTAAATTTACGTTACATGTTGCTAACTTTTTGTCTAGTTTAATACATTCTCAGACATTACCACTCTTATATAACCTTCCTATTTATAACGTATATATGTGTGAGTGTGTGTACTTATAGGAGTAATCTGGATTTTCTCCTTTGTATTTTGTTTTGAATAGAAAGTATTGAATAAAACAATTCCTTTCTTCTTCTTTTTTTCTTTTTGTATTCTTTATCCATCGATTGTATGAATTATTGTATTGTATGTTTTTGTTTTTCGGTAGAAGTGCAAAGCCGAGTGAATAGGCTCCCGCCTAACAGAGTTGGAAAGCACTTGGTTGTTTTATTCAGATATAATATCATTGAGCTACTCGCTTTTATCCTTTCTCCTTTCATATCAGCCCGGTCCCAGTCGAGTATTATCAGCTTTTCACAGTTATTTTCGGAGATAGCCTTCCTGAATCCTTTTAAATAAAGTTGAACAGGAAGATACCTCGTTTGTCCCTAGCCATTGTTCCGCTTCCTGTTTCTCCCCATAGAAGAAAACGGAAGATAAGTTTTCACTTGACAGCGGAGAAACAAATTATTTCGGACGAATATTTTGACCTAGAATTGTTTTTCGAGCATGAAAGAAAAAAGTTGGTTGTCTTAGATTATATCTGGTGTTCCATCTTATCATAAAGGTTACTAACACAATTAAAACATTTTTTTTTTTTAGAGGAGTGTGAAATGGACGGGTGTAGCTGTCAATAAAGTTTGCACTGCGTGAATTTGACTTATTATATTGGTTCTAACGTTTCGAGCTAATTTTTAGACCACCATCAGGGCTGAGAATAACACGAAATAGAATAATTATACAAACAGTGCAGTACAACATAAATTATAACAGGTTATATAGAAGTGATAGAAATGATAAAAGTATAATACAAAAAACAAAAATTAAATTAGGAACTAATTAAATAATAAGTGATATATAACGTTTAAAAAAAAGAACTAATTTTCCAAAAGAGGTATTTTAAGTTCCATGTGTGTTAAAATATATATATTTTTTTAATTGGTAAAGCAAATCATTCCTAGTGTAATGATGATATTGAAATTATTTTATTAATCACTATACGTTTTTAGCTAATTTAAAGCTAGACATTTTTTTGGTTCTAACATGTCATTATTCCCACTTACTTCGAGTTCAAACATGACAAACCACAAAATATGACTATATTTAAAAAAAAACTTATTGAAATGGAATGTCAGAGATTTTGTTGCTGAATTAAAAAGCTTCAACCAATACAATTGCTACCGAAGGCGTAACAAAAAATTGCCAATTTTTGAGTTATGTCGTTATTTTGTAGGAGTTATTTATAATATATGTACAAATAATGGGAACTAATTTTTATTTTTCATTAATTATAATTATAATTATTTCATAATAATAATTATTTCATCATTTAACATTTTTTCTTTGCATTTCTTTCTATTCATTGCATCATGTCTGTTTGAATAACCTTTTATATTTTCTTTGATACTGCACTGTTTATTTATTTATTATTCTATTTTGATTTATTCTCAGGCCTAATGATAGCCTAAAAATTAGGCCGAAAAGTTGGCACAGATAAAATAAGTACTTTACTTATTTTGGGTGCTATTTATAGACTGTACCCCCGACCATTTAATCTCTTTTGGTATGTGTCAAATTCCCCATCAATATATTTTTTATTAATAATATTGAAAACCTGTAGCTCATTTGACTTACATTTATTTCTTTGACAATTTCTTGCTAAAACAATCATTTTTCTAGAATTTCCTTTACTGAAAGTATCATTTACTTATCATTTCGAATCAAATGAGGGTTAACTGATATGAGGACATCTCCCTTGATAATAAAAGAAAAATATATTACTTATTTTATTAGTGTAATTAATTAAATGTAATTTAATAAACCAATGGAATAAAAACAATCATAATTTTATTGAAGATTAATTAAATTTACAGATACGCTTTTGCCTTAGAGAAACGCTAACCAGGTTTGGGGAAAAATCGGCTATAGCCGCTATAGCTGAATTAGCATTCATGGCGGTATCAATCGCTAAATGATGGAAGCATTAAGTCAACCTTGTAGCTAATGGCAGATTAGTTTCATCTAATAAGCGCTAATTGCTACAACTAATAATAAATGGTAGCCGTGCAAGTCTCAGTATCCCAATCTGACCATTCGCGACTTGAATTAATTCATAAATATCAATTACATCTCATTTATTTGTATAACTTTTTTAATTTATAAATATTATTGAGTTTATTTTAGTACTAACTATTGAAATAATATAGTTATACTTTTGTTACAATTTAAATATTTTATTTGATAATTGGTTTTAAGTGTTAACTTCAATACTCGCCGTTCTTCAACACTTACTAGACAAACGCTTAAAGCTCCAATTTAATTACAAAAGAGTCACTTAAACGACTTTTATAAGACCAATTAGAACTTACGGATAGAGCTTTGGGTTCCACTAAGCTATCGAATTCCTCTCGTATACAAGCCTTCTTAAAATCCTTAATACTTACTTAGTTACGAAAAAAGTAATTCATAATGATCCGCCCATTTGTCGCTGTGTGGAGTGAATCTGGTATCTATCCTTACATTAGAAACTTTCTTTCCACTCTAACCCACAAGTTTCAAACCTAGCGTCCTCTTCAATTTCTAATAATTCTCCGAGGCATATGATGCCTATTAATGATGCCTTCATGACCTTTTATGTTGAATTTGTTATTTGAGTAGTATTCGTGGGTGGTTTCTCGGCTTGCCTGTATCCCATGCCAGTACGTATCATTAATTCTAACTACTCGTTGTTTTAATATAATACAGTTGTAAATTTTATTAAAGAAATTTAAAAAAAAGTTTTAATTTCAGCTCATAAAGGATATACCTGGATACATGACTAACAAAACCTTGCATAGCGACAGATGTAACCAACCGATAACCATCGGGCATTTAGAAGAAGAGGAGGAAATATTGATTTCATCAATTTTTTAGTCGTTTATTGGTTTTTCGAAGTAGCTAATTTCACATTTCCTATCGAAATTTTATATGAGCACTAGCATTAAACATTGATTATTAGTTAACGCGATTCTTCGCCACAGGTGTCCTTAATTAGGATTTCAAGTACACTATTTCCGAATTTACTATAAAAATTGTTTATCAGGTTTTCGATGGTTATAACTCCATTTTGTAACCATAAGTAAATATTTATTAGGTGCTGACAGTAAACCTCGTGGTAGCTGAGGAATATCGGAAGTAAAATAGTTGATTGAATATTATTGGTCTCTATTAAAACCAAATTTTACTTATGTATCTTCTTCGAACAATTAAATATCTTCAAAGACTTTGGATGCAACAAATTAATTATGAATTAATTGAATGATATAAATCATTGATAAACCTATATTCTCATAAAAATGGCATATTCTTACATTCTTATTCTTATTCTTACATTCTTAACAAGTGCAGGACTTCTGGATATGGCTCCATTCACACTGAATGAAATTATTGATATGATACGATAATCCAAGATGCGATCGTATTTAATGCACTTCGTGAATAACCTGCGAGAGAAAAATAAAGGGATTTACGATAAAATTAAAATTTTCAATAAAAAAAACAACTTTGTATTTAGTATACCATAAATACTCCTGATTTTTAGTTAAAATATTTCCTGAAATAATTTTAATTGTAATGATAAAAACTGTAGCCCGTATTCAAAGCCTTAAAAAGAAAATGTCTTCCTTTGTAATTTGGAAATTTATATTTACTTTTGTTAATTTTATCAGATTAATCCAATTGAAGGGAAAATTATTGGCTGGTCAAAAGGAATCAGATTTCCTAAAATCTTTTCCTTTTATTCCAGTTATTAAGACTAATTTATTCTTATAAGTCCCTTTGTAGTCGACGGTATTCGATATCTCTCTCGTTAAAATATATATCATTTAATTAGAAACAAAATGTTTTTGTTTGCTTTGCTTGGAGTTAGGCCGACGCAGTGAATTACATTAGAGAAACCCTGGAGACATATAACTTTTACAAACCTAAACGCTAATGGTAAGTTGTTAATAATTGGTGCTGTTCCTTTAATAATTTTTCTTTTAAGCTGTCAGGACCGCTCGGTGTAGGAGATGAGACGGAAAATGGACTGAAAACTTGGTGTTCTTATTTGACTATATTTAGATTGAAATAAAAAAAATGGAAATAATTTTAACATTAATACTAAATTAATATTAATATTTAGTTTTGTTCACTCATAAAGAAGATTTGTTCACTTTTTAATACCATAATCGTGAAACTGACAAACCAAAAGCCGAATTTGTTTTTTTTTTTGAATCTGGGGCCCCTAAGCCTTAAATCTGGAACAGTAAATCTTTGACAGTATATAATATATTTTACTACATTATAATAATATCCTTAACTGAAAGAGATTAGGAAATAAACTAAAAAAATTTTTTTAAAGGAAGTTTAATGGTCTTTCAAATTATTTTATTTTATTTTCTATTCAACATTGAGTTTTTTGACTGTTGAATTTATGATACTTTTTCGAATCACAAACTCTATTAAGTTTTTTATTCAATACTATAAAACCCATATTATGTAGGTTGTATACGCATATTTGTGTTGCACATTTAATTAACTTTCAAGCAATTATACAAAGGATTAAATCAATCAATTTCATTACATCTATGAAAAACGTATTCTTTGATACTTATACGAACATGGTAGAAACTGTTTCTAGGACACTGGTTGTGCAGGAAGGTAATTGGTCCGAGATTACGTTCAACCTCCAGGTTTCCCCCCAATTAAGGGTACACTCTTTACAGAGGTTGGTTGAGCCTCAGGAGAGGCTGTTGATAATAGGGAGTCCATCTGTGAGTGTTAAGAGATAAAATAATTCTTCTGCCACAACCAGTTATTAGCCCGGAACCTTTAGGAACTCATCACTCTACAACTACCGCAAATGGTTCTATTAAACTTTAACGGTAGTTATTAGCAAATGAAACTTGGTTACAAGGGCTTAAACCTTGGCCTTAAAACTTGGTTACAATTAATAAAACCGCTTAAAGTATACAAAAATGAATGAAATAAAGGATAAAAGAAATTCAATATTGAACGACTATCAATATTGAATCATTAATAACCTATCGAAGTAATTAACATTTATTTTAATAAAGACTTACTACGAATAACGAGAATAACGGAAAATATACTATCTCAGAACCTTTTGTCACTCAAGAACAAAATGAATTTAGTCAGAGAGAATAATTTAAAAAAGAAATATTCATATAACCAAACGTCATAAGGACATGGCAAATAAAATACTACATTATACTTAATAAAACATCACATAAGTTCGAATACTAGAATTATTGCACTTCTGTTCGCGGATAACCTGATAGTCATTGTGGATTTGGAAATCAATTTACAAAGAGTTGTACCTGGAAAAAAGTTAAACCTCAAACTATCAGGAAATAAAAAGCGAAATTTTGGTATTCAATGGACACTGTACAACTCTACAACTGCCGCAATTGGTTTTATTAAACTTTAACAGTTATTAGCGAATGAAACTTGGTTACAAGTCCAATGCGGCCAATATTAGTTTTGGTAATCGGTTTGGCAACACTTATTTTCAAACTCGATATAAAAATAAATGTAATATTTACGTTTTATATGTATTTATTATTATATTTTTAACTATAATCGCGATACACTCGTAGAAGTCGAAGTTTTTATGCTTTAGCACTAAATGTAATATTTATTGGCTAATCATGTAACAAATTGTTAGCGTACCGTATGTTTTACTTTTAATAGAGTGAATAGGAGAAGTTTATCAAGAAGCGATTCCTGGTATAAACGTTCATAAACGTCTATCTAATATTGAAAGAGGGAATTCAAGCAGTTCTTTTTTAAAAATTAAAATTCCTTCTCATTATTCATTGTAAAGCTGAGAGTACATTCAAATCAAAGTAAGACGTTTCAAATGATAATTCAAACTTAATCGAAGTTGAAGACATTTCAAATTTACCAATCATAATTACTTTAGACTTAAAATACTTTCTACTATAAATTGCTTTCAGGAAAGTAGAGGAGTCAATTTAATTGACAGTATTTTATTTACGATTGAGTTAGGAATTAAGCACAATACTCGTAAATGTTGAATACCATATAAGGCTATAAAGAACCTTAGCGACTTTTGGGAATTTAATGGTAATAACAACTTCTTAGTAGGCCTGATGATTGTTCTGTCTGATTGTATTCATTTTATTGTTTCACGGAAAGGTATAGAATTTCAAAATAGCCTTCTTACGAAAATGCTTATCGTCTTTTGATGTTGACGATTATAACCCCGATGAAAGTAACACGAATAACAATGTTAATCCTGTCCATTGCCTGAGATCTTTTAACAAGGAGTGGGAACTGCAACCTGGACCCCTGTTTCCTCCAATAGTGCTCTGTATGATTAACTGCAGCAGACGGTACTTTTCATTTCGCATCACGTGACAAAAGTATGCTGTCCAATACTTCGAAGAGCTTCTGTAAAATTTTTGTATGATTTAGGTTCTGACATGGTGTAACCATGAAAATTTGAACATATGCTGACAGAACCTCATCTCAAATGCTAATCGTTTACTCCCGTCTGTGGTTCCATGCTTCTGATCTGTATGATAATACTGAGAACAAGTAACATCTGAGTACTCTGTTTTGAGTCTGCAAGTTCAGGGTTACCTGCACCTTCCTGAGGTAGTTAAAGAGCCTTCTCTGTACGAGATCTGGTTTCATTTGAATGATCCCAGTTATAAGTTATGTTGCATCCCAGATAAGTAACTCTGTCAGTTCATTCAGAGAATAATTATTTGCATAGAATTAGGCATATGTTGAATTTTACTGATGATAATTGTTTGTGTTGTCTTATAATTCATATTCATTCCATAGTTTTTGCATGCAACCAGTACATTTTTTATGAGATGCTGCTGATGAAATTTTTAAAAACTTTTATTTATTTATGCATGTTTGGAATTCTTTGTAGAATATTTCGATATCCTCTTCATTACTACTATCTGCGGGGGGGGGGGGGTACATCTGTATTATTTTTAGTTTATATAAGTTTTTGGGTTTCACTTTTATTTTTAACAATGCTTTTCTATCACAAATGTGGGTAGAACCGGTAATTAAACCATTTCTTTATCAGAATACTAGGAAAAAAATAAGTGAATTTTTAATAGAAGAACGTATTGAGAATTTACAGCGAAACAGTTCTAAAAAGTTTGTTTTAACTTAATTTTCCACCAGTCCGGTTTTTCATTGGGTTACAAATTTTAATTAGCAATTCCAGGGGTATTGCCAAACCACACATCCATGGAATTTTTGTTTAATTTCGAATACTAGAAATATAAAAAATTGATTAGGGCAGATTTTTAAATATGTAATACATATAGATTTTTAATTGTCAAGATGAATAAATTTAACTATCGAGTATTAATAGGAAAGAACAATTAATGATATATTTTGTTTTAACTAAGCTTTTGTTATTTAAAAAAAAATCTAGCTTCAAAATAAAGATTTTAAAACTCAAACCTAAAGTTTAATTTTCATTCAACTATTGAGTATTAATAGGAAAGGATAATTAATAATGTATTTTGTTTTAGCTGTGCTTTTGTTTAATAACAGCATATTGTATCGTAATTCTATAAAGGTAATGTGTGGCAAATTCGTAAATATTAACGTGACTGTAATGTGAGCAGAATGTAATATTTTATTATAATTTTATATAGTTTATTTGAAAAACAGTTCGATGCGAAAAAATGCCTCCCCAAAAATCCCAAAATCAGGCACCACAAACTGTGGTAAATGAGTGATTTTGTAGGGGACCGAGACTATGTGCTTTCCCAGTTTAGAAAAACTTCTTAAAATAGAGAGAAGGATTCTTAGAAGAATCCACGAGCAAAAGTAACACCAGAAGGATACCAACTTAAATCTAACAAAGAAATTTACTGTGAAATACGTGACTTGGAAACAGAAATGAGGGTAAGAAGACTTAGATTTTATGGTCATATGATGAGGATGAACGAGGAGAGACTAAACAAAAAATTTTCACCTGAATTATAGGCTACAAATTCAAACAAGGATACGCACAACAAATAAAACAAGAACACGGGATTACACAAGATTTATTAGAAAACAGAACCGAATACCAAAAACTCCTCAAAAATACGGTTCTAGTGGCCGAGAGAAAAAAATGTCCGTACAAGACCTGGACAGAAGAAAGAAGAAAAACCTTCAGAGAAATCATGAGGCAATCATGAGATGGGCCGAGGAAAAACTGAAAAAAAATGCCACATCATAGTCGCGTAGGCCTTCAGGGCTGTTTCGCGTCAAATAAATAAATGAACATTTGAAAAAATCTAGCTTCAAATTAAGGATTTTGAAACTCAAACATAAAATTTAATTTAATTTAACTATCGAGTATTAATAGGAAAGAACAATGAATAATGTATTTTGTTTTAACTATGGTTTTGTTTAATAACAGCATATCAAACCGTAATTCTATAAAGGTAATGTGTAGCAAATTCGTAATCATCCAATTTAATCCTAAAAATAATCTTGTAGGAACTGCCCATTATCTCCGCCATGACATCACGATGAACAAAGCAGTGAAATGATAATCTCTATAAAAAAAAGTTACATTTATCAGAAACTTGACTGCATATAGTAAGAAGCACTTGCCTTAAGCTTCAAGTCGGAGATAGATGGATATATTTTAGCATTAAATTTAATTATTGACTCATACAAATTAACGTGACTGCAATTTGGGGAGAGTATTTAATAGTTATTGAAAAAAAAACTATCTTCAGACTAAGGATTTTAAAGCTCTTAATTTTTCTAAGTACATAAATTAATTATGTATGCCTTTTGATTGCTTCAGTATGTAGCTATTATGTATGTGGAAAGTTATTGAATTTGGAACTACGTAGAACATGGCTATGGAAAACATATAAGTTTCCATTTAAATGCAAATTCGTTGCCAGATTTGCTTCCTTACTTTCCTGAAAACTTCGTGTTCCACTCTAGGGTTGGAAGTTGCTATCGTTTGTACGAGCCTGTTGAAGCTGCTCCAAGATACACTTGCCTTGAAGCATTACTTCCTTATAAAGTTCCCCAACAATGAATTTACCTGATATACCTCTAACTGTTATTGAAAATGCTAATATATTAAAAAATAAAAAAATATTAAATTTAATGTAATTTTATAATTATTTCAATTTCTCTCAGAGTACAAAATACCATTTAAACAAACATTATTATTATGGGTTGATCCCGACATAAATAAGGGAGTGCCTAAAACCTGGTTAGCCGAAAAAAATTTAGGTACTGTATACTGTTTAATCTGTGCCGTTTTTCCTGGGTACTAATCCCCAGGAAACTTGGCAGACTTTTAATTAACTTGTTAGAATCCGGAGATGGATCCTACGGGAACAGGGACTCTCCTGGGGTTCACCCAGCCTTAATAAAATGGGTAACCCAAAATAGGGGGAAAATCTGGTGGTCGAGCATGATCTAGTGCAAATGCATAACCGTAGTTTAAGAAACAGTACAGTCTCTACCTCGTGCTGAATCTCACATATTTCATGGGTGGTAGTGGTACATTTTTTTTACAAAATACATACGGTCCCATCCGTTTTACTTTGTATCCTTTTCATTTTTCTTAAAATCGTATATTTGCCCTACTATTAAATCAATTGCTGGTTATTTCAGTAAAAATTTAAACATCCACGATACTTTTTTTTAATTTTTTTGTAACAACTCTCCTTAGCTTAAAGGGGTCCGGATTGAAACAAGATATTTGAAACGTTACTTGTACAAATCACATTAGAAAATGTTGTTTCTGATTTCTTGTTTTTTAGTCAGTTCGAATAAGGAATCTCTCAGATGACTACTAGGTCTTCTGGAGATTTTGATTCATATAATCATTATGAAGTTGTAATTTTAATTTCATAACATTCAAAATGTTTTTGTTTAAATGGCTATTATATCATATTTCTTTGAATTAGTTGGTCTTGGAGAATAGTGATTTGGAGCAGAATATTGTTCAGAAAGAATCCATCTTGAATTTTTATTTATTTACTTTGATTAATGAACTAGAATTGGAATTTAAACGCTGAGTACTTAGAATTAATTAAAATCAGATTATACTTTTTATCGTTGTAATATATTAATGTATTGTAGTATAGTATATACTACAATACATATACATATTTAATGCCTCGTGTTATAACTTTGTTAGATTGGCACTTTAATATCATTTAGTTTAAATTATGATAGATGATTAATGTTATATTTACTTTCATTTCAATTTTTTATTGACCAATATTTTGTTATTTCCTCATTAAATCTACTAGAAATTTATTTAATCATTTATCAAAAAGTGAATTTCAGAACTAAAATTCTGAATCAGAAACTAATTTTTTTTTGTAGCTATAAATCTATAGTTCCATAAACTAAAAATATAAGAATCAACCGAAATTCATTAAATCATTGATTTAAATGAAATAAAAAAGTAATCTCTAGCTCTTTAGTGTTAAGGAGCAACGACTACTCCCTCAATGTCTGTAGGTGTTGCTGGTATTGTATAACCTTAGCGCCGTTTTGAGCTGCTTATAGTTTGTGCAATTTTATTAATGTTCGAGTTATTGGTATATATTAGCTAGTACACATTTTCAAATATATTTATATTTTTGCTGGAATATCAAAATTGTAATTTGAGTTTCGAAAAAAAAAATTATTTTTCTCAAAAAAATTTTCGTATGAAGAAAACTTTCGGGTATGATCATGTGGACGGACTAACTCAACTGTTGAAAGAAACTTAAACATTTTAATTGATTGTCGACGTTTTCGCCCGAGATTTCGGTAAAACATTTGGAATCATATAGTTAACTAAATAAGAAAAAACCTCACCAATACATTTAGTTAGGGTTTGCTTTTATGTATCTCTGTCCTTGATGGTGGTTTAAAACTTAACTTAAATAATAAACGCAACCTCTTTCTTATTTGTGTTTCTTCTTCATTGACCAAACCCAGGCAGATTCTTGACTAATGACATAAATCTACAATTGTACCTATATCAACTTGAAAACCCGATGTTCTGATTTCCTATGACTATTAAACTCCGTGTTCAAGCCAGACATACTTTTATCTCTTTCTGATCACATATATAAATAATTTATATCTCATCAAGATATTTTTAAATATATCGAAATATCAGTTCGATACATCAATAAACAAATGGAGAGAACGAGCAGGGGGCGGGAAGGACTAGCTTAAGGTCCTTGAGGAGGCCCAGGTCCTTGTAGGACCGTAGCATCCGTCAGTAAGTAAGTAAGTATATCGATAAATAATATTTAAATGTATTCGAAAGCAAAATTTAAGGAGGACTTTTAGGAATAACGTAATCTAATTTGAAGTGTCTTAAATTTGCAACAGCTTCTATAGCCGTAATAATTTATTACTTCTAGTATGCAATTCTTTATCTATGCTAGGAGCTTATGACAATATTAATAAAACCGCTTAAAGTATACAAAAATGAATGAAATAAAGGATAAAATCATTAACTTCATTGAATCATTAATAACCTATCGAAGTAATTAACATTTATTTTAATAAAGACTTACTACGAATAACGAGAATAACGGAAAATATACTATATCAGAACCTTTTGTCACACAAGAACAAAATTAATTTAGTCAGAGAGAATTATTTAAAAAAGAAATATTCATATACTGTCAAAACCGAAATTGGAAATCATGATGACTAGTAAAAAAATAATCGAATTGAATCCTTCATTGGAAACTTATCAAACTAACAGACTTTTATAATTTTTTCTACATATATTTTAATTTGTTTATTTCATATTTAATGGGAAAATATGAAATAATCGATCGGAAAAATAAAAATGATCGATGAAGGTTTATTTTGAAATTTTTATATCTATTTCATACATTGAGCTACAACTGTTAGACAAAATATTGTCTATATTTATATACTTAATCAATTTCCTTAAAGGCTTTAAAAGATGGGTTATTGAAAAATTAAATTTAGTGAGCCACAATGGATCGACATCTCAATATTTTATATGTCGAACTAATATTTCAAAATATTCCAAGACTATCGATTCAAGGCATGTCGATATTGTTTTTTATATATCCAAATTCGTGTTACCATTCTTGCTACCTTAAGGATTTACAAATCAAGATACAGGTAATTGATCCAGATGTAGTGATTTTGTTTTAACAACAGTTTGTTTGGGGGGCACGGGGAAAAAACTAAGGATCAAGAAATCATGAATACAATTATTATTAAACTTTAAATTTATTTATTTTTCTTTAATCTCCGTTTTAGTGGTAAGAAATTACTTATTATGATTAAGTAATAACAATGTAATTTATTTTATTTTTTAATAATATTTAATTATTTTACAAACTAAGGTAAAATTATTAAGCTATTACTTTGTAATTGAACAGGGTGTGCCTATAAAATGTAGTGTGAGTAGGTTGTGAGACCCACCACGCCTATAGCGGTGAGACACACCGTAAAATGTTAAAACATGACGCCTCATGAAATAAAGTCTCATATTTTTTGTTTATTGTACATAATGGTGACCGTTAAGTAGCTACAGCTGAGTAGATACATTTTTGATTGTCATAGAAGATATATTTTTTGTTACACTGTATGGTCTTCAATTAAAGTATTATTTATCATGATAAAAAAATAATAATCGTATAACTAGAACTAGAACATAATTCCAAATATTAAATCACAGTTTTCCTCAGCTGACCGTTCCTGAATTAGGGAAAAGAGGAACTAATGAAAGATGGACAAAATGAAATCCGATAAACAATTAAAATACTATCTTTACTATTAAGTAAAATATCATAAAAAAAATTTAACATTGCTCATAAATTCCTATGTAAGCGACTTCGGAAGGCTAGGTGAATGTGTTTTCATATTTTTAATCAAGCTGCAGACCAATACTATACATGTCTAGCATTTATATTTTAAAAAATCCGCAACTAGAAACAAGAAATAAATGTTTTGAAAACGTGAACCAAACGTAAATTAAGCTCTCCGTTACATTTTCACCTTCAATTGAGTACTGATTGGTTACTAGAATATTGAAATGAATATTTGATTCTGTATATTTTATTTTATTTGAAAGCTTTTGTTGGCATTCGTATGGATTTAAATTTTAAATTATTTTTATTTAGCTTGTAGTTGTATATTAATAACTTGTGTATTTAAAATTGTTTTTTTGGATCAATGGAGGTAATTCATGAATTAGTTAATATATAAATATCTAAATTAAAAATTAATCAAAAACTTTACCTTTATGGTTCACACCTAGTTATAATTAACAAATTAATTTAATTATTAAAATTTATAAGGAGATGCTTATATTGGTTTGAAAAAAAAAATATTCCACTGAGATTAAAAAAGAGTCTTTGAAAAGGTTTTTTCCTCCCTAAAACTTGATCTCACTTCGGACGAAAATTGATACTCCCTCCTTCCAGCGCTGATTTTCTTTATTAAATATTGAATATTATAAGAATTTATTTCAATAAAGCCTGAGCCCTAAGTAAACAAAATTAGAAAAGGTATAGTATTTCATCAGCCATGGTTTTTTTTTCATTATAAAATTATTCCCTAAAGTATCTATTGGAATCAGAGGCTGAGTTCATTAGTTTCTTAAGGAAGGTTGAGTTGGTCAATAGTGAGTTCTCGAGTCTTCTTAAATTCTTAATATGTTTTTATACACATTTTAATTTTAACATTATGGATTAGCAAAATACGTTTTGCGAAAGCAATAATTTTTTTATATTACTAAATATATGTGATTTTGCTTCAACCTTTAAAAAATATATACATGAAGGGTATGCAAAAATCCAAAATATGTTTCTACAAGTGTCGATCATTTTTTTTTCTTAGTCATTATTAACTTAAAGTCCTAATTATTCAATACCCGTATGATTCCATTACGCTTCGTAAACTCTAAACGATTTTTGACAGTTATCACTTTTTTTAAATTTGTATTTGATGTGATCGGGACAAAGCCTACTTGAACAGCTTTTTTATAATTAAAGAAATATGAAAGGACAATGTGTGGTTATAATCAAGAAACATGGAGAAAGGGCTTTCTCAGATTTTTTCAGGTGAATGAGTGTTTTTTTAACAAATAATGTAATTATTTAAGACTTGTAAATATGTTTTCTAAATAAATCTTTTTGTTTTTAGTCTTTATTTACTTATTCAAGGGGATAAAACTGATAGATGGTATAAACTGTAATCAACGCTATATCCCCTATTTTTTATCCGGGACGGTGTGCCCCAGAATAATGAATATTTTATATTCATTCATACGTTTTATTTTCAGTAACAAATTCTCATCAGTCCAATGTAACTTCTTGTTGACCCTTTGTATGTTTTTAATTGATTATGTAGTTATATATTATTATTTTTAACTTTTGATTATCTTCAGCTTCATTATTACAACGATCAACTGTGGCACAAAAAGATTTTTAATGATATTTCTTCTTATAATTATTGTTATTTGTATATATAAATTTAATAAATACATGTGAAAATAAATATTAATATTTTATGATTAATAATTATTAAGATATGTTATTGACGTTATTAATACAATAATACCAAATTATCGGACCACTACCCGTGTTGCTATTTCAGCTAACAAAGTTGGGCGTTTCACGGCCAAGATTTTGAAAGAAAAACAAACTGCATTTCTTATTTTTACCCCGACGTCAGCTCTAGCCTTCTTAACATTCTGATTCTCTTTGATCTCTCGAGTCTTCAACTTCAGAAGAGTGGATATAATGTATTTTTTAATATAAATAGAGCTCAGATTTAATTCCTTTGGATATTATGCTTAAACCTGGTGTTTGTGAAAGTCAAAAGAACTTGGACGGGTCGTCCATGTCAGATTAAACAGTTTAGAGTTATTTTAAACATACTTCATTTCAAGAGATTTTCACCAGAACTGTGCTCACTTTTTTTTGTATTGTTTATTTTTATCGTATGAGCAATCTTTCTGAAATTTATTATTAATTAATTTATAATTCAATGAATGATTTGTTTCCTATTTTTTATTGACTACAAGCATTCTAGGATAAGGGATGGGTCATATTGTAGTGTACCAAATTACTATGCTAAAAGTTCATGGTTCAAATCTGGCTGTGGCAGATTATTGGTTTAATCTGTTTTACAGCCACAGATGGACCTTTGATAGACCCTGTAAAGTTGGTACCCTGTATTTAAGGGAAAACCTGGCGGTTGAGGGTGATCAGATGGAAATCATCTCCCTGAAAAACTGTTAGCTGTCCAATGTATATTTGTTTAGAAAAAGTACAGTCCCTACCACGTACTGAATCCAAGACACCATCAAAAGCTAATTGGCCTATTAAAAGTTTATTTCTAGTTATTGATTTAATCTCAAATCAGTTTCTGTTTACATTCAATTATGTCATTTAATAATTTTCTGTGCTGATATACACACGTATTGGGGTAAATAAAGAAACAAAAATTGTATTTCTTAAAAAGTAAAGATATTTACACTTTTTCGTATTTATGTGACTTTATCTTTTTATCTTGTACAAACGTTTTTAAAATAGTAGGTGTTCACACAAATTTTCTGAATTTTCAGCCCTAATCTAAATATATTTATAATTTAGTAAAATGTTCGTAATATAAAAATCAGGAGTGTGAAATGTATTAATGCATGCCCTGCAGTTCATCTTTAAACTGATGTAAAGAGAAGCTCCGAAACAAAGACAAGAAATGTAACTTAAACCAATAAAGAGATAAGGAATGATCATCTACTAATAATGTGCCTAATTCATATGTCACCTACTTCAATGATGGAGTTTTATAAGCCTACGTTTAGAAGGCTGTAAATTGAATGGCAGACTATTCAAATATGATTAACGGAGGCGTAACGTGTCCTCAATTTGGGAGGTAGGGAGGGCTTATGGGTAATGTGGTCGGCCTCAAGCTCCAAGGGCTGTAGTTCGGCTATGACGGATAATTTATTTTCTATGTCATCTCAACCGTGAATCGATCTTGGTGCGGGAGACGCTTCTAGGGCTTACCCAGCCAGTCTTCATAAAAAAGTTAGAAATAGTCGATATAACTAAGACAATCGATCGTGAAACCTTCATGGTTGAAACGTAAGTTTTTTTCACTTGCAATAAATCTTTATGAAGCGTTACGGCTTCATAGAGTGTATAGAAGTATCAGCTGTCATAAACATTACACCCACTCCCTTTCCTTTAAAACAGTTTAATTACGCAACGGATAATTAATTTAATGGGTCATTACTTTTATATTTCACTGGATTATTCCTGTAATTAGGTTTATATCATAATGAGTTATGAATCCAGATTCATGGTTATTAAACGACATAAGTTGGAAACACAGCTTATGATTGCTTATTTTGCATGTCGTTGACCCTGGCCTAGGTTTGGTGTGATCCTTATGGCAGTTATTAAATGTTTTTTTAATTTAATTTTTGAAGTAAAAACTTATTTCGCAGCGTTTAGCGAGTTTTGGTAGAGGAATAACTTATGGTTTTGCGTGAGCAAAATGCTCAAGACTGACGACGCCTAGCCTTTTAATTAACTATAGTTTAAATGTTAGAATTCGATTGGTATAAGAACAATTGTATTTATCTAAAAAGTCATTTATTAATAAATTCATACTAATAATATCTCAGAAACAACAATAAGGGGTTGAACTTTTCGTTTCCCTTAAAAGGCTTTATTTGCAATAGTTACATGTATTGTTTATATGAAATGATAGAAAGATCTATGTATTGTTGAACTTAAAAATGATAATAATGCTAAAAATGAAAATAAAATACAATATATAAATAATATAACTATGTATTAATTATTATTTAAATTAAATTATTTAGATTTTGTATAAAGGCTTGTGCAGACCATCATATGTTTATGTTTTGATTAATAAATAAACTACTTGAATACATATATAATTATTGTTCGGAGTATTATTACATGTCAAAAACAGATTTATATTAACAATTTAAATTTACAAAGTTGAAATTTGAGCAATTCTACTGTAATTGATTTAGAAAATTTAGAAACACAATTATAAAAATGATTTGAGTTTTCACTTCTATCCCCAGTCCTTATGACTGGCTGTTTAAATTTTGTTTTTAATTTGTATACCCTCCGTCGTAAACCAACGACTTCCTGCCCTCATGTATCATTTAATAACAGCCCACTAATTCCTGTAGAACAGGTCCCCGGTACTTGACAAACGCTTAACTTGGAATCCTCATACTAGACTGAAATGACAAGAAACAGCTCGCCGTTTCAGGCTACTTCAACATTTACTAGACAAACGCTCCAAGCTCCCAATTAATTACAAGAGACTCATATACATGATAATCATTAGACCCATCTGGACTTAGGGAATAGAGCTTTGGGGCTACACTAAGCTATCGAATTCCTCTTGTATTCAATCCTTACAATCCAAAATCCTTCCTAAAATCCTCAATGCTCCTTACTTTGTTACGAACAAAGTAATCCATAATGACCTTAATGTCCCGTTTGTTGCTGATTAGGCCCGAATCCGATATCAATATTTTCATGACAAACTTCATTTCCACTCAAACCCAGTAGTTTCAAACCTCGCAACCTCTACAATCCCTGATAATCCTCCGAGGTGTCTGAAAAGAAGATGCCTATGTGACCTTCTAATCTGAACTTTTTATTTGAGTACTACCACTGGGTAGTTTCTCTACTTGTCTTTTCATGTCAATGTATTCATTCATTATATTTACTTGATGTATTCTGTATGCAGTTGTAAATTTCAATAAATAAATTTTAAAAAAAGTATAAATTTAATTCGGAAAGTTCTGATTGTGTCACCTGATGTTATACCTTAAGAATTTTCGAAAAATTACAAATAGATTTTTTGCACAGGGTTTTTACTATGCTTTCTTTTGAATCGTAACTTCCTTTAAAAGGGCAACTAATTGTCTGAAAATAAATGTCCCCTTTTTTCATATTTATTATCGGGAGTTTTATAAAGAAAATAAACTCTTAACTTTATATTTATTGAACAGCGATATCTATTTATATATTCATCGGTTGTAGAACGGACATTACACGGTTCTTCTTCATTCACGATTAAAATTAGGTACGGATAAAATTCGTGGGACGGCATCTCGAGTAGAAGTGAAGTTACAAATGCGGTATGGGAATAAAATAGATCTTATATTATAACAATAGACCCGAAAGATTGTTAATGCTTCACTTCCGTAGGATTGTTGGCAAGGTTTGTATTTACTTTGCTCCAAGTATTTGAGAGGTATTCCCGTTTGTGTGGGCTGACTGGGAACTTCGGTTGAGTGTGTTTGTCATAAAGGAACGTCATAGGTCGCCACACGTTTTAACAGTGTTCTGAAAGCAATTCTGCTGTGATCAACTTAGTCACACAGTTAGCAGCGGGTTCGCTCATGCTGTCGATGAACCTCTTTTCATCTTTTGCAAATTACTTTTATTTCGGTTTTCTAATTGCTTGGAGAACGTAAGGCCAAAAGTAATTTCCACTTCAAATTACAAATGAAATCTTTCCCCCAATAGTTGACAATATCAGCCCATACTTTTTTGTATTAATAATCGTCACCTAATAATTACCTTTTACCGATCATCACACAATCTTCTAAAAGGTTATTTTACTTTATTAGTGCTTATGTTTTTAATGAGATTTTGTTTTTCTGTGGGACTGACAACCTTGTTTAAGGATGGACGATAGAGACATCACTGTTGGTGCTAAGTGAAAAAGTCAAGTTAAAATACAGTAAACTGGAAAGGGAAGAAAAAAACGATAGTAGTAGATATTGTTTGTTTTTTAAAAATTCAGTCTTATCTGGGTTAAATTAAATAGTAAACTTCCCTGTATAGTTTCCACGGAAACCTGTTTTCTTCATTTAATGATGTAGTAATAAATCCTGTTAAGTAAACCAATCACTCAAAATTATGTGTTCCTCGTCACTTTATTACCTTATAAGTTAGAAATATTTTTATCTAAAATCTTTAGCTCCTTATAGCTTTATTATACATTAAATCAGAACTTTAATCTTTGAAACTTCATCAACGTAAGAAAATATTTTATCATATATTAAAAATTCAATATACTTCCTTCCATTATTTCATTAGGGTTAATTTTTTTCAAATAAATTACGGGTGTTTTAGAAGAAGAAATTTCTGAAATTCACACATCTGTGTCTGATATGAAAGAGCGTTTAATAAAACATCGATGGAGCGTGGTAACTTAGTACTTGAGGTGATGAATTACTGATCCATCGGTGTCGAGTTCGTGACCGGTTGTGGAAGATAAATCATTGATTCTTTTAACAGCCGTGAATCGACCCTTTAGCGTCTGGTAACCATCTAGGTTCTTGACCACTTACCTTGGATGGGTGGGGTGGGAATGGTCGGGCGTGATCTCGCCAAAATTATCTGCACAAACGTTGGCTCCGTAATAGTTCAGTCCCTACCAAGGTTATAAGCCTCAAATTTATAAACTTTATTATTTAGTGGTATAATCTTGGATATTACAAAGAATTTGACACAGAGAACCTTTGTCGAGAAAATCAAAAAAAATTATCAAAATTTTAATGAATATTGAATATAATATTCCAGGGCGCTTCTGGTTCTAGAAGTGTGGGAGGAGATAAGGTGTAACTAACGACAGTAGTTTTCTTCTTTCCTCTCTTACACTGGAAGAGTATCCGTATGTTGCTATTCAAATATGTAACAAAAATTAAGTTAAAAAAACCAAGACATGAAGGGCCACTACAGTTGGGTTCGGTACGTGACAGAGACAGAACTGTTTCTTGGGTGATTTGTGCTAGCTCGCGCTCATCCACCAGATCGTTCCCCCTATTTTTGGTACCCACTTTAAGAAAACTGGGTGATCCCCAAAACGTTCTCCAAGATCCATCTCCGGCTGCTAACAGATTAAATTAAAGTCTGCCTAACAGCGGGATTTAGACCCAGAACCTTTGGCATGGAAACTCAGCGCTCCACCACTGATAAAGTCCGCTTCGTAAAAGTTAGATAAATCGTTGCTTTCATATCTGGTGTCAATAGGTTTATATGTTGATCAATGAGAGTGAGTGAAAAATTATAAAGGAAATATTGCATTGCGTTCGACGTATGTCTAAATTTGTTAAATAACTATTTTTCAAAAATGTATTTGGTCTACATAATTAAAAGAGATGAGAATCACTACTAATAAAGGTTTTCTTAATTTAATTAATAGGACGAAAACATACAAATTCTATATATTCAATATTTATTTACCAGCATGAACAAACAGAGTATTTTCGATTAATTAAACATGCCAAAATATCGTATTTATATAACGAAAGTGATCTCGGATTCCTTTCGACATGTTTTTCCGCGATTCGAAAATGAACTGGAGGGAAATTCCGTTTCAAGACTCTTACATCTGAAATGAAACAAACCAAGCACGACGGCACAATAACATTGGATGAAAAAAGACGAAATTTCGGCAAAGAAATAAAGAAAAAAACCATATTCTGGTTTTTAAAATGTCTTATAACCCTTTGTGAATGATTTGAAAATGTGAATAATACTGAAGAAACGGTTCGACATTAAACTATTTTTTAAAATATGATGGAATTATTATTCGAATCATATTCATTAAAATGGTTACTGCAAATATGGTTGTAACTACAGGGCTTCCAGTTCTCCATTCTGATTACCCTATATTGGGTGTTGGATATTATGGAGATCTAAAATGAAGAATGGACTGTTTAAGTTTATAACATATTTCATATTGCTGATATAAGCGATTTTAAAAATTTAACAACAGACTATTTTTATTATTAATAATTACAGATTATCATTATAGGTGCCAATATATCACGTTGAATAATTTTTTAAGTCTAATTTTCTCCAAAATGGGTTTCTTGTACTTGGGGAAGCGGTTTTTACCTTAAACAAAAATATTGATATTCATATATTCATTGTGGGTGAGATTTCTTTAGCTTTTGAGTAATTTTTTCCCTAAATAAATTTTTCATGTTGATAAATTTTACATCCGAACGATCGTGTGCGAGTTGTGCGATGTTTGCCGGCCAATTTAGTAATGGCTGTTTGTGGTGAGTACTTAACCGCGGGGACATGTTCTCGGAAATGGGACATCACTTCCTAATGATTGATTCCTTGTAGCCTATCGATTCTAAGTATTTGTAACAATAAAGTGATCATTTCTGCATCGGATATCTCCACAATATTGGAAAAGGAAATATAGACTCCTTATCGTCAAACAAACTTTTAAAACTCTTTCCTCAGAACGTGTTATTTGATATGTACATATGCTTTGGAAAAAAGTGATTGTCCTTAGGAGAAAATAGTTTTTTATTTCAACCTTTCTATTCTTTGATGATAAATATCAGGCTTATTATGTAACCATTGACGTTATCATATTAGCCATAAAAGTGATATTTTTCGAAAATATAGTGTTTGACTGACTAAACAACCCGTAGGATTATATCAATGAACTTTTAGCGTTGAATCATATAAAGCAAACACCGATTCAGTAGGCATTAAATTTTTTTTTACTTTGAAATAACAATGGGGTGAATAAAATCAATTCCATAAACGGATGTACAGCTCGTGGCCGTAAATAAAGTGAAACTATGGGGTGGAAACAACTTTTGGGACAACTAATATTTTATAATTCATATACTAAACATATATAAATTGGAGTGAAGAAGCTCAGTGGTAGACCGCTGAGTTGTCATGGGGGAGGGGAATCTGGTGGTTGAGATGATCTAGAACAAATAACCTCTTTGCACAACCGTTGTCCAAGAAACTTGTTTTAATGATGTACGGACCCCCAGACTCTTCATGGATGTAGTACCGTTTTTTATTTATTTCATTTTATATAAAAACAAGCACACAACTTTAAATTGTCATTCAACACGACAACCCACTAATTTCGACTTGCTATAATATAATTTCTAAAAAAAATTTACTTTTTAATTTAACTTTGTTTTAAATTAATATTAGAAATTATGATAATTATTTAGTTTTAAGTAAAGAGAAACCAAAGAATTTTTAGAACTAGAACCAAAATAACGATGTACAAAATTATCAGTGTACAATTGATGATAGCAGCAGTTTTATAAAAGAAAATATAAATACAAAATGGCATTTTGTTCAGTAATCCTGATGACCATTTGAAATATTCTAAAATGATGTACAGTATCTTAATCGCCATTTTTCCACCTTTTTACTTCTGTGGGTGGAAGTTCAAAAATGTTTTTATAAATAAAATGAGGATAAAACGCAATAAATAAACCAATTTACCAATAGGTTCCGTACCATCATATTTTTTAAAAAATCATCCACTCTATAAAATAAAGGAAATAATTTAAGGACAGGTAAGATGCCACCATAAATTATTTGTTTGAGTCGGCATTCATATTCGAGTTAAACAGTTTCAGAATCCTTACGTTAACAGTCACATATTAATGCCGAAGATACGTCAATAAAATATTTTATGTTAAAATTATAATATATATCTCATTTTGAGGAGTTTAGTTATGAATTGAGTTTTAGCTGGCTGTGCTTTAAATAATAAATGTTATAAGAGAGGATAAAAATTACACCTCCACGACTTTAAAGTAGTAGAACCTAACAAATATTTGTTTTTCATCTTCATATATGATGTGTCCCATCGTGGCATTTTAGTGTATAACGCCTTAAGTCATCATAAAGTGATTTAAAAAAAAAAAAATTAATAATCATCAGTATCAGAACCCTCGGGTTTAGAAAAATAGACAGTCACAATGATTGCTGATAGAAGTGAAAACTCAAAACTTTGGCATTAATGTGTTCTTCTTTGAATTTCTAAATCAATTATAGTCTGCATTATTTAAACTTCATAATTCGTAAATTTAAATTATTAACATTGGTCTGATTATTATCATCTACATACACATCTATATACACATTTAAGGGGTTTATTTATTAATCAAAACAAATGATGGGCTGCACTAGTTCAATACAAAATATCAATAACTTAATTGAAAAAAGCATTAGTAAACATTTATACCTTGTATATGTATTTGCATAGATGTTAATGAACTTTATTTTCATTTTTAGCATTATTATCATCGTCAAGTTCAACAATACTTACATCAATTATATCTTCAATTATTTTATAAAACAAGACATTTAACTATGAGAAATAAAATCTTTTAAGGTAAACGATAAGTTTAGCTAGTAATTTCTGAACGGTGAAGCATTTATTTGAATGCAAGAAGCATCAAAGATAAAGAATAAATTTGGATATTGAAAAGTGCCAACCGTTCAGAGATAATAAAAAACTACAAAGGACTCTGATGTACTTAAAACACACGAAGTTAATTCAAACAATTTAAGTAGAGCAGTTGTTGCTAATGGCCTCAGCAGTCGAAGGGACGAAAATCAAATAAAAAACAACTAGTAATTGATGTTTTAAATTATTATTTTTTTTGTGATTTTTGCTTATTTACTTTAGTGGTACTTTACTTGGTCTTCATGTATATTAAACAGTTTTATGTAAATCCAAAAACGTAATTTAAGGTACAGACGTCACATGATACTCTATACTTCCTTTCATCGTTCAAAACACGTTAAGGTAAAGGAAATTGATAAAAATCGTCGGCCCATGTTTTTACTTCCTTGTACAGAGTATTGTCTACCTCTTCTTCTTTCGTTTCACCCTCTTCGGGGTACGATGAACCCATCATTACCCCGCTTCATGTTCCCTCATCTCTCTTCAATATTTCTTCATTCATTCAGATTTCTTCTTCAGATATCTTCATTCCATTTCTTTTCTTCCCTTGCATTCTATGTTTAGATTTGTCTTGGATTCTTACACTTCATCCTAATTAATTTTGATACCTGTTCTGTATTATGACTCTTTTATGATTTCCAGAAATATTTAATACTCTGTGTACCGAGTAGATTTTGATTAGCGGCTTAAAAGAAAGAAGGGTGTTGTAATCTAATTGTAAATTTAAATATAATTGTTTGTCTATTTTTCAATATTCTGTAATAACTCATAAGTGATAATTTCCAAATAATAATTATAATTGTTGCTGCACAAGTAGATTTTAATTTGATATCGGGTAGCAATAATTCGCGTATTTATTTTCTAATATGTTTTTAACGGGGTCGATTATTTTCCATGCCAGTTATACATAAATTTATACATGTTTTATCAGCAAATAAATATTTTAAAAAACAGACCCTTTTTAACTTTTATTTTTTTACTACAAATGTGCATTTAGTTTTATTCATTTAGCGCTCCTTCAAAAGAACAATGTCATAACTCAAAAATCCTAATTTTTCAATAGAGGTATTTTAGATCTCTATGTTAGTTAAGAAAACAAATTGGGTATTTATAATGAAAAACATTCCTATTGGTGGTATTGGTGGTATTGTAATTCTGTCATTAGCGATTAGAAAATTTAAAAGCCTGAAACTTTTTTTATTTTAACCAACGTCATTATTCCCATAAACTTTCAAGTTCAAAGATGATATAAGTTAAAGTATGACTTTAAAAAAAACTATTGAAATGGAATATCCGATATGTCTTTCCTGAATTAAAAAAAAGCTTCAAACAATTCAGTTTTACTTATACATATGTTACCTGTAATTTACCTATCTCCAATGTAAATCAAAAAAAAATTTTTTTCTACTCTTTCCAGAGACCATAATTCTCTGTGTCGCAATTCCATCAATGGTTCGAAAGACAAAACTTTTAGTAATATTTTCGTTATATATTCTGACGACAGTATACACACATTGTCAGAATGAAAAAAGTATTTTTTTGCTTAAAGTATTGGAACGCTTCGCTATGTAATATTTTTATCACTTTATCTAAGCCCAGTGACCTGAAAATTATTTACCTCTGAACTGGACATGTTGTGGACAAAAAGTAATATATGTAGGCTCATTATATAATATCTTTTGAGATTTCCATGCTGTGCATAAAATAATTAATCAAAAAATCGAAATTAAAGATGAACCAGTCTTCCGTTTTAAATCTCCAATTTTATCTCGATTTGAGTAAGAATATGCCCATTTTCTATACTGACTCTGAATTAGTTGGGTTTGTGTTCAATTTACTATAGTTCATAGTTGTATTTTTCGGCCATAAATATTCGTCGAAATTACTTTTTTAGCTCTTTCTAGATAACAAGAAAAGTTTTAGTCGAGTAAGATATGATTTGTGAGATTTTTAATCCTTAGAAGATTTCAGATTTTTGGAGATCCTATATATCACATGATATACAGTCGGTTCTTGTATATTTTTTTCTTAAATATTTAAGAATAAGCTAGAAAACAATATTTTTTAAAATTAATTTACATTTTCGCGGCCATCTATATTTATTATTATAATACATTTAGACCTTGACAAAACTTCTCATACATTCTTTTGCTAATAATTTCTCATTTCATAGTTCCTTTTCAAACGACCTAACAATTTTTCAAGGTTTCAGTATAAACGGTGGAATCAGTTGAGAAACAATGTTTAATTTTTTTAATTGTCAAGTTGTAGATTTTAAAGGAAATTAAATTTTTTAAATATATGAAACATCATTTCGACTAAGGATATTTATATGATAAGTGTTATCTTTCGATGACACTTGTACTTAAATGTAGAATAGACTATAATAGATTAGAAAAATAATTTTATTCTGGGACCTAGTCCTTATGAATAACAGATGTGTACAAAAATATTTGAATATGTATCTGGCAATGAGGCTAAATTATGAGAATCATTCAAAATTGTTTTCAAACGCAATTGAAAATAGATTTAAACTAAAAAGGAAACAAATGACACGAAGAAAGCTGACATAAAAAAGGGCATATTATATAAACAAATAATATCGTTATAAGAGAAGATAATTGACAGTAAGATGTCCCTTAATTCTGATGGATATGAGCTATTAATTAGAAGTGATTAGGGAGGATCTGTTTGGGAATTTCGGAGATGTAGGAAAAACATTGAATGTGGATAAGGAAGAAGTAAGGCTGATATCAGGGGGGAGTGATATCCAAAATGTGGTGGTACGAGTGAGAAAGGAACGATGCTATATTTAAGAATATAAGTAGGTATGTTTAGATTTTTTATCAGTTCATATGTATACTTGAAAATGCTTTATAACTATTCAAAGCTACCATATTACAATTTTTAAGTTAACTTCAGGTACCAATTATTAAAGTGAACTTATTATTTTTATAAATTTTGTTTAGAGAGTGATGTATATGGTATATGTTTGTTATGGTTTGAACATTATCTTTGTTTTTAAGATTTATTATTGTTATATGTGGGACTATTTGGAGCATTAGGAATATCTAAATAAATAGGCTAAGGGTCACTGAGCAAGTAGCTTAAGTGTCCCTTAGGATCTGCACCTGAAGATAAAGGAGACCTTAAGATACAGGACAGGACGGTTGTAGGCAGAACAGCACCACTCAAGATGTAGGCCGTCGCATATATCAAAAGGGCTTCTGTTTCTTTATTGTTAGTAAATATATAACTATGATAAGTACATAATGAATATAATGTTATTCAATAAGATGAAACAGGATCTTTATTTAGAAAAAACTCCCGGTCAGTCAACCGCGTCAATCTTTGGAGAAAAGAGGGAGTTTCTTAATCATTAATGATTTAGAATTACTGAATCTCAACGATATCAGGGAGGCATCACGTTTTAGTATTTAAATAATATTTATATAAAAGGATCTTAATTTTCCCTGAGATCATTGTTTGTGAGATCATCAGTGAAGCCAAAATAAAAGTATTTTTCGACACGATACGTTTTTATATGATTAAAAACTCTGACATTAGGTAAGGATCACTCTTCTACGAATTATCATATATGTTGTTGCGTATGTTTTTGTTACTCTGGAGAGTTCCATGATTTATGCTTGCTATTAAGAAATAAATCAGAGCGCAGACAAGCAAAGTTAGGACCTAGCTTGATTAGAAGCCAGCTGAATGAGGCGCGGAACGGAGCGAGTGACTTTTGATCTCAATTGTCTTTGAGAAATCTCCGAGCACATTTGATTCCTCAAAGAAACACCTTCTCCGTCTCCGGAGGCCCACGACCCAATTTAACTTTCTACTCAATCTTCTTTATAGTTCTTCTTAATATCTTCTCATCTCGTTTTCATTAACATCGTCAGGTCCACGTATCAAATATCACAACTGTTTAGTTCAAGGTATGTTTTCACTGACAAACAAGTGTTATGGACTCTAAAATAATATATCGTTTGTATAATGGCGAATGATTGAATGAAGAATTGAGTTATAAAAAAGTAATAATTGTTATGGAGAGGGGGGAAGCTCAGTTTGCATTGCGCTGAGTCGCTGTGTTGATGCCAGATTTAAATCCAGTTGTGGCCGATAATTTATTTTTACTATTTACAGCCACCTATGGGACCTGCAGACCTTCCTGGTGTTCACCCACCTCCTATAAAGTATTCTTCTTCTTCGATGGCGCTACATCTCGTGAAGAGTCAATGTCTCCCACGTGAGCTGCTAGTCTGCTCTCTTTTGTACTGATACTCTCCAATTTTTAATCCCCAGTATTTTCTTCACAATTTCAGTCACACAATCCATCCACGGCAGGTAAGGTATACCCACTTTTCTGCGTCCCAATTTTTTTTTTAATGGAGAACCTATCGGGGATTTCATTACCACTCATTCTTGCTATATGCCTTGCCCATCTCAGACATCCGGATTATATAAACTGCAAAATATATAAAGATGCATAAGTTCAGCGTTTTTCCTCAGTCTCCATCCAAAGGTCTAAAAACCCTTCTCCCCATTATATAAAGTGGGTACCCTTAAGGGGAAAACCAGGCGGTTGGGAATGATATCGTACAAATTACTCCTCTGAAGCACCATTGTCCTAGAAACAGGACAGTTCCTACCATCTCCAGAATCTAAGACCTTTCGTGGGTTTTAATGGTACAGATATAAACTAGTGTATGAATTGATTGATAGTATATCATTTTCCGTAATGCGCATTTGCATTGAGGGACTTATTAATGGAGTTACTTAGATTTTTTATTAGTACTGCACGAATAAAAATATGTGAATATGTTTTGTAAAATAAAAGTGATCTATAATATATCAATAACGAAATAACGTGCTATTTTTCGTAATTATAAATTTCCTCTGAATGGTTTAGATTACCAACGTTTGATGAAGTTCCTTTGATAGAAACGAATTCAATTAACATCGGACTAAATGGACAAAAAAAAGGACGGTTTAAATTTCCATTTAATTGGTCGCAACTATTTCACCGGTCCCAAAGGGGCACCGAATGGACAATTAACTTGGTGAATAAAGAAGGTTTATAACAAGGGTTATCAATAAACATACAGAAGTTAGTTTTCTGAATAAATGTAGACATTATTATTCCAGGAATAATATATTTTTGAAATAAGCTTTTTTTAAATGTTATCAATTTAATCAATCAATCGATCTAATCAAATTGAATTAGCTGAAACTTTAAATGGATTACTCGAAGTTTGAGATGAAGTGATTATTGGGGCCTTCAAAGCGAGGTCATTCGATGGCTTTAGTTGTTGATGTTCATTTGTGTGCTTTCCCATAACTTTCCTGATATTATATAAGTTGAATCTTGCTATTTATTGATGAGTATTTTTTTCAGTTAGTACTATCGAACGATTATCTCCGAATTCTACTCAACTTAATACTTGAATTATAATCAAACTTTACCATGTTCGGGTAGTGATCTCTTCCTCACAGGGGATACTTAACGTTCCAATAATCTTTATGACCAATTTAATATCTAAAAAAGTAGTATAAGAACATAAATTAGAGAACCATCATAAAAATATCAAGGATTTAGATAAAAAATATTGCTATCCATAAATTTTATTTATCTATTTATTACACTTCGGATGTGGAATCCGGACAATGTATCGTGGTTCTTATTTAGTATGACAGGTCTATGTAAGCTTGTTGTCTATTGGTTCGAGATGATTAAACGTAAAGTGTAGTAAATTTTTCAAATTGCACAGTGTTCAGGTTTGTATATTTTAGTGGCTACTTCTAGATTTGAATGTACATTTATTGGTCCATTTTTCTCCATTACTGCTTTTCAGGCTGACTTGCGATCAGTTCAATCTTTTCAATAGATGTTATGATTTTTTTAGAATTCATTACATGAAATTGTAATAAGTGTGAATTTTTTTCATTCTGGAAATAAGATCCGATAAGAATAAAATCGTTAATGATAATCTGTGGCACATTTCATTGTTTGTAGTAGTTGGTTCTTCATAAAACCTCATATGTGGGAATGACCTGCCTTTGTCTTTTTTGATGTAGTGTATCTACCTATCAGTAGTTATAGGCTCTTTGTCCAGCTAAAAGCTCCCGAGAACTATTATTGTCGGTACTAACTAGATGAAATTGTCTCAGATACCACAAGAGTGCTGACAGCTCACCCATTCAAAATTGAAGTTAAAGATTCACAATTCAGAGATTTGTTTCTTCATTTGTCCTCTGACATAAATTTCACTGATATATATAACTAAAAAATACGGAACTATAGAATAAAGTAATACAATAAAAATACACTTACTAACAGTAGTAATAACAATAAATGTTTTTAGATCGAAAAAAGTTAACATTTCTGGTGATAAGCCTATATAAACCTTTCTGTTGAAGTTTATGTACATAAAAGTATTTTCCTACGGCTCTTGAGATTAAGTCAATAATTGTAAATCATTTGGTAACGTTATTATTCTTCGAGATTTTGCTGTTCTCATATTTATGCTCTAACAGTTAAAAAAACAATTTTTCAGCGAATAACATTAAATTATACATCATTTTAAATAAAAGATTGAAGACCTATTACAGGACAATTTTAATCTGTAAATTATACGTACCAATTGATTACGAAATACTTTCCACAAAATCTCTCAAACAATATAAGTGTATAGCATTAACATGTACTGTTCAAGACGTGTGTTAAAATCCGTTTTTTAAGGCGTTTTTCAATGAGTGTCTATTAGGATCAGAAGGTATTTTTCGATTGTTTAAATGTTACGTTAAGGCCAGATGATGCAATAATCTTATAAAAGATTATTAGTTTTAATCATAAAACCTAAATACTTTTTTTTTTGTAAAAGAAATCAAATTTTCTTATTTTTTTCATATTTTTTAGAAACAATACAATTTAAACGTTTTATTTCATGATGTTTACAATAATGTAATTTAAAAGATTAACTGGTATTTATTTAGTTATAAGTCTAATATTTGTCATAAGTATAAAAACACATGTTACAAAAATGTAGTTGATCGACTTTTGTTCACTCCGACTATATCAAGGCAGACTGTGTTGCCATGAGCTTCTTGAAGTACCTATCGTAAACAATAGAAGAGTTGCATTAGGACTTGAAGAGGTACTAAGTCGCAGGAGATTTAATTAGTTTAAATCTCTTTATCGATTCTACCATATCGAATTGACCCAGTCTATCGTCTTAACCTCTGACGCCTCAATATCCTCGCTCGCTCTGCCGACGGGAATCTACTTCGATCTCAGAAAAGGAATTTTTCTGCTTATTATATTTCAACTTGCTAACCAGATAAACATTTATTATTGTGTAATTGATAAAAATTTTATTTATTTTGCAATTGATAAACATTTTATTTGTAGTTAAAATAGGATTGAATTTACTATCGTAAGTTTAAATTATAAATTGTTTTTTTTGTTATTAGTTAGTTGTAATTTTATGATTTAATTAGTAAAAGTAATTTTGTTTACTCATAATAAAAACGCTGAAATTGAAATTTAATTTTAATCCAATCGATTCGATTTTTTATTATAAAAAAATGACATGCGATCTAGAATAATTGAATCAGAAATTTTATTTTCCTTACAGGAGCTCAAATATTCTATAATTATTATGTAAGGAAGAAAATAGTTGGGGGTGCAGTCAAATAAAACACTAAATAAGTGGGTACTTAATTAATTGTGTGCCGACGTTTCGACCCACTTTGTGGGTCATCTTCAGGGCTAATGGAAGCTGAAGCTAGACTAGAAGCGGTCTAACTGACAAAAAAAATATATCTATACAGAGAACAGATTTAGTTTCCTCGATGAATAACTATAATTATATTAACTGAATCTGGAAGCGCGAACTTGACTCAGTACTTCAAAACGTGACAGAACAAATTTCAAATGAGGTCAAAAGGCTGTCTCTCCGGAGTTGTTTGAAACAAGTCGAAAGTTCTATTTAGTGGGCTAAGCAATTAGCTTTAGCATCGCCTTCACATTAACGAATGGCACGTCTTCGCCTTTGAAATATTAATGAATATATCTCGCTAATTATCGTGTAGGGGTTATAAACTTTTCGTAACCAAGTTTTCATCAATTGTTCCATCTTTTATCAACAACCGAAGTTGTTCATGATTTGCAGATTTAAGATGTTTTTAAGCCATGTATGTTGGAATGTCCACCAGCCTGATGACGTCACCTTCTAACAGACGAAGAACGCGCCACTTCCCGAACGGGGGCAGATAGAACCAATCGAAGAAGGTTCTAGTCTTGTTTTTACGTTCTCTTGCGACACACGACGTTTCCTGTTGGAATGTTTTGAAGATTGGTTTTATTGTGTTAGAGACGTGAAATTTCATTAACATATGATTTCTAACTTGCCAATAATTCTTTTTACAGTTGTATTTAAGGCTTAATATAGTATGTGGATTGTGAATTCGTTTTACCATTACAGAAACCCCCAACATGTATGATAGTTCTTATTCCACGAAAGATTTTTCTGTACTTCCGTTGAATCCTCGATTTTTTCCTTCTTTTCTACAATACAAGGGTGTACCACAAGGGAGTGTTTTAAGCCCTATTCTCTATTCCCTTTACACTTGTGATATTCCCGATGACCCATGCATCAACATTTATACCTTCGCTTAGGATACCCACAAAGATCCAAATATATCCTCTATTGGACAATGCTACAGTTGGAGTCCTGAATTTCGCCTATCCAGCTTTAAATAGGATAGGATCTTTAACAAGTACCTGACATAGTATGGGCTCGGGACCACCGTTTTACGCCACCTTCACGACGAGTTGTCACATTTTTTAACTTTTGATTCGTTTATTTTTTAATATTCTCGAAAATAAAAGTAATCGTTAGTTTTAGCCTGAAAAATAGTCATTTCATCAAGAAGTGAACGTTTCAACAAACTTTTCGAAATATTGACGATAATATATTCAAGTCTCTCAGTATGAGTTGAATATATATTAAATGCGCTAACATTTTTCAAGATTCAAATACAAAAACCAAAAAAAAAGACGTTTTTATAATCGATTTATTTTGAGTACATTAGTTCGGAACTAACACATCCTCCATTTAGACCGCCCCACATAAGGAGTTACAGCTCAGTATTTATACGTTTGATTTTGGAACTTCAATTTCCTTTTATTTTCTCAAGATCAATTCATAAGATTAATTTTTAACTATGTTTTCAATAAATAAAATTCGCTCATTTAATGGCAGTTAGTATCGCCTCGAAATCGCTATGTACTTTGCCATTTTATCCCTTTGGTCCTTAACCAAGTATTTCATTCCTTTAATGGACCTTTACCCTTTGATGGGAAGTTCTACAAGATAATGTTGATTGGTGTCCCGGGGTGACCTCAATTAATGGTTAGTGGGTTGCCTGATGACTCTGCTCCAGTCAGCATCCTTCTGTCTCCTTAGTCAGGTCCTCTCTCCCACACTGATACTTTTTTTCAGTTTCCTAATTAATCTTTAAATAACAAAACGTTTAAAATAGATACGCATTCCTATTTCATTGAAAACTGTATTCCATATATATACAATAGTCCATTATGAAGATTAAGGCTATAATTTAAAATTTAAGACAAAAAATCCTCTCTTCCTTATACTATTTCACTAAGCCTCTCAAACATTATTAAAAATTACGTTTTGGAGTTTTACCCATACCTTCGTGGATAGCAACACTGCGGACTCCCAATTGTACAAAATCTCAGTGAATTAAAATTAGTTAACTTAGTGATACTAAAAGTGGACGAGGACCGAAAAATCCTGAGGAAAATTTCGTATTTTACAGCCTTGAGACCTCTGAGACCGATTCTCTTGATCATTCAACCCACAATCAGTTTTTGAATATTTATGAAACATTTCCGATCAAGTAAAACTGTTAATAAAAAGATTATTGGTAACAGTTCCGCAGGTTGACGTATCAAGTTTTTACTTATCTTTTTAATATTTCCAATATTGGGTCTAAATGGAGGATTAACAAGACGGGGGATTCACAATTAAGGAGTTTTTCACAATATGTAGCTATTATTTCAGAATATTCTGCATTATTCAGGCAAACTTCTCATTTTGGTCTTCAAAGCATAGACTAGGCGAGGAATAGCGTCATAGGTTTTGTTTAAAGGCTTTGCAAAAACCCCTTACTTCTTTCCTATTGATAACTTGTTCAGTTTGTTGCACTTGTGCTTTATCAAATTTTTTGTGAACAATTGTAAATTGCTTGGGATACTTCAATTCGAACTAAGACAAAATTATTTATTTTTTCCCCCAAATCGAGTTCCAAATTTGCAACGCTTCTTGTCTTCTACTAACCGTATGCTGACACTCCACGTCACGCAATACATTTTTCTTCCTGTTGGTAGAGAGCATTATTGGTTGTTTCGACACGGAAACCTTCAAGTTATTCCCAGTTCTCTGTAGATCAGGTTCTTAATTTATTCTATAACTTTTTATTATTACATTGCTTATAATCCTCTAATACAATGAACTTTTAGACATTTCAATCGTCGAGTTCGCGAACCAACGTACAAAGTAAGTTATTATTAATTGAGCTCATATTCTTTACTCAGAATATGAAGGGTTTAGAATGTGTATTCCCTAGGGACCTGGGAATGGTCCGGTACAATTGTTTCGAAAAGTACGTCTTCATTAGATTAGTACTGTAAATTAAAAATGACCGCCGATCCTAGATATCCTACATGTTAATCTTCCTAAGTTTTAAAACCTGTACCACTACAACACCGGAGGGGTTTCGGGTTCAACACAAGCTAGACAGTACTGTAAGCCAACATTCCCTTATTAAGGGTATCGACTTTATAGAGCCTGGAAGAGCCTTAGAAGGGTCTGTAGATCACACTATGGCTGTTTACAGATTAAATAATTTGCCTGCCACTATCAGATTTGAACCCGGAATCTTCAGCGCCGCAAATCTTTTAAAGTATTATCAGGCTGATCCTGATTCGAGGTCTCTCCTTCCAATGTAAATGCGGTGGCAAGATAAAAGGGATCTGGAAAACATTTACACTTGTTGGGGGGGGGGGTACAAGCTTAAGATAAATGAGATTTAGCTAGCAAGAACCAAGGAAACCCCCAAGGTAGGCTAAGTTATCTAATTATACTCAAGGCTTTTAATGGAGTCTAAAAACAGCACCTGGTTTAAGAGAGGACTATTAGCGTGCAACAAAACACGCCTTTTTGTCTGTAAGTAGAACAATAATGGCAGTGGAAGGAGAATAACCGGTCGGCTCCAATTTGTTGAGAGCTAAAGCTTTTAAGCCACTCTTTTCGCTTTATTTTATAGTGGCCCTCTCTGGGGGATTGTCTCCTCTCTTTATGTCTTGTCGCCCTAATGCTCTATGTAACTGTGGCTCGTCGCACCTTTCCTCAATAAATGGACGCGCCTATCGAAGGAAAAATGTTTAACATAAGTTTAAGATAAATAAAAAAAGATATACCAAAAAGGCTGTCTTCCCAAGCAAGCTTTTAACAGACCTTAATTAGCATCATGTGTATGTAAAGGAATCTTTGAACTCGATTTTCGGGCACTTCAAGACATCAAATTCAATCGAAAGTTTTGAACATTTCTCAAGAACCGATGACAAAAAATAATCTTATAAATTAGTCTGATTATCCAGTCCAGAATCTTCGGGATTAGCGATTTTCGCATCCGAAGATGTGGTATTATCTTGTGCCAAGTACTAAGAGGTCTATTGAGGCATAAACGGCTTAACACACAGTATATTAAAAATAATAGTTTTAAAAACCTAAAAAACACGGTTTTGTAGCTAGCTGGAAAATTAATAATGCATTAAAAACAACATTACTAGGAAACAAGACTAAAATGTAAAAAGTTATGTTAAAACATACAGCATCGCCTGTAGGTAAAGGAATCATTGAACTCGATTTTCGGTCACTTCAAAAGGTATACTTAAATTGAAACTTTGCACACTTCTCAAGGACAATACAATAATTAAGTCCCATTATCCTGACCGGGATTTGCGATTTTACATATCCGAATACATGATGTTTCTTGTGCGAAATACTTAGGCATAATGGCTTACGTTTTGCTACAAGCAAGTGACTACAGGAAGGACCAACTGGGGAGGAAGGCTTTTGCAAAAGAAAAAATTAATTGTTCACGTAGGCTTCCACGGTCGTTAATATTCTTCTTATATTCTACTTCCGGAATGGGCCGTGTCATGTCGGTGCTATTAACCAAGCTTTCGCTCATCGTGCTGTGAGTTTCCTCAGGGTTAACCAATTAATGTAGACCGGATTTTTTTTCCAAGCCCCTGGAAAATGAAGAGTCGTCTGAAACAAACTTACAAACTAACGTGTATTAATAAATTTATATTTACATATATACATCTCTTTTACTGCACCGAGTATGCCTCCGAAAGATCTTTTGGCAGATCAACGCAGTCGGATTTTTTGAAGAAAACGAGAAGAGCCGAATGCGCACTGGGTAACATTGGCTAAAGAAGAAAGAAGTCATACCCTTGAAAGATGGGAGAGACGCTAGATGCCTCTTTTCCTGATGATGGACACACCGTCTGATACCCGATATATCAAAATGGATATCCCGGAAACATGGAGAGGTGACTGTTTTGTGTGACTTTTATTCTTAATTGATTACACTTCGTCTTATGAAAGATTTTTCCCCTACCCAGAAAAAAAAACCGGGTCCATTATAAGAGAATTTTGAGGATGTTAAAGTATTGAGGTTACGGGGTCTATCTAGGATCAGATATCCAGTGATGGGGGTCACTGGTTGTTTGAGAATGATAAAAACTAAAACTAAAACTTAAAACTAAAACAAAACTTAAGACTAAAACTTAAAACTAAAACTAAGAGTAATAATGGACCTGAGTCGAGGCTGAGGGAACTGTCCAGCGGGTTAGTGCAGTGCTGGAGGCTATCAAAGAACTTGATATGCCTCCGAGTTATAAAATCTGTCACCGTCGGTAGTCCGAGAGTGTCATTTATTATGTCAGTCTTTGAACGTTGTAGTGTAGTATGTCGTACTATACGCCTTAATATGGTGTTTTGAAACTGTTGGAGTCTCTTTGTGATAGTCGGAGATATGTTATTGAGCATTGGCGCTCCATAGCGAAGGGCTGGTCTGAGGACCCCCTTGTATATCATTAGTTTGAGGCGTAATAATAAATTCGGTGAGGTGAGCAGGTGGTTCAACCTGGTGACTTTGTCCTAGTTTGACTGATCTTTCTCATGGAGTGCTGGGTCAACGTCAGGTGCCTGTCTAGGGTGACGCCCAGGTACACTATCTGATTGGCTGGATGTTTCTCGCTATCCCCCCCTCTATAGACCGTCGGTAGAGGGCGCTTGTTTTTTCTGAAATGAAAATACAACACACTCGGTCTTCTTGGGGTTGACTGTAATATTTAATCTCTCCAGCTTGTCAGCTATCTCCTTACAGGCCGCCTCAGAACAATCATACGTTTTTCATCAAGCGATTTCTATACTCTTTAATAATATGATATGGTTCCTCTTCTTAAATATCTTAATGAGGAGAGTCAATATTTTCTTATTTTACTAGGGTATGGTTATATAAGCTACATTTATTCAGATATATTGAACTAGTTTAAAATCGATAAAATGGAATTTAATAGAAGTTCTGCCGGATAATTTTTAACCCCCCGGGAAATCCCCAGTTAATCAGAAAAGCCTGTTATCACGAGGGACAACAAGGAAGAAAAATCCAATATTTATTAAACTCGTGTATTTGTGAAAGATTAAAGTACCATATAAAAAATTGAAGTAGTTTTCAATTAAATCTTATCAAAAAAAGACTTAAGCGCCGTAAATTAGAAATTTATAATTCAAATTAATAAGTGACGAAAAAAATTCGTATATAGATTCCTGCTCAAGATACAGAAACACAACTGTAAATGCTCTAACAATCTACTAAATTATTTATTTCGTCCGTTCGGTGCTGCTATCTATCGGGGTAGACCTCAGGGGCTATTAAGTCCACCACCGTATTTAATTCATTTCAACTATCGTTACAAAATCTTCCTCAGCTTAGGTTATATTTTGCGTGTAACCAAAATTTGCCTTATATGATATATATAGTTTTTTTTGGTGCTAGTTATATATGTGTTACCTCGATCTTAACAAGAAAAGATCAGTTTGTCGCTTAGATATAATTTAGTTTCTATGGATTTTGTTTTCTTCATTGGACTCAAATCTTACCAAAACCTGGTCACAACGTGTGTATTCCAGTAATGTTCATAACATATGTGGGGAACAACCAGATGTAATATTTGATCCGGCCTGCGAGACATTTTAAAAAACCCAATTAAAAAAAAAATTCACTACCTAATCATACTCACGGAATCAAGTGAGCGAGCAAGCCGAGTGGCGGCGATCATCAAAGAGTTAGGCGGCGCAACAAAAGATTATTGCTTCGCAATTGTATTGTTCTACACTAGACGATTCTAAATCATTCCTTTATTTTGCCTTTATAAGCGGGTGGATTGCCCGAAGTTTAGTTCAGTTCTATTTGAGCTACCGAGGTAATAGCTTCGACAAGCGATATCCTAGCGAACTGCCGTAATTTTGCTTTGTTACTTAGTCTGTGTGCATCTTGAGTGTTTACTAATTATATTAAGTTTATCTAACGAAAAGTAAACGAAAATGATGTCTGTAGGAAAGAAATTTGGAAAAAGAGCAGCAAATGTTTCATAAACTAAAAACACAACTTGATAATATTGTGATAGCTAGTTTTATAGTAAGTTCAAAATTGGAAGTCATTGAAACCATTTGCCGAAGGAGAACTTATCAAGGAGTGAATGTTAACAGTTTGCAGTGTTTTGTGTCCTGAAAAGAAAAATGAATTTGAAAAAATTAGTTTGTCAAGACGAACCGTTGACCGACGTATAGAAATTATGGCTAATGATATAGTAACAACATTGACTGACCATATGTCTGGTCTTGAATCATTTTCCATAGCATTAGACGAGACCATCGATTTGTCTGATACAGCTCAACCAGCTTTGTTTATTCGAGGTATTGAGAAAGAGTTCACTATTACTGAGGATTAGCTTGCTCCATTTGCTGCAGCCACTAAAAGGGGTCACTACTAAAGAGGACATTTTTAGTGAAGTTCAAAAGGTATTCACAACTTTTGGCTTGCTATGGTCAAAATTAGTTGGAGTGTCTACAGATGGTGCACATTCTATGGTCGGCTTACGTAAAGGTTTCATTGGAATATTGAATGAAAAAGCAACTGAACTAAATGTGCAAAAAGATGATTTGATAGTCCTTCATTGCATAATCCACCACCAGAACTTGTGTTTTAAGTACATTCGACTCCAGAATCTTATTAATGTGGCAGTAAAAACCATCATTTTTTTTTATCCCGAGGGCTTAACCAACGTCAACTCAATGCGTTTTTTGATGAAATATCAGCCGAATATGATGACGTAACATATTATTGTGAAGTCAGAAACGGTTTTACAAGCTTAGAAATGAGATAGCAGACTTTATGCAAATAAAAGATAAACCACTATCTGAATTGAGTGACCCAAAATGTATATGTGACTTAGCATTTCTGGTCGACCTTAAAGGCCATTTGAATGATTTAAATCTGACTCTTCAAAAAACAAGGACAGTTAGTAAATGATTTGTACAGCCATTTGAAAGCGTTTCAGAACGAAACCCGCTTGTGGGAGGCACATATGATGTCTGGTAACAGTTACCATTTCATCACGCTCCACAGTGTTTCGATTAGTAGGAGCTAGCTGGACAAAATTCTAAAAATTTTATTGGAATATTGTAAACAATTGTTCAAAACCTATAAATCCGATATTTGTTTATCCCTCGCACAGTTCATCTCGTCAGTAATAGAGTCTGATGTAATGAATCAATAGAAATAGACTAAATCAGTTGTATTCAAAGCTAAAAATTAGAAAATAACAATAGAGAAGTACACAAAAAATTCATTTTGCCATCAAAAAGCCTGGGGTGCTTTTTTAAAAAAAAATTATAGTTTCTACTATTGCCACCATCAGTCAATAAAAAATATAAATAATATAACCCTAACATTATTACAAGAAAATGAATTTTTCGGTCCATTACTTCATTATTATCTTAAACATATTGAAAACTATTTTATATTTTCTTGTTTTATTTCCTATTAAAGGATGTTATTTAGTTTAAAGCCATAATCATTTTCTACTTTTTAGTTCGGTAAGCTACAAAAGCCTGTTTTCCAGTTTTAATTTTTTTGCAAAATATAAGAAACTCCCCAGTTGCTCCTGCCAGTAGTAATATCCTTGTCGAAGATTAAGCAATGTATGTCTTAGTACACACGTAGTACTAGGCAGAAGACATTATCGTGTATTGGGATATTATCCTGATCAGGATCTTATGGATTTCAGAGACAGACTTAGTGAATTATTCTTTATTATATAATGTTTAATATTATATAAGGTTATATAATGTACATACATGTTTACAGTTAAAGGTAAACAAGGGAATTGAATAATTGAATTCAGTAACAGGAAGTTTTTTTGTTTTTTTCAAGTGATTTTATAGTTAGAATCTTTTAATTCACTGAAACTAGTCCATTAAAAAAAAATTGTAGTCTTTCTCACATGTTGTCAATAGAGAGAGATGGATAAATGGCGGACTGTTGAGCGGAAATCAACCCGTACTTGAAATATTAAAATTCTTGTTATTTTTTTATTTTAGAGGGAAATTTAATGGCTAAAGGATCCTGTCATTAGTACACGGGATTTTCGGGTTAAATTAGGTCTTGAGGTAATTAGAATTTAATAAAAGGGAGGTAGAGTAAAGAGTTGGTAGGGCGTTACAAAGCTGTTCTGCTCTTACCATCACTTTGGCCCCTGGCTATCTCAACCGATCCAAACCACTGAGTCTCCTCTCGTAATCTCTTTGCGAAGGAACCCACTGCATTACGCCCTCTGAGGGAATATTTTATTGATGACTCAGAAATAGCTGTTTAAACCAGATTTGTGTTAGTTTAAGTCTCCTCTTATAATTCCCCAAGCTTGCAGAAATAGACATTTGTTTTTTTATTTTCCGTCCTATTGACTCTGGTGTAGCTCTGAAACACAAATGTAGGCCTGGGGATGAGACCTTTCAACCTGTTGCAGAAAAAAAATCGAATGTGGAACGACTTATTGACTTCATTATTAACGAATCTTTTACTAATTTCCAAAAAAAAAAATGAAGACAAAAAAGTTCATTAATGGTATATAAACCGTTACGAAAGGACGATTCGGTGAACTTGGGAAAAACTATGTAACCGTGAGAATGCAGTCTTCCATTTTGATGATATTATTAAATGTGATGTATGGTTTTGAATCGTTTGGGATACAGTGAAGAATTTGCGGTACATGTTATTTGGCGGGTCGCCAGGACTGTTATCCTCTATTGTTTATATTGGAATTATTTTGAACTTCTGATAGTATTTCAGAGCTTCTTCTTTCAAAAGTGGATATTCTGAAAGTGTTATACTGTTCAATTATCTTTTAAAAATTCATTAACAATTTGATTATAGATACAATTATTAATAGGATAAATTACCAATATATATAAAAGAAGAACTGAGTAAAAATATTTTCCTTCCTTCTTTCAAGCTTAATGATATTTAAAACATATGATAACGAAGAATGATAAGATACCATTTGAGTGAAAAATAGTTGACTGTATTATTCTAATGATGGATGTAATTTGTCAGAGGGTACAGTCAAAGATAAAACAAAATAAGTAGAATTTATTTTTTAATTGTGCCAACGTTTCGACCTACGGTCTAGACTATCTTCATGGCAAATAGCGGGTGCCTCGGCTGTGGTGGCTTGTCAAATTAACACTTGTCAACTCACTCAACCTATTGTCAACTAACTCAAATTGACAAGTGTTAGTTTGACAAGTCACCACAGCCTAGGCACCAGCTATTCACCATGAAGATGGCGTACACCGTAGGCCGAAACGTTGGCACAATTAAAAAATAAGTTCTGCTATTTTGTGTTATCTTTGACTGCACCCCCTGACCAATTCAATCCATGATGAGATATCATATAAAATAACTACCAAGGTTCCATTTAGTTGGAGTAAATTGTTGGTAATTATAAATGATGGTTTCAGTCCTTTTTTAAATAAAAAGTTCTTTAAATTTAAATTATATGATGTTAATGTTGCTAAATTAGTCAAACTAGAATGCAAATGTAGTAAACTGATAAGCCTATGCATTTCAGTATGCATGCTAAGCCTATGGTTTAACTGGATCATGATGTGTGCATAATCCAAGGTTAATTGCCCTCTAGAGTTGTACAGTACACATACACACAGCTTCCTATTGTCAATTACGTCACTTCCTATTGGCTTGACGTTGGTGTAGGTTAACGGTTTAGCTGCGTTTATGCTCAAACCTATGGCGATGGAGTAAAAGGAATTTAATTGTCATTCCGACCGATTTTGAACTGGTAAAACAAAATATGCGAAAATCGCGCGTTGACATCTTAGAAAAGACTGAATTATTTCCAAGTAGAAAAATGTAGGTAAACAAAAATTTTATTTTGAAAGAGGATTAATAAGGGTTTACACTTATAAAAGTCAAAGTCTAACGAACATAAACTGTCTACTGTCGGGAGGATTTAAAAAAAAAAAAAAAAAGAACATAAAATCTTGCGAAATTTTCGTGACAACATAATATATAACTTAAAACAATGCAGCTGACTTATATCGAGGAGATAAGGGGTGGGAAAATTAAGCGATCTTCTCTGATAAAAATCCCAGTTCCGGTCTAGGCGTTTCTCTGGATTTATTTGTAAGGCAGGGAAAAGGAAAATTAGAATCTTGAATTAAATTATCGAAATTACTAACCTCTCATAACCTCAGTTTAATTAATCCCTTTATACTTGCTAACAAACTAGTTTTCTTTCAAATTTTTGATAGTTATGAAAAGAATACATATCGGAAGTAACTATACTGATAAAACCAGGTAAAAATATAGTATTGATAAAATACTTGATGTGGATGGAGGTGTTAGACTGTTTGTAAATACCACTATATTTACTATTAATCTTGCTACATCAATTTACATTATTGCTTCATTTTGGAGGTTATTAACTGGTTTTGCGTCGTTTGGGTGCAAAATAAAAATAATATTAGTTCCTTCTTAGTCTTATTTATTTTTGCTGTTGGTTTTTAAATGATTTATTTACAACTTTGAAATGATTTAATACCACTCAGTTTTTTCTGTTTATAGTTATTCCTTTTCCTAACTTGGAAAAGAAAAATTAAACCTAACAGAAAATGAATAAGATAAGATTAATGAAGGAGTAATGTATCCATCACCGCCTAAACTATGAAGAGCCCATCACTAAAAATAAAGGCATATTTATTCATCTACCTCTATTATATATAAATCATAATTAATTAACGAAGAAGGAAAGCTCTCCGGTGTATTTCAATGTATTACAAATAATGAAAGGGCGCTTGTAGTTCCTGGTTGTAAGATCGAGGCATAAATTTATTGAAACTGATTATGCTTTGAATACAAATATATTTGATGGTTTCCTTGTATGCATAATAAACGGAATCGGTGGCTTAAAAGTAAATAAAATAAATAAATCATAAAGTAAATGAAGTTAAAATTAAATTATTTACATAAAACATTAGATTTTAATAAATATGGGAAATAGATTATTGAGAATAATAATGTTTAAAAACTAATACGTAAGAATACCAAAGAAAAATCTCGATAGTCGATTTTTAACGCAAGGTTTCTATAAATTCCTTACTACGTGGTGGTAGGTAAAAAGCAGATTACAGATAAAATATAAATGTATACACTTTATCAACTGTATCTAAAATTATACAAGTTATTTTCAGTGACTTTATATCTTTAAATAATAAATTCAGAAACTAACGAAGGTATCTATGCCACGGTAAAACTAGTCCAAGTGGATTCAGGCAGACATGATGGATAATTCCGTTGAAAGCTGAAGAAAATAAAAAGATATTCAAGCGTCTCAGTTTAGCTATCTGTCCATTCCAGATCAAATAATGGCCATTGTATATTTAATTTGAATGATGTAGATGGGCCAGTAAACCAGAAGGAAATGGCGTAACTCATATGTGAATAATGAGGAGATAAGAATATAACGAAGAAATAAGTGAAAAGTCTAAACGGAAGCAGTGACAAGTTGAGCTACTCTATTTAAGGTCACGGGTTAAATCGTTAGTTACATTTAGTGTTGAACCCGTGGGTGCTATAGCCGCCCACAAAACTACCCTCTTTCTGTTGTACTTACCTTAACAGGTGTTAATGGTTGTAGGTCCAGCTTCTTCAATTGACTCTTGTCCCAACTTAAAGTAAGCAGAATGGTGTTCAACTGATCTATTTTCTGTTCTAAAGATTAGTTCAGTATTTAAAAAAATATTGTTTTGAACCAAATCACTACAATAAGTGGAGTGTTAAATAAGTATAACATAACTGGCATTTACGGCACGAGATAAAATTCCCCAGGAATTTCTCTTAGCGAATTTCTCTTCTCCTACCTTCTTATCGTATTTTCAAATCTGTTCGCAGTTGCTATGTTCCAAACTGTGAGTTGGATTGCCCTAAGATTTTGTCAAAAAATCTTTTTGATTGGAAGTTCCATATTTATAGTATATAATTTTTTTCCCGAAAAGTGTATATGGCGTATTTCTAAAGGTGTATGAAGTTATATATTCAGTTGTCTGATTTTCACTATCAATAGGTTATGAATGAGAGTGTACAGTAGTCTTGGTCGTTTTTCGTTTCCAGTGTCGGTTCCAAGTCATCCATCTATCAAACCCGATTCCTAATTACGTAATAATGACTTAAAATCGACATAAACAAGAAAAACCGATTCTTTCTTATGAATTTTATTTTGATGAGCATTCAAAATTAAGAATGAAGAATTATAAATAATACTAAATCATTTTTTTCTTCTTAGGTTTCAATTTCATCTTCGGTTACTTGTAATTCAACTCTTTATCACTAAATAAAGATATTAAAATGGATAGACTATTTAAGATGTGAGCACTATATATATACAACTCTCCCCAGTAATATTAAATGTATGAAATTAAAAAATGTATTAAACTAAGTTTATAAATACACTTGTGTGGGGTGCACGTGTGCAAATTTCTGGAAAGTTTGCTAAATGGGGCAACTAAGCTCTGAATAATTCTGAGAACGAGTTGACATGTTGAACGTGAGGAAAAGCTTTTGAACATGTTTTTTTTATTTGTTTGTTGTGCAAAGGTGGCCACAGCAGAAATCACGTTTTTAAAATTATTTTTTTTACGGCTCCCCGTGGGCATTTTGTTGCTTTTCCGTTACCTGTTTATATTTAGGTAAAAAAGAGGTAAAAGGTTTTTTCATTCCGTTGTTTAATCTATTGTTTCCGTAGTTTCTTTATTGCTTTTCGGCAAAGGCGAAACGTTTCTCATTTAAATTCTGGTATCTAATGTCATTATTATTAAGCTCCTGAAATAAAGATTTTTTATTTATATTACCTATTCGATCTATAATTTTATTATACTAACTATATGCACGTTATTTATTCGTTATTCCATACACGAAGTACTGGTTAAGGAAACTTAAAATTTGAACAACGTGGTCCATAATTTAATTACTTTTATTTTAATGGTGAAAATTGAAAATTCCTTAGGAGCGAAAATTAATTTATCGATACTACCAGTACAACGCTTATGACTGAATATATTAATTATATTACTTTTTCCGTCTATTATTCCTCCAAATATCAGTTCTGGAAATTAAAGCCAGGATTAAACAGTCACTTTTACATTTCGTGAAACCGACTTATGCAAAACACTTGCAGTATTAAAATGCATTTTATTATTTGTTATAATATTTACCTATAATTAATATTGAGCATAAGCCATCTTGAATATTTTTATAAGATCTTTAATTACATGTACTCCGCCCTTCTCTTAGTATTTCATAAAAACCAATAATCTTTTCAAAGATTACTTTCCCATTAATGAGGGAAAAAATTATGAAATACAGGGTGGTCCTTCGATGATTTTTTCGCGATTTGGAGAGCAATGGTATATCAACAATTTAGTTGACTGAGACCATTACTTTTTGACTCAATCCGCTTTTAATAAATCATTTTTTAAAAGTAATTATCTATGAAAACCATATTTTTTACTGTAAATTTTCAAAATAACACAGAAACAGACTTGTAAGAAAATTTTATTTCGTCAGCCGATCATTACAACAATATACAACAGTAAAACTGAATAATCAGAAATACACGATGGAATATAATGACTTTTCTAGCTTAGACCTTGGATAGTTCTTAAAAGTTGCACCATTTCATCATCCTTTCAGGCGATGTATAACCAATTTTGTTAAAATGTCCTTGTTTCTAAGAGAAATCGAGAAGGTCATAATGGCTTTAATTTTTTGTCTTAAAATTCAACTTAGCAATATTTATTGCTTATATTATCTCAATAGGGGATATTCAAAATCTAGATGAATCAAATGCTAAAAAATTAAATTTATGGACGTTTTTATTCATTATTTAGTATTTATATTGATACGGTCCCCTTATGCAAGGTATGGGAATCACTGGAAAACATGAAAATTAGTAAATATTTAAAAAGAGCCACCAAGAGCTTATATAATGGGGCCAAAGCTAGGTTAAAACTGAGGAATAGACTGACAGATTACATTCCTATCACCAAATGTCTCAAACAAGGATGTACCATAACCCCTCTGTTATTCAACCTAAATGTTGAAGAAGTCCAAAAAACTTGGAAGAGGAAGTGTAGGGGAATGGGTGTACAAATCAGTAATAATGTCCTCTACAACTTACAATTTGCTGATGGCCAGGTGATAGTCACAAGTGATGACGAAGATGCCAGCTACATGCTAAGAAAACTTCAAGAGGAATATGCTGCTTGGGGTCCGGAAATGAACAGAAAGAAAACAGAGTACATGTCAATACATGCGAACACAACTTATCCCTCGAAAATTGGGAAATTGGAAAAACCTACGAATGCAAATATCTAGGCAGATGGCTAACGGATGATGGAACCTCCAATAAAAATATATCAGATAAAATTGTAAAAGAAAGAAAAATTATTGGGTGTCCCCAACGGATCCGAAACGTGGATGATTACGAAAAAGGAAGAAACGAAGCTATTGGCCGTGGAGATGGACTTCTGGAGACGCTGTTGTGCTATTTCCAGAATTCAGCACGTCTCTAATATAGCAATTAGGCAATTGGTTGATCAGGAAACGACGATTCTCTTCGCAATAGAAACAAGAAGATTGAAATAGTATGGCCACTTAAAAAGAATGGCTGAGGACCGATGGCCAAAAATAATCTTGGAATATTCCCCTGTGGAAAGGAGGAAAAGAGGACGAACCAAAAAAAGATGGTTGCAGGTACAACTAAGTTGTATAAAATTGTTTAATAAATAATTTATATTAGTTAACGCATTCATGATCATCTTCAATAGTAATGAAGCTTCACTATAAATCCAATTGTTCTATTCCAATTTTATTTTCTCTAAAGCGAATAAGGTACTTTCTGTTTGAAACGACTGGGGCCCATGAACTCATGAAAAGGGTTTTGACTTTTTTATGAGACAGGGAAAGTTCAGGGTTTAGGAACAAACCATTTATTTTTTAATTATCAACGGTTTTATAGCTCTTTGATAATCTTCGTAACCTTTCGCTCTTTACCTTTATGGAAAATTACCTTTATTGAAAGTGATGAACGTTATGGAAAAAAAAAACATAATCATAGAATATACAACGCCCCAAAGTTAAACTGGGTTAAGTTACTATAAAGAAAAAAAAATTACGATTTACATGAGCATCATAACCGCAATCTGTTCTGCACAATTACCAAGGTCGTAAATACAAGTATTAAATCTACTAGTAGTGGCCACACAAATTATGGTTTAAACTTGGTAATGAGGTTTCGAAGTATTTCTTTAGAAAACATTGAAACCCATCACTCAAGTTAGTCAATGTATTAGTAAATCAGTAACTCATTCAGCGTTTTATATGTTTAAGGATGTTTAGAAAAACTACATATAAAAAAACTGTGGGAAGGAACCACTGCAAAGGTTATTACCGCTGATAATTACAAAAATAAATATTTTCCTACCAATCCCTGCTTTCCTCCTCATTAAGAATTAAAAATTTTCTTCATTTAAGATTAATGATCTCCGGTTATTCGATACAGGAAGTTCTGGTTCGTGGATTTCGAAATTTTAACAACATGATCTACAATTGAATCACTTTTATTTTAATAGTGAAATAGTTCCTTAGAATAAAAGAAAATTAATTTAATGATACAACCAGAACAACGCATATGACTGAATATACAAAGCATTACGGAAATTATAGATATAAAAGGTTGGTATTTTTTTTTAATGTATTATTCATTTCTAATTATTTTATTGTTGTGAAAAATTATTTTTTTTACTTTTTAGGTATTCATGCTGTGTTATTTTTCACGTTATCAAATAATATAATAGAGATAAAATAATATAATAAAAAGAGTAATGGAAAGCGATTTCCATAGGAAGGTAGGTTCTACTACTTAAGTCCCAACACGATATCTCCGCTAATGGTTCTTTTCGTTTTTTTTTTATTCTAGAAGATTGAATACTTTTTTAAATTTGAATATAGACTAGATTAATTTCGAATAGAGTACTTATTTTATGATATTTTACTTACACCTTTCGTGTGCTTGCCGTAAGTAAACATCTAAGCGCTCCATGGAGAAGAATTTAAGTGTGTTTAAGAGAATCGTCAGCTTTTACTGCAGTGCCTGTATGGTATTGATTTCTAATTTTTTAAAACAGTATGATGGCGTTTGAATTATTTTTCAAACTCTGATTTGCGTCCTCAAATACCTGCGTTTCTAATTTTTATCGATCTGTTTTTGAAATAATAATAACTACCGGAAAGACAAAGCGAATAGCTCAAATACCTAAAGGATACATAACATAACATAACCTATAGGATACATAACATAACATAACCTATAGGATACATAACATCAAATATTTGGTACCGCTATTGATATTAGCCTGCCTACTCATTTGTACCTACCTACCACTGATTCTGATTTCCCTTTGTGGGTATTACCCCATACGCCATCTCCAAATTCAACCCCACTTACCTTTAACCTATTATCAGATATCTCATTCAATCCATTGTTTTTTATGTAGTTCAGTAGCCATTTAAAGGTATTACTTACCAAACTATTTCATTTTTGTTTCAGGTGAGTGCTTCCAGAGGTTTCATATTTTCGGGTGAGGAGAAGGAAGGACGTTTAAAAACGAGGTTTGATTTTATTATTATTTGTGTGTGACTCTTATATGTTACCATGCACATCGGGCTAAAAAGGCTTATTGTGCCCGAGTCCTAAAAATCTCTAACCTAGGTCTAGACTTCTGAGAAATTTCAGATAGTCTTTAAATCTCAGTTCTTGAAGTTCCTTGTGTCAAGGTCCAACGTTGTCTTTCGACTTAGTGCTTTGCATTCAAAGAGAACGTGCCAGGGGGTTTCGTCCTCTTGTGTATATAGTTGTGTATATCTGCACCATCTGGACCGAGATTCTTGTTCAATGCTCAAGCGATGTATATGTTTCCTGAGCTTAAAGTGCCCAGTGATGGTTTCAACTTTACCTTTGAGGTCGGTTCTTTCTTGATTTTCTCAGAAAGATTGTCATTATAAAAAGTTTAGTATGCCTTATATTGGCACTATCCTAATGCGGTATTACCTTCCTCTTTGCTAGTTTAAGATAATATCTCTATTCTCTATTCTGGTCCAATTGGAGCAATTCCTGCTCCTTTCTTTGCCAATTTGTCGGCCCTTTTATTTCCTGGTATATTACTGTGCCCAGGGATCCAAAATATGTTAACTCTGTTATGTACAGCTAGTTCATCAAGTATATTGCAGCATTACTCTACTAGGATTTTGTTACTGGATTTTTTAATGCATTGGATCCTGCCTGACTGTCAGTAAGAAAATTAATTACCTTATTCTTGTGGTTCTTCATGGCGAAGGCACTTGAAAGTATAGCTCATATTTCCGCTGGTGTCGTGCGCAGAGGTAGGTAATGGCCTTTGCCAAGGCAACCCCTGAACCAGAATCCCGAGCCGGCACCATGGTCCCCTTTGGATCCATCCGTATATACCTTTAGGCCATTGGGTGGGTTAAAGCCTTGCTTTTGCATATCGCCTGTGTGTTAACGCGGAATCTTTTGTCAAAGTTGTATATGTTCAGCATTAAGTCAGAGTGCTTTTTTAACTCTGCCTTTTGGCTGTCTTCAATGCCTCTGCTTCAATTAGAATGTGTGTCAAGTCAAGTGTGGTCTCCAGTGAAGCGGTAGGGATGGTTCTCATGGCCCCAGTGATCATGATGCACCCGAGCCGCTGCACCTCTTCTAACCTTGATCTATTTTGTTGGATGCCAGCTCTGTGCCACCAGGCTATTGAGCCATAGGTTAGCACGGATCTCGCTATTGGCGTGTACATCCAACGTGCCATCTTGGTGTTAATTCCCCACCTACTGCCGCAAAGGTTCTTTCAAGTCCACAGAATTCTAGTGGCTTTCTTGGTAACATAGTCGATATGTTAATTCCAGTTTAATTTACTGTCCATAATAATGCCCAGGTATTTAACCTTCTTGCTAAATTGAACGCTCATCCCTTTCATCCTAGGGGGGTAGCTCCCTCAGTGCCCTTTTGTTGGTTACAATGACCGTTTTATTAGGATTGATGTTCAATCCTACTTTCGAACACCATCTCGCCTCCATCCTCAGTGCCATTGTCATCAACTCTGAAATAGTTTGCTGATCAGAGCCTATAATTGCTATGTCATCTGCATAGCCTATCGCTTAGAAACCCGTCTCATTCAGGAGGTGTAGTTTGTCTACTACCAGGTTCCATAGAAGTGGGGAAAGAACCACTCCTTGGGGAGCTGCCTGCAGCTGCCTTAACCTTTAGGTGATAATTGTTCATATTGGCTTGAATAACCCTGTTCTTTATAATGGCAAACAACCCATTTAGTAATGTTTGGTTTAGCGCAATGCCTTTGTAGGGCATTAGTTAATATATGAGTTGGGGTATTGTCTAATGCCCCTTCCATATCTAAAAATGCTCGGAGCGCAGTTTGTTTCCACTTCAGAGCATCTTCAATTTGATCCACCACTGCATGCAGCGCGGTGTCACAGAATTTGCCCTCTCTGTATGCATGTTGATGCAACAGTACTGATCCATCTTTGGGATGTTTTCCCTAATATATTTATCTAGAATAAATGTGACCTGAACTTCTCTCCAGGGTATTGGGATTCAACTATAGGACAAACAGCCCTGGAATAGAGTGGAAAGCCTGGCTATGAAGATTTCGAGACCCTCTTTAACATAGCAGGATAAATTCCGTCAAAACCTGGTGTTTTGTATGGCTAGAGGCTTTTAACTGCCCATTTTATGGCGCTGGTATTAAAGATTTCCCGGACTGATAGACCTTCGTGCCCGAGGTTTCAAGCTTGCTCCCCGGGAAGTGCGATTCCAGCATAGCAGTTAATGATTCTTTAATGCTCATGGGATCCCCATTTGGCTTCGTTAGGGAGCCAACGGTATTACAGTAATTGCTCTTAGAGAGTATTTTTTTCATGCGGGCGCATGTATTCGTATAATTAATTTCCTGACAGAACTGTCTCCATGAGTTCCGTATGGCTTTCCTAATAAGGTAATAATGATATTCAGTTAGAGCGTGTCTGTATTTGATCCATTCACCAGTCCTTTTTGCTTTATTGAAAAGTATTCTGGTTCTAGATCTTGAATTCTCTAACTGCGAATTCCACCAGGGTGCATTGCAGTTTGACCCTTTGGTGGTTATTCTACAGTTGTCTTTGAATGGAGTGATAAGTGGTTTAGTCAGTAGTTCGTTTAAGAACTCCAGCTGATAAGCGTTAGAAGCCGAAAGGGGCCATTCTTTATTTAAATCTTACTAAAGCCTTATTTAAAGCCTTCCCAGTTTGTGTTTCTGGGATTTGTATGGGTAGCCGACCTTGAGGTTGTAACTTCAAGTTCCCACCTGATATATTTATGATATATTTACTGAAAAAATCTTTAGAGACATGCCAGTTTGTGATATTTATCATCCTAGTTGATCTGTAACCCAGAATGTGGTCTATGACCTCCTGCTTGTTTGAGATTTCAAAAGTTGGTGTATTACCTTTGTCTACTATATCTAGAGTATTTACTAGAAAAATTCCAGAAGGGACTCACCTCTACTGTTAGTATTACTGCTGCCCCAGATGTTATGATGGGCATTGGCATCCGCCCCGATAATTCCCATCGTTTTCTTTCTGTTGAGATAGTCAAATATTCTCTTAAGACAGGTCGATGGGACTTGTTCCTCACAGGACAACCACCTGTCCCCCGAAATTGGTCATTACTGCTACAGAGTCTCTAGAACATAAATACCACATTGGAAACAATTCAATTCAATTTTTGCAAGGATGCAGGCTCAGTCCCTCAATCCTGCTATTATTGTTAATCCACGGCTCTTGTATAAGTATAATATTAATGCCATGATTTACCTCATACTGCTGCAGAGTTCCATAGGCTGCCCTGCCTTGGTGGAGATTTATCTGTAGCAGCTTGATGATCATAGTGGTGAGGGGGAATCGCCCCCGGAGTGTGGTTGAGTTTCCTCTTTCACACTGCCCGGGGCGGTGTGAAAGAGGAAACTCCTGCCTCCGTGCTCCGTACGCTGCCGCTTGGTACCAGGCTTAGCAGTGACAGATGCACTTTGGCCAGAAGTGGACCTAGACGCGGAGACGCCAGCCGCCGACACAGCCGCACCCTCACCAGTGAGGTTTGATTTTACTTCACACATCAATAATTTAAAATTGAATGGGGTTTCATCTGGATTACAACCAATTTTGGCAGGCTTCGAATCAGCTTCGTAACAGCCCATTGGCTCCCTCCGCCCATGAAGTCTTAAATATTATATTTAATAAACAGGTTAATTTCAAAAGAAGATTCTGAAATTATTTTAAAAGTAAATAATTTAATCAATGCAACTATTTCAGTAATAAAAAAAAATTCATTCTTGTCTTTAATGTGGTTTCATTTGATATGGAAAGAAATTGAAATAGAAGAAGTTAAATTAACAATGGAGAAGCTACATCATATTTTATACCTATGGGGTGAGAAAACGATGATTAGTCCAATTCGCGAAGACGGGTGATGGACTACTGTTAAGCTCCTTCTTTTATCACGATGGATAGGAATTAGTAATTGAAGAGTAATTTTATTGACGAGGTGGTTGTATGGTATTAGGATGAATTCAAGGTGTCCCAGGCACATATTGTAGTCACTCGTTAATAACTTAAAGGTTTCGGAACGTCTCAAATCATAACAGTTTCGTTTTAGTAGCGGTGAATGTTTGATGCTACGATTTCTAGAAAGAACAATCGGGCGATCGAAACTCCATTAATGATTTTTTAGAGTAGTCTCCGACTAGTTACTCATCTAGTTGAAGAAAATAGTTAGTCGACAGGGTGACATAGTTTGTATTTTTATATACGGTGATAAAATCCGAAGGTTATATTTTATACCATAATGTTTTAGGCGAAACAACATTTCAAAAAGTGTGAGGGAACAAAAAAAAGTGAAAATTAGTCTATCAGTTTTAAAGCGTATTTTAGGATGTCGGAACATCATAAGTGACATACACAATAAAAAAATATTATACAAAATAAAATATTCTGTACCGATTTAACCCACGAAGGTCTTGGGTTCAGTAAGATAGAGACTGTACTGTTTCTAGGACAACGATTATGCAGGGAGGTGATTTTTCCATGTTTGTCCTCCGATTAGAGTACTCACTTCATAGAGGCTGGATGAGCCCCAGGAGAGTCTGTAGACCCCACGGGGTCCATCCGTGGCTGTTAACAGATTGAGTAGTTTACTAGAGTTAGTACTAGTACTCTACACACTGAGCTATGCCGCTCCCCCCCCCCCCCAAAAATACTACATTTTCTTAATTTGTATGGATTTTATACAAACGATGCTCTTAGAAAAATATGTTCTTTCTGACTGAAGCTCGAGCGTATTATTTTTATAATTTAGGTATAAATTATATACCTATAGGTATAAATTATAAAACTTCGAGATTTATTTTTTCAAACATTTTAATTCCATTTCAAAAGTGTATCAGTAAACATATCGCTAATTGACTTACTTCTGAGGTACAAATGAACAGGTATACTTTTTCAGATCGGGGATAGAAGTCTCAGTTAGATGAAAAAATATCATAAATGTTTCCAAACAGAATTTAATTATATTATCATATATTTATTTATTATATCGCTCCTTCGAAAGAACATTTTTATGTAATGCTTTCAGTAGTAATTGCTTTGTTCGAAGGTTTTTAATTCAGAAATGACATATCTGATATTCCATTTCTAACATTTTTTTCAATAAAGTAATATTTCTAGTTGTATCATATTTCAACTTGAGGTTTTATGTATTTAATGACATAAGTTAAAATTAAAAAAGTTTCAAGATTTTAAACATTTTCTAATGGTTGATAAAAGTCTTTCATTAAAATAGGAATGCTTTGATTTACCGATGACAATTTTTTTTTTTAATTCACATGGAACTTTCAAATAGCTCTATTGAAAAAATAGGTTTTTTGAATTATGGTGTTGCTTTATTGAATACGCGATGTATTTGTAGAAACGGAGATTTTATAAGTCTAACAATCGGAAATTCAACAAACTAGATTAGAATTAGATTTTTATTTTAAAGAAAGTTGTATATAAGTTTTGATAAATAAAACTAGTTTTCTGGTGTATTTTCGTATAACGAAAAATATTTACTATTTTTATACCAACAATAAAACTATTTAACATTGGAAAAACAATACAAAAAAAAAAAAAAAAAACTAAATCAGTTTAACAACTTGGACTTCTCTCGAGGCAGGATGGTTTCTACTCAGGTGACTTGACGGACCGTTAAGGGAAATGAAGTACCCACCTCTAGGCCTTAAGCACCTTGATAGTTCTTTCTCTTGTGAAATAAATTCTGCCCGGGAATGGAAATGTTGCTGTCCTTTATCTAACCGTTGATAGGGTGTCCACGGAGTTGGAAGCATTACTTACCTTATACACTGCCTCCTTCAGCTTCGCCGGTAGGTCCATTTCCTTTCTCTCCCCTAAAAGTTCTCATGAGGTTACGCTACAGCTTTTACTCACGTCGAATACTTAATATCCGCATTGCAACTTTTGGGAGGGGGTACTCTATAAAAAAAAAAAAAAAACCAACGAAGCATGAAGTGTTTTGGGTTCAGCCCAGCAGACTATACTAACAATTTTTTAGTCCTTCATGCAATAGTTATATACAACTATCATTAAAATATTACGTCTAACTTTATGTGAAATAGATGCTGCCGTTAAAGTTTATGTGTAATATATGTTGCCGTTTAGGTTAGCTTCGTAATTAAAGAAAGAGAGATTATGAAATAATAAGGTTTATAGACAAAAAATAATTAAAAGTAAGTCACAATATTATAAAGAGTTCAAATTAGGTATAATATCAAGATGTTTTAAATTAATTTCATGGCATTATTCATATACTGTTTGTAATCGCCTGAGACCCTAAATAACTACGAAGACACTTTAGAGATTTTTCTTTTTTAGACGAAGATTGATACTTGAAAATGACGTTCGGTTATTATACAATCTGGTGCAAATGAAATACAACAATAATTTATTAGTCACGCTTTGAACTTAGTCAACCGATAGAGCTGTTAAGAGCTAAAAGTATTTATTCAGCCGACAGCTGAGCGTGCGCAGTCTCTCTGGACCGCATCGGCCGAGAGTCGCCCGCACTTTAAAAGTTATTTATAAGCCTAAATAAAATCTATACTATAGGGAATAGGTGAAAACACCTTAAACCATACTAACTATTTCCAATTTCCCTTAAAATAATATTACTAATTCAGAATATATAAACTGAAGTCCCGCATCCGCCGAAACGTTTCGGAACATATTTTAATTTTTGCCAATGGATTCAAGTAAGAAAACTCAACTGTAAGCCGCGACTCAACCCATCAACTTAATAAGCATCTGTTTACACCGGTGAACTCTAAACGAACTTCATTCCTATATTTATGCTTATCAATATCACAGAAGACTATCACCCTCAGATCCGTTATGCCCCCCAGAAAGTTTTGAAAGAAATATACTCGAACCAACCATTTGTTACAAGAATCCAATCTTATATGACACAAGATAAGCTCGCATATTTCATATGGATTTCTAGACACATTGACATTGTGGATAAGGAGCTAGTAGATCAGGCAGGCCGAGAGCCATTATGTTTTTCACTCCATCAAAAGATAGGAACCCTCTTAAGCAGTAAACATCGATAGAGATAGCAAGGCATCCGGGACAAAAGCTAGTAAATTAAAAGAGAAAATCTAAAATGTAGTAATTAAATGATATAAAAACAGAAGTAATAGAATCGTCTACAACTAACATGTAGGCTTCAGGTTCCTACGAGGCTTCTTTCTCGTACATTTCTGAGAGAAAGTCTCTACCTCGCCTGTATGTTGTTGTGACTAGTGTATGTATATACTATACACTATATTATACCGTTTTATCTGTACACATGTCTTTTGTTTTCATATGGATATTGTTGATAATTGATTCAACTTAACATGATGTACTAATGCGTCCAGCTCTATATTTCTATTAATATTTACAGTATTGTTATGTTTTATATTATTAAATATTAATAGTTATTTTTATCGTTATCCATCGTTATCCTATTTTTTAGCCAGTTTTTACTTAGCCCTGACAATGGCCAACAACTTGATCCCAACCCGTGGCACATAAAAGAAAACAAGTTGAATATAGTAGTGTGTTTTTCTTCATTGATCCTCACCCCCGTGCCGCATAACTTTATATTAAACGTTACATAAATGTGAATGGGTTTTTATTGTAAATAAAAATATAGGAAACTAAAAAAATATATATGAAAACATGAAATTTATTGGTATTTATCACCAATTGTCGTCATAACCTCATTGAAACGGCTTATATAAATAAGACTAAACAACATATTTTATGTTATTTTATAAAAGGTATTTTGTATTTTAAGTACAAATCGAATAGTTTTCAGATATTATAAATATTAAAATGTTAAAGTAAATCTTTTTTTTTTTCGGTTGGCCCAACAGACCTTGTAGACCTTTGGTCGCCATTACCAGCCCTCTCCATCTATCCTTGGCCGCTGATTTCCAGTCTACTACATGCAGCTCCTCAGCATCTTTGTTAACCCTGTCCATTTTTGGCCTCCCACGTGGTCTATTGCCAACTATTGTGGCATTCATAGTTGTTTAGAAGCGTCCTGACGGATTACTTTGAGCTACATGCCCCACCCATTTTAACCTTCTTGCTTTCATATCCTGAGATATCGCCTGACCAGTTCCCGTGAGCAATTCCTTATAGGTCCTTCTCCTCCAAGAGTTTAGACTCTCAGCCCATACCGCTCCGGTTATCCAGCCAAGGATATTCCTTTCACATCTCTCTATTCTGCTTTCCTGACCTTATGTGAGAACTACAGGCCCATATGCCTCTCTTTGGTGGTGTATAAAATGTATAAAAGTGGAGCTGCGGCTGAGAGCATATGTTGAACCCCACATGGTAGTGTGGCCCAAGCTGCATTCCGGCCTTCAAGACAAACCCAGGATCATATCTTCCCCCACAGGATGGTTACGGAGAAAGCGTTGGACCGTGGAGGAAATGTCTACCTTGCCATTTTGGTGTGAGTAACGTGCCATATGCACTTAGAGAACGTGTCGAACAAGAACTGGATGCAGTTTTCCCTTTCAAGCACAAAACATCAAAAGGCAATGATCCATGTAGTGTGAGGGTTCTTCAAGTGGGGGAGAGAGTCCAAGTGCGTTTCTTCCTCAACAATAAATACATTTGGGAGTATGGCCAGATATTGAAGAAGTTAGGAAAACGGCACTACATAGTCGTTCTAGATAAATCGAGGAGAATACTCAAATGTCACATTGATCAATTGCGTCTGACACTTGTACCAAGAAAAACTGTCACATTCAATCCTGAAGTTTCCTTATATGAGATTCCCAGATTAACTGCTAGAAATCCTGGCATTGCAATTCCTCAGACTGACATTCCAGATCCTCAGGTACCATCATCAGGACTTCAAGCTCCACAACCGTGCCCTCAAGAGGTAACTGCGGATGTACCCAATGCGATCCCTCCAGAACCAGTCCGGCGCAGATCTAGGCCTACCAGAATGCTCGAACGTTGTCGCGATTTTGTGATGGAGTGATTACTAACTACTCAACTTAGATATTCTTGTCATATGTTTATATTGTATATATATTTTCTACGTTTTTATTATGTGGGGGAGACTGTTGTGTATCTCTTTGGAAAGGAGGGTTATGTTTTCCCTTTAGTCATATGATAGTTATGTTATTATGAGTTCTCTGTATGTTCAAATGTGTTCATAATAGATTACAGTTAATTATGAGTATATTCATCATTTATTCACTACCCTTATGGGGACATAACAGACCTCAAAGCAGCATTTGACACGGTCCCCAGACAAGAGATTTGGACTGCTTTACAATTGAAGCGGATACCACCAAACCTGATTAGTACCATCAAATCAACGTACCAGGATCCAAAAGGCGTGGTTAGATTAAATGGAATGAACCCTGCCCCATTCAGAATCTACAAGGTGGTTAAGCAAGGAGATACCCTCAGTCCACTCCTGTTTAACATTGTCATGGACGAGGTGTTGAAGGTATGCAAGTGGAGACCAATCGTTGGATACTGGAATATGTCACCCGTCCTGGCCCAGTGTTTCGTTTATGCCGACGACATTGTGGTGGTAGCAGACAATTTGGATTCTCTACAAGTTGCAGTGGAGGAGTGGTCCGAGGAGCATGAAAGAAGAGGACTCGCCATAAAACCGGGTAAAAGCAAGGTTATGCAGGTAGGACGAGAGAAGGTGGAGTTCAGGATTGTGAGTGAAGGACACCAACTGGAGCAGGTTGATATCTATGTATATCTGGGAACGAGTTTCAGTCGGGATGGAACGATAGACCAGGAGCTTGTGCATCGAGTTCGTAAAGCAAACCAGGTTTTCTTCCTGATTTCCGGAACTCTGGTGGGCAATTAGGAGGTGAGCAAGTAGGCGAAGGTTCGCATCTTTAGATCTGTCTTCCTCCCGGTCTTGTTATATGGAGCCGAGAGCTGGGTACTCTTGGACAAGAATGCCTCACGAGTGATGTCAGCAGAAATGAGGTATCTCAGAAGAACTGCGGGAAAGACGAGACGAGACTGCGTGAGGAACAGAACAATTAGAGACACACTGGGAGTTAGACATGTGAGGGATGTCATAGAGGAACGCCAGTTCAAGTGGTATGGCCACGTTTGCAGGATGGGGGACGAGCGTAGAGCAAGGTGGCTGATGGAGGCCAGACCGAGAGGGCATGACCGGTTGGACGCCCGAGAATCACATATATTAGTTATATGGATAGAATCGGGCGAGAGCGGGGGTCGACCCTGGTGGGGATGAAAATGAAGGCCCAGGATAGGGACACATACAGAAGGTGGTCCGAGACTACTCCACGCTTAACAGCAAAAGGAGGTAGAGAAAGAAGAAAAAGAAGTTTAATGGTATCCATTTCTGAATCTAATCTCATCATTATTTTAAAAATATAATGTACCGAGATGAGTAACACCCGTAAGACATTTAGTAAGAATTATTTCCTGAAAGGAATACAATTTTAATATTTTTTCCGAAGTTGTCTCGTTCTTTGAAGTAATGTTTTAAGAAAAACTTCTAAAATACTTTGTCATCAATTAATAAAATTTCCTAGAACTCTTTCATTTGCGATTACTCATTCTGAGTTTTAATCGTTTTGAGTAAATAGCTTAGAAATTTTGTTGAAGAATATTCCACTATTTTCAATTATTTTTAATAGATCATTTTACTAATTTATTTTTCCCTTCCCTATAATAAATCTAAGTTACTTTGATAGTGGATCATTTTCTTACAGTAATTAAATGATCTGAACAGTCTAGAGAATATATTTATATTTTAATCAAATATAAGTACTTTAATACTTTATTAACAATTTCTGGTTATTAAGGTCATTTACTTAGATTAATTATTATATCTGATAAAAGCAGCTTTTCATCACTGTGTCATGTAACTTCAACTAATCTTACAACATTCTGTTTGTTTTCTTTGTTAATGAAATGATGAATGTATGCATTCTAGTGATGTCTTAAAAAATTATCACCTATAAGTTTTTAATTATTTTCGTTGATGTTGATATGTGCGTTGCTTTATCTACAATATCACAGATTTATTATTTGTACCATAAATTATAATAATCCTTCAGCATAAATATCTATATCTATCAGTGCTGTTTATTAAGTTTCCTATCGTTTAGCAATCGATAAGTGGAATTTTGGCTGCCTTGAAGAATCCAATTTTCCCCAGATCAAATACCACAGACTTTCCCTATAAGATATTTTCTCTCATATTACTTACAAGATTTAATATCAGCATATTTGAGTGGTATACGATCATACATGATGAAGTTGGGTCTATTAAAAGCAGTAATGTACTTTATTTTCTCGCCATTTTATATTATCAAAAGATTAGAATAAAGAACGGGGAGGAGAAGATTTCTTAAAATACATTAAACCATTTTGACGTGTTAAATGACAAAAAAACGATTTTAAATACAAAAAGTTGATTCTAAAAATCCTGGTCGTTCTGTCCGTTATTTTTGAATATTTAGGGCAGAAATATCTTATTATTTTATTTTACGTTTTTTAAATAGAATCAACATTAAATATAAATTTTGGAAAAGTCGTATATTTTATTCTGTATCTGTAGTTTAGGGATTGAATTTTTAATTTTTTGATTTCCTTTGACCTTTCAGAAATTGTTATCTTTTCAGAAGAAGTAAGGTGAATTAAGTTTATTGAAAAAAAAATCATTTAAAATAACTTTCAGGTAGCTTATCAGTAATGGACTGAGTCCTTGAGAAAAAAAACCAGTTTCCTGAATCCATTTGAGGGAAAGAGTAGCTTTTAAGAATCAGTGGTCTGTGAAATTTACTCATCTATTTTCTGTATAACAGCATGATTAATAAGTCAGAAGACACCAAGCTTTTATAACCGGAAGCCCTATGATTTTTATTTATTTTTCTATAACTTCATAATATGTACAATGAATATTATGAAGCAGTAATGTTAAAAAAAAAAATTATTTGATAATCCTGGTGTTCTATTGTTTTATTTATTATAAGTATATTATTATGTAAGCTTAATATTTTTTTATAATTACGCTAAAATAATTCTAGTTGAGAAGATTTGAATTTGATGTTATTTTTAAAAATAATGGGTTTATAAATTCTTTACTAAATAAAATTAACCAGTAATTACTAAAATGGCTATTGCTGTATTTACTTTCTGACAATTATATAGAAATATATTTATTTGTGTGTTTGTGTGTTGTTTGCTTTTCGGTTGGCACTCTAGATCAAGAAGCGTATTATTAATGTTATTAGAGCAGGCATTTATCGCTTGCGGGAGTTGTACAATACTATATTGTACATTACTACATCAATACTACAAACATACACTCCATAGTGTATCCGCGATATTTATCTCCTCCTTCATCAAACCCCTGAGAGTTTACAGGGAGATGTGCCTTTGGAGAATCTGGACATCTCTCCTTCTGTCAAACATCTATATCTTGGTCACTTCGAAGCCTATTCAGCGATGTCCTTTCCGGCGTCGAACAATTGAGTACAATGACAATGACGATCGATGTAGATGCAAGGAATATGACATTTAGGGGTTAGTCGGAGAATGAGGATTTATATTTCTTTTCCCGAAGCAGAATATTAATGGGCAAATTGACGACTTGGAAAAACCACAACTCGGTGCCTCTAGCGTACACGGGTTAGAGTCATACTCATAAAGGGATTCTTAGACCTGAACTCATAACATTAATTTTTTTCGTATTCATTAATTTAAGGATTATATCTACAGCCCCGCTGAGTAATTGGTTAAGTCGAATTTTCTTACAAAATGAGTTTCTAGTCATTTTAAATTTTTTACTGAATAAGATGCTCATACCAGACATTGGCTTGTGAATTATAGCTTATATTAAAATTCTATTTCAAGCCAAATAATAGGATTACGCTACCTTTAATACAATTAACTCACCCTGGACAAAATTCGACATATCTAACTAATTCTGGGGCTGTAGGTACATTCTTTTAGTTATTAATGAGAACGTTATTCCTATATTGTGAAATCTATTCCTATATTACTTGTATGTAACCCAATGTCAGACCCAATAATGGCATGAAGAAATGTAATGAAAGTAAATTATTAATTTTATTCAAAGGAGGCTGATAAATTACAAATTATTCATTCTTTTAAAGGGTTTTAATAAATAACAAAACTTACATACGTTTTTTTTCTCTTACCCCTTATGGGTTGGAAGGTTGCTAATTACAACCAGGAAATGATGGAAGGGATCTCTTTTACTGTACGTTGTAAATTTTAAGAGTGACATGAGAAACGGAAGAGCCATAAATCATCGTGTATTTTTATTTTTATTAACTTACAACGTTAAGCAAAAATAATTCCAATATGAAATTATTTCGATGAGAACTAAGTTAATTCTGGATTGTTATGAATAGGTTTCTGTCCATTTTTTAGTTCATTGTTAAAACGTTTTTGCTGTTTGTTGCTAGTAGCCATTATTTCTTCTTCTGGAGAGAACCATGTGGGAGAACTAGTGGTGTTGAGAATGTTAACGCGAGACTGAAAATTATTACACAAGAACTGAGAGACGGAAGGGTGAATGTTCTTCAGGCATGTTACTGCGGGGCACGTCATTAGTATAATTGCAACAGTTGTTGCCAGCCTGAGGCCCGCCCAAATGAGGCAGTCTGGTATAGTAGGGAGGGTGTAGCGTCTTATCCTTAGATGAACCTTCTCCAGCATAATATATAGTAGTTTGTACTCGTAAATTTAATAATCACATCACTATATTATAAAAAATATTTTAAAACTAAAAAAAAAAGTAAAAATAATTGTTCTCCAACAATAATGTGAAAATGTTATGTTCATATTTCTTTTCAATATGTTGTGCCGCAGCCCTTCAACAGAAAAAATCTGTTAGGATGTGTCTAGGTGTTCATATATGGTCAAGAATACTTATCACTTCTATTTGATAATCGTTCTATTCAACCAAACCTGCCCATACAATATATTTATTAATTTGGTTATAGTATCATTATTAAAAATTGTAATTTGGAATATGAAATATCCATTTTCAAAAGAAAGATTATTTAGTAAAATAAAAAAACAAACAACAAAAACTGTACTCCTACCACCCATGGATCTTGGGCTCAGCACCTGCTAGAGGATGTGTTTCTTGGACGACGGTTGTACAGGAAGGTGATTTGCCCTAGATCTCTCTCCGCCGCTAGAGGCTTCCTCTTATTTTGAGTTCCCACTTGGAGGCTGTGTAAGCCCCAGGCTGCTCCAAGATCCCATTGGCCGGTAACAGATTAAATAAATGTCTGGCCAGCGAGTGGGATTTAAACCACTCCGGTCTCTATTTAGATAAACACTTCATGAAATCGAAAACATGTTTATTCAAAATATTTATCCTCACACATTTCCCAACGTGTTATGAAATTTTCAATTCCAGAACTGAAACATTCATGGTTTTGTGGTGAAATAAATTCTGAAAATGTGTTTTTGACTTGAGATTCATTTTTAAAAGTTTTACCCTCAAGAAGTTGCCATGCTCCTTATTATGTCACAGAAAACTCATCCATCATGATCTTAATATCCCATGTTACTAATTAGGCCCAAACTAGATACCTATTCTTCCATGACAAGCTCCATACACACTTGAATCCGCTAGTCTCTCAACTTGCTTCCCATACTATTCCTGATAACCCTCCGAGGCGTCTGAAAAGAAGATGGCCTCAAGACCATCTACTATAGAACTTTATTGGAGTGCTACCGATGGGTAGTTTCTCCACAAGTGTTTTCATGTCATATTGTACTTATTAGCACATTTACTTGTTATAATAGCATTATAGTTGTAAATATCAATAAATTAAAAAAATAAGTTGCCTAACTTTCTAAACAGAAACAAATCTGTAGGAGATAAGTCTGGCGAATTAAGTAGGTGTGGAAGAACTTCAATGTTTGGTGTAAAACATGAGGTCTAGCATTTTGTAAGAGTAGTCCCTATTGGTCCCTTCCGATTAACCAATGCAGGTTGTTTTTTAATAAGGTTTAGGTCTATTATCTAAAAATACCTATATAACGATGAGGATTTAATTGTTTCACCTCTAGGGCGACAAAAAAATAATGAATTCATAGGTAAGTTCTGGAAATGGACATGACACGGTACTGGCATTAATGTGATAAACTTTAAGTTTTCTCGGGGCTGCAAGTTATAGGATAGGATCAGGTTATGGGGCGATCAACAGCGGAGGTTATTACGCCCTAGTTTTTAGCTTACTCATTATATTGAACTTATTTCGTAATTATTTTCTAGGTAAAAATACATCTATCCCTTTCTCTATTCAAACATTATTAGAATTATTATTATTTAAAACATATGTACACATTTTTTAATATACTTTATTTTTATTAATTTATTTTTACTTCCTAAATATATATATATATATATATATATATATATATATATATATATATATATAAATATATGTATATTTTTTTTTTATATAGGTTTATATATTTTTTCCTTTTTTTTTTTTTTTTTTTTTTTCCCCTCCTTTCTCATTCTTCTTCATATTTGAATAATGATTGTTTTAGTTATATAATATTAAGTTACTATAACAGTTTTAGAAAGAATATTGTAATAATAATAAAAGTTGAGTAACAATTAAAAAATAAACTAAAAAAATAAACATATTCTGGTAGCTAAATTTTGTTGTATATGTTCACTTCTTTTATAATGGAAACAATTTTCTCTATGTTACCCGGGTTGTTTTCGAGGGATAGTTTCATACTTGTTGCCAGATCTTTCGAGGTAAAATGGGGTTGGTAGGCAGGACATTCCTCTATGATGTGTTGCACGGTGAGTTGTGTACTGCAGCTTGGGCACATCGGTGGGGGTACCCTGTTAATGAGATAGGCATGTGTAAGGTTGGTATGTCCTATTCTCATCCGGGTCAGCACCACTTCTTCTCTTCTATTCCCACGGCTAGAAGTACACCATTTCTTGGTAGTGTCCTTAATGGATCTCAACTTATTTCTAGTCGATTCAGACTTCCACATGCTTTCCCAATCTGAGTTGATTTTTCCTTTTAGCCATGTTCTGATATCCTGCGGCTCTAAAATATTCTCCGGGATTGTATTACCCAGGGCAGCTTCTTTAGCAGCCTGGTCAGCCTTCTCGTTTCCCAAGGTTCCCGTGTGAGCTGGGACCCAGAGGAGTACGATTGTTTTGCCTAGTGTTTCAAGGATGTCTATGTATTGGAAAAAAATTTTAAGCAGCGGGCCCTGTTTGTTACGTTTTATTATATTTTTCAGTGAGGGAAGTGAGTCACTGCATATCAGAAAGTCTTTATGTTGTGAGGAAATTGCTTGGTATAGGGCTACGCGAATTGTCTGCATTTCTGCTGTGAATATAGACGCTATTGGAGTGAGTCTTTGTTGGATAACTGTATTGTTGAAGACGACTGATAATCCGACATTGTCTCCTTGCTTGGATCCGTCAGTGTATACTATTTGTTTGTTTGAATAAGACTGGATTATTTCATTGGCGTTGTATCTCTTTGCTTCTGTAGACTCTTCGTTCTTTAGTTTTGTAAGTCTGAGATCTATCCGCGGTATCTTCGTCCTCCAAGGTGGTACGTGATGACAAAAGTTGTCTTCTTCAACATTCACTTTTGGTAAAGAAAGAATAGCGTTTCTTTGGCGGATAGCTAGGGGAGCTGGTTGTCATGGTTCTCGTTGGTATAGTTGCAGATGTTTAGGTGACAGAATATAGTCAAAAGTTGGGTTTGAAGGTTGGTAAACTATTTTGGAAAGGTATGAGCTGATTAACTGCTGCCTTCTGATGAAGAGAGGAGGGACCCCAGATTCTGCACAAATACTTGTGATGGGGCTGGTTCTAAATGCGCCCGTTGCTAATCGTATTCCTGTGTGGCTGCAAGTTATATTATACGAAAGAGGTGACGAAATATGTTAACATATTGCCACTAGGATCATATTGACACTAAAATTTTATTTTGGTATTTTAATGGATGACTAGTGTGAGCAAACACCGCCAGTCATTAAAATAAACACTGTTCGAATGGTATTACCAATTACAATTGACAGCCGTTCTTTTCGAGTTTTTCAATTATTGATAAATTAAAATAATTCATTAAGACATGATCATTAATAATTCTGATATAAAGTGGGATGCCATACAATACGTACATAAATTAAATGAACACTTATCTGGTATTGAAAGAAAGAACCATTTACAATGAAGAGGAATTGAGAAAGACCAAGGTGGGAAAAACTGTAGAGAAAACTAGGCTAAGAAAATGGAGATGGATCGGGCACACCTTGAGGATGAAGTAGGACATCCCCTAGGAAATTCAGAACCCTCAGGAACAGAGTCGAGTTGGCAGGTCGATGAAGACATTGGGTCTTTCCTGAAAGAAGGCAAGCAACAAAACTACAAGTTTCCCTCAAATATGGCTCCAGACTTAGACAGGTGGAGGGACTTCATCAAGGCCCAGAGAGGAATAAAGGAGCTACATGGTTACAAATTAATAAATATTGTAGTTCTTACGCACGATTCTTGACAAATATTTGGCAGTATACAATATTTCATGGCTATAATTTATTAAATTTGGGATCATAACAAGAAATCGAGCAACGAAATAATTAAACGGCCATCACACAAATTAAATATTTAAGAAAATTGAGGAATACTCACTATATTTTTGGGATGGTACTAATGCTGTATGTAATTGCAAAGTTTATATTTATTTGTGAAATTAAATAAATTATTTTTGTTTGATTATTGTGAAAACGGGATAACATATAGAAACAATATTGTTCCTGATGACGTTTTCAAGCCTGTAGGAGCGAGGCTGAGCCGTGACCACTGTTATTTCAACGGTGTACCAACCTTGATTAGGAAACTAGAATCGTTGGTGAGGATTAAGATGTTGGAGTTAACAAAATTTTTTTTTTAATCGTTGAGGAGGATTCCGGTTCGTTTAATGATCGATTGAACGTATTTATATACTTATTTAGGTAACATTTATTTATTATTTACCTTTAGCTACTAAATTAATTTTTTATTCAATGTTCTAAAATTAGAATGGCGTGTTTTAATGATCTAGAAAATAATATTTTAGTCTTAAAGAAGGAAAAAAAAAGGAAATAATTAAAGTAAGAGGAAACAATTAGTTGAATAAACATTTTAAATTTTAATAACGAACCTTTGTAATCAATAAAGAAGGAAAAAAAACATCTCAACAAATAATGAGGTTCTCCGCTCCAAAATACATTGAATCCGAAGTTCGCGGTTTTTTTGCCCGGAAGATAGTTTGGTCATCCTTTCTAGGGGATAGGATGGATTGGCTATGTTTCTAATCTTTGGTATAATTTATATTGGTTATTATAACTTTCCTTTGAATAATGTTATATAATAATGCTTTCTCTATTATTGACAAGCTGTACATCCCTTTCTTCATCGTTATATCCATCTCCGGAATATTGTGAACATACATTTTTCTTTTGCATGTAATTAAGGGAAAAGCCAGGTTAAGCCTAGAAGTGCTAATTTAATAATTTTGAAAAAAAAATTGAAATGCTTAAGTTTGTAATGATTATTTCGTATTTCGAGTATATATCAATAAAAAGATTCTTGAAAACATTTCGAGTGTGTCAAACATCCAAAAGTGTTTTTCTTGACTTCTCACTCTCTCTAGTATCAAATAAATATATATACATAATTGTTAAATGAATTCAACTAGAATTACTAGTTTATATAGAGATATAAATTAAATATTTAAGAGAATTGAGAAATATTTTGCGATATTGTTGAACAAAATGATTACCTGCTCATAATTGCAAAATACATATTTATATGAACAATTAACGAAATTTATCATTTATCAAATTTGCATTAATCATTTATTATTGTGAAAATGGAATTATATATATAGCCCTTAATGACTAGGATGAAGTCACTGTTATTTGAAACAGTTATTTTGTTTCTTTGTGCGTGGTTCGGTGTACCAACCTGCATGAGGACACTAGAAGGGTTGGGGAGAATTTAGATGTTGGTGTTAATAATAAAAACTTTTAATTAATTACGGTTTATTCAATGATAAGTGTTTATTGTTATTTTTCAGTTTTATAGATTTCATTTCGATTGAACGGATATGTACTTATTTAGTTAACTTTTACTTGTTATTTATATATATTTCTACAAAATTCATTTTTCATCCTTTGTTCTATAAATACATACTATTGGAAATATATTAAATGGACTGCATTGATACTAGCTTTCATTGTCTTGAGAATACGTCCACCACGGATTTGATTTCTCTCTAGGATTAAAAAAAATAAGCAGTATAGATTGTTCCTTTCATATTTTTTTAAATAAATATATATATATAGAAGTAATCCGCTATACAATTCAATAAATTTTTGAAGTAAAAAGGGAGGTTGTTAGGATTCACACTACATCTGCAAAATGTACCAGAGTGACAGCCTGAATAATTCATTACTTTATTTCCTCTATCACTTGGCGTATATTTAGATACACCGGGCAAGTAATCGTATAATTTTAATGTATTACAATTAATTATTTTCAAGTTATTAAGCACGCATCGTTCTTAAAATAGGAAGTTCCATCGATTAACGGTTAATAGGGACGTCTATGCAGTGTTTCTGAACGAACTAGTTCAGTAAAATGTAGTTCGTTCAGTGAAGTATAGTTTATCAGTCTTAGTTTAATCGGTCTTTATATCTAGGTCAGTCTTTTATAGTTCAGTGAACTAAGATCCACCGATATTAGTTACGTCGGTTCTTTATAGTTCAATGAACTATAGTTCATCGGCCTTGCTTCGGTTTTTTCTTTATTTTAAGTCTTTTACGAAGCTTTTTTATTTTAACTTAAAAATATTCTTTTTAATATATAAACGTAAATATGTATAATTTCTGTTACATTTAAAATTTGTATATTGCTATGTTATAAGAAAATATGGTTTATTAATATTGTTGATATCAATATCTCGGGATGCCATGAGTAATTATTGATTACTTAATCAAACTAACTATTTATTTAAATGTTCTAATTTTGGTTTAAATTTGATTATTTTCCAGAGGCTGATTTTGATTATTACTAATTTACTAATCAGTCAACTCAATACCTTAATAAAACCATCAAAATCGCGATCATAAATATATATGGCATCTGGATTATTTTGATGTTTACCAAAATAATTACAATGAATATACTTTATTAATACAATGATTTATTTTGAATACCATTTATTATATACACCTTAAGACATGAGCAATAATGGTTCTGATGAATAGAGGATTGCCATAACATTGGTATATAATTTAAATCATCACTTCCCTGGATGAACAAGGGCACTTCTCTGATTCTTGGTCAGGTAGGGCCATATTATACCAAGCCTAAGGAATCTGGCGTCTCTTCTGGAGGTCTTCCTTCCTCCTCTGGAGAAATCCTCCTGTCCCAGCATCTCTTCTCTTCGCTTCTTCTCAAGAAGTAAAGTCTCAAACTCTACTTCCCATCTAGGGTCTTTGCTCCTTCTCCCCAGAGCGTATTGCTACCTTGTTAAGTGACCTAGAGTTTTTATATCCGCCAGTTTTGACAATTCATATTTCAACTTATCACTTCCAAAACCAAACATGGCCTGTACAATACATAGCAATATCTAGATATATATGTTTTAACGACATTTATAGATCTATATGGGTAATATTTTATCACCAAACGAAATATTTAAGTTACGGCCAGCTAGCTCTGTCATTCCTACTTGCTTACGCATTTTAAAATGGTCTGAAATATTTTCAAATTTTTCTATATCATCAAAAAATTAAACGTCTTATCAAAGTATTGTAATAGAAAAGTATGTATTACCTTCTTTTTTTTAAAGAGAAAATGGTCTGGAGGTCAAATCTAAATTCTTAAAGAGCGAGTGACTATTAGAAAGCTATTACCTGTTGGCTTCTAATTAAAAGTTGGTTACTATTTAAGAATTTATATTTGACCTTCACCCGAACCATTTTCTCCTCCATGATATTTATAAGGTGAACTTATAATTATTCAAGATTAGTGGTTTTTATTTGAACGGTTAATAAATGGTTAATGGTTAGTAAATTTGTTGGATTGATAAACAAGTCTCTTCAAGCAATCTGATATCCCCAGGCCCTTTTTAAGGCCTAAAGGATCAGAAAGAACAACTTAGATTTTTATTGAATCATTCTATTAGAAAGGAAAGCTTTCTGCTCGATTTGATCCGCTATTGGATCAGGCTCCGTTATTTGTCGGCAGTTATAAAATATTTTATAAAAATATTTTCGGTTTATTATTACCATAATGAAACATTTGTAATTTACCAAGGTAAAAAAAAATTCTCTCTCAAAAATCCGTCGTTATTTTTATGTTTAGTACTAATATATATTTTTAACACGCTTTACTTAGCTTTGCCTGTAAATACTGAATCACTGAATTCGATTTTCGGCCACTTCAAAACATCGAATTAAATTTAAACATTGCCCACTTCTTAAGAGGCCGATGGCAATACATAGATTTAATAACTTTGTCTCAATATCCAGACCAACATCTTTAGAATTAACAAGTTTTCATATCCGAAGACATGGTAATGTCTTGTGCCAAGTACTAAGACTTTTAATGAGGCACACATGGCTTAATCGTTGGGACATGTTGATGACTACAGGCAGGATCAATTAAAGTGGAGTTTCTTATGTTTTTCAATAAAAAATAAATTATGGTTTAAAAAGAAATACTGAAAAAACACGCTTTTGTAAACTTGCTAAACTAAACAGTAGAAAATTACTATTAGTTACAAACAAATAATAATGAATTTGCATTTATTGCCATCCTAACTGAAAAGTATAAAGTAAATAATTGTTTAAAAAAGGGAAAAACACGCTTCAACCACGCCCACGTTATTTTTTACAATGTAAGTTTTTGTTGATCAATCTATCCTTATTTTAAATTTATTGATAATTATTTTCTACTCTTCTTTTGTGAACAACTTTTTTCTTATTAAAGGGTGATTTTAGCTTTTTAAACTATTACTATTTTTTTTCTTTTCATTTTGGTATTCTATTTAAGCGTGTTTTTGAAACTTTTTTTTGAAAAATTGATTACTTAAGAAAATGCAGTTGCCATTTTTTGTTTCCTGTTTACGGAGTTTTATTCAGAAATTTCATCCCCTCCTAGTTTTCATCTTCGCACACGTGAAAAACATCATTTCCGCACCCAGCGACTTCTATTTCCTCCTTTTAACGCCTCCAGCGCAGTTCGGAAGTGCTCCAGGAATCGTTTTATTTGTTTCAGCTTATATTTTCTCCCCTGACATGCTTCTATACGTTTATCATTTTTTCTATGTCAATGTTTAATTTGCCATAGAATTGTTAAATATTAGCATTTCGTATCTTTCAAACATGGATTAAACAAGCTAATTTCCTAGACTGCCGTAATTTTAAGGGAGGTATAGTGATTGAAATTTCATCTTACCATAATTTTTTTACGTTAGAGAGGAAATTCGTTGACTGTGAGTACTAATGGATGATGGAAATAGTTGGGGGTGCAGTCAAAAATTTACACAATAAATATTTGTATTTATTACTTTGTAGGCCATCTTCAGGACTATGAGAAAAACAGACAAAAACCAAAATGTCTATAAAAATACATAACAGTACCAAGAATATAATAAAATAAAATAATAATAATAATAGAGATATAGAAAAATTGAGCGAAAAAAGTGAATGATATATGAATAAAGATGATTACAGAATAGTTGTACAGAAAGGTGATAATGCAAACAAAATGCAAAGAGAGTAATAAAGTTAAACAGAAAGTTACAAAATGAAAAAGATATACATATAAAGAGAGATATATAAGTGTGGAAAACTTAGTTTTATAAAGATAAAATAAAAAATGTATGATTGTAGACTTCTAGGGAGTTACATAAGTAAAATAAAAGAAAATTGATAAAAAATATGATGCCAAAGAATAATTACAGAAGAATTATGTAGAAACTAAATATTCTTTACTTTTTTTAGAAACGCACAAATGTATTATCTCAACTTTAATACATGTCACAAACCTAAATACATGTAAAATAAGAGAAATAAAAAATATATAAGCGATGCAATAAAATTATATTGTTACGGGCTACTGGATGTAAAATGAATTAAACTATTACCAAATTCAAGATACTAATATTTATTAACAAATTAAAAAGAATACAATGAGATTATCTAAAACAATTAAATTATTAAACTAATATGAATTTACAATAACAATATTCTACAGATTATAACTTAGGCCTAACTGTTATCTAATTACTAAAATAATATACAAATACTATAAGATCTTGCTAATACTAAATAACTTAACTAATTACACAAATTTGTACAAATATAATAAAACTAAACTAGAGTTTATAACTACAAATTAACACTTACAGTCCGCTAATTAAAGTCCACCGACCATAAACTGACACACAGTGAGAAGCAGAAACAGTTTATTACACTCTCGTACTGTCACAGTTCACTGTCGGAGTTGGCGAGACTCACTTATCACTGGCTCACACATATTACTCACACGGACTGTCACCGTCCACTGTCACTGACTGATACTAACTGCTGCTGTCACGGAAGTCGACAACTTTACTACCACTACTGAAAACAGCTAGCAGTTTATATAGGCAAGGTTGGACGGGGTGGGAGGGGGTCTCGGCCATTCCACGCTGATCCCGATGTTTCTACACCATTCTTTAATCCCTTCCGGCTTATCTTAATCCCTTTAGTCGGTCTTTCTCTCCCTCTGACCATAACAATATGAATAAAGTCTGACCGTTTGAAATAGGATTAAAAACAAGACATTGTTTTTTATTTTATTTTATTATTATTATTATTATTATATATATATATATATATATATATATATATATATATATATATATATATATATATATTAATTTTTTAGTCCTCTTATTGGTCTCCTAAGGACTCATTTCAACTGAATTTCGTAAAAGTTAATTGCGAACGAAGTACAAAATTGAAGAGGAATGGCGAGAGTCCATTTTCCTGCCTAACTCACTCAGACTTACTTATTACTTAATAACTTACTCTTCTGAGATTGACTCTGGATATTATGGTCGTTAAGTTTTGATGAATGGTTGCCCTGATTTTATTATCCAATCTATTGAGCTTTAGAATGTAATAAAAACCAATCAGTCAATTGAGTCATAGGCCTTACTAAAGGCTATTCCTTAGCGTCAGTTTACGGTATGAGAATTGATTGCTTACTATCAAAGCTGTCATAAGATGGGCGATAAGTTGTAACGACCAATCCAGACATGATGGAAGAATGCATGGATAACAGAGGCTGGGAACAGGTCTATTATATCCTATTCGAACGAAGGGTTTCCTGTAGAAAAGTCTCTAAAAATCTAAAATCTTCGTACACCCTTAGCTTTAATGCTGAGACCTGGGCTCCAACCGGTCCTGGGACCCTGGGAAACGGCATTGAAAGATATTAAATGAAAACTACTTCTACTGCTAAAGAAATTTCTCCAAGATTACTGAAATGTTATAGAATCAGAGCATAATCTTATACTGAAGAAATACCAATAATGACTTCCTCACGATTTAATTTGCATAAAAAATATATTGTTAATGTTATTATATTTAAAAATTAGGAACATACTTCACTAGCATATGTTAGAGAATGGATCTGATGGTATAATTAAGGAAAATAAAATTTCTGTCGTCATTTTCGTTTAGCTTTTTCACTTCCTGGTTTGTTTTTATATCCAACGTTCTGGACATTCATCTTCATTTTTCGCCGTTAAATAAAAAATATCCTTTGACTTGCTTCCACTTCTCCTCGACCAATACATGGTCATCAATTATTTAATGAAAATGGGGTTTTGCCTCCAGGTTTATTATTTATTTTTTTATGCTCGATAAATATTTCCGATTTATTCTGGAATCGATAATGAAATGTATTATCAGTTACGAGGAGTTCTTGATTATTAAAAATACAAGCAAAAGTCGTTAGTAACAATCTTTGCGAAGGTTGGACAGGTTGTGGTTTGGAAAGCCCTGAAACAACAGCGGCCGGTTTGGACAGTTCTTTTTGCTCTTATTAACCGCGATGGCCAAGGAAAACAGTGATCCCTAACGAATGTTTTCCCAGAGGGTTGAGTTTGCACTCCGAAGTTTAATAGGAATTCTATTGCAAGAGGGGAGAGATTCTTATTTGGATAACTAGCCTCAGTGGGGGTTTCTTCTCAGATTTTTGAACATTTAAAGTAATCTTAATAATAGTTTGATGCCCACAAATACCTTTCTTTAGTTCTAGGTTTAATTTTATAATGACCCGATATATATTTACCTTTTCTCATTTTACATCTTTTGATTTATGCCTTTGGAAATTTCCACTTTGACGAAGAATTTGTTTTTTTTTCATAATTTAACAGCTTCTTCTTGTATCACGCTTGACCCTAATCATATATACCTCAATAATTCTCTTTTCACTAGCTGGAAATGTTAGATCTAAAATCATTTAATTCAATATAATTTCTTCTAGGATTTATTCCTGCCTCAGAAGCCAGATTCATATAGCTTATAAATATCATGCATGTTATAGCAGATGTAAAAAATCATTTAATTGATTATTAATTCGAAAAAAAAATGGAGTTGATCATTGTAAATTGTTACAAGGAAACATGGATACCTTACTCTACATGACATGTATCCTCCTCCCCTTTCTGTTTTGAGATAGTTACATTCTTTTCCTCTACATCGAACTACAAGTAAATAATTGTTTAGGATTAATATGCATGAGGAAATATGGTACTTGTGTATTAGCTGGTCTGCATAAAATACCTCCTTATCTCGAGAAACCTCTTCTTACCACTCGTCTCATGGAGTGATTTTTGTATACGTTGTTTTCTGTTTTGTTTTTTCCAGTGATTTTGTCTTGTTAATCTGTTTGTTGTCTATTTAAATTTCTGTATTGTTTATTTAATTTAATTTTTACTCCACCTATCCCTGTTGAACAGATTCGCTACCTAGGACTCAACTTAGACAAACGTCTTACTTGGAACCCTCACACAAGACTGAAAAGACAAGAAACAGCTAGACGCTTCCGACTACTTCAACACATACTAGATAAACGCTCAAAGCTTCAGATCAATTACAAAAGACTTATTTATGTGACTGTTATAAGACCTATATGGACCTCCGGAATTGAACTATGGGGCTCCACCAAACCATCGAATTCCTCTCGTATTCAATCCTTGCAATCCAAAATCCTAAACGCTCCTTATTTTGTCACAAATAAAACCATCCATAAAGACCTTAACGTTCCATATGTTACCGATTTAGCCCATTCCAGATACCTATCATTCCATAATAAACTCCAGGCCCATCCAAACCCACTAGTTTCCATCCTTGCATCCAATTCCATCCCGGACAATCCTCCTAGGCGTCCTAAGAGAAGATGGCCTCGTGACCTTATATTATAGAAATGTTATTAGAGTGCTGCCAGTGGGTAGTGCCTCTACATGTCCTTTCATATAGCCCTTGTACTAAATGTATATATTACAGTTGTACAATTCAATGAAAAAAAAAAAAAAAATTAATTTTGTGTTTTGTCTTATTCCTTTTATTTACAAGGAATATCCGTCTTTAAAAGTAGAAGGTGTGAAATACTCCTAGAAGTTCGAAATAATTCCAACGACGGACTTAATTGAAAAAGGTCATCGAATGTTTCTTGACAAGGATAGGAATGATGATGTTTCCAACGAAAGTGTAAGTAAAACCTTTATATACTAACAGGAACGATGCTAGGGGGGAGGGGGTCCAGAATTAGCAAATAATTATTAAATTTTCTATATTTGAATTTTCATTGATATGAATAAGAAGTGTTATTTGTTATCAGTGTTTAGGTTATAAACAATAATGGATAAAAATCCCGGCAGACCGGGTAATACGCAAGCACCGAAAATATGGTAAATCATTAGCATACTATTGTGTAATGTAAATTTAATATTGCGTCACCATTGCAATATGGTTATTTACAATTTACTTCTTATTGTTTGAATGTTGTTATATCTTTTAAAGCTTTAATTAATCGATTTTTTTTTAATACGGTATTCCCCTTTTTTTTATTTTTTAAAGAAATAATATAGGCATAGGAGGATCCGAATTTTAGTAAAATGGATATCCCTAGGAGGCTTTGAGACCACTATTAATGTAGCCCCAGGAGAGGCCCTATTGCCGAGAGGAAAGGTCTCTTTGAAGTGGTTCGCTCCTGATATTTAGCCTGCGTCTCTTTCAGGCCAGCTCTTTCGAGAAGTTCAAGAGTCGTTGAAGAGAGTTAAAAAAAAAATGAAGTGCTGCTTCTCCACAACCTTCTTGTGCTTTTGGAAAGGGTCTATGTTTGTCTAAAGGTCACAACACGGATCGATTATTTGAACAATATTTTTCGAAGCTGTTCACATATTAAAAAGAAATCCATAATGATATGGACAACGGTTGTGGAGGGAGATGATTGATTTGTCCTAGATCACGCTCAACCGCCAGATATTTCTCCTTTATTTGGGGTACCTACTTTATTGAAGCTGTGTGAGCCCTATGAGGGTCCTAGATCCCATATGGTCCATCACCAGCCGTTAACAGACTAAATAAAAGTCTTGCCTGCAGCGGGATTCGAACCAGGATTTTCGGCATGGCAATTCAGTCCTCTACCACTGAGCCACTCCGCTCCCTTTTATATATACATTTAGAAGCACGATTAATTCAGGGGAAAAACAATAGAAATTTCCTTGACTTAGACACTATAGGTACGTTTACTCTTCCTATTTTAACAACCGGCGAAATTTTTGTGTTCCAAAAACGGTTAGTCACAAATTAAAGTTAGGCCGTAATATGGTTAGGAAATATATCGTCGCTGTCAAAACAATACCGCCTATCTACAACTTTTGGTGAAAATGATTTAGTAACGGTAACGCATTCGACAGGTTGAATTACACACTATTAAAAAAAGTTTTCAAGGTTGAACGCAAGGAAGTGCTGTAATTAGCAATTGAAAGATAACCAATATACATAAGATAATATAACATATGGCGCGGTTTTTTCTCTCTCCTGTAAAATCGCCCAAAGTGTAAATAGGCGGTATTGTTTTGACAGCGACGATATGCAATTAAAAATGTTATACCTTTCGATAAGGAAATAAAGACTAAATTGCGTTTCTCTGAAAAAAACGAAAAGTTTTATTTACCATACATACTTACCACTCTTGAATAATTAAAACATTTACTCATCTGAAAATACAAAAGAAAAAGAATTTAAAACCCTTACTTCATGTTTCTTTACGTATTTCAGGAGTTAATGACAGATTACTACGCACAAAAAATTAATTAAACAAATTATAACTGTATATATCACTGCATACTCACGAGGGTCCCGAGCCTGTACGATGTCAGGTACTCGTTAAAAATTTCCAATCCTAATTAAACCTGGATAGGCAAAATTTAGTAGCATCGTCCGATTAGCCATAGCAGCAAAAAGTGACGTTAAATGGACAAACATCAAATATCGTTAATTATAACAGCTTTGTCGCTTTTAGTACCAATATTAAGAAAAGCACACGTATTAGCAACATTTACCGTCTGCCCTCAGCGGACTCAGCCTAATGTTATGCCTTAAAATACCGGCTTAATTAAAGGCTTTTAGTTTACATAGCAGCACTGCATCTATTTATTATAATTGTAATTTGTATATATTGTATATAAATCTTGGAGGAATAAAAAAAAAAAATAGCAACATATACACTCCAAAAGCAGTTTGTCATAAATAGAAGATTTCCCGTTATATGTTTATGAAATATATGTAATTAAAAAGGTTCTTGAGCATAAGAGTAATAATGTACATAAAAAGAAGTATTTTAATAATTATTGCTACAGCTGATAGCAACTCATAGAACAATAATTCATAAAATGAATTTCCCGTACGAGACGAAGTTGCTCTTGTTGGTGCTCTTGGTGAAAATAAGGTGGACTGGGTACTTGCTAACTGATGGTACTTGTCGGAAGAGTACCTGAGTGCCCATTCATTAACAATGCCTCCCCTGGTTTATACCTCGGTCGCTCTCCTCCAGTTTCCAGCTCCAAGTTGCTTAATTATACATAAGGCTGCCTGAGAGCAACCTCTCTGCTATGATACTTTGAGGGACTTTGTTTTATTGAACGTTTTAGAATGGTAGGTTTTAGTTAGTCTGCAGCAGGACACTATAAATATATTCTTCTACTATAAGAATAATAATACTTGGAACACAAGAATAAAAATTCAAACATTATAATACCACGAATAAAGAACTGAGTTTTATTTATTAACTATGGTGTGGTAAATAACCATATTTAATCTGGGGAAAATACGTTCTTCAAAAGAACAACGTCGTAACTAAAAAAACAACTAAATTTTCAATTGAGGTATTAGAAAGTTCCATGTGATTTAAAAAAAAAATGGGTATTGGTATTTCAAAGCGTTCTTATTGTAATGATGGTACTGAAATTCTTTTATTAATCATTAGAAAATTCTTAAAATCTTGAAACTTATGTCATTATTTCCATAAAACTTCTAAAATATATATATCCTGTAAGGGTAACAGGGATCCTCAGTAGCCGCAGATCTACCCCACATCATCTTCCGTCGGCTTTTCGCCCTACCAAGCCGAGTATATATGTTCCCTTCCGGAACATTCAAGTAATTATATTTCTTATCCGAAAATTTTCTGTTCATTCTTATATTTTTTTATTCCACATTGTCCGTTTTTCATTTGCTATCGTAACAGACTGGATGTGTCAAAGCTGAGATAGATTAAAAATAATACAAAGACGCCCTTAGAACAATAGCACAAAGGAGGGGAGGATAAAGAAGGGAGAAACCTTCAGCAATCTTTTATTAAACCTCAATTTTTCTTATCAGAAATTCAAGACTATCTCATCGTGTGGGTGCGTATCGTACTCTAGTAAATTAAAACTAAGAGTAGAAGAAATAAATCAGGCGGTAGTTTATGTATGTAACTACTTATGTTTATTATTTGTTTATATACGCAACTAATTTTAAAGAGTCAGAACTTTCCTTTATTCCCGAACATCTCATTCGGAAAATCTGTCATTGATTTTTTGTTGTGTTTTTCTTTTCTTTTTTTTTCTGTGTTATTTCCGATAACTGACATATCGTTTTGAAAGATGATGACGAGGGCCTAAAGAAGAACACTTTGCTTCTGTAAGGCTGGAAAATGATGCGTGAAGAATTGGACCATGATTAATAACAAGAAAACAAATGAAAAAAAAGACAATCCTTCTTAGAAGGAAAAATAGCCTACTCTCAAAGAAAGAACATAAAGGAAAGACACATTATCGAATGAACCCTTTAAAGGGATTATTAAGTGTTGGTAAATAATAAATAGCCTTAAAATATTTACAGACTTTTGAACTCTATATATAAATATATATATCATATATATATATATTTATATATAGTGTGTGAGCCGAGTGGCTCGTTGGAAGAGCGAGTTGTCATCCCGAAGGGTTCAAATCCCCCTCGCTGGCAGACTTTTTTTTATAATTTGCAAGCGGCCGGAGATGGACCTTTATATATATAACCCTTCTGAGGCTCACCCAGCCTCCATAAAATGAGTACCTGAAATAAGGGGAACAACGGGCGGTTGTGCGTGATCTTGGACAAATTACCTTTCTGCGGAACCGTTCTTCAGGAAACATTACATTCTCTACCATGAACTACACTCTAGATCTTTTACTGGATGTAGTGTACAGTTTATTTGTTTGGATATAGCCCATTGCTCTTAATGACAGTGATTAGGGTATATCGCATGCGAATAAGCATGCGAATCAGAAATGGCTAGTCCAGATATGTAATTAATTAAGAGTGTTGTTAGTTGGGAAAATAAATAATAATAATGTAACTATGGTTTAGACTGTTCTAATATTCGAAGAATAATGGCTTGGAACAATTTTGGTTGATTTCCTGACCGTTGGGACTTATCCCGTCTTCTTCATTTCTCTCCTTCAAGTTAACCACCGTGCTCGGGTAACAAATAGGAATATTTTTACTTGTCCCTCCCGACAATCTTCTTGTCACCAGAGCCCCTATTATTTCTCTCAGGGTGTATTTAAGCCTCCCTCGGTGCATTAGGCATTCCGTAATGTTATCTTGGAGAAGTTTAATTGCTTTTCCTCCTTCGAGGTTGGTTCTATTACTTTTATTCTCAAGTGTGATAAATAGTAATTTTAGAATATATAATTGGCTGTAAAGAATGTGACATTTTATTAATTTCTAGTTTACATTTACATGGAATTCCTTTTAGGTAAGGTAAAAATTCTCGTCTTGTAACTTAGCCCTGAAGACCTAACTTTTGTGTTATTGAAATAATTCGTCTTCGTTAAAAAAAAGCTATATTGTGGGCTATTTTAACCTGGAAAAAATTATATTTTAAAAAATTAGGTTAACTCGAGATTAAAGGATATATCATCTGCCAATCTTCTTCTTTCGTTTCCCCTTACATTGCCTTCAAGGTAGGGGAGCGTACAGCCAGTAGCCGAATCTATCCCGGTCTCTTGCTAGGTTTCTGGCCTTTCGGAGATCTTTTCCTCTTTTTCTGCTTAGGTGTTCGGTTTACTCGAGATAAGACATCCTTGGGCGTCCTTGAGGTCTTTTTAGACTTCGAATTAATCTCAGGATATCAAATCTGTACTTTATCATTTCCTCGACCTCCTTGCCGTGAGAGATCTCACGTTCCATGTATCCAATTGTGAGTCCTTGTCCATGCCGGGTCGTTTCCGTTTAGTCCGTCCATCTCTGAGGCTTTTCGCTAAGTTTCTTTGAATCAGATATTCTCCCGGGCGGGTGATTGGCCCAGCCCAGGAGCCCCCGTTACCTCGGGACAACTGACCTACCGAATATTTATGTCCCCTCAGGTGGAAGGGTGGCCGAGCTATACCCCACTGGTACTGGGTTTCCCCCAAGCTGGAGGACCAGTGGCTGATTGCAGTCCGAATACTGGGCGATGGGGACGCCCACTCCCCACGCCATCTTCCAATCAAATGTGTTAAATATCCAGGAGTTATACAATACCCAATTTTTTTTCATTGTTCCGGGACATTTTAATCTAGTGAAAATAAGCTTACAAAACAAGCATTTTAGGAAAATAAAAGGAAATATTCTCAGCTATTATAAATGGTCGATAATGCTGGACAGACATGACTCAAAAATACTAATATAATATACAATATATAATAATACAAAGTTATATGTTAGATGTTGACTGAGGTTTGTTATATTCCATAAATGATTGTTGAAAACCAAACAAGACACGAATATTTGACTCAAAGTGGGTACCCTCAATTGGATGAAATACTGGACGGTTGAGGGTGAGCTAGGCCAAATCACTGCCCTGTATAAACCTTAGTATCATGGTAATAACCTGGGCTCAGTATCTACCTTGTGCTCAACTCAATATCCTTCCTAGGTAGTAGAGATTAACGCATTTTTGTTGGGAATAGTTCTTCATTATACGTTTGGCAAGGATATTTCACGTTACACGGTAAATTTCATTACTACCTACAAATAAAAAAAAAAGATCATTACCTCCATTTCAATAACCTGGAAACTTTCAATGATATTTCTTAGGTTTAGAATTAAGCTCAAACGCGTTCTCATTCTAAGATCATTACTTAGTTTAGTTAGAGAATCTATGATTTTTTTCCGAAATTTGGGCTATAGTTTCTCAACTCATATTTTTCAGGGTTCGAGAGTAACTAGAGAAAAAATAGTATTGATTATTTGAAACTAAACTTAGTTATACGAAAGAATGATTTTTTTAATGCACAGAAACGATAAGGAACTAATATCAATTGCAGGTAATTCATCGAACTTGTGCTGAGACTATGATGGTAGATTGTAAAGATGCTCCGCCCCTGATCCTGCGATGACTCCTTGGAATAATTGGACTAATGAAATCTCCCGGCTTCTGTAGGGGAGCTAAACTCCATTATCATCCTTCATATCTCCCTGTTTCATCTTAACCCTTCGCCTATCAACTTACCGTTAATCGCTTTAGTACTCTAAGGAATAAGTTAAAAGCTGTTGGGAATGGCGTTTATATTGTTTATTGATCCTATCAAAACATCATGGCTTTATCTACTTAGTAATTTCATCTTTTCACAATGTGGCCATCGTGAAGTTGACAGTGTAATCATATACATCTTTAAACTTCGATTATTGATTCCATATTGTATTGTTCCGGTAAAATCGTATGTACCACTACAACCCTTGATGGTAGAAACTGTATTGTTTCTTTGTCAATGGTTGTGCAGAGAGGTGATTTGTCCTAGATCACGCTCGACCGCCAGATTCCCCCCCCCCCTTATTTTGGATACCCACTTTTTAGGGGCTGGGTGACCACAGGAGGGTCCTAGATCCTATATGACCCATCTCCTGCTGCAAAAAGACTAAATAAAAGTCTTGTCTGCAGCTGGATTTGAACCCATTACCTTGGGAATGACCAACTCAGTGCTCTATCACTGAGCCACTCCGCTCCCTGCTATACTCTCTGGACTAAACTTCAATAATAGTTAACAAAGTGCGGCTATTAAATAACGTGACTGACGTTGCTGCGGAACAAGTATGCATGCGCCAACCGCCATTGACTGATAGCTGTTTAGTGTGAAGCTTTCTCTTTAGTATGCAGTTAGTCTCGCTTCTGTAAACAATACCGTTTAGTCAGAGCCTACCTTCGCGTTAGTGTTGTTTTTCTGTTTTGCCGGATAAAATGGTTAGTGCAATAATAGAGCAACGAATTATTGTGAAATTTCACTTCAAACTTGGAAAAACCGCTACTGAAACTTACAATTTAAAAGAAGTGTATGGCAGTGAATGTTTATCGCGGGCATATGTTTTTGAATGGTTTAAGCGTTTTAAAGATGACCGAGAAGACATTGAAGATGATTCGCGGCCAGGTCTCCCTTCAACATCAAAAACGGACAATGTTGAAAAAGTCGGTAATTTGATTCGGTCTGGCGGTCGATTAAGTATTCGTGGAATTGATGAAACTATAGGCATTGATAAAGAATGTGTACGGCAAATTTTACATGACAATTTTAACATGCGAAAAGTAAGTGACAAAATGGTGCCTAAAATTCTCACGTTTGAACAACAAGCAGCTCGCAAAAATGTTGGTACTGACACTTTGGATGCCATTGAAAATGACCCAAATTTATTGGAAAGGGTAATAACATGCGACGAAACGTGTTTTTTTTACTTATTATCCAGAAACGATTCGTTTGTCTGACTAATTCCATAGGTACCCAAGGCTACCAGGTATATTTTATATATTTAAGACAATTGTCCAACGTGACATTTATTCCTTGTTGTCACCACAGTAAACTTCTTTAACCTCACCCCTTCTTTTATATGTATATATTCTAAAACATATTAAAGAGTCAGAGACAGAGAGATGAGAGAGAAGACGGTATGACAGATAGTTTACAGTATAGATACGAGAGTAGTCGCTATCTTATGTTTAAAAATTAAAATGTTAGCCCTTATTTCAATATAATTTTCATTGATAATAAATAGAATTCTTACTGACAAGTCAAGTTTATGCTTGTTAAATATTTATTGTCGTAATTAATTAATTTTTGAAAAAGTTGGTTAGTTGCGTTTGTAGGATCTATCAGTGATAATGATTTTGCACTTAGTATGACGGAAACAAGAAATGTATAGTAAAGTTAATTTTACTGCAGCGAGTAGGGATCAAAATTAATTTTCTAATGAGATGCCATAGATTTTAGTACTACCTTTATTATAATAAGGAGACTGTAATCTGGTGCAGTTTTGATGTTGAGACAGCACTCTGCGGCTGGGAGGTGGGATACACACGGGAATGAGATAGGTCCTGGATGCGGGCTTGGACCCTGAGATAAGCGCTCACCTTATCACTGTACTCAGTTAAGTGCCTGCATTAATTCCTAGTATTAATGAGATCCTGGTTCCTTCAGCAACAGGGCTTTGTAATGCATGGAAAAGAAAAAAGTTATAATGATAATTTTTTATCAACATTATCCTTTAATCTATTTTTTTTTACCACCATTATTTATTATGTTACCTGCGGCTCCTCTTTTTGACCACATGGGTAGCTGGAAAGGGGTGGGTGGGAAACAAGGTAAAGTAAAAGCACATGCGGTAAAGTTGGGAAAGAAACGAACCCAAAACATCCTTTGTTTCGAAATCTCCGTTTATTCAATGCCTAAATATTGCCCTTATGGGAGGGGAATGAGCAAATATGAAAGATGCCTCAAATATCGAGAAATGAAACACACTATTATATACACATTATATACACAGAACAACTGCCAACAACAATAATCTAAATAGCAATCATAACAGAAATATCTACAATTTAGCACAAGATTCACAATCCCCTCTGGTTAGTGATCTAGTCGTTATAAAAAAGAAGATACAAAAATATATTAGATCGTCATAATCGATTGGCTCTATGGTACACTGGCTTACATCTTGAATTTAGCTAGGCTACAGTAAAAAGAAAAATTCCTACCACCAAAATTCATTTTTCTTCCCCTCAGATCGAGGTGATGAAAAAATTCATTTTTCTCTTGGAGTACTAGTCTTCAAAATCTGAATTGTTGGGGGGAAATCAGCGCATTATATAAGGTAATTCCCGTCAACGTAAACTTATTCAGTACACCTCTGTATGCTGCTGCGCTCTATTAGAGCCACATGGAAAGTGAAAACATGACAAAAGCCGTTGATTTTCTTTTCACGAGTCTGCAACGTCTACAAAAATTGTGTGTGGGAACCTTAGATTGCAACGCTTCCATCACTGACGAGATTTATTCCTCTCAATATTCCAATGTATCTCAATCTAAAAACCACTATCTTCATTCTAATGTTATGTTACTACAATTTACTATTTAGTTTCTTTTCTTCCTTCTGTTTGAGTACAAAAATTGATATGATATTATTCAAAATTGAAATTACCACTATTCTAAGAGGTTCTCCACTCAAATAATTGAAATTATTTTGTGCATACAGTACCTTTTCCTACCCGATCTTTACCGGTACTATTCATGCCTAACTCTAAATTATACCTAAATTATAACTCTAAATCTAAACCTAATTCTAATTATTGTAGTTTACCTAATATGCCATAAAGGCGAGGGCTCTTCTCGTGATGTTTATTGGCAATTCTGGGCCAAGCTTGTCTCTTCATTTGAGATCTGTGCACACATGGGAATCGAGGTCGCCGTTTTAGTCTATTTGTGAGATTTGCTAGAGAACTAATCAACCTAATTGAAAAACAGCCGTTCGTTTCCTCATCAGTGTGTGTTTGCCAGTTCGTATTTATTTTTTTCTGTGGAAATAGAATAAGTACGTAAAACCTGTTTAACTTGGATGTGACAACTAAATCGCTATCACAGCGAGTTTTAATAATTTATTGCTGTTATTTATTGCTATGTTTCGGGGATAAATATGTTTTAAGAAATTCTATTTATTTTGTGATGCCAGAGTAATTGTTAATGATAATTATTCAAATCATTATTTTTTTTAACGTACTAACTATATTCTGAATTGGATTTTTTTTCAGAGGCTGGTTGTATGTTTACCATACTTAGTTCCTAACCCATCAATAAAGTATTTATAAATATATAGTGCATTTAGGTTAAGTAAGCACCAAAATAATTATAATGATTATATTTTTAAATATTTTATTTGAAAAAAAAAGATATGACCAGGACCTGGACTCGTACCCGGGTTTTCCACGTAACCGTCGTGGGGCCTAGCCACTTCGGACATCCTGGTTCGCTTATCGGTCAGACATATCCTTTCTTTTTCCTGATCCTATATCTCCGTGTTCTCGCAATTTGCGATATATACACGGGGAGAATGTTCATTCTATACTAGGCCCCACGACGGGTAGATGGAAAACCCGGGTTCGAGTCCCGGTCCTGGTCATATCTTATCTTATCAAATAAAATATTAAAAAAAATTATAACATCTAACAATAAAATAAAAATAAATAAAGTTATTATTATAATGATTATACTTTATCAATGAAATTTTTTATTTTGAATATTATTTAATACGTACATTAAGAGATTATGATTAATCCTTCAGATAAAATAGAGGATTGCGATAAAATTCATAAATATATTAAATTAAAACTTATCTCGTTACTTCTAGATTATGCCGATGGTAGGATTTCGGCCTGGCCGCCTTCCGATTCCCCTCCGCCAACATCTCTTGCAAGCTTTCTTCTGCCTTGTCTCCTCGACCTTCTTCTGGGATTCTTCGCAGAATGACCTCTTCCACAAGTCAATTCCTGGACCACCCTTCTTGCGTATCTAATAAACCCCGTCACAAGGGGTCTTGCTACCTGCCTAAGTGACCTAGTTCTTTTAACCGTCCTTTGCTCATTTTGTAAATTCATATTTATCTTTTTATATTAGCGCCTGGAACAATATATAAGAATATAATTTAATTTTGCAGGTCTCAATATTGGAATCGAGAGAAAAAAAAGGACAGATTTATAAAAAATAATAGTTATTTCTTATTTAGTGAAATGAAACGATATATATATATTGTATTACAATGTAAAATAGTCGTTGATAAGAAATAATAATTGATCATTATAACTAGAAAATAATAGTAACATAATTAAAAAATAAATTGATTAATTAAGGCCCTCTGCACTCATCGAGTCTTAATTTGTATTTATAAATATAATTTTCACGAAAGGAGATTTGGAATCACAATTATCAAGTAATAATAATTACCTCACGAGATGTGAATATAAATTGGTAATAACTAAACTTAAGGATGTCTATGAGGCATGCCTTCAATAACGAATTGGATCGGAAATCTAAACAAGGGTTATGGTGGAACGGTTTGGAATATATTTGCCTGCAGGTGCGTTCACCTGTATCTCATCATAATAGCTTTCCCATTTAAAGGTATGCCTCCGATTTCAACGGTGATAGCAACTTATACCTCACTGCTTATTACGAAACCATCTGTTTTCGGTTTTATTTGATTAATGGAAATTTGATGAATAATCGTATTTCTTAATTTTATATTTTGCAAGCTCTCCCGGCCACATGTTGCACTGGCTGTTGTAATAGTTTTAAAAATATTACGTTTAAATTTGAATTTTAAAGAAACAATGAATGAATGGAAAAAGTGAATAAAATAGGTTTTTGATTTTACATTATATTCATCTTATATCTAAGTATAGTATATAATAAATAAATAATATACGAAATTCTTAACTGAAACATTAGATTAATGAATGAAGTATATCATGGTTGGTTTTTAATTATGGGTAATAATATTTTTTTAAATTATGATTATTTATTTAAATTTAATTGAGCGCTAATCGATGCACAATATTTGTTTTTAATCTTTGCTTTGCTAATACAAATAGATTAGATGGTTTACTAACACGTGAGTCTACAACATATAATTGTCCATGGGAGAAACATGGATGTTCTAGGTCCAAACCGCAAATGGACATTGTCTGGCCTTGAGACTTGTTGATGGTCATAGCAACCGCCAAGAGTGTATAAAATTGAACTCTTTTGAACAGTATCATGGGTTCTGATGGTATCATTGGAATACGTGGGTACAGGACGACTTCTACTTTAAAGATTCCAGTCAACATTGCTGCTTCAATAACATTCCCGGTGATATTTTTGATGACCAAACGTGTAAGATTCCATGATTGGTGGATTCAAATTACACATAATCAATAATAATGGCCCACACATATCACTTAGGGGTATGAAAAATAGTTTACATCCTATTCTCAGACCTACGGAATATAGGCACAAAATTTCATAAGAATTGGTCAAGTCGTTTCGGAGGAGTTTTGTTACAACCACTGTGTCACGACAATTTTGTATATTTGATAGAGCTAAGATTCCGGTTATTTATTATATGATTGGAACTTATCTCAGGATCTATTAGTCCTACAGAGCTTCATTTGGGCACAAATTTTATGTACTTTAAAAATGATTCCTATGTTTTTTCACCAAAACGTACCGATCAGGAGCTATAGGTAAAAAACTGGAATAGCTCCGAAAATTTCGAGGTTTTTAGTCCACCAAAAGTTTTCCCGTCCAAGTTGCGAACTTAGATTTACACTACTCAGACATGCCCTTACAACATATCAAAAATCCTTCATCATCCAGCGTCTCTGGTACGATTGACGCATAATGAATAATAATGGCCGACACATATCACTTAGGGTTATGAAAAATAGTTTACATCCTATTCCCAGACCTACTGAATATACACACAAAATTTCCGGTAAAATAAATGTACACCCCCTTCTGTTTTGTCATGTATTTTACCCGTTCTTTTTAAACTCGTATAAATAATTTGTCTAAAATATTTAGAACAAAGAGCTTATAAATTTTCTGTTAATTAGGCATCCTTGGTAATTTACAGACTGTACTGAGCTTGATTTCGTCATACCTGACCGTACTCCGGTGCTTTACCTCATCTACGGCTCAGTACCTGCCTTAGATGCCCTGCTCTCCGCTAACAAAAAAACAAACTGGAAGGTATACAAAGCACTAGATCACCACGAACTGTAAACAACCTCTGTTCTTTGTACGACGTGTGAAGTAGAATCCTACATGAACCTCTTCGGAGCGAGTGATGGTAGTTTGGTCTTTCCCCACCATCTCTGTGTATTAACCTCAATGGGTTATCTACGATCTGCTTCCCTATGTATAATATAGGATTACTAGCCAATGTGCCCTTCATTTCCGCTTTCAATGCATTTTGTATGGAGGCACCGGAGCTGCTACATATTTACCTTTCTTATCTTCTGTCCTCTGGCGAATTTCACCTCTTTCCTTTCCCTTATATCCAGTCAAAGGCTGGTTCATACTCGCTTATGGTAATCTGTATGATATTCTGCTGTATCCGACTTCAGTATACTCTACTTTCTGGTCTCTTGTCACAGACACTGGCACTGACTTTCTCCTGGGAACACTCCAAGAAAGTTGTCTCTCGGTGTCACTTAACTCTTGCCCCAGCTGCATCTTTGAAATAGTTATGAAAACTGCCATCTGGGTCTAAACCTCAGAATTCGAGGTGCCACTTATTTATCTTGTTGTAACGAGCTAATAGTATCCTCCGATAACCCTCGTCAGTTAAGCTGGTGCCGGGCATTGTACCACTAGGATCTTTGTCACCCAAAACATTTGAATAATATCTTCATCTGGGGCCAACCGGCCACTTCCCAGTAACTTTCTATAATTGAAAATGATCCAATAGGTCTTCATCTGATTGTATCAGATTCAGTATCCTCCGTATAAGTACATATACCGAGGCTGCTCTCAAAGATAAACTGCTATTCGTGCCCGGGTTTCGGCAACACTTATGATACTCTCGATTGTAAATTTAAAAAAAGGATCCATGAATGAAATGCCACAAACGAGAGATAATCAAATACCACTTTATAGCACTTATAAATCCTCTCCCTATGTAGGATTTTACTATGGATATGTCCAATAACTGGATTAAATTCTGAACCTTAACTATTATATATACTTATCATTATTTAAAAATTCCATTTTTGGCACCATTACGCTAACTAACTACAGTTTGCTCATTATTTTAAAAATTGAATATTACTTACTATGCGAATATCAATGTATTTCTATTTTTTATTGATAACAGTTTATAATTTATAATTAGTATTGTAATTATAATGTCGACTAAAGCACTTGGCTATTGTAGCTAAGTATTGTGGGGCCAGTTGAATGATGTGTTGTGTTGCCTTGTGGTCATTCCCATGTTCTCTGAAGGGGGCGTTTGACCGTTGCTGTTAATGTAAATTACATTAGCATCGTTTGAAGTTGCAAAACGTTTCGACAACAAGCTACATTTAGGGACAGTAGATTCGTCGCCAGTTTAGCCTCATTACAAAGGCATACAATACATTTGCATTTATAATCGAATTATTGGTACGGTGAACAATATTTTAGCTTCAATTCACCTTGTTTCAGTCCGCGTAAATTCTGTTATCTAATTTTCGCAACGAAAAGAAAAAAACCATTCAGTGCTATTCTAATGAGTTGAAACTGTTTTCAAGAATGTTGATTTCATTTCAGTTATATTGCAGATGAAGAACAAAGAAACTAAATTCTCGTCTCTATGCCGTTTTGCTATCCCCTATGTTTATATTTATTTGTATCGTTAAAATTATAAGTCATTCTTCCATTCTTTATATGTCTATTCGGATTTGTAATGCAATTGAATATTGGCAGTTTTTTCCAGAACTAACTCATATACAATCCTATAATTTCTTTTCGTTTGTATTATTTTTGTTTAAAGTAAACAATGTCGTGTTGTGTCCGATATTTTAAGGATTTAAATACTAGTACAAATAATGTAATAATTTAAGGATGGGGCAGGCAGTTATAGCCTGGAGCTACCAACTCATTGGTTTAATATCAGCGTAATGCCAATGATCAAGCATATTTCAAAAGCATGACTGATTATTTTGAAAGTATGTATTTTGAAAAAAAATATTATCAATAAATAAATTTAATTATTCCTTCCAAAAAAACAAATGAAAATAGCCTTCCAACATACCTTTACCTAAAGTCGCTTTCCTGGAATGCCAAAATAAGACATTATACAATAAATTAGTTAAGTCTGAAGCTAATTAGATTAAGATTATCCCAATATGTGGCAGAAACTCTATCCATTACTACACAAGGTCTATTGGAAAAGTTGGAAATTAAGGGAAGGAGAGTTTTACGAAAGATTCTAGCCACAATTCGATAATAACAAAGTCTCGCAATTCGAATAATCTATAAAGGGGTCCGAAAAGATTTCCAACACAATGAGGAAAAGGGGATTCACTTCTATGGCCAATCCTAATAAGGCACCCGGAAAGGATAACTAAAAGGATCATCTTCTTTTGTCGCAACAAAAAAACCAAACTAGACTGTTAAGGACCTGGAAGTTCCGAATCACAGTAGTGATGCTTGCGCATGTATTCGCAGAGAGTAGAAAAAAATATGTTGTGAAGAGGTTCCAGGACTTGGTAAGGAACAAACAAAACGACAGAATTTCTTTGGAAGAGAAAACGGCAAGATCTAAAGTTGTCACTCGGTGTCACTTAAATCTTGCTCGCGTTTTTCACCTTTAAAATAGTTATCAAAACTGCAACCTACTGAGCGGCAGGAAAACGAAACATTGAATAATTATTGACCAATCATCGTTCAAAGTAGGTGAGAGGATTTTAATAAAACTGCTTCTTAAAAACCTCAAAAATGGTTACTTGATTTGATAATGGCTCACTTAATGAATTATAGGATAGTGTGATCGGGGAATGCGTTCAAGATGATACAAAAACCTTTCAAATTATTAAACTACGGTTTATAATTTCCACTTCCTTGGCCTTATTGAGTTTTTAGACTTCTTATTACATGACGCAAGAAGCGGGTAGTACATGGAATATTTATTTAAGAAATATATACAAACAGAAAAACATGAGAATTAAATTTAAAAATAAACTATGACCAACATGTAGATTAAGGTGAAGATGTCTTTGGGCCATATTTTTCGTTTAATTTTAAACCTAGAGGAGTGAGCATCGCTTTCGCTGCTGTATAAACCCAGTGTTTTAAGTCGGCATGTTTTTCTAATATCTTGTCCATGATCCTGACCACTTTCCAACTTAGTACTTTATAAGGTATGCGGGGCAAGGGTAGGCCTTTCTTCAATGGGGATGCAATACCACTTCATATGGTTAGCAATTAATTCCTCTTCTAAGAGTGCCACCATTTCAGTATGTTGATTCGATTCATAGTTCCTCATATTTCTATCTGTAGGTATATTGTAAGCTGTCACAGGTGAGGATCTGTCAACAACGGTCTCTGCATTGCCTTGTGGATCCCTTGTAGTACGTGCTGCAACCTCATCTTTAATTATTTGAAGGTCTGCAGGGCCAAGAAATTGGCCCTTCATAATTATTCATGTCTGGCCTGCTTGTCTTTGTGCTGTCACTTCAGATTATAATTATTATTATTTCTTTTTTTTTTATATAGCTTGTTCTAATAAATATATTAACCATTATTGAATATATATATAAAAAAAAATATGACGCCTTGTTAAATTCAGTTTTTATCATACTTTTTGCAACAATCGTGGATAGAGTTGGCACATCAATAGAGTATTAATGCGACAGGAAAATGAATAAAGGGCCGGCTTAAATGCTGCAGGGACATATCCATCATTTAGTTTCCTCTGACACTTTGCAGATACTCGCTATGGATTATGAAGGATAATTTTTGCTTTCTTTCTCCATATAAGGTTAATATGGTGCTTTTTTTTTTTTACTAAAATTTTTAGAAAAATTATCGGAGTTCTATTTATTTTTTTAGTTGTTGGACAATATTTAAATTTTTTATTTCTATAATATACCATGTCTAGGAAAAGTGGTTGGATTTCTTTAGGGTAACATAAGTATGATTTTATGAATAATGTTCCTAATTTTAGGTGATAAAAGTAGATTTAATTATTTCTATTGATTAAATATCTCATAAAAATATTTAAAAATTATTTATAATGAATTATATAAACACACAACTAAATTATTTCTAAATTCGAGAGGTGTATTTCACATAAATTGACAGAAGCAGTCGTCACAGGTAAGTGCTTCCCAGTTATTGGATTAATTTATTGCTGACTCAGAGTTATATCGCTCCTTATTCCCACTCTTATTTGAGCCTGCCGAATCTTTTATTTCCTTCTAGTTTTGCTTTACTAATTACTCGGTTTCCATCAGGTTTATTAATTAATAAAATATATCAATTGATTAATCATACTTTTTAATAGAAAAATCACACAAAAACCTATACACAAATAAAGAAATCACATTTTACTAGAAATAAACAGGTGTTTATGGATAATTAAATTTATTTGTCAATTTCTATTATTTCCAGAAAGTGTTTACTGTGTACTTACCACTATCAACAGTGCCCTCTCTTATCTCTATTTGTGTACTCAATATATGGAGTATAGGATGCAAACTAGCACTGACAATTGAGAGAAGTTGTGGTTTGGATATTAATTGAAATTACCAATTCACACGTATCTCACTAAATTGTGAACGAAACTGTTGAAAGTTCTTTTGTATAATTTTTTTCTTTCATTGTACATTGTATATGTGATTCTGTAAGGATACATTTAAATTTACATCAAAACAACAAAACACAACTAAACTATGAAATATCATAGAGCTCTGAAAGTCTTAAAAACATGCATGTTAAGTAATTAACATAAGTAAGTTAAATTTAAATTTTATGAGAATTTAACATATTTAAAAATCAATGGGTTTTGGATTGATTGGGTTTAATGTTTGTGTTGAATACAAACATTAAATCAAGAAAACAAACACTGTGTAAAGAAGTATTTTGGGCCATCCTTAATTAAAAAGATATCTCCTTGGATGTCCCAACCAAAAAAAAAGTACTATATACATTATGACTGCATTTTTCAAAACCTAAGCGTTATAAAGGAATTATGGGTTAAAATGTTCACATTATTCTTTATCCCTCCCGGTCACTTTATTATTTATAAAATTCATCAAATTACTATAGACGAAAAAATCAATTAAAAAAATATACGAAAAAATGAATTCTTAATTGCGAAAACATTTTTATAAAAAATATAAAATTTACCATTCTGTATTACGGAACAAGTGAAGTTTTGACAATTTGATTTCCAGTTCCGTGAAAACGAATCGATGCATGAGATAAAAATATTTGTACTCCCAACAGAAAGTAACTTTTACATTAAAATAGCATGTAGTGAATGGTCATACAACTTTAAACTAACATGTTACTTATGGCATTAATTTTAAATATTTTTATTATGTCCCCAAGAAATAATTTATTTTTAATTAATTATTACAATAATATACAAAAAATCATGTAAATTTATACGTTTTTTGTCAGTCTCATTTATATTTGTAATTTTAAAGTCACTAGTTTTCCCTGATTTATTACAAATCTATAATACAAACCTTATTTTCGCATTTAATTTAATTTAAAACGGAGCAGTATAATTTATTAATTAACTATCTTATTCTTTCAAACTAATGATATCAACAAAGTTAAAAGTATTAAAGGGAACATAGTGAAAATTCGACATTAATGATCTGTTAGAATATTTCAGCAGGTTGAACTATTTCTTATAATTTTAAGGCCTAGTAGTATTAAACATATTTTAGTTTTACAATCATATAATGACTTAGATCTAAATATTAAGATATTTTTTCAGAAATTGGTGTTTATTTGATCATATATTGATTTCTGTGACAAAGTTGATATTATAAAACAAAAATAAAACTTATACCTAACTAAACTTACATACAAAAATTACAACTCATGAATGCTCTTGTGTTCAGTACATGGTAGAGACTAGGATAATGGTGGTGCAAGGAGGTCATTTCTAGCGGATCTCGCTCAACCGCCAGGTTTTTTCGTCAATTAAGAGTACCCACATTATAGATACAGAGTGAGCATCAGGAAGGTTGTCAGATCATACAACCTATGCGTATTTAATGGCTATACCTACATTACATTTAAATGTAGATACACATTCTTACTCTTGCGCCCGCTCATGCAAGCATACATATACCTGGGTAAACGAATGTCATGAAAACTATGTAAACAAAATATTAATGCTTAATAAAATACAGTAAAGACTTGAAATGATATGTAGCAAACCTTATTGTTGCACGTACAAGCGTACCTCAATATTAACTCATTGAATATTATGCTTTTTAATTAAAACCTCAATAGATCTACTAATATTTTAATTTTATATTTATCTGATAATAGCAATGATTTGGTAATAATTCGAAGCTTTAGTAAGTAGAGGAGCAATACTACTACTGTACTGCTGGTAGACTTGTGGTGACAACAGAATGAATTATGAAAGCCACTCCGGCCCTGAGTTTTTAATCTATCCAACTTCTGTTTCGGATGAGTGCGTTTCATTCATAATTAAACATTGATTACGAAGGAAACTTGTAACGGAACGAGAAAAAAGAAGAGCCAAATACGGTGAAAGTGAAAGAGAGAAAAGAGAGATGGAAAATACGTAACTCAACTTTTGCTAAATTGCTTAAAATGCAGCTCTTTTCTTTTGAATTGAAAACTTTTCTCTAGTATTTAGTTCGGAGTTAGAGCTGCCGAGTCAGTTGTACACCAGTTTAAGTATTGTTTGTAATTGGTCTATTCAGCTCGGTGAAAAGCGAATTGTCATTAAATTAAACTTTAACCAATGACTTAGATACTTGAAGTTTTCTTCTCATTTACAGCTGTATGAGAGTCTCATTTATTGGTGGTGGCAAATGTAACTGTTCTATTGACGAACTTTAATATATCACACGGCGGGATATCAAATTCTATGATTATATTCTGTATAAAACCACTGTTCAACACACTTGTACCGACAGGACGATCTCATGGCTGTAAAAAATTGTAAAAACACTCAATTCTGACTGAAAAATAAACTAACAAACTCCAAATCAGAAATTCCTACTGAGCCCCATGACTTGAGTCCCACTCTTATCATTCACTAGAAATCCAGCAAACCCCCCATCCTCACCCTTCTCTTAAAATGCACCTGGTGCAATAAAAGAGATCCCATCAGCACTTATAAATAAATAATAATATCAAATATATAAATAACCCTAGTAGCTAGGAAAAAAGATCAATTAAAAAGCAAAAAAAAATCAATTAAACAAACAAAAAATCATTTGAATCCATTCAATATAATAAAATATGTAGTAAGTAAAAATCCTTTTTTTCTACAAGGATAATGAATAATAATCAACTTAATGTTTTTTTAATAACTGTTTTTTTTATGTTAGATTAGAAAAAAATAGAGTTTTAAGTAATTAAAAAAAAAACTGCTGAGTGTTTTCCTGTGGAAGTTATATTTTGGACGTGATTGTAATAAGTAATGTAATCATACAAAAGTGATTCATGTAGTTTTAATGATTTTTTCTTCTTGAAGAGAATCGAGTATAACTATAGTATAAAATAGTTATACTATAGTATAACAATAGTATTCCAGTTCTACTCGATAGACTCGTTAGAACTCGGGACCATCGACACGGCAACTCAACGCTCTACCACTGAGCAATATCGCTCCTAAATTATATAGATAAACTAATCAATCTGCTTGTAACGCTCAGAAACTGATTCACTAATTTATCAAAATGTTTAAATAAACAATGATTATTGGTCCTTCCCTCTGTATAATATTATGAATATAAAAAAAAAAATCTCTACCTGGTTCATTTATAAAACATAAAATGGCATGCGATAAGAAAAATGATAATGAAAGAAATAACAGCAAAGTCCCGAAGAGATAAATATTGTCTAACCACGATTGTTCGACAAGTTTATTCGATGGTCTTAAGCCTATCACTTTCCTTAAATCACAGTGGGGATAATGGCGTCAGCCTTTTACAATATTTTATATTTTCCCTTTATTTTTTTATCTCTAGCAAGATAAACAGTTAAATCATGGCTTATTTGACATCTTAATTTATAAAATGCCAAAAATAATTTAGACACAAGGGTGGTTTGGTGAATGTAAAATCGCATGTATTTTCCTGTATTATGCATGTAGGATATTCTTCTGTCCAAAATTTGGAATGTGTAACAGGAATCGAGCTGCCTTCGGCATGTTATATGTCGGAGAGATCTGGTTAATCAAGCGTGAGTGCAAGCATAATTCTTAAAATTTTATTTAAGCGGTTCATGATCCGTAAATATTGTGAATTACCACCCTTCTATTATTTATCTGAAATATTTTATAGCTTTAAGATCAATTATCTATAAGTGTAGGAGCCCTTTTGGCCTGGAGAGTGTTTTGGAAAATAAACCCAGTTGTATCCGTTCTTAATCTTATAGCTGCTGTAAAGCAAGAAATACATATCCGCGGAATGATGGTCTAATAAAACTGCTCGTTCATGGGTAGCCTTGTATTAAATGAAAGATGCTTCACTTTTGACATTTCACTGTCAAAAAAGAAGAAGAGTCAACAGCAGAAGCAAACTTGTAAAACTCGTAATACAATGCTACTTACTGGCTAACGTTATAAAGGTATTTTACTTCAAAGAAATGTTATTGTAAAAAGTAACTCAGAGATATATTCAGTAAAATTTGTTTTGGAATCTCAAATAGCCTGCGCTGGTTATGTCTAAGTGACCCTTACTCCCCTTTTATTTATATCCGCCTGCGCATTTATAACTAACCAAATTTATTCCAGAAAAACAATGGAAAATTATTTATAAACTCCTATCAATTTCTAAAAAATGTAAATAATTTGAAAACTAATGCGAGATTCTTCGGAATCTACGAAATTTTTAAGATTGTCAAAACTAAATATAAGTTCATTTGATAAATCAATTACAGTGATTAGATAATTCATTTATGCCAAAGGAGTTTATGGATGAAAACATTTTAAAAGAAACTTTAACGGTTTCCGTTGCAAAAATGTGTAAAGATCGTACAAACGTACTTGTAGAAAATAACGAATTTAAGGATAAATATTTCCTCATATGTGAATGTCAACTTTTCAATTGCCTAGATGCGCTCAAAAATCTTCTTGCCAATCCAAATTCAAATTAGACCTAATATTCACAACTGGTGACTTGAATTATAAGGCCAGTAAAATATAGTAAGTAAAACGCCACTAGGGAAGCCATAAAACTAGCAAAATATAATTGTTTATTTTCTTGAAATTTCAATTAATTTTAATAACAGTCTTAGGGGTAAAAATTAAATAACAAATCACTTATACTACATCCGAAAGTTAATAGAAGACAAGTTAATAGAAAATGTTATTACTTTGCTGATAAGTAAATCTACAACTGTACGCCACTACTTTTTTCTTCTTTGATGGAACAATCATTGTATCGTTATCCATTATTTGTTCCTAGATGAAGGGCAAATTTGAATTGTCACTTCACAACTGTCATTTGAAGAACTTTTAAATGTGTCATGCATAGCTTTCAACTCTACAAGAAATTTGTTTCGGATAAATCTTTATGTTATTAAAAAAAAAAAACCTGTACCACTATGACCCGTGAACGAGTCTGGGGGTTCAGTACATGGTTGAGACTGTACTGTACTGTATGTTATTAATATTCGAAAACAATTGATGCAGATATTGCCTACGAGGATGCTATAGAGTACATACCAGACTTTACATACTTTGTAATTATATATGTATCTTGATTTCAATAATCTAAAGATGTATCAAAAAGCTAAAGTTTTTTAAAACTCTAAACTTTTTTTACAATTTCTTAAAAATTCGAAATAATAGAAAACAATATTAAATATTGTCCAACAATAATTTACTGATATAAGCTTAATTATCAAAAATTAATTTTAAATATTTTAATTTTTAAAACTATGCCAAAATTGACGCAGGCTACAAATGCTTAACGTACTTACTCATGACGATATTATACAGTATAATATTATTGGACTGTTACTTGACAGTTATTTTTTTAAATAACTGATAACATAAAAAAGAGATGACCTGAAGACAAACTGGTGTTTCGGAACCCAATAACTTCATGGCCAATAACCACAGCCTCTCTCGATGGAAACGTTAGTGACTGAAAAATGTTTTTCCAATCAGTGTACAATACCTTTTTTATAATCTGTTGTGTAAACTAAACCACGAACAATAAGTTTTTATTAAATCAAACTTCAATTTAAAATGGGTGAACTTTTGTTTACCGAAAAGACTCATTAGAAAATTTTGTTAACTGAAAGGAAACATTTTCAACTCCGAAAAAATCGCACTATTTTCTGGTACAATAAACATAAAATGTTCAGAAACAATAACTAGTGATCATATGGTGTATTAATCAGTGTTTTGTCTTTCTGGTAAAATTCAAGAGCTTCAAATATAATTAGCGTTGAATCAGTAATTCATTTGCAAGTTAATATTTTCGTCATAACAACTTTTCTTGGCTAATTCTTTCGGTTTAACTTATTTTAATTTTAAGAAATACATTTAAAATGACAGAATTAATGAATTACAAATACACGAATGTGCACTTATGAAGAACATGCACTTTTGACACATAGTAGACAAATGCTAATGTATGAAGAATAATCCCAATTAAAAAAACAAACAACCTGTAACCACTAGGACTCGTGAGCGAGTCTGGGGTTCAGTACATGGTAGAGAATGTACTCTTTCATGGACAACGGTTCTGCAAGGAGGTGACTTATCCTAGGTCACGCTCAACCGCCAGGTTTTTCCTCCTTATTTTGGGTACTCTATTTTTATAACATTTTATAGAGGCTGGGTGAGCCTCAGGAGGGTCCTAGATCCTATATGATCCATCTCCCACCGCAAACAGACTAAATAAAAGTAACTGCCCGCAACGGGATTAATATGAATCCCAATTATACAATGATTTGCCAATATTTGGCAACGAAGAACTTACTCCTTTCTTCAGGAACTAAATATTGCCTACTATCTGTATCGTTGGAAATTAATCAAAATAAAAAAATCATAAATAGTTAAGTTAGTCTGATAAGTTGGAAACCCTAACTTAATAAGCTGAAAAGTAGTGACAGCTCAGCGGAAAGCACATCCGTTGTGAGAGTAATGTCACCCTCAATCAGAAAACAGAATTATTAAATAAAAACAATTATTCAAATGTTTGTTACAATTCTGAAAGGCAGTCAGACGGAATTTGAACCTTGTATAGATGTGCTGGAGTTTTGGAACTTTAGTTATAGATAACGATAGAAGATTAATTATTTTATCTATTAACAGCCTTAGATCATGCCTAACGGATCTTATGTCTCTCCTGGGGCACTCCCATTACTAAATAATGGGTATCCTGAACAGGGGGGGGGGGAATTTGGCGGATGAACGTGATCTCGTTTCAAACCACCCCCTTTATCAACACCTGCTATAGAAGCAGTACAACCTCTACTATGTTCTTCCTGGGTTATAGTTTGGTATGTTGCAGGTTGACGAACTATCACTCCATTAATTCTTTCCACTTTTACACGCGTTGTTCATCTTCTATTACCCATATAGAAGAGGTCGTCCTCTTCGTTTTCGTCAGTTCGTCTTTTTGGTAACCTTCCTTCCACCATCTTTTCTATCCTCGCCTTCAATTTTCTTTGTGTTTGTATTTGTCTCAACCCCTCCGAAGTAAGTACTCGAATTCATTATCCATTGAAATACGATGTTGGTTAATCTGCATTTATTCAAGGATTATTACATTACTCTTTGAGGACTTTATAAACAGACATTTTATTCGTTTATCTTCTGGCACCGTTGAAACTTTTATCTTTGATTGGTCCTGTAAGGTCTGATGATTTTCGACCTCTGACATGCCCGCATACCTAAGGTGTTACCGAAGTTAATTATAACTATGTATTCCAGGAGTAGTTTTTATTTCTGCGCTTGATTAAAAATAACCGAGGCCAAAGGGTTATCCTCAGGCACTGCCAAGGCTATACAATTTTCAGCAGTACAAGATTTCTCAATTTTCGATTTCTGTGTATGAAGTTGTACGGGTGTTTAAAATATGGAAAGACGCCCAAAAGCAGATGCCTGAAACCATATTTGCGGTATTTAAAGTACGTAAACTCATGTTTCTACAAACCATTTATAACAGTATAGAGGACTTTTAAAAATGAACTGCAAGGTTCCATTCTTCCGATATAGTTTCTTTAACGAGATCATATATATAGAAAACTACGGATGTTTATCTTCTTCACTTTAATAGCTCATTTACGGTTACACTTTTTAATAACTAGTTCGTCCTTATATTTACACATAAACGTGTATTTAATTAACAATAATTACTGTAGACTAATATTTAAATTTAATTGTTAATATTTAATAGCCAATTTATTTACTTGATGTTATGACCTTCCTCGTTAATTTGTCATAGATTGCTTCTCCGATCTAGCTAATTCACTTCATTTGGTTATTCACTAAAGAGTGAACTCGGCTTCTACGAGAATATTAAAACAGCTTCATTTTTCATTAACAATTTGAGGAAGCAATAATCATGTTCTTAAAATAATCAATTTATAATGATGAAAGTATAACTAACCGTAAATATATAAGTTATAGAAGTTTAGCTAGGCATGCAAATGAAGAACACAGAACAAAAATCAGTTCTCGTATGTCGGCTTTTAGATCTAAGTAAGTGGTCCCCAACCGGGGGGGGGGGGGTATCGGAATAAAATTCGGGGAGGGGGGGGGGCGAGACCAGTTGAAAATGAAAGATTTGACTTAATTTTAATTTCTCTCATTACCTTAAATTGAAACTTATAATGTTGTGAAGGTAAAACTAAATGTTCTGTTATAAAAGTAATAATTATTGCTTTGTTTTTTCATATGCCCATACAAGTTATAGGAATTTTACTTTAAAAGGGGGGGCGCGGAAGATTTTTATTTGAATAAAGGAGCCGAGGTACAAAAAAGGTTGGGAACCACTAATCTAAATTATAGGTTCATCATCAAGGTAGATTTGCGTAGAGAATAGCGCAAACTAAAACGTTAAATTTAACGCCAAGTAAACCTTCTCTCTAATTCTGTTCTCCGATCTGCTGTGTTAATGACTTAAAACTTAAAACGGAAGAAGCGTCAGCAAATGAGAAATAAACCATTTATTCCGTTTGTTTCTCATTAACCGAACATCCAACCAAAGTTATACGATACCCTAACTATTTGCGAATTAGAGTTGATGGTTCTCGATAAACAAAGGCTAAATCCGATCAAGTCAACTATAATTAGGATTCACATGAGATTATGATTTGTCAGCATTAATACTATTAGAACGAGATCAGGAAAGTTTTTGACTCGAAAATGACTTCTTCTGTAGATGGTAATGCGGTATCACCGAAGAAACCATGGTACTATCGGAAGCCCTACTGTTTTCTTCTCAAATGAAAAAACCCACTGTTTTCTGCTTTCGATATTCCTGTAATATAGATATTGTACTGTAGCATTTTTATTTCATAATATAGCAGCATGGTATTAATAAACTAGTTTATTTTAAATTGTTTATCGTAGATTTACATTAAGAAGCGTTTCAGCAGGTTCTCAATAAAACATCTCGGAACTAAGAATGAGACTTTTCCGAGAAGTCTCTTTTAATTGATCACATTCTTCTATGTCTTAATCAATTATTTTTTCTAAAGTGGATTTTATTTTGTTTTATCATCAGCGGATATATTGCTATGCCTTTTATCGCCTTAACAGCGATTAGTTACAGGAGAGATAGTCATGGAAGTAATTGTATCCACTAAAACTTATTTTATGTTTCCAAATTGTAACGAACAAACTTGTTAATTCATATTTTTCTTAAACGTATTTCCAAAATATTGCTTTTGTAGGTCATCTTCAGGGGTATGAGAGAAAAAAAAAACAAAAACAACTATAAAAAAACATTGTAGTAGCAAGAATACCATAATATATCGAGTAATAGAAAAGTAGAACAAAATAGTGAGGGATATATTATTTAGGATATATGAATAAAAAAAACCCGAATAAATGTACAAAAGGGTGATAATGCAAACAAAATACAAAGAGAAAGAAAAATGAGAAGGTAAATAGAAAGATTCATAATGAAAAAGTATAAATGTAAAAAGGTGAGATATAAAAGTATGGAAAACCTAGTTTATTACAGATAAAATATAAAATGTATGATAATAGACTCCTAGAGTGTTACATAAGTAAAATGAAAGAAAATTGATACAAAATATGATGCCAAAGAATAAATACAGAAGAAATATGTAGAAAGTAATGAATAGAAATCTCTTCTTTCACACTCTAGAAGTCTATTGGCATACATTTTATATTTTATCTGTATTAAACTAGGTGTTCCATACTTTCATATCTCACCTTTTTACATTTATACTTTTTCATTTTGTATCTTTCTGTTTCCCTTCTCTTTGTATTTTGTTTGCATTATCACAATTCTGTAGATATATTTTGTAATTTTTTTTATTCATATATCCTTTACTATTTTGTTCTACTTTTCTATTACTATAAATGTTATTCTATTCTTGGTACTGTAATGTTTTTTTATAGTTTTTTTTTGTTTGTTTTTTCTTTCATAGCCCTGAAGATGACCTACAAAGTCATACTCGTCTGTGGTCGACCGTGCTTACTAAACAGTTCATCGACCCAGTTCTGGATCGGCCCGGATATTCGTTATCATTTGTCACGCCAATCCCAAAATTAATCGAACATTTAATTAAATTACATTTTATTCAAGAATGTTTCGTCAATTTTGTCCACAAGGAGCAGCACCTCCCGGACCCCAGGGGTAAAAATGTTTACGCTAGCTCGAATGAGCCTTTAAATACCCGTTCGTTTCCCCCCATAAGTCAGAGTTGAAGACTGGTAGTAGTGAGAAGTATCGGGACCTGATCAAAGCCAGATGGATTCGGAAGGTATGAATTTTCCTTTATACTGTAGTCAGACTAGAATCTGGGTGAAGCCAGATGGTAGTTCAGTAGTTGATAGAGCCACTCAATTCTGATAATTAAATATTTTATTTTCCATCTTTCGTTCGTCGCGTTTCAACCACAAAACAGACGGGAGAGCTTTTAACTTGTAATTATTGTTAGTGATTATATATAGTGATATATGATTATTGTTATGTTTTAAATTGAAATTATTATTGTATTAGTGATTTTGGGGATTATGGTTATTGATGGTGAACCTGCTATATGACTATATGATGGTTCTTATGTCATTAGTCAGTATTATTATTGAGGGTGAATCTGGTATATGACCTTAGCTCTTATGTTATTAGTCAGTATAATTATTGATGGTGAATCTTACTATAATTTTTGTTGTGGTGTCTATTTTATCTTTTATTATATTATTTTATTAGTCACTAGCATTATTGGTAGTCCCAATTAACAAAGGTTTGAAACAGGGCTGCTGCCTCTCATCCCTGATTTTCAACATTTATATAAAAAAAGCCCTTAAAGACTGGAAAAAATCGGGGATGATGTCATCTACAATTTGCAGTATGCCGATGATCAAGTAATAATCGTATCGGATCCGGATGACGTGAGGTATGTGATAGGATGTTGCTAGACACATATTCCAGATGGGGGCTGAAAATCAGTAAAGATAAAACAGAGTATATGGTTTTCAACGCTCCAAATTTACCACTTGAAATCGATGATTGGACGTTCAATGCTTGCAAACAGTTCAAGTAAGGAGGAGGTAGTGAGGGTGAGATCGAACATAAAGTAAACAAGGGGGGGGGAATAATAAGTTGGATGAATTCCACCCCAAGGAGTAAGGAAATAAGATTGGAAACTAAAAAGAAGATCTACCATTCCTTCGTAGAAAGCGTAGCCACTTACGGATCAGAGGTTTGGACACTCACGAAAAAGGTGGAAAATAGTTTGCTTTCTATAGAAATGGATTTCTGGAGAATAAGCTGTGGTATATCGAGAACTAGGCGGATCTCAAACGCAGCAATTAGAGACAAGGTCGGATGTCAAAAGAACATCCTTTACCAGATCGGAACTAAAAGGTTTAAGTGGTATGGCCACTTAATGCGGATGGAAGAAAACCGGTGGCCAAAGAAAATTCATAACTATATACCACCTGAAAGAAAAAAGCGTGGAAGACCAAAGAAAAAATGGATAGAGGACGTGGAGGAATTGCATGGCAGCCAGAGGGCTCCGTGAGGGGGATTGGATGGACAGAGAGCAGTGGCTTTTGGGTATTGAGGATATGACTAATTAAGTTGTAAAAAAATCCAGGAAAAAAATTATTTGTAGTAGTTGGGTCTAAATATTTCAATATAGTAATTGATTTGAAGATGTTTCTTGCGTTTTTCTATCTCATGCTTTCCCCTAGGTACCCTTCACTGTCCCATCTTTTCTATCCGACCTTTTTCAGGTGTCCATTGTATCCAAGACAAGAGCTGCGGGTAACATTTGTAATCAGTTTGAGATATGTGGAAGGGATTTAGGTGTGAATCAGGGGAAATAGTGTCTTTAAACAATAATTGACAGGTTTAATGAATTATTCAGTTTTGTTCTTATATTATTTTATACCCTTTCAATAAATAAAAAAATCTTATTTGACTAGACTGCAAATTGTCTCTCTAGAAATATTGGGTAGTTCTAAATAATGAATCCAAAATTTTTCTCTTAATTATTATCACTTTAAAAATTTATATTATCCCTATATAATAAATTTTTGTTATAAAGTTTAATCTTTGTTCTTTTTATGTGAAGTATGACGTATTATTATATCTCATAACTTATTCCTTTTAATTATTAATGGGTAATAATTGTAACATAATATTCAACGATAATAATTTAAATCTGATCTTGTGCTCTTCTGAAAATCACAATAAGAAGATTGAAAATGACCCAGATTAGCAAGCCTGGCCTATTGATCGGAATCCTATCCTATCTTTGAATCTCAAGATCAAACAGCGTTTTTTATGCTTCCTTAGAAAGTAATTTAATAATTTTATACTCTAATTTAAATAAGACCCTCTATTGTACTATTTTTTTAGTTATTGTCTTTTCTTAACTTTTAAAATTAGCCCTAGAAACGATATTTTATCGATTTTGAAATTCATATAGTTTCTCCTTAACTGTATAGAAGGTGATTTATTGATTCCAAAGCAAACCTCAAGAACATGGGAAAAGTTTATATCGCCCCATGTTCCGATTCTACACTGAAAAGAATGAAAGTTAATAAATTTTCTTTTTTTTCAATTTGCAATTAGCTTTTCATAAAATAGGAAGTGACCAATCAAAAACTGTTCTGGGGAATTATGTTCAGATCACACCGTCATAAAATAGAATTTTTTTTTTCAATGATGAGAGTTTGGTGCAACTAAATCAGTTCTAAGTGGCTTTTCAAAAATATCAATATCAATGTACCAATGAAATATTTCTTAATTATTAGTTCTTTGTTTTTCTCTGTAACAAAGCAATGTTTTGGGGAGGAAATTTAATAAATTCGCTTCGTTTCTAGTCCGTTCCAACATACGCATCAGAGTTTTTGATTCTCACAGCTGCACAGAAGCACGCCCTTGTGAGGTTTACCAAAGAATATTACGTAGAATATTTGGAGCAGTGACTCTTGGAGGCAACGGTCGAATATAGAAATCATGAGCTTATATAAGTCGACTATAAGTCGACTTTATTAGGCTAATAAAAGTGAAAATACTAAGATGGGCAGAGTTCATCGCACGTAAGGGAGAAAATTATGTCCCAAAAGTGATTCTAGATGAACACTTGGATGATACAAGAACAACTGGAAAACCGAGGCTTCAATGCATGGACAATCCTACACATCCGTAGCTGGAGAGCAGCAAATAATAGGGATGACTAGATTTTGCGGGATGTCTTGTTCCCACGCGGGATGTATAGCTATTGATGTATGCATCCACTTCGCTTCTCGTCAATTCAGTCAAGCCAAGCCAGAAAAATACCGCTCAACTTGGTTTGCACTACCAAGATGGATCTATCACCAAATTATCGTGAAAGCGCAGAATTTCCTATATTTTGCTACTTGTATTTACGCATTTTGGGCTGAAATTTTAATGTTTCTGCCAAATAATTTAAATAATCCGGCATACGAGATATGTTCTAGATCATCAATTGGAGAAGGTTATCCTTCCCCAGACACGTTTAGGTCCCAAACCCGAATCCAGAATCCCCTCGTGAGTTCATGACTGGAAAGGAAGAGACAATTAGCAGCCGAAACGTGATGTCCCCCGTGGCCAGGGATGGCTGCTGGAGATTTCTCAACCTATCAGCCATTGATTCCCTAATTATCAACGATGGGTCCTACCGTTCTTGACTTTATTACAAGAAAACTATGTAATTTTTATTATTTCGTTGGAAATGTTCAATAAATATAAGCTTGTGCAATTTTACGGTCACCATATCATTTAATAACCGTGATATATAGTTCCATAGTTTTTTACATTTTTTGCAAAGATCATTAGACGCCTCAAGTTAAAGCTGGATACTTTGGAAGACATAAGTGTATTGTGAGTCAAACATGAATAGTGGTATGCGGAGTCATTTCAAAATATATACATTAACAAAATGTTTTGGATCAAGTCTTGTTTGCTGTTAATAAAAAGTTTGAACATCACAAGAGATTTTACCTTTCTAACTGCTATGCTATCCGCTGAACCAATCTATGTTCTCCAGGAAAATAACTATTTATTAATCTAATCCATTGTTATGAGAGATACAGAACATTGCATTACATTATTTCAATTGATAGTAATATTATAGAAATAATACTATGAAATTATCTAGTGGAAATGGTTATCCCGTTCTTTTTCCAAGGCCTTAGCGTTAATTAAGGGAATCTCTAATTAAAAAATGAATTCGTATAAATATAAAATACTCACTCACTCCCTGATCCGGGTGACTCTGGGTCTCTTGAGTGATCATTCTCCGTTTGTCTCTCGCACTGCTCATTCACCCGTTATCCTGCTATCCTTCTCTACTTCATCTCGCCATCTACTTCTTGCTTTTCCTTTTTTTTCTATATTCACGGTTGGGAAAGACATCCCAAGTAAGGATACCCTACCACCCCAATGCTATAAATGTAAGCGATTTGGCCACACAAAAAACTACTGCAACCAAACCGTAAAATGTGTAAGGTGCAGCGGCTCACATAACATTTCTTAATGTCCGCGACTGGGCTAACTCAAACCAAATGGTCGAATTGCGAGGGAGCGCACGTCGCTTCTTATAGAAAATTCCTCCATAGAAAAAAATAGAAGAAATAGTGACTAAAAGGATGAAAGAAAAGAGGTATAAGCAGATCAATACTAACCATATACCCAAACTAATGACTAACATCATGGCAGTTCGTCCAGGTATAGAACACGCATCTTTTCTACAAGGTACAGAAATGACAACCGAACCACAACCGATATCTTCCCTGTTTTTACTTTTTTGAAGGGGGCCTCATCTTCAAAGTCCGGTAGTGGTGTATTTAAGCCCAGCATGATCACTGCCTGTCCACTTCCTAATACACCAATCTCCTGTCCTAGTAGCAATATATACACTGCGCAGCCTTGCTAATCAATTTCCTACTCTTATCAGAGCAACGCTGCTCTGTCGTCTTTTGAGGTTTTATCCAAGTGATATGATTGGACCCAAACAGCTTAACGGCTAATAATAAGAGTAGTAATAGTGATTGCTTGGCTAGGTGTCTTTAAGGCTCCTAAACAAAAAATTATGGTATTTCAACACTTCGAGAATAAAACAATAGAATACACTGTCACCATAGATACCATACGTATCTCTTCCCGATTAGTCCCGGAATTTAACTTTTAATTTCTATCTATTATATACAACAAATATTACAATCTTATCGAGAAGCGGGCGTAACTCGCCACTTTTATTTAAAACTTGATTTTACTCCTCATAAAATTTTCATACCAGGGGCTAAATATGAAAATCGTTTCTTAAGGAGTAAACTCCAAAAATTGAATCACCGACTCTCACTCCTAAGACGACTACTTCACTACAAAAATAAACTATCATTAATACCATTATCATACAATATACAACATGCTACTTAAACCTATATGGACCTAGTGCGGGGATAAAGCAAAAAATCCCACTTAAAGACCATTCAAAATTCCTTCCTTATATTAAACATTGTCCCTTTTACATTACTAATAAAACATAACACAAAGATCTCAACATAGCACTTGTGACTGACACAATAAAAAAAAATACAGAAAGTGTCATGACTCACTTACTGGACAACCAAACTGGTACTTTCTGACAGACACATTACCACAGAATCCGACAAGGAGACTGAAACAGGGATCTACTACTGTGAGATGAACCACGCTAGGAGTGCCTAGATTTAGGTTGTAATTTTGATGCTTTCCAAATATATTCTGCTTCAGAATCTAAACATTTTTCGTCATTTTCGACTGTTATCTCAAAAGCTTCTTTTACCGCTGTTTTATTTCTGGCAATAAGAGCTAAATCATCGGCGGTCGGAGATTTCGGAGGTGAAATATCATTTCGATACTCTCTCATTTAAAAACAAGTCAAAATAACGTTCTTTAAGTATTTTTTAATGAAATTTGGTTTACTGATAAAAAGGATTAAGATAAAATGTTTTTCGTGGACCTCAGTATAGTTTTTAGTTCTTGTTCTGGTTTTTATTTAACTCAGCAGTCACTACATGCCCTATTTGGTCATGCAAGCCTGAACCAGTTTCAGAAATTGATTCCCTGTGTACTATTGTCCCTGTGAACGTTAGCATACGACAGGAACCAATTAACTTGTCAAAGGAATATGTTTTTACGATGCACCAACTATTTGTGGCTTTGTGCCACATCACTCAGCGATGTTTGAACCTTGTTACAACTGGCATGGCATGGATGTCACCGCGGATAGTAAGGTAGAGGGTAGTTCGCCCAACATAAATTTTCACTAGTTTAAATGGAACCTCTACAGTTATTTTCCAGAGTGATTAGTGCCTGAAATCAAGTCTGTAAATTTTAGGAACTTACTTTTAGAGTCGATTCTTTAAAATTTATTTATTCGAAAATTAAAAAGTGAGTATTATGTAAAATCGAATGCTATATTCTATAGTAGGACAAAAAAGATACATATTTTCAATATAAGATGATAAATATGCATTTCCGATTTTGAAACATAACACCATAAGAGTTATTGTTAGAACAAACTGATCTAAACTGATTAACATATCTTAGAGCCCATTTAAAAGTTGTTTAATTTTTATTTTTCTCATTTTTCCCTTTTAGTTTTCTAAAGTAAAAATAAAATAAAAGCAAAGTTGTTGAGTAAAGTAGGAAGCTTAGAAAACATTGAAAAAAAAACTGATGGAAACTTTCATAAATTACAGTTCTTAGAATGCAATATTTCCTTCCTAGGAAAAATTGGAGAATAGTATGATGACGGTCCCCTCCGTTCAATTTATCACAAGAAAAACCTTTGTCTTTCATTCGTTACTTTATAATAAGAACGCTACAGGCAATCCGATCCTTATCTTCAAGACTTTTATGTAACATTTTTATTTTATTTAATATTTGGACCAATATTAAATAAAATCTACTACACTGTGTGTGTGTGCTCTTAAAATCCATGTTTTTGTTTTCAATCTTCCACGTTTTGTGGCCCCTATAAACAAATATGTAAGAATTTTATATAAAAAATTATAATATAATTTAAATTTGAGATAGGTAATACAATTAGCAACATGCAATATTAATCTTGCAGGGGATAAATATTTCTACAAGATTGTATGCAAATTTTGTTCAAATAATTATAATAACTAATTAAATATAGTTCAGACATAGCTATATGTCTGGGGAGCATTTGTTCTTTAATACACAATTAAATAAAAGAGAGAGAAAAAACTTTATTGTTTAACTAGCTATAGTTCCTGTCGAGAAATGTAATCTTTCATTCGAAAAACAGTTCCTATGGTGGCCACTGTTAGTTTTTCTACTCTCGTGGGGAGTTTGCAACTTTAGCAAATGTGTACGGATTTGTGTTGGCCTTATTTGCAGAGGTTGGTTTGTTTAAACTTAGTTTGCACAAGGTTCGGTTTTAATATTGTTGTTGGTTCTGTACTCCAAGTTCTGATTGGGGAATGCTATATTTAATTTTATATTAGACCAAACCTTTATTTGCTCTCTTCGGTTTCTGTTCAAACAGATTATGATTTTAGTTCTCAATTACTTATCGTTATTGTTTAAGGATCATATGATCGGCTATCCAGTTTATATTTTACGTTTTTTACATAACATTCATCTTTTCGTCAATAGATATTGTCGTTTGCGACGGATTCCGGGCTTTCAACCTAGTTGAAAACTATTCGAGGACATTTTATCCAGCATTTTAAGCTTAAGGGTAATAACTCAACAGAGGAACTCTAGACTTGCATTGTTTACCAATCTCTTCCAAAACGATTATTGTATTGCTTACAAAAACCATATTAGACCTGAAACTACTCAATTCTTAAGAAAATTTAACAAATTTCGAGCTTATTTGTAATCTTTCGAGACTGGCTTATTCTTTTGTTGTGTTATTACTTTTTTTTATTTGTTTTTGTTTAACGTTGCTCCGGCTTGCTGAGGCCATTGGTGACGACAGCTCTTCTTAAATTTCTTGAATCAATTTCTTGGCTTTTGTATACATCAGCCTTTCTGTGTTTTATTATTTTCTTTAAATGGTTAACATGTCAAAATGTTTATTATTAGTTAGTTGTTAATTATAGTTATATAGTTAATTGTTGCTTATTTAACTTTAAAATTGAATTAAACTTGATTAATGAATGTTTGCAATTATGGTATTATTACAATTAATGATCATCATTTAAAAATAGTAGTACTCTTTCTTGTTGGGGAATCCGTATAAAGAAGTAGTGGAATTCCAACCATAGTTCATATTATGACGAATGGTTATGCAGCCTGAAAACTCACCCACCGTATACGATCAGTCGTTCACCTTCCATATGGTACTAAAGAAATCCCAAATTACTAAATGACGAATTATCACTTGTTTATTAATTTAAAGTATGCTTAATAGCCGTGAACCGAACCCGGTGTAACCTGCGTGCCTGTTTAAAATGGCCGTGGATAACTAGGTGAGTACAGTAAGTCTTTTCTTCATTGTTATATAGGTATAAGAAGGGAGGATAATCATACATCCTGTTTAGTCTGTACTACAGAATATAATACGTGGTTCAGAGATCCATACCTATTTTTACGTCTTAACAAACTGATTGGAATACTTGGATCCGCGAATGATCCATGCTATTGCTTCTCTCTTGAAGGAATTATGAAAGTTGGTGGCATTTTCGGAAGCTACTACAGGAGTAATTAGGCTAAATTGCTTTGCGAGAATAGGTTTGTTGAGTGTAGATTTACAATTCAGAATTTGAGCCATTCCCCTATCTGTCATGAGTTTCGGAAACATGACATTACTTTTAACTGGCCAGCTTATCACGAAGGTAGTTGAATGTTATCTTGGAGTCGGCAAACACTTGAGAAGTTCGGTCATCTCTCCCGGACGAAACGTCTCCTTTACGTGACTTCACTACATGACCTGGTAGAGTTGACCAGGAAAGAGAATATCATTGTCGTTCAACGTAAGAACCATTATCTCAAATTTCAAAAACATTAAAAACAAGGTAGAAATGAAAATTTGGACTTCTTTAAGGATGTTGATGACGATTTTTTAATCGCCAATTTCGGTAAGTCTATTCGTACTCATCTTATCCTTATCGAGAGTCTTAACATTTTTATGCTCAATAGACAAATATAGTTGTGTGCTATTCAATTAATGAATTTGATGTGGTTTTCTCTTCTATTACTTATTTGTTAGCTGCTGGACTCGTACATAGTGTACTGGATTTTGAGATAATCGGTATTTTTGCCTATCTCCGTTTAATCATTATCCACCGAAATAAACCCTCTTTAATGTAATAAACCACAATTTTTCGAAAGAATGGAATGTTTAGGGTTGATTGTTGAAAAATAAATGAATCTCTACGTTTGACATAATATTCTAAACTTTCCCGAAAATGCAATTCGGTTTGGAGATTTACTAATCTACTTCGTAAGGATATTCGATCAAGAAGATGAATAGCGGTAAGTTCGTCCGTTGAACAAATGTATCGTTGGCAACAAGGCTTTGCCATGAAGAAAACATATACGGTTAAACATATTTAATGGAATAATTAAAGATATGATCCGGGGTAAGAATAATATGTATTTGCAAATGTTTGTTGTTTATTGAGTATTTGTTCAATTATTCTTATTAGTTTATTAAATTAACTAGACCGTAATGGCTATTCTTGTTGATATCTATTTAAATTTCATGAATTGTATTCACAAATTTCAATTTAGTCTAAATGGTTCAGTTTAATTTGTATAATTTTAATCATTCATCAAAAGGATTTTTAAACTGAATCAAATTTAATCTCAAATCACTTAAGCCAACTCTTTGATGTTACATTACAACAAAACAGATATTTAAAGAGGAAATATATCTGAAAAGGCTTTGAAGTGAATAGCCGAGAAATGAGTTGCAGCTTATAATAGAACGATATCAATTGACTAAATCCAGGTTTAGTTAAGGGAGGTGGGGGGGGGGGGCAAGGTATTAGCGCCTTCGATCATCCTGGAATTTTTATTCGTCTTTTTATATTGTAAACCGATTTACACTTTTATTAAACTCCTTTTTAACAGCGTAGTGCCCTTTATTTTATATTTATTTTTTTAAATCTCAGCTAGTACATTTCCTCGGGTATAAAATAGAATATAATCAGGGAATGAGAAAGATAAGTTCTTCCCTGTATTCAAAGGATGTTCCTGTTTAGTAGTTCTCACTACTGCAACTACATTTATAACTTAGCCATATAAAATGACCGACGTTGCCATAATTTCTATCGCTCTCTTCGATTTCCCATTTCTTTGGTAATGAGGAAATGCAGTGATAATAACTAGAATAACGAAAACACATCAATGCAACCAATCGCTGTTCACAGATCAATATCAATACCACTTCTTAAAATTAGTCGTAAAGTAATTTCTCTACATGCATTTCTTTTTTATTATTTATTGTAAATTTTGTAACGCACGCCTAACGTTTACTAGTTGACTCAGCGCTGTTTACTTTTCAGGATTCCTTCTCAGCCGTACCCAATTCAGTAAAACAGTTGGACAAAGGACCACATAGTACGGTTAGGTGTTAAAAGGGTATAAAACAATGAATATGTCTTGCAATTATATCTGATAATTATTTTTATATACACATATTATATATTCATATATTCACAGTCAAAGAAAAATTCTTCTAGCGAATTCATAGTAAATAATAATGTAAATTAAGTTCACACACACACACACATATACATACATATATATATATATATATATATATATATATATATATATATATATATATATATAATAAATATTAATATAAATATACCAACATGCTTACAACACACAAGATCATGACTTACGGAAAACTGAAGAGTATACCGTGGATCCTGCAAGTCAAACAGGACCTAGAGAAAGCCCAGATAGGACCAGCGGAAGCACGGAACGGGAACACATTCAGTCAAAAAGTAAACAGATGGGTAGTTGAGACAGAGAATGAAGTTCCAAAGAGACCAGGAACCAAATGGACTGAGGAAAGGAAGAGAACCCACGGAGAGAGATTGAAAGCCATTTGGAAGATCAGAAAGGCGAATCATAAAAGCACTGCGTGATCTATCAGGGTCCATACACAAATAATAATACTAATAATAAATATTCATTGAGAGAAATTATAAAAACGCCGTTTGGAACATATTGTATTTGCGATCTTCTTTTGAAAACAAACGATGATTCACGTGGAAGCGAGGATGAAAAATCCTCCCACTGAAAGCATTTCTAGCGTGTTTCATCTTTCTGTAGTAGGTCCCTACTCCAGAGATGGTCCCGTCCTTGTCGGATTCTGTGGTAATTTGTCAGTCATTAATGATTATACCAGTACGTTTGGGGTTCCAGCAAGTGAGTGAACAATCAAAAAAAGCTACAAAAATAACATGAGTCATGAGTAGTATGCCCAGGTCATTGTGTAGTGATTTATTAGTTATGTAATAAACAAAAAAAATATCAAAATCTGTTAGCGAGATTTTGGCATGAGCCATTACCTACGTGGCAAAAGACCATATCGGTTTGTGTAGGATGTTGTATATAATGTTACGGGCTACTGGGTGTAAAATGAATTAAACTACTCCTAACTTCAAGATACTAATATTTATTTACAATTTAAAAATAATACAATGAAATTATTAAACAATTAAATTATTAACTAATACAAATTTACAATAACAATTCCTAAAGATAACCTAGGCCTAACTGTTATCATATTACAAAAATAATAGAAGATATTGCTAATACTAAATAATTTAACTATTTACATAAATTTGTACAAATGCAATAAGACTAAACTTGAGTTTATATCTACAAATTAACACTTACAGTCCTCTAATTAAAGTCCACCGATCGTAAGACTCTCCAAATACGACAAACTGACACACAGTAATAAGCAGAAACAGTTTATTACACTCTCGTACCGTCACAGCTCACTGATACACTGAGTTGGTGAGACTCACTTATCACTTATCACTGACTAGTTCGTCACACTGACACTGTTCCATAGTAACTGTTCCACAAGGCTGAAGCGGGCGGCATATAAAGGCCCATCGAATTTTCGAGACTGCCGGAAGGGAGTAGGGGGCTTCTCGACCCTTCGAGGTCCTTCTAATATGTCTTAATCCTTCCAGCTCGTCTTAATCCCTTCAGCCGGTCTTTCTCTCTCTCTGACAGTAACAATAATTTCGCACATATATATGAACATAAAATTAACACTTCTAAATCCATGAGAATAAATATAGCTGTAGATTACTCAATCTAAATGCACTGTATCACGATGTTTCTAGCTAATATTGCTATGGGTAATGTAAATATACTACTGCTTATTGTAAATTCACATGTTTTTTTTTACTGTTAAGGTATGAATATGAGAACAGTAAAATTTAGAACAATTAAATCTATTATGAACCTTAAGAACCTGGAGAATATATACGAGAATATAGTTAAAATTAAACCAATTGACATAATAGCAAGATGTCTGAACTCGATTTCTTATATCAACTTAATAGAAATGGAGATTAGTTGAATGTTATTCTTCATTTTTTCATCACACTTCTTATTCAACTATTCGTTGATGGAGGTCCGTTCTTGTAGTAGATGGTGCTAGATTGGCGTTCTGAAATCTTTAAGACAGATAAAAGATAGAGAAGAATGCATGCCATGGGCTCCCTCGGATCGCCGCATCCCTGGCATCTCGGCATCATTTCGCTCCTAATGAGAGCCGGGTCTTCGCTGGCTCATCGACCGCGGGGGAGCAACTTCCTCTATTAACATTCACTACATCACCTTCTTCCCCAACTTTATTATAAACAATTGAGACTGCCTGTTATAATAATACTGAATTCCTGGTCGTTGCTTTTACTTTGTTTTTCTTCATAGAGCCACTGAATGACTAGCTTGAAAATGTAACTATTACACAGGCCAACGATGAAAAAACTTTTGTACTGAAAATACCTTACTCCTATAGTTTTTAGGGTGCTGAATCCAAATATGATATTAAAAAAGCTGCATAACCTACAATTTCTTTACATTTTATAGTTAAATTTATTAAATTAAGCGATTTTTAAAGAATTGAACAGCTTTAATATTTAAAATAAATAACCGAAAAAGTAGGTCTATTGGTGTGGAAGAAGTTGGTAGCACTGCTGAAACACATTTTCTGGCCAAAATAGGAAGATTCTTTTATCTGTTAACAGCTGATAAAATTCAACAGCTGATTCGTTTAATGTCAACCTAACCTCTCTTTCACGTTTCCTATACATGTGCTCAGTACAATGTCTAATTACTGTTGTAAAAACTCTGCTGACAGTTTTTGTTATATTTGTGGTGAGTTTGTGATTACAAAATACCAAAGAAATATTACAGACTTTGTCAAAAAGGTTTATCTATCATACTTTGAAACTAAACTTGGTGATCAGGATAAATCTTGGGCCCCGCATAAGGTATGTTATGTATGTGTCTAAGATCAAAGAAAATTTCCGAAAAATATGAAAGAAATCTTCAAATTTGCTGTTCCTATGACATGGAGGGAGCCAAGAAATTATTCCGATGATTGCTTCTTTTGCAGTGTCAATGTTACTGGTCATAACTCAAAATACAAGAAGGTATAAAGCTACCCTAACCTTCCGTCCGCCATCCGACCAATAGGTGTAAATTTACCGGTTCCTGAACCACCAGATTTAATGATTTAAATTCTATTCCAACGGAAGTATTTTCTGATGTACAAGCCGAGTTAGATGAACAAGATGATGAAGAATTCCAATGTTTTACAGAAAATGTAGAGCTTAAACTGTTTACTCAAATCGAGCTTAACGACTTGGTTAGGGATCTTGGCTTAACGAAAGAAAAAGCTGAATCGCTTGGCTCTAGACTAATAGAAAAGAACTTGTTGTTATGAAGTTCAACAAGCGACTCATCGTAGAAAAAGCTACACAAGAAGCTTAAAAGAAAAAAGAGAAAGAAAGCATAGACCAATTCCAGTTGACAAGTGAAACCTGTATTAACACATTATATCACTGTTTTAAGTAGCCACTGTAAATACAAACCATGCTTATGATGTAACATAGTGTTTTATTTATTCCCCCGTATACCGTATAGGGATTTATATAGGGGTTTATACTATATTGTACAAAGCATATTGCTGGAAAACTATGGGTGATAAAAAAACTAAGGGCAGATTTAGATTCAGAACATAAAAATCTATAAAGATCAGCTATTAAAGTTAAAAAAGTTTTCAAAAAATTGTATTTTGTTGGCCTGTGTTATGGTTCTTGTCCACGAATGTTATGAAACAGTATTGATTTAATCGTAGTAAATGTCAATATATATTGTGTTGGCAGTGAAGCTTAATCTTTTTTTCAGATCTTACTTTTTTTTGTAATAAATCCTATGGAACTAGAAGGCTTTGTAATAATATCAACTTATAATATTCATAATTGTTTATAATTTGTGGTTAAATATGGAGTTTAAAATATTTTTTTACGGATTCCAACAAGAGTGGGATATGTTACATTCATATTATTTACTACTAGATGAAGCACTATTAAATTAAGGAAAAAATATAAATATATATAGAAGATCAAATTCTCAAAAGATACTTAAAATACTTGTTAAGACGTGAGTGGAACAAATCCAACCAAGAAGACTTTAGTCGCCAAACTAAAAACAGGGAACAAAAATACTTGCCAATATTTCAAGTTTGATGAGTGTATTTTGGATTTTCAATGTAGTAATTATCAGGCATTCTTTTTCCCTTTTTTCCCTATTTTAGTTCAGAGACGTATTGCTTTTTGGTTGGAATTGTTTCACTAATGTTTTAGGGAAAAATATGTATAGGGTGTTTTTTTCAGCTAGATAGAACTTTAAATTGTAAAAAGTAACACACAAAATTAAATTGTAATCAAAAATTTTTTTTTATTTGTTTCAGTATACTCTGACATTTCGTATACTTCTTTCACCGATTGGGCTCTAGAGCAGTTGGCAACTGGCCCGTTGTTTTATCGCAAAATTGTGTTCAGCGATGAGGCGCATTTTTGGTTGATTTCGAGAAATGGACCTGTCAATTGGCCTCCAAGGTCGTGCGATTTGACACCTCTCGATTATTTCCTGTGGGGCTACGTGAAGTCACTGGTTTATGCTGATAAACCAGCAACAATTGACGCCTTGGAAGCCAGCATTGTTCGTGTTATTCGTGACATACGGCCAGCAGTGCTCGAAAAAGTGGCCCAAAATTGGACGTCCAGAATGCGCTTCGTCATGAACAGCCGCGGTGCCCATATGCCCGAAATCATTTTCAAATGTTAATGTCACGTATTGATCTTTCGAATAAAAAAAAATTTTGATTACAATTTAATTTTTTGTGTTATTTTTTACAATTTAAAGTTCTATCTAGCTCCAAAAAACACCCTATATTATTTACGGAATATAATCGATCCTCCTTCAAACTACAGTGCTCTGAGTCCAGTAAAATAAATAAAGCTATTTTACCCAATCCACATTCAATACATTCGAAAATATCTGCTCTTCATGTTATTAACCTAACTGTAACCACAAAAATTTCTAAAAAACAGTCCTTATATGCCATTTTATTCGTAGAAAAAAATACAAAATGTATCACTATAGTTTACTAATAATAAATTCATAACTAATAACTATATAAGTTATCAATCGGTTATAAATATTATATGTTTTGCCCTAAACAGAACTCATAACTAAAATGAATATTCTCTACTTCAGGGTGCTTTCAACATTGGTCGGAGCGAAAAAATTATTTCCCTCTCAAACTCCATCCCCACCATATCATTTAGCTACTCTTCATTCCCTCTGCAACAATTTCTCTCCCCCATCCACCACTCCATACCCTTCCACCTCTTCATCCCCATCAATGATGCGTACCCATCCACCTCCCTTCAGAGGTTGTACTTTATAGGGAATGTATAAATTTAGTGAAATCATTGAACTATTCGTCATAAAGATGTTTCAGATTCATTTATATCCAACTCAATAAATTGGCTGTATCTATAGGTGGCTTCGAATAGCTTGATACCTTATATTATTGAGCAATAATCAATGGATTCACAGGTATTTCACTCGGTTAATTCCTAAATTTTGTCCGGATGCAAGTTATTAGTGTGAATCAGAACACCCCTATGCTGGAAACAAGCTCAAATAACTGCTGTATTGCCATGATATTTTCTCAAAAATAGTCATCGATATTATTCATCGATTATATCTTAATGTGGATCATCAATCATCACAAATCAATCAAGATGGAAGCTACTGCGATCCATCATGTCTCATCTAGATATCTGGCAGTGTGGGAAAGGTTTAAAAGTATTTGTTTATAGCAATTCAGTAGAAAAGACAAATACTGATACTAGTATTAACATTAACTAAACGGCTAGTTTCAGACATCTCATTTATTAAATGGTTTTAGGATTTAGAAATGGTTTTTGACCAGAATCTAACCTGAGTCTTCTAAACCAAATATCTTTTTAACCAAAGCTTTACATTTATTTTATAGAGCACACGGTACTAAACTGTGGTTGCCTAGCATACTCACGCCGCTAAGCAATTTTGCAGGAATTCGTTCTGGCATCTGGTGTAGTATTAGTCGGGTAGATGGTTTGTTAGTTGAGGCTTACGAACCACCCTTCTTGATGTCATAACAATTCTTAAAGTTTAAAACAATTCCTGAATCAGAATTTTCATGACGTCAGTAGAAAATCAACTATCCTAAGAATATAAAATTATCTCAAAAACCTTTCAATGTAGGCATTGAGCTTAACTGACCTTACCATCACAATTGACATGAAAATGCTTAAGTAGCATGATACATAACTACTATTAAAACAAATTGCAAAAACTCTCACCACGCCATTTTAGTCACTAAAATATTTTGTATCGATATTTTGGATGGTTACGCAAGAAATAAGGATATTCACAAGCGCAACTAAAAATACTCGGGGATCAACAGTCGAAGAATCTGTCTGAGGGTAACTCACTTTAGAAGTGGTAGCAATATACCTTGGAATAAAAGAAGACTGCTATGCGAGAGAATAAAAAAAAATATCGCCTTCTTTACTGCTTCTTTGAACTCTCCTTTTATTGGTAAGAAATAGGTGTACTTTTCCTTCTTCAGTATTCATCATATTTCTCAGCCTAATAGGAATCGTACTGCCTTATTCGTCAGGATCCCAGGACACAACCGGTATTATTGTTATATACAAATACCGAAATACTCATTGCTCGGACTGCTTGGATAGACCTCACGGTGGCATATATTCACTCACGAAATCTCAAGTATCGAACCATCGACAGGTGAACAATAGGGAAAATATTCGGGGAACACCACATAGTACAACTCTGGAAACGTCAGATCAAAATAGTCGACAAGACTCCGAACAGGACACACACGCTTTACCCATCAGCATTTCCTGACAGAAACACCTGGACCAACTTGTTCATAGCATAACATTAATTGTTAAACAATTACTGATTGATTGCAGACATTGTATACATACCAGATTCCTAACCCCCAGACAAACTTATCAAATCACAATAGCTCTTGTATTATCGAAATGTAGTGTTACTTAAAACAAATCGATGTTCACTTATTGACTTAAATTCTTATACTACTAAATACTAATAAAAAAACTATTATATTCAATATTTTATATAATTGTGATTCCTTGTGACTGTGATTCCTTCTATACATTCAAATATATTGTACGTATATTTATTTTTTCTATTTTTTTGTAAAGTGCTTTTTCATGTATTTGATCGTGCCCTACAATTATAATTCTATGATAATAATTATATTACCATTTGTAAAACATGAGAAATCAACTATTCGAGCGAAGGCAACCTGTGCCGCTTGTTGTCTTGATTTTGTCTAAATAAATTTAAAAAAAACATAAATTATTTTTCTGTGTACTTGGAAAAATCATAAAGCAAAAAAATAAAATAAACATAAACGAGTAAATATTGTTTTCCATTTGTAAAGAAAAATAATTTCATTATACTTATTAAATAGTAAAAAAGAAAAATCAAAGCAATTAAGTTTTGAATTATTTTCAATTTATATTATTATTTATTAGAATTAAAATATTTGTTTAATGTAAAAAAGTATATTTTTTTACATTAAACAAATATTTTAATTCTAATAAATAATAATATAAATTGAAAATAATTCAAAACTTAATTGCTTTGATTTTTCTTTTTTACTATTTAATAAGTATAATGAAATTATTTTTCTTTACAAATGGAAAACAATATTTACTCGTTTATGTTTATTTTATTTTTTTGCTTTATGATTTTTCCAAGTACACAGAAAAATAATTTATGTTTTTTTTAAATTTATTTAGACAAAATCAAGACAACAAGCGGCACAGGTTGCCTTCGCTCGAATAGTTGATTTCTCATGTTTTACAAATGGTAATATAATTATTATCATAGAATTATAATTGTAGGGCACGATCAAATACATGAAAAAGCACTTTACAAAAAAATAGAAAAAATAAATATACGTACAATATATTTGAATGTATAGAAGGAATCACAGTCACAAGGAATCACAATTATATAAAATATTGAATATAATAGTTTTTTTATTAGTATTTAGTAGTATAAGAATTTAAGTCAATAAGTGAACATCGATTTGTTTTAAGTAACACTACATTTCGATAATACAAGAGCTATTGTGATTTGATAAGTTTGTCTGGGGGTTAGGAATCTGGTATGTATACAATGTCTGCAATCAATCAGTAATTGTTTAACAATTAATGTTATGCTATGAACAAGTTGGTCCAGGTGTTTCTGTCAGGAAATGCTGATGGGTAAAGCGTGTGTGTCCTGTTCGGAGTCTTGTCGACTATTTTGATCTGACGTTTCCAGAGTTGTACTATGTGGTGTTCCCCGAATATTTTCCCTATTGTTCACCTGTCGATGGTTCGATACTTGAGATTTCGTGAGTGAATATATGCCACCGTGAGGTCTATCCAAGCAGTCCGAGCAATGAGTATTTCGGTATTTGTATATAACAATAATACCGGTTGTGTCCTGGGATCCTGACGAATAAGGCAGTACGATTCCTATTAGGCTGAGAAATATGATGAATACTGAAGAAGGAAAAGTACACCTATTTCTTACCAATAAAAGGAGAGTTCAAAGAAGCAGTAAAGAAGGCGATATTTTTTTTTATTCTCTCGCATAGCAGTCTTCTTTTATTCCAAGGTATATTGCTACCACTTCTAAAGTGAGTTACCCTCAGACAGATTCTTCGACTGTTGATCCCCGAGTATTTTTAGTTGCGCTTGTGAATATCCTTATTTCTTGCGTAACCATCCAAAATATCGATACAAAATATTTTAGTGACTAAAATGGCGTGGTGAGAGTTTTTGCAATTTGTTTTAATAGTAGTTATGTATCATGCTACTTAAGCATTTTCATGTCAATTGTGATGGTAAGGTCAGTTAAGCTCAATGCCTACATTGAAAGGTTTTTGAGATAATTTTATATTCTTAGGATAGTTGATTTTCTACTGACGTCATGAAAATTCTGATTCAGGAATTGTTTTAAACTTTAAGAATTGTTATGACATCAAGAAGGGTGGTTCGTAAGCCTCAACTAACAAACCATCTACCCGACTAATACTACACCAGATGCCAGAACGAATTCCTGCAAAATTGCTTAGCGGCGTGAGTATGCTAGGCAACCACAGTTTAGTACCGTGTGCTCTATAAAATAAATGTAAAGCTTTGGTTAAAAAGATATTTGGTTTAGAAGACTCAGGTTAGATTCTGGTCAAAAACCATTTCTAAATCCTAAAACCATTTAATAAATGAGATGTCTGAAACTAGCCGTTTAGTTAATGTTAATACTAGTATCAGTATTTGTCTTTTCTACTGAATTGCTATAAACAAATACTTTTAAACCTTTCCCACACTGCCAGATATCTAGATGAGACATGATGGATCGCAGTAGCTTCCATCTTGATTGATTTGTGATGATTGATGATCCACATTAAGATATAATCGATGAATAATATCGATGACTATTTTTGAGAAAATATCATGGCAATACAGCAGTTATTTGAGCTTGTTTCCAGCATAGGGGTGTTCTGATTCACACTAATAACTTGCATCCGGACAAAATTTAGGAATTAACCGAGTGAAATACCTGTGAATCCATTGATTATTGCTCAATAATATAAGGTATCAAGCTATTCGAAGCCACCTATAGATACAGCCAATTTATTGAGTTGGATATAAATGAATCTGAAACATCTTTATGACGAATAGTTCAATGATTTCACTAAATTTATACATTCCCTATAAAGTACAACCTCTGAAGGGAGGTGGATGGGTACGCATCATTGATGGGGATGAAGAGGTGGAAGGGTATGGAGTGGTGGATGGGGGAGAGAAATTGTTGCAGAGGGAATGAAGAGTAGCTAAATGATATGGTGGGGATGGAGTTTGAGAGGGAAATAATTTTTTCGCTCCGACCAATGTTGAAAGCACCCTGAAGTAGAGAATATTCATTTTAGTTATGAGTTCTGTTTAGGGCAAAACATATAATATTTATAACCGATTGATAACTTATATAGTTATTAGTTATGAATTTATTATTAGTAAACTATAGTGATACATTTTGTATTTTTTTCTACGAATAAAATGGCATATAAGGACTTACTTTCAAAAATTTCATCTTACATTTAAATTTTATTGAAAGCTAATTTTCAATATAATAATCCTCCCGAAACGAAACACTTGCACTTGCCTTACAACCACTACAGCTTATATAATTTAATATAATAGTATATAATATATAATAATATAGAGAGTGTTCCAGATACTTTTAATTGATATTTAAAAGCAATCGTGTAAGGTCCATTATAAATAATAGAAACAAATATTGTCTCAAAAATAAGTTTATGCCAAGCTAAAATCGAGCTTTCTAGAATCTAGTGCTCGCTTAGCCCTAAATAACTCACAGTAGTATTGTTAATTTTTAATTTTTTTTTCTATTTTTTAAAATGTTGACAGGGGACGGTGAAATATGTGATTTATGACACTTGTTAAACAATGTTGTTTTGTGACAAGTGAGCTTTAGTAAGTTTTATTTGAGCGATTTGGTTTTTATTTGTAATTTGTAAAACAGTAATAATAAAGCAGCGAAGTAATAAAAAAAAAAAATCAGGACACTAGAAGATAGAACTTACAAAACAAGTTAAAATTTGTTTTCTCGGAATTCTCATTAGTTAATTGGCCGTTTGCCCTAGATTAAAATCAGAAATAAAATATTAAAAACATTGATTAACTCCGTAGCTTCAAAACAAATCATGAACAGACGATTTTTTTATTTATTTAATTTTTTTAATAGTTTACATTTCAAATGAACGATTTTAGAGTGCTGCCAGTGGGTAGTGCCTCTGCGTGTCTTGTCATGTATCTATTTATTCTTATAGCCGTTGTACTAGAAGTATATATTACAGTTGTACGATTCAATAAAATAATTTAAAAAAAAAATGAACGATCATCTTCAATTACCCACTTGTACGTACATTTAGAATCCTTGAAGAATTTTTGAAAGACCTATTTATTCCTTTTTTATCCACTTCAATGTGCTGTCCTATTCAACTCAATAAGTCATGTTTTAAGGACTTTTATATTTTTCTTTGAATTGGCTTTTGTGGATTAGGTTCTTAATTTTTTTTTGAGGAGGAGATTGCTCAATGGGGTTTTTATTCCACGGGCTTCTTTTCTTTGCGAAGGAGCGGAACTAAGATTTGACTTTTTAACTCCCCTTTTAAAAAATATTGAAAATGATTTTGTATGTGAAAAGAGAAGTTCTTTTAATATAATTATGAAGCGTTTTTTTCAGGAATCAAGAATATCCTTTTTTTACCTCATTAAACATTTAGGTTATACACTTTTTGGCGCTAATTTCGTATCATTTATAAAATTGTGTTCTACGATATCAATGTCAATAAAGTGTAAAGAGAAAAGATTAAATTCTAATTCTAGTAAGAGAAAGTTACTTAATAAAGAATTAGAGAGTTCTAATTCTAGTAGTAGTAAGAGAAACGAATATTTATATTACTAATACGGAGAAATGAGAAAAATGTTTTGAAAACATTCTTATTTTTTTAATTCAAAACTCATTTGGTTTTATTGTTTTTGTTTTTATTTGTATGTCAAAGCACAGATAACTCTTATTTGAATTTTACTGTAGAAGATTTTCTTGAAATTAAAAAGAAAATTATAAAGCATATAATATACGGAAGCATTGAAGTAACTAATTTATTTTACTAAGCGTTAGCGTCGAGGAGCCTCCACCCAATGCAGCCATGCCTCGCAGTCTCTATTCAGCCGCCTCATGTCCTGGAGGGTCTTGCCTCTTCCCCCTCCGATGCGCTGGATATATTCCTGATAGGAAACTCTGGGACGGCCTCTCAGCCTCCTCCCAGTGGGTCTAGCTTCCACGGCCTTCCTTGGCTCTCTCTCTCTCTCTTCGTCCATCACACAGACGTAACCAAACCATTTAGCTGTCGGTTTTTTATGGAATCTTTTAGCTAGAACACTTTTATCTCCTCTCTATACCTTTCATTCCTGATGCGGTCCCTCCTGGTCTTTCCAACGACTATCCGCAGGAATTCCATCTCCGCCGCTGTCAGCCGAGTGGCAGCTAGCTTGTTTGTCCAGCATAACCCAGCTTTACTACCATAAGTGAGGGTTGGGAGGTAAACTGATTTCCTTTCCAACCTCCCTATGCCCAACTATACTGTTGCAGATAGGGTAGTAAACCTGGTTGGCTTTGGATATTCTTTTAGCCACTTCAGGGTCAATTCTTCCCCTGCTGCTGATGATTAACCACAAGTAGGTATACTGTTATACAACTTCAAGTACCTCCCGTTACAGATCAGCTGGACGTCCTCTTGCTCCTCTCTTGATACCATTAAGACTTTGCTTTTATTTCTATTTATTGTCATTCGTTTGCGGATGAGTTCTTCCTTCCAATTCACCGGGGCTTGCTGCAGCTTGTCTTTTGTGTCCACAATCAATACTATGTCACCGGCATACAATAGGCTTTGAAACATAACATTTCTTAAGTTCCATTTGCCGATGACCGTCCAGGAAATACGGGGCTTACATATTTTATGGAATTCATTCATAAATAATATAAATAGAAGAGGACTCAAGCTGTCCCCCTGCCTCACACCTCTCTTTATGGGAAAAGACATGGACTCCCTTCCTTTGATCCTCACTACTCCTTTCGCTGCCTCATATGCTGATTTAAGAATATAATTCCTAAGGATATAATAGTGTAAGAACATAATTTAAACATCCATTGTATTATTATTAATTGAAAACAGGTCATTTATATGTGTGTCCGAATATCCTTGATATCCGAATGTCTTGGAATGAGAGTTTTTAAAAGTAAATGTGCTTCGATATTAAAAAAAAATACATGTAGATTCAGCTTCTATTCAAAAATAACTATTCATGTCCTTCATAACAAGATGAAGGTTGTTATATAATATTTCTACAGTCCTGAGTTCATTGAGTGAAGCTGAATACTTCCATTCTCTTAGTTTTAAAATCGAGTAAAAATATAAGCAATAACTCCATTTTAAGCTAATGTACATACCTCCGGGTTATATGAGGCTATAGTATTTTGATGTATATCATAGTAATGCATAGTAATTGTACTATATTAATGAAAATATAGGAGTTTTAGAAAAAGAAAATCAAGCTAATCCTGACTTAGCCACTTTTAATTTGAGAGAATAACACGATCCCTCTTTCCTAAGCACTAGAAACTCTTTTTGGACTAAACTCGACTTAACCACTTATTGAGCGGGGCTGTAGATACAGACCTATCTGTACTAATAGTGTGTAGTAGTCTACAGAGGCGGTTTTAAAGTTGTAACAACAGCCGGGGATGGACCGTCGTGGGGGTCAATCAGCCTTCATAAAATGGGTACTCTTAATTGGGGAACCTGGGAATTGGGCGTGATCTGGGGCAAATCACCTCAGTGTACAACCGTTGCTTAAGAAACAGTACAGGCTCTACCACCTACTAAACCCCAAACCCTTCATGGGTTGTAGTGTTCCCGGTTTTTTAAATATTCATTTGATGCTATATATTGTTTTTTAATTTTGACCAAACATGGTAATTGATAAATATTTATTGCAATCTCTTTCTTCTTAATAGCGTATGTTAATAATAATAATGTATGGATTCTTATTATGTTTTTATTTCATAGGGGCAATATTATGTGAAGAAGATGTCGATTATAAAGCGGCATGCGCGGAGGCCCTGGCGGCACTGGCCACCGTGGAAGGAACGCCAGATGACGACCATGTACTACTTCGTCACGACGAGCTACCAGGAGTCCTTCTTCAACCTGACCACGGAGACCACCTGGAAGGACGACGTGTGGTCCGATTATAGGACGGAACCCACGCCTACTCCATTCGACTTCTTCGTCACCCTTGGCAACAACCTCACGGCCAACAAGACGGAGGCAGAGCTCGAAGAATCTTCCTTGTTGAACGTCATCCTCCTCGTCATCGTCCTGGGCCTCATCAACCTGGCGACGATTGTAGGTTAGTACCGTCTTTCATTAAATGATACTACAGTAAAGTGAGGCATGCTATTTTTGTTCGTAGTGTGTACTATTAAACGGAAATATTGATATTGCTGCTTCTTTTGAAGTATATTATGTTAATTGCATGATGAATTGTAGTTGAGGCTATTTTCTTTCCTTTGAATAGAATTTCCTACCATGCGAGTTATTAACCCAGTGATGGAGGCACCGTATCCTTGAGACACTGGTCTCCTGAATATTTATTTACCCTCAGGAGAAAGGATGAACGAGTTATACCCGTACTGGGTTTCCCCCAACCTGGAGGTCCAGTGGCTGATTGCAGTCAGATGACTGGGCGATACGACCGCCAACTACCTACACCAAGGAAACTAGGGCTTGCAGTTGCGAACCAAATAGAGAGGAAACAAGCGGGATTTCGCCCAGGGAAACAGACTTAAGACCAAATTTTCGTATTACGAAGCATCGCAGAAAAAGCATGGGACAAAAGTACGAATATATACAAGGCTTTCCTTGATCTAAAATCAGAAATTGACTCTGTCCCTCGACAAGAAATATGGGATGCTTTGGTGGCTAAAAATGTGATTATCGCTGCAATTAAATCAGCATATGAGGGAGCGAAAAGAGTAGTGAGGATAAGCGGAAGGGAGTCCAAGTCATTTCCCATAAACAGGTGTGTGAGGCAGGGCGACAGCTTGAGTCTTCTTCTATTTGTATTATTTATGGATTAAATCCATAAAATCTATAACCGCCGTACTGCCTGGACGGTCATCGGCAAATGGAACTTAAGAAATGTTATGTTTCAAAGCCTATTGTATGCCGATGACATAGTATTGATTTCCCGGGTTGAATGAGAGGAAGAACTCATCCGTAAAGGAATGACAATAAACGCAAAGTCTTAGTGGTATCAAGAGAGGAGCAAGAGGACGTCCAGCTATCTGTAACGGGGAGGTACTTGAAGTTGTAGAAAAGTACACCTACTTGGGGATAATCATCAGCAGCAGGGGAAGAACTGACCCTGAAGTAGCTAAAAGAATATCCAAAGCCAACCAGGTTTACTACCCTATCTGCAACAGTATAGTTGGGCATAGGGAGGTTGGAAAGGAAATCAGTTTACCTCCCAACCCTCACTTTTGGAAGTGAATGTTGGGTTATGCTGGAAAAACAAGCTAGCCGTGTGACAGCGGCGGAGATGAAATTCCTGCGGATAATCGTTGGAAAGACCAGGTGGGACCGCATCAGGAATGAGAGGATTAGAGAGGAGCTAAAAGTGACCGAGTTAAAGTATTCCATAGAAAAAAGACAGCTAAAGTCGTTTGGCCACGTCTGTCGGATGGACGAAGAGAGAGAGCCAAGGAAGGTCATGAAAGCTAGACCCACTGGGGGGGGAGGTCTAGAGGCCGCCCCAGAGTTTCCTGTCAGGAATTTATTCGCATCGGAGCGGAGAGAGGCAAGACCCTCCAGGAGGTGAGGCGGCTGAGTAGGGACCGCGAAGCATGGCTAGCAATGGCATAAGAGGAAGTTAAAGAAGAAGAAGAATTGCATTTGAAATGACAAACTTGGCAAAACAACCTTCTAACACCTGAGATTGGCATGCAAATCATAGTAGCAGATTATGGGTAATGTTATTTTCTTTTTTAATAGACCCAGAAAACGCTACGGGTAGGAAAAAGTTTATTTAGAGATTGAAATACTATTTAATAGGCTATACCTGAAGTAGAAGAAGGTGTTAGCAGGAATTTCGTGCAAACGAACTCCAACGGAAATAAAGGTTCAGGCCGTAGGAAACTCTTGGTCGGAAAAACTCAGACAATGGACATCGATGGGCATGTTTCGTATCAGGGATCAGTAAAATAAGATGACCCGTTATAATCGCCAAATCCAATGAGGATAGGCTCCTTTAGCATTTTTTTTTCTATTTACCTCATGATTACCTTGCGATAAACTACACCATTCATTTGTCCTAGCCACTATTTATTTATATATGAATAGTTTTTCTAACCCCATTCTTCATTCTTGATGAAAGGCCTTTATCACATATGAGACGAAGTCTACTACCATATTTTAGATATGTTTTTCTCCATGCAATTGCAGTTTAATATTTCCTTGCTACTTCATGACTCCAATTTATAAAAAATGTCTTTGCGGTCTGAAAATAGAAAAATCAAATTAGCTAGTAATGAATTAATCGAGTATTCTCCAGAATTATATTAATACGCACAATGAAAAATAAGACTGGAAAAACGAAAGGTATTCGTATTGAAACAAATCCACGCAGGGTTACGAGGTTATTGAAACTGAACGAGGAAAGATTGGTGCAGGTTGAACAATGCTTGGGTGAGGGAGCCGCTCGCAAGCATGTGGGTGAGAGAGTCGCTCTCCTGAGGCTTCCTTTTTCGAAGATAGATCAAGAAGGCGACGAAGATCTCTACAGGTCGGCGTTTCTTTCGAATCTTCATAAATCTTTCTGCAAAGTATTAGAGACCCTAGAGATGCAGTTCTATCAATGTAAGGCAGTATTCGCGATACCATTAGAGCCACGTTCGAGATCAAACTTACAAAAACAAAGCTGGTGCCTTCTTCCTACCTATCGATCCAAAGTCGGGAGGCAAATCTGCTATAAGTCCCAGATTTCCTTGGATGGACAGCGTACGTGATGCGTGATGCGTTCCTTCCAGAAGGAAGGAGTGGTTGGACAGGGAAATAGAGATGGTTCAAGGGCTAGACGGTTCCTCACACTGTTCATAACAGTATAAGAAATCTTGGATCATGAAAACAATAAATGAATCATAACAAAATGAGCGAATTGAAACAGAAGTGCATTGGTTGTTCTGAGGTATTTTATGGTTATTTTCCCGAAACGGAAAATATATAAAATGAATAAATATGACCTTTTGTGTTTAATTAATCTGTTGTTATGATAAGTCTAAATCATTATATCTAGAAATAGTATGATTGTGGTTTAATGAATAAGCTGAATGTGGTTTAATGAAACATTAAATTTCTGGGCGATATTTTTTTCGTTTAACAAGCGTTTGTTAAATCAAAGATCAAATCAGATATGGAATTGTTAAAAAAAAAAAAACAGTGACACCTTGTGAAACTGTGGTCTCAATTTATAAAAAAAGAAAAATATTAACTAATTTCATTGTATCGAGGAAGTTCTTGTGGAGGATTGGTACATCCTCTTTTACGCGTTCTACTGGAGCTAAGAAAAGATCAAGTGTATTGCCTCATTTAGAGTTTAATCAATAAAAATATATTAAAAACGTAGGAGTATTGCAGGAAAGACAATAAACGAAAATAAAGTAACATAAAAGTAAAATAAAATAAACACTGATGAAAATAATCTAAGGAAATGAATAACAAGAAGGCCTGGTTAGTAGCCTGCTGCTTAACTATTCGGAACAGACAACACGATCCTTCTCCTATAGATCCGGAAGATAACAGTCCTATTGATAGCATAGCATTATTTTCCATTATTAGTTGTGTTTCTGGTTATTTTTAATAAATTATTTCGTATTTATTGAGGTTAACTGGAACGATATTCCCTTACGATTAGAGAACTAATATTTTCCTTCCAGTGATAAATTAAACGAAAAGTTAGTTCCTAACACACTAAACTCGGTAAGTAGTAGATCAGTAAAAGTTAAATCGGTGGTTTGGTGTAGGGCGAGGGTTTATCCTTGTGGTTTAGTGCCCGGTTTATGATACTTCTACACATTTCATTGGAAACGTACATTGGAGGCAATTAAGTAACTCCTACTAAGACGATGCTCCATGATAAAACTATGCTTTGCTATGCCTATATATATGTATTTATGAATATATGTTTTTAAACCATAAACCATACTTACGGTATATGCAAAGAAAAAATATAAGATTTATTATAATATTTTACCTTTTGTCTTTATTCTGTAAACATTGGTTTTTTGAAGTCATTTTTTTCATTGAATATGACATTAATAACTTCTTCTTAATCTCAAATTACTTCTTCTCATATTGTATACTTCTCCTGTTTTGACAAAAACATTGTTTCCATTATTTTTAACAGTATTTTTTTTTCTATTATTGACCTCAAATTTTCGAGACATCACAAGACTAAAACTTATAGAAAAAAAAATATTTAAGAAATGGCATTAATTTTTTCTTAAGAGATTTTTTGAAATAATTTCATTAAGATAATTTAAATGATTTGTGTTTTCGCAAATAAATGGGAGCGATCTAATGTAAGCAGTATCAACTTACACAACAATTTCTATTAGTACTACATATATATCAATAGAGAGTACTAAGCATTTATATTTATTACTGCATGGGACCAATACATTAGTCAATGGCAAAAGATTAATTAACACACAATTTAATTAAGTATCCAGGTTTATAATAATTGTTTTTGTATCCTTCCTACCAGTTTCATGGTCATCATTGCCCTAAAAGAATCTTGTTATTGTATCTTTAATATATAACTATTTTTTATCTTCATTTCTCTGTATCTCTGTTGCTTAATTCACTTTTTATGAACAAATTTAAAATCAGAACCAAACCATTAGAAAATTACAAGTTTGAATTAATTTTTAAGTTTTGAAAGTGGCAATACATGAAACAAAATGAAATCAATGTTTATTGAATAAAGACAAAAGTTAAAATATTTGTTTAACCATTTATCCTTTTGGTGAGTTGAAGACCACTGATTAAACATTTTTAGGCCCGTAGGTTTTCCCGACAACTTAAGCTAGCTTCCATTAGCTGAAAAGTGAAAATGTTTCCATTTCTTCATAACGTTTTACTACCAAACTTTACCAAAAAAATTACTGTAGGCCATATTTGGTAAATGGTCTTTAAAAAAAAAACCAACAAAGGTTACGAATATCCTCTCCAGAAAATTACTAAAATGAAGAATATCTTTAAACACTTTCCTCACTAATTTTTGAGGGCGAACTGTGGTCTAGTGGTTAGCTTATCTAACTTCGTTCGTAGCCCGGCAGGTCGCTCTATGATTTTTTAAAGGGAGTAAAAAATCCTTAGTTATGCTGTCTTTCGGAAGGGACGTTAAACGGGGGTCCCTAGCCTGTAAGATGTCAGGTACTCGTTAAAAATCCCTATCCTAATTAGACCTGGATAGGCAAACTTTAGAGCACCCAATGTAGCATCGTCCGATTAGCCATAGCAGCAAAAAGTGACGTTAAATGAACAAACAAACTCATTTTTGATGATGTTCTAAAAACAAAAGATATAACATATTCTTATTAATATGTAAATAAATTAGAATAGTGCTTCGAAAATTAATTCTACCGTACAGACCGACCTTACGATCTACTATATATGTAATAGATAAATTTATTTTTAATTAAATCTTTAAAGTAAAATAAATAATTACTCTTTAAAGTAAAATCGATATTTAAATAATTTTGTTTCTTCTTAATTGAGTTTTATGTAATTTTCCTCGTTTACCCCTTATTTTCTACGGATTCATTTCCTTTCTTAATGAAGGATATTTTGAAAATTACTCAGAATTGGATCCGAGAGGTGTTAATTCTTCAGGTAGTTAGAAATCGGGAAGGATGTGTGACAGAGAGTTGTAAACAGACCCCTCTTACACTAATGGGTCTCTGTTCAGGTTTCATAGATATTCAACGCGTGTAACATGTCAGTTGGTGTCGATGTGAACAGTCCTCTCCATCTGTTTTCCAGGTGTAATTATTAGCTATCAAATTGTTTATTTTTATTTGATTTGGTATTAACTAAGGAGGAATTCCTAAAACCTCGGTTATGCAAGGAGATAAAAAAATTGGTTATAATTTATTTTATTAAAATAATGCAAAAACGAATTATTTGCTAGATAAATGTGAATTTAATTTTTTTTTTTTAAGAAAAACCATCTGATTTTCAATTTTTTTTTTTTTTTACGGAATCGTCCTAGAACTACTTTGTCGAATTTTAATCAATGAAAAACTTATTAATAATTTTAGGAAGTAAAAATAGTTCCTTAAATACATGTCAAACAGGTCTTTATCCTTACCAGGCTTAGGACTGGCTATTCAAGATTGACTCAACTTCACCTAACTAGTAAAGAAACACCACAACGATGTTGATATTACTATAGTATTCTAAAGCTCGCATTTTTCAACAGTGTGCGTTCCACAGTAGGAAAGTGAACGAAATAGGGGTACCGTCATAACTTTTCGAACGATTGTGGTCCGGGAGGCAAAGTTATTTCTCTACTAATCTGACTAAATTTGCTGTAGCAATTATAGAGTACATCTGATTATTTGTACATTTTTTCTACCTAAATCGTTGTTGTGTCGTTACTTAATTTGCTGCTGCAGAAGATCATAATATTAACAAAAGCAAAGAAAGAGGGTTGTAAGTGGCCATCACAGCAAGAAATGAAAACGTGCTTTTGGAAGCATTTTGGGAATGCGAAGAGGCAGCTAGGAAGGCAGGGCTCATAATAAATAAAGGCATAAGAGTGTATGGCCCAACCAAGGAAGGAAATCGTTGTCGCATAAAAAAAGAACCATGGACTTTAGGACCTACATGGAGAGCCTGATATATTTTCTTGTATTAAAAAAGCAAGATTAAGATGGTTGGGGCATCTCCACAGAACAGATTAAAAAAACTCCCAAACCTGATCATGGAGGGACGTCCAGACCGAGAAAGCGGAAGTGCAGGCCTGGAATGCGATGGCTGGACTATGTTGAAGCAGACATTAGGCTCCTGGGGATGAGAACATGGGGAAGAGCGGAATATCGGTCAAAGTGGAGGAAAATTGTTGAGGAGGCCAAGGTCCTCCATGGACCATAGCGCCGTGCGATGATGATGAAAATACGAATTACGGTTCTTCTATATAAAATTGGATGTGAATGATTTGATTTAATTACATGAATATTAAATCATTTAAAAGATTTCCGTTTAAATGAATTAGGGACAAAAATTGATCCTAGAGAAACATGCCTGGATAAAGGTACAGTAAGAAATAAGATTAATCCCACCTATGCCTCGGTCTACTTACTCATCCTTCAGGATTAGCGGCCATGTTTCACAACCGTAAAGAAGAATTGGAAGGAGGATTATTTTATAATTTCTGATTTTTAGGTTCGGGACAAAAGACGCGTGATTAGTACGTTCGAGACCGAATAATAACACACATTTCCCGCTTTTAATCGCGCCATTATTTCTTCTTGAATTTTGTTTTTTCTAGTTACACTTGACCCAAGTATTTAAACTTCTCTACATGTTCAAACGTAATCCTTCCTACAATATCATCCAAATTTTGCCCTTTTTTGCTACTAACCAAATACTTAGTCTTATCAGTTTACTTCAAACCCTATTTCCTTAACAGCATTCATTAACGTTGTGTATTTAGCTTATATATATAAATATATATATATATATATATATATATATATATATATATATATATACCTTAGCACATGCTATAATACTTGGGACAAGACATTATGGTGATTGCAGATATGAAAAACCGCTACTCCTGTCAGGATGGTGTGACAACTTATTAAATTACTGTATTGTCATATGGGTTTTGACAATATTAATTATCACTCTGTTACTTGCGGGGCTCTTCTCTTTGGTATCCTATGGACATCCAAAAAGGGCTGGGAGAGGACAGGGTATAATCGAGGACACATAGGGAAACTGGGTGAAAAAATAAACCTCAACACATTCATCTATAAAAAATAAACGCTATTATATTTAAATAAAAATTATATTCCCAATTACAAAAATCATGTCCCAGATTCTCCATCAATAATCATAATCCCTAAAACCAAAAATAATAATAAAGCAATTTCCATAATCTATAACATTAAACAGTTGCTATTAATAATTACAAATTTAAAAATTCCCCATCAGTAATCATTACCTCATAATCTAATTAATTATTTCCAAATCAAACTCGATCCATTATCTATAACAATAATTATATACATCCCCTGTAAGGATAATCATATCCATAACCTATGATAATAATCATATGCTCTAATAATAACTACAACTTAAACATTCCGTGTCTGAATTGTGGCCGAAACACGACGAAAGACAAAGAAAATATTTAATCGTCCGAATTGAGTGACTCTATCTACAACTGAGCTACAACGCTTCACCCAGAATAAAAGCCTGACTACAGTATAGAACAGGATCCTACCTTCCATCTGGTGTCATGCTCAGGTCCCTCTGCTTCTCACTGGTCCCAGTCTTCAACTCAGACTTTTGGAAGAATACGGTCTCGTGTTTGAAGGCTCATTCGAGTTAGCGTCAACATTCTTATCCCGGGGTCCGTGAGGTGATGCAACCTGGTGGTGGGATAATCCCGAGAATCTCTTAAATTGAATTTAACTTTTTAAATATTTGATCAGAGTTGACTTGTAGGCGAAGGAAATGATGATTCATTTCCTTATTGGACTGATGACTCAGCGTCACCACAAAACAGACAAGATTTATTATTATTAGCGTTTAATAAAATATATCTAACTTAAATTATCTGAGTCCGTTACAACTCAATAATTGTGTTGTCTATATTCGTCTGAGTCTGAGCCGTTTTCAAAAATTCTTTTCACTACGCCCCTACGCTGTGTCATTCCTATGGATTCTTCTTCCAAGATTGAGGAAGCCTAATTTATTGAAATCAGTGGTACAGGTTTATTTATGTAAAAATTTCTACAGGGTGGGTAGGAGGTTAAAGAATCACAAAATTTTATGTTCTGCAAATCAGAAATCCCGAAAAAAGAGCAGTTAAGTTATATATTGTTTAAATATTGAGGTGAACTGGATTAACATTATGATACTCCGTTACGATTAAAGAACAAGGTGTTGGATATCAGTGAATTTACTATGTTTATATAATTATGCTTGTGATTTTACTATAATCCCTAATTTATTATTTTCTACTTCAAATAATTTACGTTGTGATGATATACTTTTAAAAATATAAGGCGCTAATCCCTGGGGTAATGCAGGGGCCAATTTAGGACTCTTCCTTTCTCCTATTTTTCCATTTAACAGCGTCAAGGACTGGAGTGGCTATACGTGTAGGCCTCTCCCGGAGAGAAATGGACGCTTTCATTTAAGCAGGACACCACAGCACGACGGCTTTACTGATATCCAACACCTAGTTCTCTAATCGTAAGAGAATATCGTAATGTTCATCCGGTTAACCTCAATATTTTACAACTTATAACTTAACTGAGTTAGTTTTTGTGCTCTTTATTCATAATCTCTAATTTTTAAAACACAAGAATTTTGTGATTTATTAACCTGCCATCTACCCTGTAGAATTTTTGACGTGAATACGTCTTTAAAATTGCTTCAATGGTGTAGGACAATTAAAAAAAACAACGAATGATAACAAAATTGTGGGATAGAGTTTGGTGTTTCAGCTACCTATCTATCATCTCCATCCAAAATACAATTAGACAAATGGGTAGCTAAAGGGTCAAAGAATTTATTATGATATGAGGACTGTGAGAAGCCGCGCGCGATGGAGAGGGAAGTGCCGTCAGTTTGGGTTTATTTCGCTTATCAGGTTCATTGCTGCGTATCGAGATTTCAATTGAGTATAACTTTTGACTCGGAGGAGCTACGACGTTCGTCTAAGTTCCAATCGTCAGCTGTCGTCAAAATCTATCGATTGGATATAAAACATTTGTAGTGGCAGTGAATATAATAAAGTGTTTATAAAAAATAATTATATAATGTCGGCCTATACGCGTCGAAAAGCCAAATCCAAACTCGCAGATCGTATATGGTTGTAAAGAGCTTCTCAAGAGTGATCGAATGGTAACAATAAACCACCCTATGACCGAGCCAATAAGTGCCGGGGACATAAAAGGAGGAATGCTGCCGAGCGGATCAACGATGGTGCCAGTACATCTGAAGCGGGGGGGGGGGGCTGAAATTATAATGAAACCGCTTCTACATCAACAACGGACTGTGTAGGCATCGAATATGTACGAGGATAATGAAGACAGATTGAGCAGTAGCTATGTACGTTTCACTACGTTTGTCAACAATTCTTTCGGGCATAAGTGTGACGTGTGTGATCGTCTATGGTTTCGGCGCTCATTGAAGCCAACAAAAGAAAAATACTTACCACTGCTTTTTTGGGGTATTAAATAAGTTTTAAATATTTCCATTTATTTTGGAATTTCAGATAGTTACTAAAAAAATATTATTACTCTAAACGTCTTAACTTTATTCTGGATTGGATTCTTTTCCAGAGGTTTTTGGTGATTTACTAATCAGTCTGCTTAATACCTTAATTAAACCGTTAATAGAGTATTCATATGTATATAGTGCATCCGGGTTAAGTAGGCTGAATAGTTATAATGAATATACTTTATTAATACTACTTACTTGGACTATCATTTAATATATACATATTCTCATGATTCAGAAATAATAGAAGGATTGCCATATAATACATACTTGACATTTACCTGGTAAAACAGGAGTTTTATGCATCACACGCAATAGATACACGAAGTTACCGAGGAGAAACAGTGATCACCTCTTGGTTAAACTGAAATGAAAGCAAAGATAAAATAAAACCAATAAAAAGAAAATATTAAATGAGCCAAAATGCGAAAAATTGGCTTCTAGAGGAAAAACAAGAGAGTGTTTCCGAAGAGTATTTTATAAATTTTAGGAATTTGACGCACAGTGTGGGCGATCAGTGGTCTAAAGGAAATAAGATTGGGATTAAAACCTAAACCAGAATTCATTAAAGACGAACAAGGAAATATGGTAGGTGAAAATGCCCAAAACTCGAAAGATGGGGCTGAACATATCAGAGACATTCAAAGGCAACTACCAAGAGCTAAGGAAGATTGACGGACTGGATGAGGAAAAAATACCTCTGGAGAGAGAAGACATTATAGCAATTATAATGAATCTAAAAATAATGAGGCCCCAGGAGTGGACAAGCTAAATCCAGAGCTCATAAAGTATGACGGAGCAGACTTGTGGGAAAATATACACCAGTTAATCTGGGACTGCTGGATGAAGAAAGAAATGCCAAAAGAACGGCCGGAAGCTATTATTTGCCCAATATACAAGAAGGGAGACAAGATGGACTGAGGCAATTACAGACCTACCTCTCTCTTGAGCACAGTTTATAAAGTTTTATCTATCGCACTGTGTCAAAGAATAAACACTTGGGCAGAGAATATAATAGGAGAGTGGTTTTAGACCAGGATGATCCTCTTTTAACAGTCCGGCAGATGCTAGAGAAAAGATATGAATATAATGTTGATTAACATCATCTATTCATTCATTTCCTCCAAGGATATGTCATTATTGACAGAGGAAAGTTTCTGAAAGGACTAAAAGAGCTGGGAATGCCTGGAAAACTGATACGTTTGGTACAAATGGTCCTAAAAGTTACGAAAGGCAGGATAAGGATGAATGGAAGTCTCTCACAGGAGTATGAAGTGAATAGAGGCCTCAGATCCCCTATCACCAGTTTTGTTCATCCTCATTTTGGAGGTAGCCATAGGGCAGGAAAGGACCAACCCGAATGGTAACATCTAGCTTACGCAGACGGTGTTCTAATATCAACAAGAACAAAGGCACCGCTATCAGGTGCTTTCCAGGAACTTGAGAAGGGAGCAAGGGAATTGAGTCTAAAAATAAACAAAGAAAATACTAAATATAGGAAGACAGCTCCCCTGGATGCGATTCCTTCAAGTAACTAGGTGGAATGATAACCTGTCATAATGACGTTACCATCGAAGTCAAAGTGAGGCTTGGTGCTGGCAGTAGGTGCATATTTGCCCTACAGAAAGTTTTAAAATATAAGAACCTCTCAAGAAGGGCCAAGAAAATCATTTATAAAACTATTATCCGGCCTACAGTCACTTACTGCAGCGAAACCTGGGCCCTAACCAAGTCACTGGAGGAAGCTCTTAGAGTTTGGGAGAGGAAGGTTCTGAGAAAAGTTTATGGACTAGTCAATGGTGAGGAAAAATGTTGAGATAACGGACTTGTTTACCGAGCCCGACATTAGTACCTTCATAAAGAAAAGAAGGATGGCTTGGTTTGGTCATGTAGAAAGGATGAACCAGTCTAGACTCCCCAAGCAACTGATGTGTGGCCATCCAGATGGCGTGAGAAACGAGGTAAGCTATGTTTAAGATGGCTGGATGTTGTGGAGGACGACCGGCGAAGAATTGGGGTGGGGGGATGGAGATAGAAGGCCGCAGACAGGGAACATTGGAGTAGGCTGTCGGAGGAGCCCCTGGTCCTACAAGGACTGTAGTGCCCGTCCTTGAGTGTTGGAAAATAGGAGTACGTCTAGAGTTCTTAGTGAGGTATGTCTTCTCTGGGTCTGGCTGTTTCTCGGTCCACTTCCTTTCTCCCCATCTTGATCTTCCACCGCCGATCTTTCTTCCAGGACCTCAAACTTAGACCCTGCTTCCTCGGAGTCCTTTCAGAGAGTGCCTTGCCAAGTAATCCCTTCGCTTGATCTTGCTCCCTCCAGAGGTTTGGACCATCTTTATCTTATCCTCGCGGGAGGTCTCTCCCATATGTTCAACCGCTGTCTGCGTACGCAACCTAGTTCTTTTGCACATTTAGTAAATTTATATTTATGTTTAGATTAACACCCGGTATGATACATAGCAGGTGATTTGTCCTAGATCACGCTCATCCGCAAGATTTTCCCCTATTTTGGGTTCCCGTTTTATAAAAGCTACGTGAACTCCAGGAGGGCCATAAAACCCTTTGTATTCGTCTCCGGCTGCTAACAGATTAAATGAAAGTCTGTCAAACGGGATTTGAACCCGGGACCTTGAGCATGACAACTCAGCGCTCTACCACTGAGCCACTCCGCTTCCTTTTGTTCTTAAACTTTAATTAATACTTGAGCTTATATTTTTGAAAGTGATGTAAGTATACTTTTCCAGTATCGAGATAATTAATAGTTTGCGTTTGAGTTAATTTAAAATTGCGAGCAAACGTTTATGCTATTAACACCTAACAAAGAAAGGGTTTAACACTATACATCTTTTAAATTTTATTACGAAATAATAATCATTAAAATTATTTAAAAGAGTTAATGAGTTTTTTTTAGACCCTAAGGGAATTATACAACTTTCAAAAATAATAGCTGAAATTAGTATTGAAATTCAAATATTAAAATAAGGAATCAGGAACCATTTGTTGTAAGTTATAGTACCACTTCGTTGGCATTCCTTTGAGATTATCCTAATGTATTTATCACATCAAGATTTTATCACAAAGATATTTCATGTAAATATGGAGAATTCAAAACGACTTACTATTTAATATATTAATGAACTTTAAATGTAAATTCAAAGTAATATATTTGGTCAAAGTTCTATAAACCTCCTCATAAAACCCATAGTACTCCGCATTTCTTTACGAAATTCAAATATTATGAGAAATGTAAATAAGAAATTCTTTTTTTTTAGTTGCAGTTTAAATGATCCTAGGCTTTGAAATGTAAATTTATTAATAAATAAATAGTTTTATGTCTATCGAACTCAAAGATGAATTCTGATAGCAACCACTGCACACACCTTCTGTACTCAGACCTCTGTCCTTAAATATACTTAATATTAGACTAGATTAGTAGTACGTGCGTTAGATTTAGCGCAATCCTCCCACTTATGCTTCGGTATTTCTTTTAGTCGGTCCGCAACCGGTTCAACGCTACTTTAAATTTGTTTAAATTAATTTGATATTAATAATAAACTTAATTTTATTAATTTAAATTTAATAATGTATTCTCCTACTACAAGCTTTAACATATTAAAACACGTTAAAATGTAAAAAAGTTTTACATTTTTACCAGCGTAGCTCTTTTAAAATGGCTGGAAAATAAAATCAACAATGTTTTATTCCTGTTTCTGGGCTCACTATATGAACGGGAATAGTTACTAAAAAAAGTTTATAAAATATGCTCTTCAACTATTTTTGTTTGTGTAAATTCAAACGGATTCACTCATGCAGTTATTTTGTAATGGATTGTGAGTATTTGGTTGTTAATATGGAAGCAACCAATACCGTAGGTTTTTATTTTATTTAGCTTTCGTATATTTTTCACTTTTGAATATTTGGAAAAGAATGAAGATATAGATTCAGTTGTTAGTTTATAATTTTCCAGTACATTTTGACTTGTGGATAACATATTCCATACGTTCTATGGTCGATAGCAAATCCAAAAAAATGTACGTTGTTTTTCTGTCAATAATTAATGAAATTTAAGGTAAGAGTCTTAAACAAGTAGGATTGTTATTAACTAGGCAGTCCGAAAGAGTAAATTATTGAACGAGGTATTTTTCATATTTACCGGTCGACAATTTTGAACAATGCCAAATTCGTCTTTCAGCATTATTCAATTTTTTTCACAATCCTTCCTTGAAGTTAGGAAAAACGCTATAGGAGTAGGAATTTTTATTTTGATTTCTCACATGACGTTTTCTCTAAGCTGCTGCACCAGTAAACATAAAGTGTTTATTTAGCTGTCAGTGCTAAATGATTTTTTTTTCTTCAAATTTCTCAAAAAAAAATGTATGAAATTTGGAATGGAAAATGAAGGAGTAGTTTTTCTAAGTTAGCTGTCATTTTTATAGACCCCTATCTTCAAAACCTGCTTGTTTTAATGGCACAAACAGAAGCGGTGTTCCCTTTTATAAAAATGTAGTATTTTTTTATTGTTAAGGAATTTTAGACGCATTTATTTTAATAATTGTTTTCCTTAACGACGTGGTCGTGATTGTTAATGAAAAAAATTTATATAATATTTATAATAATAATTCTAATGAATTTTGGGAGGTTAATGTAATATGAAAAACAAAAATGTATTTGAGCGATTTTTACAAACTTTCACCTCTAAGAATGTATTTTATTATATACTACATCATTATATATTTATAAGTATAATATTAATTGTGTTTTATACTATTTAAAATTACAAAACTGAGAATAAGAAAATGGTTGGGTTGTAGGAGAAAAAAATTAAGACCGCTAAAAGGCGCTTTAATTCGATTCTGTTACAAATTGTCAGACTGTAACATAATTTAGAGGAGAGTGAAACATAAAAACCAGTAAACATTAAATTTACCCCTTTACAATGGTAGTGTCTTACGTTTAACACTGACTTTTTTTTTCACTTACCTTGTTTTCTATACAAAATTAAACTCCTGTAAATTATTTTCCTAATTTTTCGTGATTTTATGTTCTTCACATTTCGTTAAGAAAACTCATAAATGAAACATCTTCTTTCGCAGATGAACTTCTACAAATAAATCTTTTGAGTGAACATTCATTACTATTTATTGACCACTATTTAATATACTACATAAATATATACTTGCTCGACCAAGACCGCTAAAAGGCACCATATATTTTCATATTAAGGTCCAAATTCTGATCCTCGAACTAAATTTGAAGGAGATAAAACCATAAAAATCAGCCAACATTAAAATATTAGAAGCTGAAATTTTAAATGGAATTTTTCCTCCTCAATATGTTGGATACTGGAACACAAAAAAATGTTGGTTTTTTAAATTGCCTTATCTTCTATAACACAAGTATATAAGAAAAACAGAATTTTTTTTAATGAGAACATGCTCTACGATTAATTGACTACCATTTCTTCCTACTGTATAAACAAGATTAATGATGTTGGTTTTTTTTTTCCAATCCCTTGGAATGTAGCATCTACAAGAGATTATTTATATGTTATAGATACTTGTACAGCACTGGGTGCATTTTACAATTAATATTAAATGATTAAATAAAATATAGTTTGTTAGTTAGATTATGTTTCTAAGAAGGCATTTTATTTTATCTTCTTTGAATATTGGACGCTACAGGTCCGTGAAAGTTCTTAAGCAGTACTTGGTTTTTAAGTTTAACAGCCATTGCTTATGTGTTGATTTTATTCAATCTGAGATTAAATTATCGTTTTTAATAATCGAAGAAATTAGAACAGTTTCATCATGGAGATAAGGTAAATAATTAATATTTCATATTTGATAAATCATCTTTTGATAGACATAGACTATGTAAAATTATTTTTATCTTTTTTAACTACATCATATGAAATTAAAATATTAAATTAAGTAGACTTCGTTAATTAAAATTTATTCCAAGAAGCGATTTTCTCACTACTTTCTGCATTGGAATCAAAAGTAGAGAGAAAATAACGAATTAAAGTGCTGGGATGATGACTTGGAATTACTTATTCTTTCCTTCCAACAATATATTGAAAAAATAACATAATCTGAACTACAGAATACTAGTAAATCAGAGAAATACTGTTTGAGCTACGAGTGTTACAATTAAATGAACAGTTGAACAAATTGTAAAATGGGGTTTGTCCTCTGTTAGACGAAGAGGGGGTAGCCCCTAGTATTAATTACTATTATTGACTATGCATATTTATACTTGTACAATAGTGTATAGTGTTATCGTAGAGACCATGTCTGTGTGGACACTATCCCACAGATCTTACCTCCGAGATTTGGTTATTGTACACCCTTCATTGTGAAGCAGCCTAAAGAACAAACAAACATTTAGTAAATTAAGGACTCAGTTGATGTAAAAAAACAAACAAGAAAAATAAGATTCGTTGTTTAGATATATTAAATGAACGATAAAACGTAAGAATAACTAGGAGTTCTATTTCGTAAAATAAGAAAGTTATTCTAGAGAGAGCCGTGCTTGAAAATACATCCAAAATCAATTTCCTCCTTGGCCGGAGTGGCACTTTGTCGGCAAAGTTGCCTCCAGTAATTCTATTAAAACTCTGTTTACTCTTTGGGCCAAACTTGCCCTTATATAAGAAAAGATACTAAGATAGGAGCATGCAGAAGATAGGAAGATAGGCCCTTGAGTGGAGTATGTCTCACAGCTTTTCGTTTTGATCGTACTTGTTGATTGGTTACATTGTATGCCTTTCTCGGCCGTATTTTTGCCAATTCTGTTCTGTTTTATGGCCTAACAGAAAAATGATCTTGAGAAGGGCTGTAGTAAAGGGAAAATCCAATAGCTTTGAAATAAATGCAAACAAATTTATTTTTAGTGAAAAATTGTCTGCTTGTCACCAATTAATTTTCTTTTATTTAATTATCCTTTAAAGTGCAATGGATACATTTTTGTTCTATTTTCTTCTTAACGCTATTAAGAACATACAGTAGACGCTAAAATTTTCAATTATCCAGAAAACTAGTTCGTCTCAACATCAAGATCTACTTCATCTCTTTTCATCCTCACAACAAATGGTACTTTTAATGTTGATCATAATAGTATTTATCAAAAATATTATTAAAATAAAAAATCCTGACGTGGCAGTTTACTTCAATCTGTACACAACTTTTTTTTACGGAAATTAAAATGCTATTGAGTTTTTAGTATTTAAACTAAATGTTGATGACAGCAGCTTCTTAAATTTACTCTTGAATCGTCAAAATTTTATCAGAACGGTATTTTATTAAATGCAATTTTAAATAAACTTATAATAAGCTTTATATAAACGCTATAAATATATCACATTTTTAAAATAGTTGATTAATCAGGAACACTTTAATTGAAAATTTTAGAAGTGTTAGATTTTGGGGTTCAGATAGATTCACAATGCTTATGCTTTTCCTTTGTAATGTTAGATATAGATATATAGATATAAAATGCTCTTTATTAAATTATTTACAACTGTTCTTTTTAATTTTATTTTCCACATTAGCAACCACAGCATGGTACTTATACCGTCTGCCGTTTTCCTTTGTAATGTTGTAATGAATAGAAAAAATCACAATCGAATCTTTTAAACAAATAAATACTTCCGGTGGATAGTAGTGAATAGTATTATAATTTTGAGAGTTTTTAATTAAATGAGAAATTTTTCATTTTTGTTTTTGTGATGTTAGATTATTGATTATTTGTTAACCACATACGACAAGTAGATATTCCAACTGTAATAGGGATATCTATGAAATCACCATACATCTTAGTATCTAAAACATTTCAGTGTTCTAGATACGCTGATTTATTTCTGATGTATATGTTATAACTAATTAAAGTTGAATTAGTTAGATTAGCACTTTTAATAATAATAAAAATTTATTGTGACAACACCGTACTCCTAATGGTTACCTACTCCGGGCCTATATTAAATTGGCTGATGGTTTGAGGGGGGCATGCAAGCAATCTCTCTCTCTCTCTTGGATATAATGAAACTTCCAAGATGTAAAATTTCTTAGGAAGCGGGATGACACGACGGTAGTTGTTTGGCAAAACTAATATGCAGCTTTATTCCCAAGTAACAGGGTGAGATAAAGCCTAATCTTCATATTTGTTTTCATTGTAAGCTTATTGTCTTCTGCAAATTATTATTCATTGAGACACCTATCTTCATAATCTAGGACGGTTATACAAACAGTCTGGTCGTTTCTGATAGGAAGCTCTCAATAAATCTAGGTTTGTCCCTCTAAAATATTGACACTTAAACGATCTCTCGTCAATGCTCTGGCCTAATGTTAATCTTTTTGTTAGATTGTTGTGAAGTCAGATTTTGATACCCGGAGTTACATGTAGATATGTGTTGTTTTTCTCTATTACGTACATACTTTTTCAGCCGTTTTGAGCATTTTGAACTTGTTTTTCTTCGGTTTTAATCTATCCGAAACTGCTGTCTTGAGAAACAAATCGAGTTACCTCGTTTTTTCTTATGTAGTCTTCATATTATATTGCATATAAACTATAGAATATTCATGTTGAATAATATTTAGCCCTAAAGAAGACCTGCAATGTGGGTCGAAGTGTCGTCTTTCCAATAAACAGTTCTCCCTTTATAAGATAATTCTTTTTATCTCCGCCCGGATCATTTTCTTCCTTATAGAATATTCACAAACCTTTTTTGCACAATCGGCATTATTCACTGCCTTCTTTACAAGCATGCCTCTGGTTTTGCTACCATTTCTCCCTCATTGACAGCCTGCAGAAATCCTCCAGTTTTTTAGGGTCTTTTCAACGACCATGTAATGTCTACTCCTTTATCCATCAATGTTAGTCTCCAACATTCCTTGCAGTGCCTTACTTTTACATATTTCTGATAGAGTAGGATTTTTTCATTCGTTATTGCAGAAGTGATATAAATAAAATACTCTGGTTTTTGCACCTAACGCTTCTACAATGAATATGTAACAGTCATGATTTATTATGTAATTCGGAGAGTATCTTCTTTTCCAGGGAATGCTTTCTTAGTAATGTTAATTTAATATTTAATTACACAGTTTTTGATTCCCGTTAATTTTATTAAATTTAAAATATATTCAATCGTTTGGCTTTTCGAGTTACTTTACTGTCAGATATTATAAATTGAAGTATTTTTTTTGTAGCTCTCGCGAGCTTACATTATTATTGTTTAAATTCTAGTATTCTCTCTATATTTCAATACAAGAATTGTTATAAAATGAATTAATTAATACTTGGGCCTGGAATATGTGTTTTAGTATACATATTTGTAATTTTTATTCTAATAATATTTGAAGAAAAAAAGTTAAATAAAAAAAAAATGCGTTTAATTATGCTTGTTAGGTTCATTAAAAAAGAACAAACGTTTAGGATTTTCTGAAAAATAAATTCTTGAACAAAAATCGTACAAGGGTTTAGTGAGTAATTAAGGGTTGCGATAAATACCATCCATTTGAGGATCCTTACTCATGCCGTTCGAGTGTATTGATGTCTGCCAAAACAAATTTCATACATTCCTGAAAACCTTGTAATGCTTTCGCCCGATTCTCTAATTTCATTTCTTCTATATAGAGATGAACAATTTCTGCTTAGTAAAACTAAAAAAAAATGATGCATTAATACATTTTAGAAATAAAGTTTAATTTCAATAGACATATTCTGCAAATTAATGCAAGTAGGCTAACCAAAAGAACATTTGGATTTATTAGAAATAAAAACTAAACCGAACTCGTTAAAGAAAGCAGAATGGTACATGAGAGAACTCGTGGTTACGTAGAATATGCCTAGGGACGGATCTGCTAAGAGCATTACCCGAGACAACAGGATGAAGTATGAGACGATAACAAAGCGGACGATCTAAATCTCCGATGAAGAAGGGAATAGCAGATCAGGGAGGATGAAGTGATACGGGTTGGAAGTCGCTTTCAATCGCTTCAACAAGATTGATGATTGATCTGGAGTACTCCAAAGTTAGTTGAAACTTTAACAAATAAATATCATTACCACATACTGCCCTACTCTCTACATACTGCCCTATGTGTGAGTATTAATTTTATTTCTAACTTTTTCAATTGGGTGTAAAATTGATTTGAAGTCCTGAGTGATTACATTCAGCATTGTTGTCGGGTGTAGCATGTAGTTAACACTAAATATGTCCTCCCACTAGAAACGATGCTATCAGCGGTTCTAGCTCAAGCAGAAATTGTAAAATTAGTCGAAAACCTAAAGCACCTCAACATTTAAGTGATCCGGCCGAAACAAATTATGTCATATTTACCCAACACAAGATTGGCCCAGAGGCACCGGATAGAAGATACCGCATTAAATCCCTCTACATCATTAGTTTACTTAGGAATGAGAGTGGGCCATGAAATGAGCTCCAATTTCTAATTAATCTTATAGATGGAATAGTTTCAAAACACGATATTGCTAGGAGATGTTTACAATCTAAATCAAAGAAGAGGATGGATACATATCAAGTCAATGATTTCAGCAATCACTTCACTCTTTACTCTTCAGAACTTTAAAGCTAGCATCAGCTCTAAAGTGCCGGCAGCGAGCCAATATTTAAGGTATTTGAATGCATTGCCCTGATATGAACTAGATAACTAGAGTTGGTTAGCATTTAGAAAACGTTGACCAGCACCGTACTCACAAAATGTAATCAAACTCTTAATAATTCAAAAATTCTTTGAGATAAATCTCTCCTTTAAAGGGACAATGAACTCAAAAAACACAATTTTTCAACAGTGGTATTTGAAAGTTCCTTTTGAGTTAATAAAATAAAAATGTGGCTATTGGTAAAGCAAAAATCCGTATTGTACTGATGAAATTAAAAATATATTATTAACCATTAGAAAAAATTAAAAAACTTGAAGCTTTTTTGATTTGAAGTTATGTCATTATTCCCATAAAACTTCAAGTTCTAATATGACACAACTCAAAATATGATTTACTTAAAAACAAGACATAAAGAATGTAGAAAATTGAATATCAGATAGGTCGTTCCAGAAATTAAAAAGCTTTAACCAGTACAACTGCTACTAAAGCTTAACTCAAAAATGCCAATTTTTTTTTTTACCAAAATGCCATAATTGAGTTCTGTTCTTTTGAAAAAGCGAAATGTAGTTGTACTATAGAGAAAGGAGATTTGGCAAAATCTCTGTGTATGTAGAAATCATGATCAATAAAATGTCGAATGGGCCTTAAAAAGAAAAAAAAAGGGAAAGTGAAAGGTCGTCTCACTTTAACGTTATTATCAGGAGGATAAAAAACAGATATAAACCTTCAGAAAACGAGATGCATTGGGAATTTTTTCCCCCGTTTAATGGTAACCCTGTATTAAGGGATCAGCCACCATCGGGCTTTAATCACGGAGACCGGCTATTGACATTATGTCGTAAAGTTTGTCTAAGCGGGAAATATACCACCCCTTTTTATGGGATATAGTACATTCCCACCCTGGTGATAATGGACTTTATAATGTAAAGATTGAAGAAATGAAATAAAAGGCATTATGATTTGTATCTTGATTTATGAAAGCGGAAATAACATAATTTAACCTATTGAGTATAATTTTACATCTGTGAATGGGATTTCTTCTGACTTCTGGTGGTTGCTGCTTTCTCCCTACCCTGCTGGCTCCCTAATCAGTGTTCTACTCCATCCTGTAGTGAATAAAGCGCCTGTTGACTCTATCTGTTCTCATGTTCTTCTAATGAACGTACAACTTGTTGGAGATGGCCATTATTTAGTTGAGTTTTCTAGTTGAGGCCTAGGGGATATATATGGCTCCACCTCTACAGCAAAGAGGTAGACCAACAATCCAGGATTAAGTTGGACGGTTGGTTTAGATTGAACAATGTTATTTTAACATTTATTGACGCTGTATAGTTTTAGAGTTGTTACTAATATTTTGGATTTGCTCTTAAAGGAACTGAAGAGACACTACATATCTAACAATTTATGTTTCTTGATATTTTTTAGATGTTTTTGCTTGATTTAGCAGTCAATTAATATATATCATATAATGAACTTATCGCTATAATATATTGCTGAGTGCTGAGTTCAATTGGCGAAGGTTGCATTCAAATCAGGCATTGCCAGATGTTATTTAATCTGATAACAACCGGGAATGGATTCTTTGGGATCTGGGACTCGTTGGGCTCACCAAACCTCTTTAGAGTGAATATCTAGGACATTGAGCGTGATCGAGGACAAGCCAACTCCCAGCGCAACCTTTGTCTAAGAAACAGTACAATCTCTACTACGTACTGACCATAAGACCCTTCATGGGTAATAGTGGTACAGTTATTTTTTTTTAATGATGTATCGCGAATTCGTTTATCGATAAAATTAAACTGCAACTGTCCAAGATTGGCAAACCGTCAATGAAATAGTGCGTTTTTACAGGCTAAGTGACCAAAAAGATTTTAGAGCCTCAAGACAGAACTAAGTGATATTGTAACTGATGTTTATCGAATAAATGAGATAAAAACCTTCCGAGGATGGAATTCTATTAATTAAAATTACGTTTATTAATCGAAATCTCGTCCTGGAGTAGAAAATTGGGTAGTCGTTAACAAGGCTCTGCTACTGGTCACGGCATCACATCGAACGGTGTTTTTTTATCGTAAATTTGTAAACTTTTAAGATAGAATTGTGGTTTAAACCAAAATTTTGGAGGGTATTACAAGAATACATCTTTTAGGAACGGAATCGTCTGAGGTTGTCAATTGTAGAGAATGATCTGGCTATAGTTTATCTCCGGAATTTAATGGGTTTTCAGCCAGAATGTATCAACAACTACTACTTGTAACTGCATCAATTGTATTTATCTTCTATCATTGATTATAATTCATCAATATATATTAACATATTTATCTTAATATTCATTGATTAACATATTAACGTTTGTATTAAGTTCTCACTTTTTTGTTGTTGTTCATAACAATGCTTCTATATGTGTTGTTTCTATGGTTTATTCTTTAATGAACTGTTCCAATATCAATTTCTTTACACATTATTCATCCTAAGCTAATTAAAAATGTGTGAGGTTCGTAATTTGGTAGGTATCATGAAGAATATGAAATATTTAAACTGAATCACGAGGTTCTCTCACTGAACTAAGTGTGCAGTCTACCAGTTAAAGACAATTTGCCTCATCAGAAATTAATGAGCGTATTTAATACCTTAATAAAAGCAAGACATTGAGTTTAATTATACGCAGAAAATTAAATTGCACATTTATGGTTATATTTCCCAAGAATAATTGAACACTGAAGCTATTAGAGCAAATTTCATCACGACCCTAATGCTTGAATACTTTAAGGAATCAATCCGGAGAGATATTAATAAAGATTTGTTTAAAGTTTAAATTGTATCAGATTTGGGCAAATGGAGTCATTTAGATCTTAGCGAGGAGAAGACCTTGTGTTGTAACGATTCCTGAGCGATTTAAGTTAACAAAGAGAATAATGCCATTAGATTAGCGGCCGCAGGAATTCTCTTGACTAAGTAATGCCTCGTCCCTAGTCTCGATCCTTAGATCTCCTTCCCCGGGGCTAATCCCCCTTTAGTATTCTTAAAAGCCAGGGCAATTAAAATGGTTTGGACTAACGTTCTAGGATAGTGCACTATAAAAAAAATCTCAAAATCTGCAGGTATTCTGCTGTCCAATAGAAACAAATCGAAATATTTTATAAAATGAACTGATTATGCACTGTAAATATATTCAGATGAATGGTTTATAATACTTCATGATGTAGGAGGACTAAACCAACTAGGGAAAGGTATAAATATAGAAATGGGGCTGGAAAAATGTAATGTGGATATCGTGGCAATTCTGGAGGGCAAATGGAAGAATGCCAGGAACCTGATTAGGTACACAATTATAAACAGTGATGATGAAAAAAAATGTTTTTGGAACCGGTTTCATGACAAGAAAATCACTAAAGCATGCTTTAATATGTTATTAACCAATCAACAAGAGGATGTGTAAGATAATGATGAAGTTCTTCCATGATCAGTGAACATTCCTCAACTGGGAAAGGGTGGGTGATGTTAAAACCCTATTTCTAGGAAACCTTTACAGAGGAAATCCCAGGACATGATAGATCTTGATACACAAAAAGCATGCGGTCATTACTTTGAAAATGTGCGTAGCTGTAGAGGTACAGACTGTGATACAGATTACTACCTAGTATTCTTAGGTTTAATATTCCTTTAAACATTAAATATCACTCCCATCCCGAAAATCTGTGAAAAAGCTACAGAGATGTAAAGGGTGCTTCTGATAAAACGAATAGCAACGATATTAACATCAAGTGGAATGCTATCAAAACACTGATATAATACACTGAATAAAATTCTATATAAAAATCACTTGATAAAATTCGACTTTATTTCTTCTAAGGACTAAAGAGTTTTTAGAACGATTTGATAAACAAACGAACCGTCCTTGTTTTCCCGATACAATTACTTATTAAAATATTATTTTATGTCTCTAACTTATATACATCTATATAACACCAACAATTATTAACTGAATCAACTATATGTATTTGCCATAAATACATGCAATGTATATATTTCATATATTACAAAATATAAAACTCATAAATATTTCTTCATTACAGTTATTCCAATGTCGAAAACTATACTATTGTTGTATACGTGTTTTAAAAATATGAATTAAGAGCTTCCTAAGGTATCCCGTTTGATTTCACGCTTTCTTGTTATGATAATAAGTTTGCGGCACTAAGAAATTTCTCTTCTTAGCATGAATGATCATCTTAGAGGTGCTGTAGTTAATAAATTCCAACAAGGAAAAAAAAAGTAAATATCTCATGACCTCCTCAGCTCTTGTGGCCAAGTTGAGTAATGGGAGCTCTTCTTTAAGTGGGATTGAGAGAGCCAGAGATTTATGGGGCCTCATTAAAATATATATCATTTGTAATTCATCTCGCTCCTAACATTTAATTACATCTCTTTACTCATAATAAAGGAATTTGCATTTTAACTCCGAGCTGAGGCCTGATCCTTTCGTGAAATATTCCCACTACCGGCTTTGGCGGTTGGCAGCAAAGAACAAGCATTTATTCTTCATGTTGGACAAATTTATTCTCAGGAAGGCTTGATGCACATTAATTATTTATTTTAGTCTTGATTGAGGAAACGTTTTTGTTTTTATATAGTTTGAGCCTTTTACATGATCATAATTTTTTATGCTTTTGCAAAAGGCGATATCAACTCTTCCTCAATCAACTTTTCAGTGATTTATAGCATTTATTATGCTATCGCATTAAAATGCAGAATTTAAGATTTTTTAATGTTTTTGTTAATATGGAAACAATGATTAAAATGGACTTTTTTTATCCCACTGCAAAATGTAATGTTAATAAACTCTCTTTATAAATTTTATATTAAAATTAAATGTATAAAAGTATTGTTGATGTTCCGGCCTGGCCATTTTTAAACCAACAAACTATCAGTTAATATATCTACAGCCCCAGTGAATAATTGGTTTAGTCAAATTTTCTTTAAAATGGGTTGCTTGTACTTAGGGAAGCGGAATCGTGTGATTTCCGTAGTAAATGAGGGGGTAAGTCAGGAATTGGCTTGAAATGGATTCATTGTTTATAACATATATGCAATTAATTTTGAAAATAAAATGTTAGTTATTAATTGGATAATTTTGAGAGACTTTTTTATATATTATTATTTTATAACTAATGTATTAAAAAGATATGATTTAGTTATTTAAATTTTCTGTTAGATTTAATTTATTAGAAACAACCGAGGAACGGGTATTGTGCTCACCTGACAGGGGGGTGAGTGAGATAGACTGTTGGTTGGGTGGTCGAGGTGACATTTTTTTCTTTTATATTTTTATCTGGGTGCTATTCGATCTTATTCTGGTTTTAATGGGTCCCAGTGGCTAGGAACTAGACTCTAAAGATATTAGAAAAACATCACAGGAGAGTTAAGAAAAATAAAACTTAGAAAACAAGCTGTCTAACCTTATTCAATAAAGAAAGTTATAATTTATACATACCGTCTCTGTCAAACCAATACCGCCTATGTACACTATGGGCGATTTTACAGGAGAGAGAAAAAAACCACGCCATATGCTATATTATCTTATGTATATCTGTAATCTTTCAATTGCTAATTACTCCCTTGTCTTCAACTTTGAAAACTTTTTTCAATAGTGTGTGATCCAACCTGTAGAATGGGGGGCGACCTGTGGTCTAGTGGTTAGCGTAACAAACTACTAAACCCAAGATCGCGGGTTCGTAGCCCGGCAGGTGGCCCTAGGATTTTTTAAAGGGAGTAAAAAATCCTTAGTTACGCCGTCCTTCGGAAGGGACGTTAAACGGGGGTCCCGAGCCTGTACGATGTCAGGTACTCGTTAAAAATCCCTATCCTAATAAAACCTGGATAGGCAAAATTTAGAGCTCCCACTGTAGCATCGTCCGATTAGCCATAGCAGCATAAAGTGACGTTAAATGAACAAACAAACCTGTAGAATGCGTCACCATTACTACTCGTTTTCACCAAAAGTTGTAGATAGGCGGTATTGTTTTGACAGCGACGATATGTTTAATAATAAGTATTCCAATTACATTAATAAACATGAAAAGAAATACTTTATATTGTTTTCTAGTTAGTATAAATTCTGACCTTTCTGTGTATTTGTTTGTATTGGCTTTATAAATAAGTTCGTTAACAATTTTATTTTTTGCTTAGATGTATTAATGTAAAATTAATAATATTTTAATTTGAAAAGAAAAGATATGTTCAGGACCGGGACTCGAACCCGGGTCACCCAGATCGCTAGTCTGGAACTCTAGCAATTGAGCTATCCTGGCTTCATCAAGCTCGCTCCCCGGTCATGACCATATCCTTTCTTTTTTCTGATCCTATGTCCCCGCATTCTCGCAATTTGCGATGTATACAAGGGGAAGAATGTTCTTTGAACATTAATTTAATTTGGATCATGTTGACTTAAGTCATTATATATTATTATAATTATTTTATTTTGTTAGTTATTGATTCTATTTTTATTTGAACAATAATATAATCAATAACTAATGAAATATAAAATTAATAATGTTTGCTTATTTGAAAGACAAAACCAGATGGGATTATTTTCTTTTGTTAGAGTTTAATATTTTAGCAAGTAATTAGTTAATAATAGAAAAGTAATCTGTTCGTTTTATTTAAAAAAAGAGGAATATTATTCATTATATCAAATCTGTCCATGTTATAGATATTTATTATTGTTTTAATGAAACACTCCATTGAGAACTTTAAATGTTTATATTAATGTAAATAGTTATGATTTAATGAAGCTAAACTAGTGGTCAGAATAGAATAAAGCCACGCTTAAGAAGGAAAATACATCTAATAAGAAACTTTTCCTTATTAGTAATTAATTTTTTCCCATATTTTAATGTGTTTTATTTCATTTCTTTTTCCGCCTAATTTAAATTAATATCTTTCAAGTTGTGATTTTTTTTTTTCCAAGCCAATTTAAGGAGTATAATTTCTTCTCAGATTTTAATTTATTTATACTGATTGTTGTTTCCTTTACCATTTATAGACATTTGTAAGTTATTTAAACAAATTTTATCATCCTGAAATTAATAGTCAGTTTAAAAACTTATAACTCAACGAAATGATGTGACTAACCAAACACCTACTAATAGTTGTAAAGTAACATCCTTCTTTTTGCAACATACGGTATATATATTATACAGGTTTATAGACGTTTGTACGGATTAATAGAAATTATGAACACAAAAAATTTATACATTTTTTTTCTTTCAGGGTTTTACTACTTTTCTAAAAATAATCTGGCGTTCGAACATTTATGGACCCCACCCTATATTATTTTCTATATGGCAAATGAGCAAATGATTATTATTTTCTAAATTTTATTTTTAATGTTCAGTTTTTTTTCAGCTTGGCAGAATTACTAGTTTTGGTTTAGGTTCCTGCACTGACCATTTTAATTTCTTGTGAAGTTGATATAGAAAACAAAATTTAATTTTTTGTTGTATTACATCATTCTGAATTTAAGTTTGGCTTTCTGTAATATATTTATTTATATTCATTTTTATTATATATATTTATATATGTAATAACAATGAATCGCCAAATGTCTTTCTAAGCGTAAAACTCGAGAACGGTAAGAACAAAAACATAGGTAACCATTTTTAAAGTTAAACGGCAGCTCTGTAGGTTTAATAGATTCCGAGTTCAGTCACTGCCATATAATAAATAACTGGAATCTTAGCTATCTATATAAAAAAAAATGAATCGCAAAACTCAGGAACCAATTCGGCTAATTTTTTTTTCATGGTTTTGCTAAAGCGCCTAGAAGGTTCTTATGGAGAGAAAAACCGTGAACATTTCGAGGGAAACCTTCGGTGGCCCGATTGTTATTAGGGCCTGGTTAGTCCCTGTCATATAATAAAACCATCAGTTTTTGTGTAAAAATAAAACTTTTCTGTTTAATTTGCTGATACAAGGCCAAATATATCATAAAGCAGGTTTGCTGTTGGGGGTGACAGATGGCGACCATAAATTCCTGCAAATGGAATAAATGGGCAATACACCAGAAGAAATTGATCAGCGTTGTGCAAATAACAATTCAGTGAGGAGTTCTATTGTAGAACAGTTACAAACTTTGTTTCATCATCACAATCAATTGATTTCATTGTTTAAAACTACACTGGATCTTATGTCATCTGGTAATCAGAGCTGATAAAACTCCTGTAGGAAAACATGCGAGAGTTTTCAATGCACCAACAATCGGTGAAGTTGCCATTCAAAGTTTTTCTCAAAGCCATTCAAGTGGGGAGTATCTCTACATCTTTACACCTGGATTCCTTATGTATCTTTCTTTCTACTATTTCTATTTACTTGATGTATTATTATTATACAGTTGTAAATTTCAATAAATATAAATAAAAAAAAAATTGGAATCATTGAAGGGAACAACATTATATTGGTTTTAGTTAAGCCAGGTACATTGAAATAAAAACCAAGCCCCTAAAACATTATTCACTAACTATGGACTCTCTCAAAATTCTGTTAAATTAAATTTTTACTTAATGAATTGACTGATGAAAATAATATAAACAAAATAAAACTAAATACACGCTATTTTTCTTGGGGTCCTTGGGGAAATCTCGACGGTGGCGAACTTTTTAACACATTGAGAGATTTCCCCGCCCTTGATATGTGAGCATAAGGGTCTCCTACAATTTAAACATGAAAAGAATAATCTATCTCATGAATATTTATGATTAAATAAAAATATTTTGCTCTGTTGTGCCATAACAGCTTTTTGAAACAAAACAAAATCTTAAACCTTCTATCCCTCGTTCAATATTTGTATTTTGGTTCAAAACTCAAACTTTCGAGACTATTATAGTGACAACAATTATTTTACTCTCATTATTTCAAGAATTTTAAAGAAAGTACCAGCAGTATTGTCGCTAGATCCTTTATACAAGGAGCTGATGTAGGTGAAGCGTAGGGTTTCGGGTACGTTATTTATTTTGAACAATATTATGGCAATTCATATTTAATTATTAACATTTAATGAAACTTCATGTTGAGTATTCAAAACAATAATGAATATAAAGTATATTACTTTTCTTCGAAGTCCATTTCTAAAGTAGTTCAAGATTAATGTATGTTAGTTGGAACATATTTTTCATTTTTTTAGACTTCATGATTTATGTTAATATTAAAACACCAACTTAGTCTTTTGTTTGTATTTTGCAAATATGTTTTGGGGAATTAGTTAAATAACGTTTTTGATGTTTATAAAATTGACTACTACCGTTTGATGACAACTCGAGGAGAGAAAACCTAGGTCATCTTATTTATAGCCTTGGGGGAACATGAGGAATCAATTGGGACGGAAAGTTAAAAGCTGGAGGGAATTGAGTTTACGATGGTAAGATTGGTTTCTGGATATCAAGCAATCCTATGATCATGCAATACTTATGGTCAGATCGGCTACGTTTGGCACTTCAAGTTATTTTATAAACTTTTCTCTGGCACAATGATATCCTGAAATAGACCACTATAGATGTTTAATTTTTTTTCTATTCACCGTAATTAGTATTTTCTCCAACAAAATTGTAAGTATTTTTTTCAAACTTATCCTTTCAAGAGCAACTTCTTCATTGAGACCATATCCTGCAATGCCTTCCTGAACTTGGTTAATCAATGAGATTATTGGTTGATTCTCTTTTTCTTCTTCTTTCAGAGGACTAGTGAAGGTTCATTTTTGGTATTATGTGGAATCATTCAAACAAAGAATAATATGTTAATACGTAGCTATCACATCTTCACTCCAAAAAGACACCAACCAGCTACATGGCCGTTTCACCCCAGATATCCACACACATAATAAGTTATTACGTAACGTCTCAGTTGTTTACGACTATATTAGTATGTACTTGTATTCTTTATTTTTGTCTCGTATTGACCATTTCGGACAACGCTACAACTTTATTTTACTTTCTTTTGCACGAGATAGATTATTTTATTGCTTCACAGTTTATACCCGTCTTAAGTCTGAACTGCGCCCAAGATTTTTCGTAGAATACTTCTTTCCGGCTATTCCAGTTTTTTGAGACTATAGTCATCAAGAAGCATTCACTATCGAAGAGGCTTTCCGTGTTACAATTTCTTATTTTTTCATTCCAATAGATCCACTTCTTGCTGTAGCTGTTCTTTGTCTCTACCTAAAAGCCCTTTCCATTTTAAGAATTCAGTCAACAGATTATTAGATTTGGTTGGTGACCTAAGGTTATTGTGTAAACTTGTGGGCTCCTAAGATTTAAATTGTGAAATATATTCCGTGTTGTCAGCAATGTAAACTTCCTTGACCTCCCCTTTTCTTTTACAAGAATATATACTAGCTCTTAGATTAGAAAGAGAGAGAGAGAGAGAGGGAAAGAGAGAGAGAGAGAGAGAGAGAGAGAGAGAGAGAGAGAGAGAGAGAGAGAGAGAGAGAGAGAGAGAGAGAGAGAGAGAGAGTGAGGAGTGAGTGAGAGAGAGAGAGAGAGAGATAGATTATAGAGTAGAGAGGAGATGGTGCGGTTAATTTAAAGTATGTAACGTTAGAACTAGGGTAGTCAATAAGTTATAATGCCAGTCAATAGTCAATAAGTCATTTAGGTAGTTTGATTAAGCAAGTCTCTTGTATATCCATGCTCTATCTATATTTGTTAACTAGTTCTCCAACAGCTACTTTCTCTAATCCATTTCCAGTGTAGGCCTGGGAGAGATCTTGTTCTTTTTTTCCTCTTTCTATCCGACCTATCTCCGTGTTTAGGAATTTTGTTCCATGCTTTTCATTTGTTATAAATTTAGTCTTTTCAACTGAGATCCTTAGTCCTTCTTAGCTTGCGATCTATTTTAAGAGATTTGTTTTGTGTGACTGTTTCCTCCGTGTTTTCTGATAGTACCTCAATGTCACCCACACAGTTTAGTTATGCCCTTCTTTATTAATTTAATTTAATTTTTCTTTATAAATACCATATTAAATAATTGATTGTGTAGTCGTTACTCATCCCTTAACCTTAATAATACATAAGCTTCTTTGGAAGTATTTGGTCTGAATTATTAAGTGAGTTATTTTCGGATCGGAGAGCGTGATGACGGTGTGAACCAGAAAATGGGTAATAATTGGGTGAATGGGGGTCAATTGGAATATGGAAACAGTCGGGAATTGATTGGGCAGGCGACTCCCTCAATAGGGCACTCCGCCATTGTTACTGTCCTTTTCGTTATGTCCTTTCGCCTCTGTTTTATGTTTTGTTGCCGTTAAACGGATATATCTTATCACTTCCCGTGTATTATTATTCCCGTGGATTATACTCCCGTACAATATTAAGTGTTATTGCTTGTTACGAGTGATTTGTTGGGGGGTTTTAGGACTGTTCCGAATTATGCGAAAGTGAATAGTAACCATTTTTCATTTATTTTAGATTCGAAAGTCATGTTCCCCGCGATTATACTTTTGATTCATGCCTCAAATGACAGTAATTTTTTTGAGCATTATAATTCTCCATATTTTTCATTTACATATACATAAAAACTTAGGAATAACTATGAAAAATTCGTTTGTTTGCATTTTTTGAAAAATGCCTCAGCTCTGTTTATTAATCTTTACAGGAAACAAAGAAAAGTTTTTGTTTTTTTACCAAACAAAATGGATTTGTTTTTATACTTTAACGTGTACATCAGGAGTTTATTAAGGTGACAAGCTTGAATAATAAAACATTTTTACGTATCCTTTGACAGCGATTCATAGTTGTTAATATTATGAGTCATTGATAGAGTTGGTTATTTCTCATGATGAATTGAAATCTAAATTTTGATTTTTTTTTTTTTGTGCTTTAACCTTTTTCAAAAAAACAAGGTGGTATATATACAATTGAGAAAATGAGCATATGGTTTTATTTATTAATTATTTTAATAGAGACTAGGATTATTTATTGTAATTTTTTCATTACAATTTAATATTATGGTGTTACAAAAAATCCAAAATATACACCTATATATTTAAAGTTAAATAGAATTGTTTGATGGTTTAATTGATTTGATAAAAATATACTATATTAGTTAATAAAAGATAACAAATGCCTAATTACACTAAATGTTTGCATTTTAAGAATGGAAAAAAAACATTTTGTTATCGACATCAATTAGAAAAACCACGTAATTGTTTAATGTCATGTATTTATCGGTTTCGTAATATTGATGATGAAACACTACTATTTAATCTAGTTATTATTATTATTAACCAAATATGGATGGCAACAGTGTACAAGCAGAAAACAACAAATGAGAAGGAACTTAAATTGCTAATTGGTTTATTAAATAATTTAAAGTTCATTTATAATTATTAATTTTTTAAATACACTATCTCATTTGGTAAATTATTTTATTAGACTGTATAATATAATACTATGATTCTCTCTTCATATCTTCTAAATCATTCTCTACGTTTCCTTTCTTACCTTGGGGTTCTAAAATGTTCCATTTTGAGATTGTTCGAGGTTTGTTTTTCGAATTTCTACCGTCTCATTATTATCTCATGATTCCGAAGGATTAATAAAGTTCAATATCTCGTGATTTATAGGGTCCAGAGATATCTGACTTCATTTAGACTGGGTCTTCTACAGTCGTTAAAAAGTCATCGACAATATTGCAAAAGATAGAACGGGAAAAGAAAAAAAAGGAAGTATTTGAACAATAAACAGTTGCAGAAAGACAGTGGAGAGGTTGTTAGGAAGTTTCAATAACAAAAGTTTTCTTCCAATACTTTCTTCTGGCGAGTAAAGAAATTGGAACAAAGCAGATATAAAATGAGAACGATGAGAGAGAAGGAGCTCGGACCAGACGTGAACATAAGGCTCTTCTTTTACTGGCATCACAGATTTTTTTTTAATTCCTATATTGGGTCCTGGGTTCTGTCTTTTAGATTATTATATTATTATTATTATAATAAACAATGCATAATACACAAATTTAAAAAATCAAAGAGAAGAAATATGTGACACAGATACATTATACGTTCCTTATTTTCCAAGCATATCAAATCGAAGTTTGCATGCCAAGTATTATGGAATTGACACATGTTATTTTCATTTATATAAAGCCGTCAAAAAGGTGTCAGATCATGACTAAAATTGGTACATGTGGGTTTTGAGGGTCGCTGATTACGAATCCGATATCGAAATTATTGTAAACGAAATGACCGAGTATCTTGTTTAATATATGAGATAATATATTGATTATATAATCATAACTCATGATTCTATTTTATTTTATATCTCATTACATATTTAATCATAATTAAATAATCATACATCATAATTTTATTTTATATTAAATGTCCTCTATTTACCAGGATACTCGGCCATTTCGTTTACAGTAATTTCGATTTCAGATTCGTAATCACCCCTAAAAACCCGCATATACCAATTTTTGTCAAGATCTGACACTTTTTTAACATCCATGTCCGCCATATTCGACCGGATATTTTATTTACAATAATTTGTTTTTGGATTCGTAATCAGTGACCTTCAAAACCCCTGTATGCCAATTTTCATTCCGATCAGAAGTCATTTGAAGTTTTGGCCACGAATTCGGGCCTGCGTGTACTGTGCTACCGCACGATGCAAAAAAACGCACGCTGGTGGTTGAGCGTGATCAAGCGCGACAGTTTTTAAATCCAGATCAGGAAAATACTAATCACTTGTGCACTACGGCTTTTCATATCTTTTATTCAATATACAAACGCTCCAGAAACACGTATCTTAAATATTCCTTTGGTTTTGGGCAAATATTTATAATATTTTCTATAAATCCACTCAATACTTTTTTTATTCCTTGGATACTGGGTGTTAAAAGGAAATAATGAAATGACAAAAGAAAACGCTTCTGGTGATTCTAGGTGGTTAAATTAAGTTTCACTAAAATACAACAAAAGCGCTTTCCCAGACATGAGATAAAATATTTGTTTCCTTTCACGATATTGTCCGTGATTTGTTGTTTCGAACGAAGATTCTCCACGGGACATTTGTATTTACCCTAGATAGAGGATTTACCAGGTGTAAGCTGTTTCGGATTTCCTAATCATCAGTTAGGATTGTCACCATTATCTCTCTGAATTTAGGTACAGTTGTGATGACTTTACAGTAGGATTGATCTGTTCCAAACAACCAGCCTGAAGTGGAATTCATCAGTTTTCCTGGATTGTAACTTAAGTACAATGCCTAGTACTATAGTTTTTTATTTATGCAAATATCATTCTTTAAAAAGATAGTAAAGGATCATTGCATTAATTGGAAATTACACTACATTCTGACGGTTAATGGTGTATTTACTTATTCGAACACAAAGTGAAAGGTATTGTGAACTCGAACATTTTCGATTTCCAGATTTCAACACTTATTTTTGACTACTACAGAATTCATTTTCACTTATTAACTTGCATCTCTGGATGCATGCTGGAAATTCACTCTTAGGATTGGTGCTGCATGAAGATGTTTAACTCCATTTTGGTCACTACAGGGTCACCGAAAGAAATAGATATATCATAGAAATATTTAATATTAAAGGTGTTCGTCAAAAATCGTATCTTCTACGACATTTGAAACAGATGCACCGTTCAATGATGGATTTTTATTTGGATTCTTGGAGGTCAACATAAACATAACAAAAATAAAATAAAAATGTATATTATTTTTCTTTGAAGTATTACCATCGTATTTTTAATAGTAAATTAGGCTTACTAGGCGTGTTAACGTCTATGAAAAGAGTCTATCAGTAGAAGTTATAAACAATATTAATTATAAGCTCAAAATATATATATATATATAAGCTATATAAGTTCAATATTTAAGCAATTTAAGTTCAAAATGATTGCTTTTCACTTTAACATCCATATTCATGAACATATTGGCTTAACAGCGTGCTTGATCTGTTTTATACAACCGAAGCCGTTAAATTGGAATCCACCGGCTTTCCAAGACTTTCAGTATTGCTAAAGTTAAACTTACATTTAATACTACAAGTTTCTAGTTAATGGACTCATTTATTTAAAATATCTATTTATTCATAGCTCAATAACTTGTTTTATTGTATTTTTTTTAAAATTGTATTCAAATCAATGTAAGGAGCTTAATGCATTTCAAATGACCATGATTCTTATAAGCTGAAAATTTGTGATTCCAGAGTTATTTGCAAATAGAATTATTATTCTATTCAATCCGTACTGATTTTTTCGGATGTCAATAAACTCACCACCACATATAAAACAGCTGTTCTATCTCATATTATACGGACTTTGATTAATAAAATTTACAAGCATCAGAAAAGCAGATCCGAAATCACCTAGTCTGGTGCTCCAGGATTCAATGTTTGCACACTGTGAATGTTAACATTTTTAACGACTTCTAGATTACACACACACAAAAAAAGTGCTAATAATCATACATCCAGATTATTTCTTTAGCAATCGCACATGTTATTTTTTACATATTTTACAAAACTATACAATTAATCTTAATTTAGTAGGGCAACCGATCTATAATATAGTGGGCGTACAAAGAATCAGTGTTACATTTCTCAGATAATATATATTTTATTTCCTTTTAAAAGTTATTAAGTAACGGAACAGCTCAGAGCTCGGAGGCCGATAATTATCTATTCTGTTATCAGCCATTGATTGATCCTGTGAAATTGGGAGATTCCCTTGGTGCTAATCCAGTATTTATCAAGTCCCCGTAAACTTAACGAGCTGAATAAAAATGCAGTGCTCTCAGATAAAATTTATCATCCATTCATGGTAGTTCTTTTCTTTTTAAATTTTTTTTAATTAATCAAATTTATATCTTTGTAAAAGTGAACGGTGAACAGAGACATCAAATAAATGTTAATACATTAGTGGAAAAAATCCAACTAAAAACCTTAAGTCTCTAAACTTATTTTTAATTTCCTGTTTTAGTTTAGAGACTTAAGGTTTTTAGTTTGATTTTTTCCACTAATGTATTCAAATTTATAACAATTATTTTGCATTATAAAAAAATAATAAAGTATTACCTTTTTCTAAAGCGAGTCTCATGGCTAAAATGGATAGCAATTAAAGCTGTCCCCTGCAGGTATTGGGAATTCCCAGCTGAGCCGGCACTTTGGGAATTGAAGAGCTTCTTGGGCTAGTTTGGCCTAAATTGTGCCACAGTTGGGAAATATCCCAAAAATGAAGAATGACCCACAGCTTTCAGAACTATCTCGAGACTTTTAGTTGGCCCTAAGAGACATTGCAACTGACACCTTTTCTTGGCTGAAGGATATACTTCTGATATGTCTTAACACTTAGTTTCTCAGTTCATATCTTTTGTTGTTATAGAGATGGTTTGTTTAACTTTTGTATTGGCAAGTGTTTCCATACTAATTAATAGCTCAGCATATTTTACAATTGTTAAATTAATGCTGAATTGCAACATCCTACACCGTCTTCCTCATTGATAAGTCTTCTCAATAATTATTGGTAAATTAAATAAAAATAAAAATTAGGCCGTTGCTAATAGGGATTGCTACAAAAATGTAATTAAATCAAATTTCATTAATTCTATTGTTTCTATCAGTTTTTATTATTATAATTGTCATCGACAGACGGATTATCCAATGTCTATTGTTCTTGTAAAATTTTAATGTATTTTATTGTATGAATGTTTTTTTTGTTAAATTAACACGATCATTAATTCATTCAACTTCAATCATCAAATGAATTTTAACTCGATATTGATAAGAATATTAAACTATCTACAGTCAGGAAGAGGTGAACTAACGATAAAATAGTAACACATTTTATATTTCTGTCAACAGTGAAACATAAACAATTTATCAAACCAAAATTAAAATTTACGCAGCATAAAAAATAAACTAGACTATCCAATAAAAATAACCTAATTATTTCCATTACATTTTACTTTATACCTACTAAAGTGGAAACTGGACTACGGCTGATTTTTTATTCATCAGCTCTCCAAAGCCTCTTAAAAGAGCTCGGTTGGTTCAGAACACATTACGACTTTCGATTGGAGGATTCAGAACAGGTCCAACTTCTGCATTACCAAGAGAAGCCGGGGAATTGCTCTGAAATCAAAGGATAAAACTACTTTAACTTCATTAAGCTGTAAAAATTTTCTATTTGTCCGACTAAGGTTGTTAGGATAATTTGTACCCATCACTCTATTACAACCAAATTAAAAGAATCAATTTAACAAACGATATTTGAAATCTAAATTCTCCCGGAATAGCTCTATCCGGGCCATTTGATATTGAGTTCCAGACTACCTGGGATTCGCTATTATCGATAATTCTATCCCTTAATTATTTGAGTGCAGCTAATTTCGAAGAGCGCCACAACAGATATAGTTTAATATAGGTAGGTGAAATCATGCCCAACGAATTTCTGATCTTAAAATTATTTTCAAAGGGAGCACAAAATTTTATTGAAATTGATTGAACAGTTAACAAGCATAGTCTTTAGTGTTAAGAAAAAAATTATTAATTGTCAAATGAAATAATACAACATGGATATACAAAAAGACGTGCTGATACAAATCTGATTGACTATTAACTACAAACTAACATTATAAATTAGTTACTAAAGTAGTGAATACTCAACTCTTATCTATTAGGAAAAGCAAAACAGACGAGTGTTTAGATCGCATGATGATGAGATTACCCTTAGAAATTCGCTTCACAATTGCTTAAGAAATATCTAGAGATCTAGCAGATATCAATTTAACAGAAGTAAGAGAAAAAGGTTTATGGGCAAGAAAAGCAACCAAAAAGCCATTTCTTAACAAAAAATTAAACAATCGCGCCTAAATGGGCGCAGAATTTAAAAAATTGGGCATCTGTAGACTGGAGGAAAGTGATGTTTTCAGATGAGAGTAAATTCAATATCTTCAGTTCTGATGGTGCTCCATACGTAATACGTCGGCCAAATGAAAGATTATACGAATCCTGTACTATAAAAACAGTGAAACATCCGGCAAGTGTGATGGTCTGGGATTTTTTTCCTACTTTGGAATTGGCAAAATAGACTTCATAGATGGGGCGGTTAATGCAGAAAAATATTTTTAAAAATTGGAAGAGAGTTTAATTCCCTCAATGAATTCCTATCTTACACACTGCGGATATTACATTTTTCAAGATAACTTTACAGCATTACGTAGAGCCAAAGCGGTAAGTTAATTATTTATTTATTTTAAAAATGTATTAGCTGTAAGATACGTTATTTTTTATTGCCTTTATCATTGTGTTTTTGGAATGGTAAGATCTCCATACAGCCATGGGCAGGCAATAGCCCTGATTTAAATCCTATAGAAAACTTGTGCATGATCATGAAAAAACGAATTAATATTGGAAAGCCTAAGAATACAGATGAGCTAAAACAGGCAATTGAAAAGGTGTGGAATGAGAAGATTAGTGACGAAATAAAAAAAATTGTATCGATTCGATCCCAAACGGGATCGGCTCAGTTATCAGGGCTAATGGCGGTTCGACAAAATACTAGTTTATATTAAACTTCCATTATTCGCGGCTCTAAAACGCATCACATTGGTCGCGGGGATCTGACAGATAACTTTCTATAACTTGTATTTCTGTTGAAATTTGAGCTTATATCCGCAAACTACGTACTTACGGGGTATGTGAGATAAATGGTAATGATGGAATAGCATTTGCATTAAGTACATTTAGGATTCAAGCGAAAAAAATATAGGAACCATATATTTGCTTTCTTCTGGGTAACCTTTAATTTTTTTTTCATTTATCAATATTTATTCCTAAAATGAACTCTAATAATACTTTACGAAGACTAGAAAGGTATAATCATGAACACAGACATGAACCACAGCCTCATAAAAACTTCGAATAATAGCTTTCAGTTCTACTATATCTGTGATCTTCGCATCCCTTGCCGTAGAGAATGTTTTGAAATTTTAAAATATATTGGCTGGTATATTCCACAGTCACAGCCAATTTATAATCATAAAACAATAGGTTCCATCCTGAACAGCTTTTACATTTCTCGCAGCACCTTATACCCCAGAAAGATTTCTGAAAGATCGTAGACGTCAGTCTACCAATATGGCAATGTGTATACAAAAAAAAGGCAACGCCAAATGGTACGGCTAATGCAATAACACGAATGAACAAAGAGCGTTGATGTTGGTTAAACTATCGATTTCGGTCGCGGCGATCTGTCAGATCACTTGCTTCATATGAGCCGTCCAGAAGGATTGCACACTGGTCAGGGAAGCATTAAACTCATCCGGGTCATCTACAAAACAGCTATTGGGAGCACGAATGAATTGTTGCCAACACAAATGGAAGGAGAAAGAAAAATATACCTATGCGATCTGTCAGATCGGCCGCGAGTGACCAAGGGTTAATATTTCTATAAATATATTTTTAATGTTTTTATACAATTTTTCCAAATCAATTCATATGAGTACGTAAAAAACTTTTCTTAAATTCCTCGCTAACACTAAAAATTGTATTTATCATTTTATGAAAATTTTTTGTTTCGGTTTTTCACGCCTAATAACATACTCTTTTCCTTTGCAAAACATTTTAAAATTATCAAAAGGTAAGAACAACAATGCATTAAGGAGATCCTCCATTATTTCTAATTAAAAAAAACCTGTACCACTACGACCCGTGAACGAGTCTGGGGGTTCAGTACATGGTTGAGACTGCACTGTTTCATGGACAACGGTTCTGCAAGGAGGTGACTTGTCCTATGCCACGCTCAACCGCCAGGTTTTCCCCCCTTATTATGGGTACCCTATTTTTATTATATTTTATAGAGGCTGGGTGAGCCCCAGGAGGGTCCTAGATCCTATATGATCCATCTCCGGCTGCAAACAGACTAAATAAAAGTAACTGCCCGCAGCGGGATTTGAACCAGGATTTCCGGCATGGCAACTCAACCACTGAGCCACTCCGCTCCCCTATTTCTAATTAAGTGATCCACCATAATTAATGACCACGACTGTAGTTCATCTGTCTAGCAATAACTATTAAAACTTAAATAGTTATATATAGGTTTAACTTATGTCGACAAATACAATTATTTAATAAGAGTATATTGATAGTGGGTTCATTTTTTTAATCGAAAGCGATGATTCGGTGAGGAATTTAGAGAGATAGTATTAAGAGTCAGAATTGACGCGAAATATTTCCTCGGTCTATCCGAAGTTGCGCTTGATGCTTGTCACATAGTTGGGTCTGTATTGAAGAGCAGTACATAAGGATAAAACATATCTTAGTTTCTTGGAATATCAGTTTCTCCAATGTAATTTGGTTACAGGTTAATGGCCTAGAACCTACATGTGAGAAAGAAATAACAAAATAGTTTGGAACATTCAAGGGATAATCACTGTAAATTCAAGGTCAAAAAGTGTGTATTTGGGTACTTTAATGGCATGATTCTTATATTGTGAACACCTTTGCTTTACCACCTCTCTAAGAAAATGACTAATCCCTTCTACTAAAGTTAAGGGATCTACCTTAAGTTACTCGTTCTTGAAATGGATTTGCAACCAGGAAGTTTTATCAATGCTTTCTTGTTGTCAGCAATGTAAACTTCCTTGACCTTTCCACTATGTATCAGCTCTAAAACGACAGAGAGGTAGAGAGAGAATAGAGAGGTAATCGCATGGACTGGGTGTGGGTTGTTAAAAAGTATAGTTAAGAAAGTAGCCAATCAATGTTAGTTGGTAAGTTTTAATCCCAGTCCACAGTTAATAGTCAATCTAGTTTATTTATACCAGAATGTCTCTTTATATATCCATGTTATATCGTTCCTTTTCACAATCAATTTTTTTCTTTCTGGCTAGTCAGTCTTCTGAATGTTAACTTTACGTACCCACGATGGGTTTTTCCATACGATAAAAAACTGATTGCCTTTTAATAAATAAATAAGAATATTTAAGGGAGCGGAGTGACTCAGTGGTAGAGCACTGAGTTGCCATGCCGGAAATCCTTCCTTAAATCCCGCTGCGGGCAAGACTTTTATTTAGTCTGTTTGCAGCCGGAGATGGATCATATAGCATCTAGGAACCTCTTGGGGCTTACCCAGCCTCTATAAAATGTTATGAAAATAGGGTACCCAAAATAAGGGGGGAAATCTGATGGTTGAGTGTGACCTAGGACAAGTCACCTCCTTGTAGAACCGTTGTGTACAGTTTCTACCATGTACTGAACCCCAGACCCGTTCACGGGCTATAGTGGTACAGGAAAAAATAAAATAAGAAAGAATATTTAGGATTATCCTAAATTTTATTTTTCAAAATATAACTTGAAGTAGGCAATATAAAATGAAAAATATCAATTTCACAGATTAAATAGCTGGTAAAATTCGATCCAACCAAATTATATTAGAGGTGCCCTTGACGGCATCACGCTGATAGTTAAAATACCGTTGTTCCAAGCTCGTTTAAAGCTTAATATTCTTTCCGAGTAAGGTAATAATTGAGGAGTCTGGGGAATAAAGGATCAATATGACTGGTAATTAGGTAGGAAACGTGGCGATCAGGTGGCGATGAATTAAGAAGGAACCGGGAAGGGTGAATAGATCATGAAGGAGTCAGATATTCGGCGATTATAAGCGCTTTGCATAATTGAAGCGCTCCCATCGTGTTGTTATTTCCAACAAAGGCTTAGAGCGCTCTATTTTCTCGGCTCCTCTAGGGATAGTAATAGTGCTATACCTTAGTTTTTTTTTATTATCTTTCCATTATCCTCTTTATTGGTTAGTTATAACATGAAGCTAACAATAGGTTTACTTATAATATGGGACTTCGGAAAGTGGAACACGTACAAGATAGTGTTTGAAACACCAATATTTGTTTAAAACTTCTTTATAATACAATTTTCAATATTTAATATATCCAAATAGAGACATATATCGATATAACAGGGAGGAATTATGATAACCAAGCTACATAATATAAAAAAATAAATAAATAAAACCGAACTATTTTTATTTTTTAATGAAACCCTTTAATATTCTTCAATGAGTTTATTGTAGTATAAATCTAGTCAATGATAGTCACTGTTAAAAAAAGGAAACGTTTATTATTATACGAAAGAGTTAAGGTAACCAAGCAAAAAAAATATATATAACTCATTTCAGTTTATAGTGAGCCTCTCACTTATTCTTAAATATATTTATTTTATTTCATTTTCTAAGGGTTTCCTCATGTTGAGGTTTATGTTTATTTGAATGACTGTGTTAAAAAAATGTATATTTTTACTAGTTTTAAATGTTAGTGTGTGTAAATGAGACCGCAAGCACATGATTACTCATGTGAGTAATTATGTGTGTGTACTTTTTTTTTTCTTTTCGAGCTACAATTAAAAATATTAGTTGGCCGTGTATATAGAGGAAGAAAATGGACCGGGTGAGGGTAAAAAAAAATAATGTTTTTGTCAACTGTCAACCCCTCACCCTCATTACTAGCCTGAAACCCTGAAGAAGACCTGAAATGAGGGTCTAAACATTGCCTATGAAATAAATAATTCTCCTTATTTAAGAGAATTTTTCTGACCTCCATCCGGATCATTTACTTCCTGTTAAAAATATTCTGTGAGAATAATTTTTACTATAACTTAACTGTTTGTTTTCTGGTTATAACCATTACGAGATTAATACGGATAGACTTTAAGGAAGAAGATAGAAATAAAGATCTTTATGATGGCGCCTTGATACCTCAATTGTTAATGGATTAAACTATTTTCAATGTGGAAAGAATCAGAAAAATCATTAGTGAGGCATAAATTATGCATTTATATAATCTTAAGAAAAAATTAATCAGTTTCTTGAAAATAGGTCCCGTACTTTGTATTGAGGACTTCTTTTGAAACAATGTATGTAATGGAACGAATCTTCAAAAAATTATGACAAGATAAAGTGGGTTCCCAACATAAGGGGGGGGATGAGGGTTGAGCTTGATCTAGAACAAATCACCTGCCTGCACAATCGTTGTCCAAGAAACAATACAGTCTCTACCATGTACTGAACCCCAAACCCTTAACCGGAAGTTAAAAAAACCTAGGTAGTTTTTTTTTTCATTTTAATGCTACTAAGAGACAAATATATTTTCGATGATATGGATACGTTCTGAATCGGAATTGAAATATCAAAGCAGACAAAGTCATTAAGTTGTTTTCCTAACAATTATGGAAATTCGTCGTAAAGTTGGACTTGAAGTTGAAAACGATTGTTAGTAATTTAATAACAAACACACAAAACACAAAGGTCGAAAGAGGACGGCACTGTCTGCGTAAATTTGACCGATCATGGAAAGGGCGTGTAGTAAATCATGATTTTTTCCAATCCTCTCATGGAGGAAAATCTTTTCAAGTGAAAAAATAGTCATCATGCCCTGGGGTGTAATTCAAATCGGACCGGGAGAAATGGAATTTTTCATGACTCTGGGATTAAAAAAAAAACTCCATTCCTCGAGCTTATGAATTTACATTGAAATTATCTTTTGAAAAAAACTTTGGTTAGGAGAGACGGAGGTTATCGTAACGAGCAATAACTGTAGAAATGAGAGGACTCTCATTACTCTAATGAAGACTTGGACAATGACCGCGGCGCTCCGATTGCGGGGTATCCCCCTCTAATTTGTTTGTCCTGAGACCCTCTTCCATTGTGTTTCCCGCCCTCTGGGGGTCCTTATCTTCCCTCAGGCATTGCGGTTTCTCTTTGGCCACCATCGAGGGCATTCGTTATTGAATAGCTGAATACTGTCAACAGTAATTCTTTGAAGTAGCAAGAAATCTGAAACCTGGTGTTTATTGCAACTTTTTATAGAGAATTAGCTAATAAACTGAAAGATAAGCCTATATTATTTCCTGAGATACCGGGAATCATAATTATTTTAAATGCGAATCTCTGAATATATTTTTAATTACTTCCTTAATTTGCCACGGCCAATATTTTTAAGGAAGCCATGATTTGCTTGATTAACACCCATCTTCTCTGTTGAATACTAACCATGCTAATGAGTTTGTAGAAATTAGATTGATTGAAAAATGTTAAAAATATGCAATAGAAATGGTGAAAAATTGACTTCGCCGTAGGTCCCGAAAAATTATATATACCGAAGTACAGAAGAACATTTTCAGTCTCGGATTTAGCCCATAGGAAGCTAGGGAGTATGGGCAGTGAAACACCAGCAAAGAACTTGACGACAAGATCGAAACCAGAAGAAATACGTGATGAGTGGATTAAAAATAATTTTGATTGTTCATTTTGATGTTATAGATTCGGTAGTTTTATTATATTTTTAAGCATCTTTCGAAGCGATACGAAAAGCGGCGTAGTACAAGTATGATTTTTCAAACATCTCTCTCGATATTTCAAAATCTTCTATTGTGATTCAATTATGGCAGTGATATAAAAGCTCAATGCTTTTAGTTTCGAACAATTTTGCGGCAATGCTATGTCTCCTCTTCTCCTGAGGAAATATTAAAAAGATATTAGATGAGGTGAATTCAGAAATCAAAATTACTGGGGAAATTATCAAGAACTTAAGATATGCGGCTAACCGTCTTGATTGCCAGCGATATCTAGACTTCACCTGAACATTGCCGAAAAGAATTGGATGCTAATAAGTATGTCAAATGGCCAAATAATTGAACTCTTGGAATCATACATGTACTTAAGAACGTTAATAAACTCATAATAGGATTAGTCTATCGAAACAAGGTCGAGAATTGAGAAAGCAAGATCATCACTTAATAGCTTGAAGTATCATCTTACTTGCAATGAATTGCCAATTTCTCTGAAAATAAGAATGGTGAAATTATACGTACTCCCTCTACTGCTGTATGGTGCTGAAGGGTGGACAATAACGGAAACACTCATGAAGAAAGTAGAACCTTTTGAGATGTGGTTGTATTCTCCGAATTTCATGGATCGACCAAACAACTAATAGAAAAGTGTTAAGTCGGTTTCAGAGTGAAAATTAAATTATGCGAAATTACAAATGTCGTCAACTGCAGCTGAAAAGATTGGCAGTAGGAAGGACGTATTACCAGCTGCATAATTTAAGGCAATGGCTTAGTCACACAACTGCCCAATTCTTAACAAGTCGCAAGAGACTGAAAAAAGAATAATGCAATGTACCGAATATTTGGTAGCAGTGTCATAAATGTGACTTGTTAAATCTATCAAAATCTTATCTTCCCAGCAATTCAATCAATAAAGTAGCTGGGGACAAAGCAAGACTCAGTGCAAAACCTCAAATATTGAGGATATTTTTAAAACATGTTTGTTTCTAAACGATTACAAAGTATTGTTATTATGTTAAAATAAAATACTTGCCCAGTTATTTAGGTTCTATTAATTGCAAAGAAATTTATTTTGTGTTTTTTCACTGATACACGAAATTCATCTAGAGACACTTATTCAATTATAAATAATTAAATATTTCTAATCAATATAAATGGTATCTTTTGAATTGATCATTCGTCTCTGATTGGTACGCGCTTACCAATTATAAGTCAATTTTTTAAATTGGTTTTTTTTTCTATCATTCGGTCCCTTGACCTAATCTGTGGGAATTGCATTGAAATCGCCCGCTACGATCAGATTGTGCCAAATGATGAAGGCCTTTCATTTACTGGAGCCCTATGTTCCTTTATTTCCTGCAATTAGAGGAGATTAAGGCTTCGTCAACGCTGGTCAGTTTTGGTCGTACACCGCCTCCTGGATTTTACCTGAGTTGTATTAGGGTTGAAGAAAATCGTTCATTGCAACTGTACATCATGGAATAAATTGGTTATTGCATTATTCAATAAATAATAATATATAGTAAGAAATAAGATCATTTAAATTTTAATCTTATTTACAAGGATTTATTTGAATGTGATTCAAATAAAAAAAAAGGAAAGGAAATTTGGTAATTCTTAGCGAGCAAGTTATGTGAAGGTGAGGAAAAAATTTATATATATATAAATAAAGAATTTTGTTAATTTTAAGTCTATGTTTTGAATGAAATGTAGTACAAAACCCGTTTAATATTAACAAAATTGGTTCAGACACAGATACAAAAAAATGTGTTCCATGATATCATATTTTTGGTAAAGGCCTTATAGTTTCATTTTTCATACCAATTTGAAGTTATTTAGACGTTTTGGGACAAAAAAGTAACCTCTGTACTTTGTAGAATATGAAAAATAACCATATTATGTTCTTTAAAAAATACTAATTAGCTTTTATTGGCCCATAACTCATTTTAATGAAAATTATTTTTAATGATTTTTCTTTTTAAGTTCAATAAAATTTTAGATTTTCGTTATAATATACTTCTTTTTCGATATATGTATCAATTTCTAATCGGGACGTGTGTAATAGATCATTAGAATACAATAGAGTTCAACTTTTTAGAAGTGTTTGTAATTTAGTAATAAAAATAAGTGGTACTAAACTTGAAGCTTCGTACGATTTAAAAATGAATATAGTCGATAAGTTAGAAAATAATAAATTATTTTTAAATTTCGGACCAATGGATGTAACATAAATAATCTATGTACTTAAAAACCGGTTGTACATACATACACACACACACACACACACTTAACATTAATTAATACAAACGTAGATCGATAGTGATTCAATACTTCCTCTTGATGTAAGAGCTTTCGTATAAATCATCTAAAAAGTCATTTTACCAGTCATATTATATTCTGTTAAGAAATAAAAACCGATAGAGAGAGAGAGAGAGAGAGAGAGAGGGAGAGAGAGAGAGAGTGAGAGAGAGGGAGAGAGAGAGAGAGAGAGAGAGAGAGAGAGAGAGAGAGAGAGAGACAGAATGATAGAGAGAGAGTGTGGGAGGGCGGGGGTAAATATATGGTACATGGCTCCCCTACTTCCACTAATTCTGAATTTCCCCTGTTATCTTGAAATTCGAAATAGTCAACTTCATCAAACCACATCTCAGTGGAATGATATAATCGTTAAATAAAAAATAAAAATGGACGTTGACCAGTTGCTTACCAAACATCATTTTCAATATTTTTACTCCAGGGTGGTAAAACGTGATAAGGATTCAGCCCTTATATGCAGATATCTACACTTCAGAAATCACCTTAATTATCTGATAGGTGGGTTTGGGCCTTTTCATGGTAGTTATTAGATTAATTTCATTAGGTAACTTCTTGAATTAAAAAGTATCTAACAGACGAAGAACTAGTTCTTGCCAAGTCTATCCTTGAGCCCCGCCTACCAGCTCTTGGAGTCAATAATATATCGGATTATTGACTAGCTTTGTCTTCCTAATCGGTTCAATAAACGGCCATTTAGGTTGTTCAAACATTATATTCTTTTGAACTATATACGATAAATTTTTATTGCGTTGACAATTAATTCCTGAAAGATAGATATAATTCTCCTTGGGTTATCAGGCTATTTATAAATATGTTTTAAATGAATTATGAATATTGGAGAAACAGCGTAGTTTGTTGTCAGGAGATAAATTATCTTCCATTCTATTATAAAAAAAAGTTTTTTGTGATGATGGAAAATTTTGTTTTACCTTTGCAAAGCGGAGAAACCTCGCTTCTTACTGCCAGAATTACTTTTCCCATGGATTTTTTGTGTCCAATTAATATCAGTAAACTCTCCTCTGCTTTTCCGTCGTAAATATTATAGCTACTAATCGAAGAAATCACGATAATTTTATCTTCGAAAAAGAAATGTGGTAGTGATTAACTTATTATATACGTGTGTATGATATACGAAAGAAGTTAATATTCATTCTAAAATTAAATTATTGTATTTAAAAATCGATGAAATCAAGACAATTTTATCTTGGAGGTAGAAATGAAGTAATAATTCATATGTTAAAAATTAATTTTTCCTGTTTTTATAAATTAACTTTTGATAAATACTATATGTTGTTTCCTAAGGGGCTTTGTTTTACTGCATTATAAATAATTGCAAAAATAGTTGACGTGCAAAGAGTAGAACAATTAAATTAACAGTTCCATAATTAGTATAATGGTTGTTCGTCCAGCTAGTTATTTAAAGAATAGATTCGAACAAATTTTTATTTTAAATTTATTAGTTCTTTAAGGTCCCAAAATTTATATTCTATGATAGTTTCGATTTTCTAAAATTTAATATTTATAAATAACTATAATAAATCGACTATCACTACACTTTTTAACGTATATTATTAACTATCATATTTCACCCCATAATTAGGGGTCTAGTGGTTAGCGTAACAAACTACTAAACCCAAGATCGCGGGTTAGTAGCCGGCAGGTGGCCCTAGGATTTTTTAAAGGGAGTAAAAAATCTTTAGTTACGCCGTCCTTCGGAAGGGACGTTAAATGGGGGTCCCAAGCCTGGGCGATCCTTATCCTAATTAAACCTGGATAGGCAAAATTTAGAGCTCCCACTTTACTTTTTTGTCGCTAATAGGGCTGGAAGTAAAATCCGGAGTCTGTGAGACTAAAAGAGTCTCAGTTGGGAATACATCTTCGTCCAGTCAACGTCAACAAAACTTTTCTACAACGATTTTGCCGTTTACAGCCCTTCAACTCCAAGTCACTACGTCTGACAGACGGATATTCTATATAAGCACAAATTTTTGCCCACCTCACTGACGGATATTACAATACATTCACTATTCCAAGTTTGTTTTTTCTAAATGTAATACATGTATAAATTAAAATCTATACATATTATAAAACAAAGTCATCGGCGCGTCTGTTCGTGGTAAACTCAATAACTACTGCACGGATTTTCATGCGGTTTTCACCAATAGAGTAATTCACCAGGAAAGCTTAGGTATATAATTTATCCAGGTTTTGTGTAAATGGGTTGGAATATAACAAACTCGGAAATGTTGGAAAATATATAACCGCCTTGGAGGGTTCGCCGAAGACGCTGCCTAATATCTCTTATCTATTTATCTATACATGTTATAAAATAAAGTCCTCGGCCGCGTCTGTTCGCGGTAAACTCAATAACTACGGCACGGATTTTCATGCGGTTTTCACTAATAGATAGAGTGGTTCACCAGGAAGGTTTAGGTATATAATTTATCGAGGTTTTGTGTAAATGGGTTGGGATATGACGATAACTGTCGGAAATGTTGGAAAAATATAACCTCTTGGGGGGTTTCATCAAAGTCGCAGCCTAATCCCTTTGACATAAAATAAAACAATGCATGGCGGTATATTTCTTTTTTATAGATCTACAACAAAGTTAGAGATAGCATATATCTATTTTTTAAGGAAAGCTTACTTTACCTATTTTATCTTCTAAAAAATCGATAACGTACAATGCGGTGTTTGGAAAACTATTTAGACGAGTACAGTATTAACCCTTATCAACCTATATACTTCAGTTACCTTAAGCATTTCATGGTCATTATTAGAATATTTTATACCATATAATTTAAATGAGTATCTTATGGGTCATCGCAAAAAATTAAAGCGAACACATGAAATAAATTCGTACATAAAGAAATATTTTGTTATGTTTTTATGTTCATAATATCTACATATTAAAATACATTAGACAGACAAAAGATTTAGGGTTTATTACCCGTGCATATTATCGGTCGGTCGGGTCGCCAGTATACTCTATAAATATAAATTAAAATATAAATTTTCAATTAAAAAACAACCAAAAAAATCGAAAAACAGCATACAAATGCATAGAATGCCAAACACAAGCTTGTCTGGAATGCTCAAAAAAGTTGTGCAATGACTGTGTATTGAAAATAAGCCGATAAAAATAAAAGAAATTACTCAAAGTCAAAACAAACCCGTGGGTGTAACCAAAATTATTACGTGAAATTTTAAGGATTAAGCTTTAAGTAAATATTATAAAACACCAAATACATAATTTATACATTCAAATATTGTTTTTTTGAATTTTTGCAAGAAAAAAATACAAAATAGTAACAGGCACAATCAGTTTTGGATATAATGTTTATTATGTGTGATCAATTTTTTTTTAACACTGTTTTTCCAAAATTTAATTAGTAGATATTATTATAAGCATTGTAAGGCAATAACTTGATTTGAGTGAGAAAAATTGATAAATGACGCATTTACGGAAGTTTAAAATTCCTATCCGTCCACCAGACGGATGTGCTTCAAAACGCCATAAAAACAGATGTTCCTACGTAGGTGTTATACACTTGATATATTTTTATGCTGCTCGTGTGATTAGGATCATAGTTGGGACGGTGCCTTCCACAACCATAGGTAAATATAGACACTTCTTGCATAAATAAAATAATTTACTTCTGCACCAATGCTAGGAGGTTTCCACATTGGACATGCACAGGTGCATGGGGACAAGGTTTGTTTAGCCGTAGCGTGTTGTGCCCCTACTACTACATCTTAGTTGTGGATTCATTGGTGTCATGTTCACAAACAGCGGAACAGTGTGTTTAGTTAGATATGCGAGTTTATTCCATATCCCACGGTGCATGCATGTAAAAGCTATCTCTATATTAGCGTTTTTATTTATTATTACTGATTTATCTATAGTATTACAATTTTTGTAAATTTAGAGTTTATTGAAATACATGAAGTAACAAATGATATATATAATTAGAAACAACAACAAAAAAAAAGTCATAAAATATGACATCGGCAGCCATATACGTATATATACATATATATATATATATATATATATATATATATATATATATATATATTACTTTAATAGTAATATATAATATATATTACTTTAATATTAATATATATATATATATATATATATATATATATATTACTTTAATAGTAATCAATTATTGGGTATATAGACCAAAAACTAATTAGACAACAATATTACCACTAACCATACATCTAATTGGACAAAGTTGCATATTACAATGTGGATATCGCACATATAAACTAGTATATATTAATTTATACTGTAATGGACATAATAAATTGCCCTCATTAAATTGTCTAGACGAAACATAATACCATGGTGTAGATAATATTATTAACTATTTATTCCGGGTAGTTAGTAAAAATGGGCACTATAATAAAAGCTAAGAGAAGGAGAGATAGACTAATTAATCGTTGGGATGGTGAAGTCAAAAAGGATGACATATTGAAATAACCCAACAATGCCAATTATATTATATTATATGCTATTATATTACTAATAGTATTAAATTATAATATATGCCAATTATATTATTCCAAGTCGATCAGTGAAATGGATTGTCAGTGAATTCATAATAATTATTGCTGGGGCTACAAGATACATTACGGAAAAAAAAAAGAATAAACGCCATTGTAACTAAAGACATTAATTTATGTTAATACAAAATGTTATGTTTTCTGCTTCCATATTCGGAACTTCGATGAAGCATTTTTTCTTATTTTTTCCGGTTATGGTTAGTAATTTGATTCAAAAGTCAATATAAACAAAAAAAAAGCGCATTTAATTTTAAAATTTGTTTTCCCTCAGAAATATATATTTTTATATAAAAAACTTTTTACTCCGGAGCTGAGAGAGTGGAAGGACGGAGGGAGATAAAAGGGAGAGTGAGAAGACAAATGATATAACGAGGTTGGAGAAGGCTCCCGCGGAATTCTCCAGCCTCCTCCTCCTCTTCTTGAACAAATCCTTACCATTTTTATTCCTTTGATAGTTTTTATTCAATCTCAAAACATACGTATTGTTTTCCAAACTAGTATACAACTCGAATTTTCTTTAGAAAATGTATACTTGATTCGTAATATTGGGTTGTTTGGAAGATAATGGAGGATTTTATGTTTTCTGTTAAATACTCCTACAAATGTTTATGTTTACTTGTACAAATGTTTTAAAATACTTCTACAACTGTTTATTTTTCTTGAATTTGGACTTTTATGAATGTAAACACGATTTGGATTGTTCAACGATGTTTCCAGAGATTTCGAAAGGGAGAGTTGAGCAATGAAGACAAATAAGGCAGTCGAAGATGTTCTGCCCATGATGAAGATGTTTCCCTGAGCTTTGGTGGAAGAAAATCCCAGAATAACTGTTTGAGAACTGGCAAGGGAATTCAAAGGAAAAGGGGCAAAGGAAGCAAATCAACTGTTGATACCATCTCAAGGCGATTTGGTAAGGCTTCAAAGTTGGCAGAGTTTCTTCTACGGCCTTCTTCGTCTTTAAGTCTCAAGTCTCCCTCTCGAAATCTCTGGAACCAGCGTTGAAAAGTACACTCAATTTTTGACCAGAGGGCCTGCTGCTGTCGTAGAGGATCCAATTTTCATCGCAAGTCACCAAGTTCCGGACAGAAATGATGACGTGTTTTACACAAATGACGACCAAAGAAGTATAACACACATTTCATACCGCTGAACTATTTGGCGGTCGTTTAATGTTTGAGGAAACCAACTTTCTAGATTTTCATGTTCCCAAATGCCTTGAGTTGTTCATCGACGGTTAAGTTGCTGAATTCGAGTTTCCCTGCCAGTTCTGGAACAGTTGCTTTGGGATTTGTCCCATCGAAGCTCGGAGAACATTAAGGGCGGAAATTCTTCGGCGCCCTTCTTCGTCTTCAAGGCTCAAGTCTCCCTCTCGAAATCTTTGGGACCACCGTTGAACATTGCACTCACTTATACTGATATTTGTGGCCGTTTTGTCCCGTTCCGGCAAAGCTTGAACTCGTAAAACAAAATTTTGCGAAAATCACGCTTTGAGATCGTATACATCCATTCACATATACCCATATAGATTAATATTGGTTATTTTTATATATTTTCCCCTACTTTGTTTAACACAGTTTATGTTAATTATTTATTAATTGGTTACATTCGAATACTGCTTAATTATTCTTTTTTATTTTTTGTACTATTTTTAAATAAAGGGCTACTTCAGTCCTGAACCGTGGGTGCCGTTTAGGTAACTTACCGTAATCATCTAAATAATATTGTGGTTATCATACATATTTAGATTATGATGAAAACTACACATTTATAATCTTTCTTATGGGCGATAAGTACTTTTTATTTAGGATTATTATTTTTGAAGTTAAATTCTTTTTTAAAACATTAATCAGGAATTATTTTCAAAAATGTGACATTTTTGTTAAAATTAAAAATTTAAATTTTTATTTTAAACCTCATTGCTATTGTTTCTGAAAAAAACCCAATTATAATATTATAACATAAATGAAATTATCATTTCTTTTTCGTAAGAATATCTAGTTTTTTCATTCCTTCCTTAAACTATGATTTTTTATGAATTCTGATTGAGAAGTTCCAGTTTTTAGTATTTTTTTTATAAGTACGAGTTTTTAAATTTTAATATTCTTATTTAAATTTTCAGTAGCCTGTAATATATGTATTAAACGGATAATGAAACTTATAATATGCTTTCTATCGTAAAATCATTGAATTGTCATTAGTATTTTCAGAGTTAATTTTTGTACTATCATTCTTACATCATATCATACCATTGCTGTTCTACAACGTATAAACGCTGCCCTTTCACAAGGATAATATACAGGGATATAGTTCTAATAAATTTATTTCTCTCTTTTACTTTTTGTTTGTTATAAGCAAAAGGAAATTAAGCAATTTCCGTTACGTTGTAAAAGCTTTATGATGATAGAAAAAGTTTTAAATGTTACTAAACTTTTAAATACTACTTTAATAAAATAACATTTCCAAAATGCTCTATGAGACTGTCTCATTGTTTATTTTAATGAAAAAAGTTCTTTGTTATCTATCTAACATGTCATTTGATGCGTTTTAATAAAATATATTCAAGTTTATTGCTTGTAAAATGTTATGTAGTTCATAAATATGTTATTAATGTCCTGTTGAAACTTATTGCAGAGAAAAAAAAAATGGTCTGGTATTCAATCACAGAATCTAAATAAATATGATTGACTGATTGGTGGGAAAATATGTATACGCTGGGCTGATTTTTATAAAAATATTATATAAACGGCAATTAAATTTAATGTAAAATTTATGGATACGGATATCCATTGATAAAATAATTTTTATTAAATTACTTAATATTAACTGTAGAAAGGGCAAAAACATAACGACGCAATGTTGAATTATTATCATCAATTATTCTTGGTATTAATTACAATTCTTCTAATACCGCGAAAAAATATTTATTGGACCGATAAATGTTACATTAAAGATAATAAAAATGTTATAGACTACTTTATTATAAAAAAAAATATCCATACAGACTGATAAAAAATTCAAGTTTGCTGGTATAAATAAATAATAAATTTCGCATGAAAGTTTTAGTTAACAATGAACATGAACCAACATTCCTTAAAACATAAATTTTGGATTCTGAACTTGGGGATTGGGCAATTCTTTTCTGTTTTAGTCTTATTGTTATTAGAGAGAAATAAAGGAAGTGCAATAAGATTCTCATTTTTATTCGCAACTGTTTATATTCGTAAGCTTCTCAAAATTAGAGGATTTTTTAGACGTTAAATAAATACTTGTTATACTTAATGCGTCCATTTGGGGTAAGATTTTTTTCATGCTTTATATAACTTCTGCCTTAAAAGGACAAATTAAAACATCTTTATTTCTAGAAAGAGTTCATATTTTTTAGTCTTTTAAAATTCTGTATAAATATTCTAATAAATGTTTTCAGTCTATTCATTTGGCGATATGAAAAGACTTTTTTAAAGAGATAAAGGACCGTTTTAAAATTTCAATGGCTCAAATTCCTCAGCTAAATTCTGCAAATGTTTTCCAATGTGTAATCTCAGAATTCTGAAAAAATATTTTAAACACAGGAAAATATTTTAACTTGTGTATATACTTATGTATGCACATATTTAAATAACAATATGTGAATATGTTGTTTTTTTTAAATGCCTTTGTTGTGATAGAGTAAGGAAATTGAAATTAATTAAATTGTATGTAATTTAAGCTTTTGGTTTCTAATTCTTATTATTTCAGTTGTAATCTCGTGATAAAATGATAATAAATTATAGTTTGTTAATCCTTGAAAAACTAAACATAATTATTATTAAAAAAAGTAATTTAACAATAATATTTTTACCAACTACGAATCTAACCGTCCAGAGGTACGCAGTATATCTAGTTTATTAATTAGTTATATTATTATTAAATAGTTTTTATTTATTTATTTTTATTTTTATCTCTTTGTTATGTCCTGAAGTCGTCTTGGGTTGGCGTTGGCCGTCTGTCTAGAAATGAGAAAAGTTGGGGATTTTAATTCATTTTATCCCTTTCTCATTTTGTGCTTTTTCTTCTCTTGATTTTTTTATCCCAACGTTCATTAGACTTTTCTCCACATCCAATCTGAGTATCCCTTATTCGATCATTTCTTACATACGATGCCCTTCCTGATAAAAGTTGGGATTTCGGTTTATTCATTTCGCCTTAGCTTGGATACTAATATTGTACTTAATTTACAATCACGGTTTCAAATATAAAGCTTTATAATATCTAAATTTTGTAATTTAGTGTTAGATACGATAAAGCTTGTTTTCTATTTCTATTTTAGAATCGTACTTTTTACATACTATATCTTTACCTAGCTTGAAAATAAAATCCATTTTCGTTCACCTTTGTAAGACTTTATTAATAAGGTATATGAATAATTAATTGCTATAATTATTAATTACCCTCAGTTTATTTTATATTTAGAAATGATTCAAAATAAGTATTTAAACGCTAGAATAATTGTGTTAATTAACAATTCGTTTATTATAGGTTAATAAGTTCCTTATGTACTTCAATTATGGCAAGAAGAATGAATCATCTTGTGTATTTATTGTTATTCTAGAAAGAATAAAAAGTTCTTGATTTTCAGCTTCTGATTTCTAACCATTTCAACTTGAGTGCTTCGTGAGTAGTGGAGAGGTGTAGTTAATATCGTATTACGGACATAAAACGTCAGTAGTAGTGGGAATTCATAGGCGCGTAAAATTCTAAGTAGATAACTAACTTGAAGACGTATACCTTTGTCATATGTATGGATTGTTAATTGGTATTTCCCTTTGTAAAATAAGATAATTCTATTCAATAGTAAAAATTATATTATGTATAATGTCGAAAATGTAATTCTTTTCTCGATAAACTGCTTATTTAAATGTTATTTAATCTAAGAAAAAAAATCAATTTTATCGAACTACCAATGCTATGAAAGAAGCTGATTTGAGTACAATACATTTTAATTGCTAAATTGACTTCCTAATTAAGCTGACTCCTTCTCAATAAAGAGCCTTCCCAGAACTTTTCTAATATGTAAATTTTGTGCTTCAAGTAAAATCATTGTTTGATATATCTTGAAGTATGTTTCTTTGTTATATTTATTTTTGTATATACCGATAAAAACTCCGCCATTTTGACTTGTTATAATAGTCTTAATATATTTTTTTTTGTATTATCCTTTTGATTAAGTAATGGAATGTACAATAAGTTATCTTTCATAAACAAACAACATTTTATTGTTTTATTTATCGCTCACTCTCATATAATTTCAAATTTTTAGCTTTTATGGTCTCATCCTCTAATCAAAACAAGTATTTCTATTGTCATAGATTTTAATTTATCATTAGTATTTTGTTACTTACAACATTAGCAACCACAGCATGATATTCCGTAATGAAAAGACATTTAATGTGTAGGCACAAGAAAATCATTTATATATCATTGTGGCGACAGAATAAAATGAAAAAAATGTCTTCATTAAAAATCTGGTTCCGACATCACCCAAATTTCACTTCTCCTAATAACTTAAATATGTTTTAAAAACATTAAGTTTGTTTCCAGAGGCATTTCATTTAATTTCTAAACATTTAGAGAGCATTAAATGTAACAATGTAAGATAGATATACATATAGATATAAAATGCTCTTTATTATTAAATTATTTGCAGTGGTTTCTTTTTTAATTTTATTTGCAACATTAGTAACCACATCATGATACTTTATACCGTCTGCCGGGAGATTGATTGAACTACTAAATAACAACAAAACTAAAAATAAATTAAATTTCTTTTTGACATTAATAACTAAATTCTGAAATTAAAAATTTTCTATATCGACCTTGATTACTTAAAAAATTATATAAACCTATTAAAATCTCTCCATTCTGAATATCTCTTAGTTTTTGTTTTGAGATCAGCTCATGTTTTAAGATTTTTTTTATATAGAATTTTAAGACGGGACACACTGCCAGAAAGAGAAAACTGTTTTCAATTTCGTTCAAATTACACAATGAGCATAGTTTTTACACAATATTTTGCGAATGAATTTCAAATGGTTTGTAATTTAAATTCAGAAGTTCCCCTCTGCAAAGTAAGTTATCATATTCAAAAACCATGTTTCCTTTTTCCTCTCTATAAATTTTACTATCTTACGATTTCCAACGTTATAATAACATTTGTATTAATATTCACATCTCCTACAATTTTAATTCTGCTTGGTAAAAAAAAAATATTTATATTATTTCCTGCTTTAGTTAATTATCAAGTTGTACCATTGGTCTACGGTTAATTATTGCCAGTTTAATTATTCATTAAGATATTTTATGAATGCGGTATCTATGGACGGTCTGACTGAAAAATAAATAAATAAAACTCGCTGGAATTACAAGTCTATCGAATCGAAACACTTATACATATTTGTGAGGATTGTAAAATTGCATACAGGAGTTTTAAAAAAATATATATAAAAGTATTGTATATACATCTGAGGATTGGAGTCGCTCAGTGGTAGAACGCTGAGCTGCCTTGGGAAGGTCCCGGGCCCAAAACGGAATGTGGCAGGAGCTCACCAAGCCTCTATAAAGTGGGTATCGAAATAGGGGGGAAACCTGGCTTTGAACATGTTGTAGGGCAATACTCCTCCAAGCATAACCGTTGTCCAAGAAATAGTACAGTCTCGTATACTATACCAAGTGCTGAACCCAAGAACCTGTAATATTACGGTTTTTTTAAATTTACATCTCAAGTATCATTTTATCTGTAGCATTTTATACTACACTTATTTCTTATCATTACTGTAATTATACGATATAATGTTCAATATAAAAAAAAACATGATATGAACGATATAGTAATTAAGAAATAACAGCAGAGAACCTAGAAAGGGAGATGATAAAGCTACATACTCGCCGCTGACGCCTCCTGTTGTTGCGATGCATCACCTTAATGTTACTTCAGTTACGCTGCAGTATTTTTTCATCATCCCAGGTATCATAAATTGTCTCGACATTCCCGCCCCACACTTCCGCTATATTCCTACGAGAAAAGCGTTATTAAATTATTTTCCTCTCGAAACGGATTAACCATAATGCGACAACTACTAGCTAATTCACTAGATAATAGGTTTATAGATAAGGAAGGCTATTAAAGGATGGTGTAATTGATTCGCTTCAACCGCATCCATCTGACCAGGAAGAGGACTCTAATTTAGTACCCGATGACAATTAGATTGCATATATATGTACCTCCATTGATTTCCAGTGCCATGAAAACGTTTTGATATTATTATTTGATCACTGGTTTCATGAAGAAATTCATCATTCTAGACGTTGCAAAATTGTAGGTTGGGAAAAATGAAATCCATTAATTTCTCGGTAGATGGCTGTAGTGATCGATATCTCGCAAAGTATGATAAAACAATTGCAAGTTTATGCTCAGTCAAGTTATTTGCAAGTCAAGGTGACATTTCACACTTTAAAAATTCTTTAGTAGCATAGCCCAGAAGCTAAAGATCGACCATAAAACAGTTTTAAACCATTTGCGCATGGCTAGATTCAAAAAGAAACTCAATGTTTGGGTGCCACACCAATTAACACCACAAAACATGATGGATCGAATTTCCATCTATGAAGCCTTGGCCGAACGGAATGAAATTGACCCATTTCTTAAACGGATGGTGACTGGGGGTGACGAGAAATGGGTGACATACGACAATATTTTGCGAAAACGATCGTGGTCAAAGCGTGGTGAAGCAGCTCAAACGGTGGCCAAGCCAGGAAGGTTCTACTGTGTATTTGGTGGGACTTGAAAGGAATAATTTATTATGAGTTGCTTCCATATGGCCAAACAATAAATTCATATCTCTACAGTCAACAATTGGACCGTTTGAAGTTAGAGATTGGCCAAAAACGGCAAGAATTGGCCAACAGAAGAGGTGTAGTGTTCCATCAGGACACTTCAGTAGTGACTCGCTAGAAACTCCGGGAGCTTGGTTGGGAAGTTTTAATGATCCAGCATAGTCCGGACCTGGGACCAAGCGATTAACACATTTTACCAGCATTGCAAAACTTCCTGAGTGATAAGAAATTGGGATCAAGAGAAAATTGTGAAAATCGATTACTAGAGTTTTACGCCTATCAGGACCAAGACTTCTATGAGAGAGGCATTATGAAGCCAGACTTAAAAGGGTAACAAATTAAACAACAAAACGGTGCATATTTGACACAAATCGGAGAATCCGGTACATCTTAAATAAAGTTTTGAATTTTACACAAACATAAAGTAAAGTATTTCTTATTAGTGTACAGAGTTCTCTTAAATAGTATATATGCTATTTTAATAGTATGTATGCTGTTTTCTTTGATTTTTATTCCATTTATGTTTTGGGATTCTTTTCTGATTTAATTTCGGCCGATTAGTAGTGTCGTGGGGCCACATGCATTGAGCCTAAATGTAGCGGTTTAAAACACTATCAAAACGTCTCCATTCAATTTTCTTTTGAAATAAATAATTGGAGCAATTATTAATTAAACGAAGTTAACCCCTAAGTAGCATGATATTAAAAGATGCCTGTAATTCTGATGGTGAGGTGTGCGCGATCCGCGAAGCTTCTGGGCAACTAATTGCCAGCAACCTAGAACCTAAGAAGAGTGGTCTTCCTCATCGACTTCCAAGCAGCAATAACTTCACTTGCTATCAATGCCTCTACTGGCTGCTTCAGAACCATACAATGTCGCACCAGACTGGCGAAACGTATGTTATCCGGATGAAGAGTAACCCTACAATGGGTGCCCAGCCACGTAGGAATTACTGTCAACGAAACAGCCGATATTAAGACCATGCAGGGAGCTCAGTCAGCCCAACCCGACATTCCACTCACTCTTAGCAGAGCCAAGAGCTTGATAGATATCACCGTCACCTGCGCCAGAAACGCAACTCTTAAGCACCTGAGCACTGGCAAAAAGTGGGAGAGTCTTGTCACCGATGGACCAATTCCAAGGGCTAGAAACAAGAGCAGCTGGACCAAAGCTAGAAAGAAGAGAAGCTGTGGCACGGTTCCGTTTGGCCACGAGACATAATTCTTTGCAAGCCCATCTCAACAGCATTGGCCTCGCCGCCGATGAAAGCTGCCCATTGTGAATTCTTTGCAAGAATGGACAACGACCACCTCCCGAACTGCCAGTCTCTGTCGTGCCCGACTGATAACATCAAAAATCCCAACTGAGATGCTCGACGTCGAATGGATGAGGAACCACGTACGGGTGTTGGATAAAGAAAGAAAGAAATGATATTAAAAGATTAATTTATATTTTACTCACTTAGATTAATTTTAAGTAAACTTCATTATGTGGGGTCTCATCTGCTAGGCTTTAACGTAATAAGATGAAATGAAGAAAATATATAAATAGAGATTTAATGATTAGTTTTGCGAAGTTTTTCGAAATATGTATATGTCTTTGCTTTTTTTTTTTTTTAAATCCTTTACTACTGAGATTTCTTTGTATCTCTTTGTGACGAATAGACGTCAGATCATTTGTACAAATATCTTAAACAAAGAATTTTTTTTTTTACTGCTCCTTCTAATTGAATTTCATTCACTTGCATGCTAAATTAAGATCGTAATATATCTTTTTAATTTTGGTTTTGTTACAGGTGAGTACATATCCACCATTACTGTCAAGATATAAGGTAGGAGCGCTTTAATAAACACAGATAATTTCAGGTTTGATAAATAATTTACAAATTTTGATTATCTTTCGACACATATATTATAATGAAAAATACTACAGGGGATATCATTGCTAGCCTGTATATATTGAGGCTATGGAAATGCACTCATTTTTTTACTTATTTTTATACCCCACCTGAAATTAATCCGGACTTCTTTTCTCACATAATGATAGCACACAAATTACCAACTCTCAGGCAATTATTAATAATGAATTGAAATATATCTGGAGAGAGTTCAACTGCATTTTATATTTGTTTTGTAATCCTAATCTATAAATTAATACCGAAAGGTACTAATTTTGTACGTATTTAGATCGATTTATTATTTCCGTCAAATTAAGCCTTATTTTAATTATTGATCCCTCGATATTGAATGTGAGAATTCTATTCATAAAGTGAGCGATAAATCCTATCCTCAGGTTCCAAAATTTTCTCTGTCGTATTTGTTTTAGTCATGAAGAATAAAGTTGAGCTCTTTCTGTCTACAATCAAGTACATGACATGAGCATGACAAATATAAAGCAAACATTTTGATTTATTTTTTTTAGCCACGTTAGTTTTCCTAAGATATTTATAATCTTTAGAGCTGAAGTTATAACTGTGATCATAATTAAGGGATGATACAATTGGGAGCAACGCTATAATTAAAATGGGTCCTAGTTATTCATTTACTATACTATATTAAAAAATGTCGCCCCTTTTCCTGTGGTTTATGCAGTCTAGGTAGAAGAAGTTTTTTAATTTAATTCTGAATATATAATTTGAAAAAAAGAGAGAAATGATACGAAATTAATTTTTGATTGATTGAATAATCCAGTCAACTATTTACCACTCAAACATGAATCACAATAAAACGGGCCAAAGGCTGAACTCTATAGCTTTACGGCGCAGTAGCAGAATTCAGAACTAACATAGGCCTGCTCCACTTTCTACCACATCTCGACCTCTGCTTATCATTGACCAATTCAATCAATCACTTGAATTATCCAGTCAACTATTCCGTCTATGCGTTTTATCAATTATTTGTTTGCGGATGTTGCGTGACTTTCTGCCTTACCAGAACATTTTTATTCCTGACATTATTAACTTTTCAGATTGATTTCTTAGCTCATTGTCTAAGATTCGCATTGTATTTGGATTGCCCTTAACACTCGCCTTGGACCGGTTTTATCGATTTTTCTGTCTTTACTTTGGAGATAATTCTTTCTATTATCCTTTGGACCGAACGTGCCTCAAAGATTCCGTGGTGATGAGATAAGTCATCTTCATACCCAAGTCAGTTCTTATCCGGCCCGTTAAAAGAACATTTGAATGTTGAAGGCTGCAAACATCTATTAAGTCGGTATAAGTTTTCCTAGTCAAGTATAAGAAGGAAATTTCTGTTCTTTTATTAAGATTCCTTAAAATATTTCTTTCTTCAAGTTTGTAATTTATAAAACTTTACTAAAATAAAAATAAACAATTAAGAAATAATCTACACAACAATTGATCGTGTGTATATTGCTTCTCTAACCAAAGCTGTAAGGTAGTTACAGAGAGCACATTTAAATTCATGGCTTCGTGAAAGATAAAACGATGATTGAGCTCTTCGACTTCATCTACATCATTTAAATACCAAAGAACGAGATTTCTTTTTCTTCTCCTTTGTCGTCTAAATATGTCTGAGCGAAAGGTCTTGGATTTCTAATTGCTATATTCACTTTATTAATATTAATATGATATTTAATTTTAATGGAAAGAATCCTTCTATCTTCTTAGAAATATTTACCTCCAAGAAAGAAATTCTCTCTTTAAACAAAGAAAAGGTCAAATGCTTCATAAAAACAATCTCCATGCAGTCTCGAGTTTGAGCTTATTGATCTTTTTTTTATTTTGTTCGAACTAATTTCTTCGTTTTACCCACATAATGATGCACGAAGTCCGAAATATTCACAAAGATGTGATGAGAGCCACCCCTTCAATTCATTGGAATATGTATTTTTTGGCAAAATCATCACAACTGAAAAAAGAAAGAAACTGGCCTATTGGGGTTCAGCAAAAAAAGTCCACATACACAAGATTCAAACCACACAGTCCAAAATTCTCAGAAAAATTGTTAATGCACCATGGTATATTTCGAATCACACCATACACAACGACATGAACATTCCCACTATAAAATCATATATTCATAACAAATACATGACATTCCACTCATCGACACAATATCACCCAAACCCACTCGTTCTTCCGCTTTCCTACTCCCTGTTACCTGGACTGGATAGGAAAAGATTAAAAAGAAATTGGCCAAGAGACCTACTCACCAATTGATATTTATATTTTTACTGCATCATCATAAAGAAGTTCAAGTAGAAAATCAAGGTGAAAAAACTAGTATCAAATTTGCTGAATGCGCAATTGCGCAGGTGCAACTGAAAATTAAATTATAAATAAATAAATAAATAAATAACTTAGTAGTACACTCTAAAATTTTCTCTGCACTATATTCTGTTCTTTATAATTGAAAGTAAAATAACGATTTTATATTATCTTACTGGTTTTTAAATAAATTATAAGTGAATTAAATTTTCATTTTACCCTACATTGCACACCGGATGTTCAATCCGCTCCTCGAAATAAAAATTTTCCGAGAAGCGAGCTGCAGACCTGGTGTGCAATGATATATATGTGAATTCACTTACCAAATGGGTGATTTCCATAGGAATCATGTTTTATTACTAAAAATGAACAATATTAAGAGAAAAAAATGTTCGCTCCTGGGGACCGTGTACAAAAAAAATTGTCGTCTCAAATGGGTTAAGCGGATTCCATCATTCTCACAACATTAACGAAAATAATTATAAAACTAGTGGATGGACAGCTGTGAGCAGCCAATCAGAAGTCAGGGATCGGATCGTGTGGCATGTTACCAAATCAATCGAACCGTAGTGTCAGATTTACAGCTTGACCCCAATCTTAAGAATCGGGTTTCGAACCATTTTTGCCACGTGCCATAACTCCCAACTGTTCTTAAGATTTGGATCACGCGCTTTTTAGTCACTTGACTATAAAATTTGATGTTAATATGGCCTCCGTAAATTTTATTAATCTTGCCCATTTAAATAAATTGGTAAAATAGTAATCCAATAACACTATTTTCCTTTGGAGTACGAGGGCTAGAAAATCAACTTGATGGTCCGTAATATTTTTTGTACTGTTTTCGATGGCGATCACAGTTTTTTTTTCTTCTTGCCTGCTATGCTACTTTATATTCATTTAGACAAACTTGTTGATCAAACACCAACATTTATAGATATCTAGAAGTTCCTCCCGGCAAGATCCTGGTAATCGAATACCATTCATTAATTTCATAGGTTGCGAAACTAATATTTGAATTTTCTATAAACTTCCCAATATTGACATTTCTTCTATGTAGGTGAAACCGGAGTAATTTAAAGCATTATATAGGTCGCTCAATTTACATTTTGTTTTCCTTGGCTGTCATTTGTTTTTTCTGTAACTCGAGAAATTAATGGCTTTTAGATGTTTTTTTTTCTCTTTTACCAGTTTAATTTATAATGAGCATTTCTGAAAAGTTTTGGTATCAGGTTATCTGTTTATTACATTCATTGTTGGAGTTCGACATCTTCAAACCAGTATATTTGCCTATACTCTAATACAGTACTGAAAGTTGGATACTTATGAGTTGCCTGCAGAGAAGAATCTCCGAGATAAAATTTCTTCCGAGATAATAGCATTTCGGAAAATACACAAGAGACCATTTCCGCAAGAGAGAAACTTAAGAACGGATTCATGGAGTCATGTCAATTAAAATGGTTTTGCCATTTAGTCAGAATGGAATGTTGCATAATGACCCGATGAAAACGATGGACTACACCCCTCAGAATAACAGATCCCGAGGACGCACAAGCATGTCGTACCTGGACTATATTTAACACCAGAAAAACACAAAAAGAAAAACCTGGTTAGAACATCGTAATTGTGGCTAAGGGCCCCCTATAAAGAGAGGCACAAAATGGTGTTGCGAAAGAAGTATAGAAGATGTTTCATTGTATGAATCATTGGCATTAATTGATCGGATGTAATTTTAATAACGAAATTAAAAACCGGGATAATTCTTCTAAAAATAATAATAAAAATTATGCTGAAGCACTGCGCCGATATATTTTTCATTTTAATTATTTTGTACATTAGTTCAATAGGGACTCGATCGATAATGCGTATTTCAATATCGTGTTGTGTTAGGGCATCAAAGCATATCTGCAACAATATCGTGTTGTGTTAGGGCCTCAAAGCATATATGCAAAAATATCGTGTTGTGTTAGGGCCTCAAAGCATATCTGCAACAATATCGTGTTGTGTTAGGGCCTTAAAGCATATCTGCAACGATTTCGTGTTATGTTATGGCCTCAAAGCATATCTGCAACAATATCGTGTTGTTTTAGGGCCTCAAAGCATATATGCAACAATATGGTGCTGTGTTAGGGCCTCAAAGCATATCTTCAACAATACTACAATTTTTTCTTGAAAGGGGAAACGGAATTATGTTATTCTCTTAGTTTTTGGCTAAGCTGGAATTGTAATAATAGCAGTAACTTATTTTCAAGCCAATATCTGAATTAACCCCTTGTTCACTACGATGATTTCGCTTTCTTAAGTAAAAGAAACTCTCTTAGAAGAAAATTCGACTTAACCACATACTAGCTGGGGCTGCTAATATAATTACAGAAATGGCAAATGATATACATGGGATTATGGTTCCAAAAATTAGGACTGGGAATTTGTCAAATTTTCAATTACCCAACAATGTGACAGTGAGACTGATTTTTCAATTAAAGTAACACCCATTTCCAAATAATTGAATTTAAGGAAACAGGTTTTGCTGCTGATGAAATTAAAAAACTTTAACAAGGACTAATTATGTCCTTATTCTACAACTGGATCATGCTTTGGCATTTTAACTGAAATTATTTCGATGTAATCTGACTAGACCCAAATAGGGTTTCAACTCCTATGAGTTAAAACCCTATTTGGCTAGAGCTTCCCTTTACTTTAAATTTAAAAAAAACGAAAAATACGGAGATTGAGCTAATAGAGATAGAGAGCGGCGGGGAGTTGGTGTGATTATCCTCGCGGGACGAACCACCGCTTCGCTCATCAAAGTCCTTTCAGAGACACCTGCGGCAAAAAACAAAAACAGAAAAAAGTCAGCAAAAAACTGGGCGCTGAAGTACACTTCTTTTTTAGAGGCCCTGCCTAACTGATTTTTTTCTTATTTTTGCTCTCTGTTAATGAGAATTCCAAAATTAATTGAACTGGCCAAGCTTTAAGCCACAAAGCCAGGGTGGTATATGGTGGGCGTGACAAATCCATTACAACATCATTTATTTTGGAAATGACTCTGCCTTAACATTTTTTTTTACAACGGGTTGATTTGAAAACGGGTTTATAGTTGGTTGGGGAAAAATAAATTCATTATAATAATAATACTTTACTTTATTTTTGCGTGAAATTCAAAACATTATTTAAGATGTTTCGGATTATCCGATTTGGGTCAAATATGCACCGTTTTGTTGTATAATTTGTTGTCATTTTAAAGGTAGCTTCATAATGCCTCTCTGATAGAGAGGAAAATGGTTCATGGAGCTGAAAAACGTGTATATGTATTTTTATATTAAAAGATTCATATTTAATGTCATTCAGCTTTTCGTCAGTTATGCATGAAAAATTGTCATTTCCCAGAAACATGTTCCTAAACGATAGTATGAAAGAATTGAATGGAATTTTTTATGACAATATGAAAAATATTCAACTAATCCAGTTTATACTCTTGCACGGCTAATTGAATGTCCCGCTAAATGTTAATTGGTTATTAGATTTATATCGGATAGAATTCGAATCAGCAATATCATTTTAAGCTAACAGCCGTTAAGGTTTGTCAAATTCCAATTTGCCGTTATTTTTCAGATCCTATTTAAATAAAACTGAAAAGACAATTAGCAGTAGTGACCGTATGATCGTATAATAGCATCGTTGTTTTAGGATCGGTGACGTGCCTCTGTTTGTACTTGGGTCGGAAAAGGGTTTTATTAAAGCCCACCCTTCCCTGAGGGTCTTGGCGCGGCGGCTGAGGTAACGAGCGATTGAGGCTATCTAAATTAAATCTTGCCCCAACAAGCCTTCCCTGGAATGTGGAAGAGAGCAATGATACTTGTAGTTATTTGAAACAGTTATAATTTACCATATCTCTGAGGAAATACCGTACAGCCAATCAGAACCCAATAGAATTATTACTTATAGTATTTCGGAATATTTAGGAGTGTTAACACACTATCTGAAACTAGGCACTATGATGTATTTAAAGTGTAGCTTCCAAATAATTGCCGAACCTTTCTATTGTTCAGTCTAGGTTGAACGGTACTATTTGTATGTAAATTACCACCGCATTGGCTCACTAGGATATGATGGTCTATAGTTAGACCAAAAGAGAAAATCAATATTTTAAATTGTTCTTAGTTCTCTTGAAAGGAAAATTTAGACTTTATAGGCACTTTCCATTAAAGTAGGAGCACTGGCAGCACTTTTCTATCCTAATGTAGGTTAAGTTGATGCACATACATGGGTACATGTATCAATTTTAAATTATGATCTTTACCTAATACCTAATAAGAAGCAGTTTACACCACAAATCATACAATTAATAACTATCAACAGACTGATTTGCCACAGCATATTCGAATCTTATTAAGAGAAAAACGCAGAGCAAGATCAAAGTGGCATAGAACTTGATATCCAGCAGATAAAACAATCTATACAAAACACATCCTAACACTATCGTTACCACGTATGCTGATGATACATATGTATTATCAGTCAACACCAATCCAGTTATTGCATCCCAAAGGCTCCAATCCCATATCGCTGATCTTGAAGAATGGTGTCAAAACTGGAGAATTAAAATAAATTCTTAAAAATCTCATGAAATCTCTTTTACCTTACGTCGTAAACCAATGACTTCCTGCCCTTCAGTATCCTTTAATAATATCCCACTGGTGCCTGTAGAACAGATCCGATACTTAGGGTTGCACCTCGACAAACGATTAACCTGGAATCCTCAGACTAGACTGAAAAGACAAGAAACCGCTCGACGTCTCAGGCTACTTCAACACTTACTAGACAAACGCTCTAACCTCCCAATTAACTACAAAAGACTCATCTACATGACCATCATACGACCTATTTGGACTTACGGAGTAGAGCTTTGGGGCTCCACTAAGCCATCGAATTCCTCTCGTATCCAATCCCTACAATCCAAAATCCTTCGTAAAATCCTCAACGCTCCTTATTTTGTTTTAGAATAAAGTCATCCATAACGACCTTAATGTCCCATTTGTTGCTGATTTGGCCCGAACCCGGTATCTATCCTTTTATAACAAACTTCATTCCCACTCAAACCCTCTAGTTTCAAACCTAGCTTCCTCTTCGATTCCCGATAATCCTCCGAGGCGTCTGAAATGAAGAAGGCCATGTGACCTTCTTAGTTGAACTATTGATTTGAGTACTACCAGTGGGTATTTTCTCTACTTGCCATTAGCTCATGTCATTTTGTATCACATAGCCTATTTACTGGATGTATTTTTTAATACAGTTATAAATATCAATATATAAATTAAAAAAAATACATATATTTTCTGCCTCACCTTTTACTACGTGGCTATTTATTCTTTCATTGAGTCCACCTAATACCCATTTTTAATACGATAATGCAATATGTCCAGTTAATAATTTGTTCATAGGTTTTGAATAAGTATTATTGTATTTATTAGAGACTTAGGAAGATGGAATGACTTTTTTCTACAAAATTGGGTTTAATTGAGCCACAAGGTAACTAGTACAAAGGAACAAACAATGGGTCCAATCTAGAAGGATGGTATAGAATACGTTGACTAATAGACTTGTAAAGGAAGTGGCAATATACCTTTCATGCTTTAGCCTCTAAAAGGTCGGAAAAGCCAGAAAGTAGATATTTTCACTTTCTTTTGTAGATGTTATTGTATATCTTATAATACTTTCCAAGTATGCTAAAAAATTGGCAAAAATTAAGAAAAGATCATGTAAAAATTTAATGTAATAACTCCATATTTCGGGATATCCATTATAAGTTCGAAGAACATAAAAGTTTAATAAAAATTTAATTTACTAAAATTATCGCCGAAGTTATCTGTTTCGTTAGCCTTTATCATCTATTACTTTATACATTAGATATTAATTTTCCTTGAATTTTCATTTGACTTTAACTTACCTGAGGTGTATTGCATACTATTCTTAAAATATTTTTCCACTTGAGAAATTATTTCTGCTCGTTTCGCTCAAATTCATTCCTAGTTTCAAGATATTCCTTTTCAATATTCTCTGCGACCATGATAACACATGCTTTAAAAATAAGCGGAATATACAGGTTATTTTTTGATAGTGACATAGCTTAACGCATTTAAAACTTCAAAGATAGAATTAATATGACTATTATCCTTCATGCTTTTCAATATGGATATGAATCTTGGCTGCTGACTTTGCTAAAAGAGCTTAGTCTTAAGATCTTTGAAAATTAGGCATTTCGTAGAACACTCGCCCTCATACAAGGCGGATCTACAAGCATAAACTCAAAGACTACATTAAACAGAATTCTAAAGGATGCAAAGTGTTAATAAAATTGAAAAGGTGTGTAATACTACGAAAGGAGATAGACTTGATGGGAAAGGTGTCCGGAACAAAACCATGACACTTAAATCATCACTGTCTTGTAAAACACTTTTAAACGTCTGAGGGGTAGGTTTTCTTTAATGTAAGCATTTTTATATATCTTTATAAATCGTTAAAAAAGATTATTAAACACCTTGTGGGGTTGCTGATGCGGGAGTCAGTTCAAGATTTAGAACAACTTGGCATTACAGACTCAGGGCTACAAGTTACGATTCTGACGAAGCCCATCGAAATACTGCCCTATCCGGAAGACATAGTTATTGCCGGAAGAACACTGAGGAATTCGCAACAGGCTTTTCTTGCTTTGGAAAATGGTGGACGGTGAATATAGTTCTTTAAGTAAGCAAATCAAAGAATAGCTAGACTTTTTCTAGTTCTTCACGGAAATCAGAACCCACCATCACATTTGGCGCCTATACATTTGAAAGTATTCACAGTTTTGTCTACCTTGATTCCCTAATCAAACCGGATAGCTCAATTGGCCCAGAAGGACTTTGGCAGCTAATCAATGTTTTTTGGGGTGGATTACAATTATTTTAAGAAGTCGTCTAGTAAAAGAAGGGCCAATGTCATATTTTACAAAACAATTATCAGGCCTATTTTAACATATGGATTAAAAACCTGGCCTCTGTCGAGGGGAGACTCCAACAGTTTAGTGCACTTTTAATGGAAAATATTAAGAAGGATGCTTAGAGCTGTAAGGTTTGGCAATCTATTCAGGCTCAGGCAAAATGTAGAAATATATCAGGAGCTTGATGTGGTGCGGCATATAAGAATAGCTAAACTAAGATCGGCTGAGCAAGTGGCCAGAATGGAGGACGACGCAACTCATAAGAGTCTATTTGGGCACGTTAAAGGAAATAGGAGTCCACAATTTAGATGGGCAGACGAGGTAGCAGTGTTGGATCCAGAGCTTGGAGGACGTTGCCACAAGACCGGGGAGAGTGGATGCGACGCCTTGATGCGGTCAAGATCCGAAGTGTGTTGTAGAGGCTGGTTGTATGATGATTGATAAATCAACCGGATATTTTTATCATTAGTAATATGAGAGCAAACAATTAACGGAAATTAGAAATAACAGAAATATAATTATTTCTTTATTTGTGATACTGCTCTTGTCGAGATTCATAATTAGATTCTGTTTATGGATGTGATTTTTTTTTTCATTTTTTATTCAGTGGTTTATACTAAAATAATTATATTATTTTCGTTGGTTACCTTATGTTTCTTCAAATATCCTAGATCCATGATCCGAGAAGATGTTTTAATTGATTTATATATATTTAATAATTTGTAGGGGACGTGGTTTGTAGTGAAGGAATACAACAATATATGGAATTAGGCAACGCTTGGTCCTAGAATTGGTGGATTAAGATAAGCACGGACAAATCCCTGCGATCCCTTAATCTTTTATCGTTACAAGCCCTTCCTAAGTCTGGGTGTTTTTAACATCAATAAACTGATATAAAAAGAATTAACAAATAAAATATGAAATATATTTTTGTATTAAATATATATTATGACTGAATTCAATTTTGTACTAATCCTTCTAGCTTTAATACATGTGTATTTTAAACAAGTATATATATATATATACATATATTAAAAGAAATTTTCGTAGATCATTTTTAGTAATAAACATACTTGGCTAAATCAATTATTGGTAAACAACTAATATCTTAAACAACATAATTAACTTGAAATTGAAGAAAAATATAACGAAAAACTGCTCTGAAATTAATAAAAAGTAATATTCTTGAAAAGAAACTTCTGCCAAGTAGGTCAGTATAGCAACCTCTCCAGGTTATATTTAGTACAGCAAAAGGAATTCAACCACCGAAGGTAAAATAAAAAGTATTAAACAAAAAATAGTTTTAATGTTTCAACATTTTATTGCAATATATTTAAATCCACTAGTAGTCGGTGTGTTTGAAAACATACAGAAGACTATCCACACAATAACACTGGTCAACAGTATTTTTGTTAAATGGGTAAATGTGGCTGACCCATATGCATTATCCTAGGGTAAACCCAAATATGACCATCAAAGTTGCCCATGGGACTCGGATTTTTTGTAATTTTAAATTTTGAAAAAAAAGAAGTCATATTTCATAGCTATGAACATTGGATTCTTGGATCAAAAATCATTCTTGGAATGTGTGTGGAGACCACAAAGTGTTAGGGACTTTTGTCAGGTCTTGAATCTGGTTGTACAAAATTTTGTTGTTTTCTGTGTGAGTGGGACAGCAGAGATCGCAAAAATCACTACATAAAAAAGGAATGGCCCAAAAGAAATCTTGTACCTGGAGAAAAAATGTACTTTTTGAACCTCTAGTAAACCTAGAAAACGTGTATCTTCCACCATTGCACATCAAACTCGGTTTGATGAAAAAATTTGTTAAGGACTGGATAAAAGTGGCCCTGGATTTCTACATTTAAAAGCCACATTTTCTCGGATCAGTGATGCAAAAATAAATGAATGTGTCTTTGTTTTTCCACAAATAAGGGAGCTTACGGAGGATCAAGACGTTGAGGCGGTTTGAATAGACCCGAAAAATCAGCTTGGATTTCTTTAAAAAATGTTGTGAAAGAATTTCTTGGAAATATAAAAGTAGAAAATTACAGGGAGCTAGTTTCTGATCTACAAAAATTATAAGGCTTTAAGATGTAATAAATGACTCTAAAAATACATTTTCTTGGTTTCGCATTTGGATTTCTTTCCTGAAAATCTTGGGGCTGTGAGTGATGAACACGGAAATATACACTTTGCAAAAACGATACCAGGGAAAGTGGAATCCAAATATATGGACAAACGCTCTAAGCTCCCAATTAATTTCAAAAGACTCATTTACATGACAGTTATCAGACCTATTTGGACATACGGAGTTGAGCTCTGGGGCTCTACTAAACCATCTAATTCATCTCGTATCCAATCCTTACAATCCAAAATCCTTCGTAAAATCCTCAATGCTCCTTATTATGTCACAAACAAACTCATTCATCATGATCTTAATATCCCATATGTTACTGATTTGGCCCAAATTAGATACCTATCCTTCCATGACAAGCTCCATACACACTCGAATCCTCTAGTCTCTCAACTTAGTCTCATACTATTCCTGATAACCCTCCGAGGCGTCTGAAAAGAAGATGGCCTCGAGATCATCTACTATAGAACTTTATTGGAGTGTTACCGATGGGTAGTTGTTCCACAAGTGTTTTCATGTCATATTCTACATTTTTGCACATTTATTTGTTATAATACCATTATAGTTGTAAATATCATTAAATTAAATTTAAAAAAAAATTACGGTATGAAAGCTGATTAAATAAAATTGCTTGTTTTAACTCTAAATTATTTTAGTATTTTGAAATTACACAAAATCCCTCCACCTGAGACAAAAATGCTTTTCAAATTTGCAATCAGAGCACCAAATTCTAAATGAAACACCCATTGTAATTCATTTAACAGACAAAAAGTTAAATTTTATTGTCCAGTGTAGTTGATTATTTTCTTTTAAAAAGACAAACCTTTTACGAAATATATCTGCGTTGACAAAAGTTTGCTACCCCATGAAGAAATAAAAACAATATTAACAACGAGCCATGTTTACATCCTGAACTTTATAATGATGTTTAGGCTAATTGGAGTCCATGTTTTCGAAACATACTTAATTCACATCTATTTGACATTAGAAGACACGATGCTAAATTTCTTCATTGATTTGTAGCGCCAAATACTATTGACAATTTTTAATCATGGTTTATATATTACTTCTTCTACGAATACATGTCTATCGTATCTGCGGTACTAAAGAGGCAAAATATTCTTCTTTAAAAATTGTAACTTGCAATATATAATTTACAATTATAAAAATTTCACCCTTAGGTTTGATATTCATTTTAGCTACCGAAACAATTTCCTAAGGAATTGTATTAATTTTGTATTCCTCAACGAATAATGAACTAACTAGTTTGTTACCGGATCCAAACAGACACTGGGTAATGCTTTATTTTTTAAAAGAATAATTAAAACTTTTCCCTTAGACCAATTAGAACTTCATTTTGAATTAGTTATTTAGAAAAATGTCACCATTTTTAGAAAATTCTCTACGGTCCTCTCAAAATGAAGAAAATATCTAAATATACCATTAATTGAAATTTTTACAGACCCAAATTATCACATCTAATAAGCATATTACAAAATTTCTAATGGCCAATCTGTGCCTTCACGGCATTCAAATCGTTTAACTTCCACTATCGATCATCTAAACAATTCAATCATGGTTACAATCCAATCCAATAAATAGGCATTGACTAGACATTAATTATCATAAATCCATGGTTTAATAAGGTTTCAGCTAAAAGATAATCTGGGCCCAGCTAGGATTGAATTAAAACGAAATTATAAATAAGCAATATTATGCTATATATTGTATATATATTGTACTATATACAATCCATGCAATCTTAAATTAATGATGGTTCAAAATTATATATTTTAATTTACATATTAAAATTTGTAATATGATTATTAACTTTTTAATTAAAGGCTATTAAGTTAAGGTCTAGTACTACGTATTTCTTCATTAATACAGCAAACTTTTAGACATAATGCAACAATCTGTTTTCAATATTTTGTTATTGATTTTTTTTTACGACGTTCTGGGTTTAATTTTAAAATATTCGTTATATTAAGTTTTAATTAGACGCTTGTATGTATAAGTGTGAATACATATACACACATCATACGTATACATGCATTCTTACAGACTCTTCGGATTAAGGGGACAGAGCAGAGATTGAATTACCAGTGATATATAGGTATATATATATATATATATATATATATATATATATATATATATATATATACTAGTGATGTAATTGAGCCAAGGGGGATCCATTTAATTAGACGAAACCTGAGATCCCTTCAAGATAGAGGAAAGACCGCGTGTGCTACACATGGCATGCGTATAACCAGGAATATATAATGTTAAATATTATGCTCTATTTTTTTTTTAATTACTTTGAATATAATTTTGAATGCATATTTGAACTTTTTTATAAACTATCTATTTTATTAGTAAAAAAATTTTTAAGCCGTTATTTGAAATTAGTTTTGTGAAATAATTCCGAATAATATTAATAATAAATTTAAATTTAAATAATAATTTATTCAATAATAATAAAGCACCTAAAAAGGACACTGTCGCTTTAGCCCTCCTTTCCAAAATCTAATTGAAAAAAATATTTCCTATTTATTAATTAGTGAAAGGTTTAAATAGGTATTGATTCGTAGGCATAAATTGAAATATGCCTTTACATTCATTTAGAAATCCCTAGAGTGGAAAAGACTAAACTCCTTCCTAACTTAAGTAAAAAGCTCCCTTTAGGAATATTTAATGTTTCCGGCTTCACTGTTAAGAAAAATTGAAGGTTAAAACTTTATAAGTATTAGTTAAAATAGACTCGTTGGGTCTAAATTATTTTTTACTGCTCTTAAACCAGAATGTACGTCTGTGGAAGGAGAGATATGAATTCATCCCAACGAGACCAGTTATAGTTTGTGACTCCACCATGGAAACCATGGTTGGAGCAGCGTGAAATTGGGTGTCCACCACCAAACTCAGGCTATATTTTTGGAATATGGCCACACAGTGTGTCGATAAAACCTCATGGTTTACAGCGACAATCGAAAAAAACAACTACATACAGAATACAGAATTTTTAAGAAGAAAATTAGTTTCACAAAATTGATAAACAACACCGGAATATGACAAGTATTATAACAGCTATAGCGTTTTAAAGGGTATAGCGTGCGGCGGCGGACAGACAAATTTTGTATTACAATCCAAATTCTAGGTGTCTTGGCATAGCAACGTTTGAGGTAGGGTTAAATATATTTTTTTTTTGTTCAATTCCATATCTTTCAAAAAATAATTAACCAATAAAAAACATGATTTTAATCATTTGATGTCTTGTGCAGGTTACTATTTCGGCGAATAACTCTTTTTCCTTTTAAAATGATAAGAAAAACTGATGCTCCAAGAAAGGCTTCTGTGTAGCGTATTAGAAGAGTAAGAGTCGGGATAACTGTATTCAGCTACAAAAATATCAAGTAAAAGTATCAGACACAGAAAAGTTCCAGTATCACTTGTATTCAGATACAGGAAAATCCAGTATCTACCCTTGACTACTCCAGGGGTATCCTTCGTTGCAGTTCTACCTGGACTTCACTGATAGCAGGCAGGTATCCAGCGAGAACTTTGAGACGTCAATCATAAGGATTTAAATTTATTAATAATTTCATTTTATTTTTTTGTATTTTGTATTTTATAATTCAAGAAAGATTTATGAATAGTATTGACCCAGCCTTAGGCAGAATTACATTACAATTAGAACAATTAAAAAGAATAGAAATGGGATCGTTCCAAATTAAAAGCGCTGATTACGATCATATCCCAACTTTGACGGCAATCCGCTTAATTTACTAAAGTTTGTTAGTGTCGTTAGGGAAGTAAGAAATATATTTTGTGCTCCCAATAACACATTCAAGGAACTAAATGAAAAAAGATTACTAAGTAAAGTTTTAGATAGTTTGACCGCAGACGCAGATTATATAAACACTACATGTGAATTCGAAACTGTAGACAAATTACTAACCTATTTAGAAAGAACATTCCGCGACTCAAGATCAACTGAACTACTAACATTCGAACTATTTAATACAAACATAAGGAACACCCTCTCGATTTCCTTCAACGACTAGATAAAAACCATGTATTAATAATTTCGAGACACCGCATACATAAAACATTAAATAGAGACACCGTGAGGACCTATTTAATGACAAAAATTGAACAACTAAAACTTTAGATGACCTACGCAATTTAATTGAAAATCATTTGCTATTTGATGATCTTATATCGTCAGGATCAACGAATAGGATAGCCGACAAATTAGAACACAACCATCCCAGAAAAAAATTTAATGAACATTATAAACATTTTAAAAAACACCATAACAATCAACATTTTAAAAATCAACACTATATTAATCATTATAATTACCAACCAAACGCTAATACTCAAAATTATCACAATCAAAATTACCAACACAGAGAAATACATAATCGTGAATGGAATCCCCGCGACCAACAAAAGTTTTTTAATAATAGACCTGATTCCGGACAATACAGACAAAATTACCATCAAACTTATAATGGTACAACCGGACAGACAGTATGCATGAGAAGTTTTAACTCTCAACCGCAGAAACAACCGATGTTTAAAATTGAACAAAATCCCGAAGAAGACCCGAGGGACAAAAAAATCCGTGAATTAGAAAATCCCATTTTTTAGATGATCGTCCGAATCAGAACAGCAACACTTGACTTTAGAATTATTTCCATAAATTTCGACATTGAACATTGAAAGTTTCGTATAAAAAAGCTAGTCAAAGTTACACCAAAAACTTTATTTGAAGTATTAGTACTGGGCACTTATTTGTTTTCAATAAATCATGGAATTCAAAACTACTCCTTTGCATAAAATTTAAATTAAATCAGGTATTTTCAATGTCCTGTTTTAGTTTAGAGACTTAAGGTTTTTAGTTGGGATTCTTCCACTAATGTATTAACATTTATTTAATGTCTCTGTTGACCTTTCCCTTTTTCAATTTAAATTAAATCATTATTTTAAAGTAAATGTATGAAAATGCACTATCTTTTTTTTCGTCATCCGATTTTATAAGAGATACTTATGATAATAGTACCGAAATAAAAATATGCCCCAACACTTAATTGAAAAAAACAAAATAAAGTAAGTGAATAAAGAATGATAATCATTGCAAGAGTTCCTAAAAATGGACCACTGATTCAGAAAAAGGATAAGACAAAATAAAACTTGAAAATTTCTAATTTCTTTTTTTATCTCAACTTTTGTATACAATTTTTTCATATATTACTATTTGTATAACTTATAAATATATAAGTAATAAATCATGTAAAAATCATAATTTTCTGTTATTTATACTATTTTTTTAATATGCATTATTACTTGTGATTTTGCTAATAACATGGTAATCATTATATTTCATATATATATATATCTATATCATTATTTGTAATTTTACAAACATATTTTTTATTGCTTTAGTATGTTTTCCATTCTTATTATTTCTCACCAGCTGTTTCATAATTCATCCTACTCTCTGTATTTCTTTTTATTCTTATAATTGCTGTTTATATAAACTGTTATTCTTCCTTGGTACTGCAATATTTTATATAGTTATTTTCTTTTTTCTTTTCTCAGCCCTGAATATGGCCTATATCATAGGCACAATAAAATAAGTGATTCTTATTTTGTATAATCATTGACTGCACCCTCTGACCATTTCATACCACACACACTTAACAAAATTTAAAAAAAATTATTTTAATTTTATTGTGATAATTTAAATATTTTTATTTTGAAGAGAAAAGTCAACCAGATCCCAATTAAAGTAATATTCAATGAACATTCTTCCCCATATGTACATTGCAAAAGTTGGCCAAACCATTCCGCTGCCCGTTTTTAACCACTACTCTTTTGGATCGGCCAGCCACTCTCCTCAGGTATCTCCTTTCTGCGGTTGTTAATTGCTCCAGTGCTTGTTTGATGGGACCCAGCTTTCACATCCATAGAGAAAAGTTGGTAGGTATACGGCCTTGAAACTGTGCAGCCTCGCATTGTTGTCCTCTTCCCTCTTTCCAGGAATCATGTTGCGTAGTTGGTAACACAATGCTGCGTTTATTAAATCTTTGATCGATGTTTAAATCTTAAATTGTGTTTTCAACATATGTATTGGGGCCTTTCTTATTGTCTAGAAATCATTCCACCACAGCCTTAACTTAGCCAGCCTTCCTTTTCCAGAGAATTCATGGTGGCATTCATTTGAAAAGTTACAGCATACTTCACGATGGGCAAAGAAGAGTCTGAGCCCTATGCACTTCATCATATTCATGAATATACAAAATAAATATGTAAGAGAAGAACAGCAAGTGTATCGATTGGTTATTGGGAAGACTCCAGGGGACGACAAAGATGGGAAGGGACAGAGAAAAATGCAAATCCTGGGGTAGAACAACTCGAAGCAGAATTAAACTTGGAGGAAGTAAAGAAGAACAAAATACTTACCAATGAGATAGGCAGGATTCCAAACCACCTATGAGGTTCTGCCTGTGGTTTCGTTACCCATTTTTTATAGTGGATGGTTCGCTTCACTGAATCCAGTAGCAGGAGTTGCTGCCTGCTAATGGAATCAGTATTGCCCTATGAAACCACTGAAACTTCAGTCCCTGCTCCCACGTCATCAATCTCCTCGTTTCTTCTTCCCTCCTGTTCGTAAGAGCATTTTCTTCGACAGTCTGTTTGGCTCAATCCTCTCCACTAGCACTGTGTTTCGTATATTTTGTCTTTTAAATTTCGCATTGTGTCGTTAATTTCCTTTTCTAATGGTTTCTCTCGCGTTTGTTTTTTGATATTTTTCGCGTATACCTTTATTTGTTAATTTTAATCTTACTGCTATGCGTTTATTTTTAATCTTACTAAATTGGTACTTTTTATTAATTTTTGAAATTTAACGGGGTGTTTTAACAACAATTTCTCCGGATTTTATCTCCTAAACAAAGCGTTTGCAACCATACCTTTTTAATAAATCTTTTTTCTTGTTTTGAGGTCCTTAGTTCATATTTTCAGTTTGGTCACTACTGCTGTTGAAGAAAGATGCCGAGCCTGTCTGAATGCTCAAGGAAATCACTTTGAACATTTAATATGAATGTTAATGGTTTACATTAAGGAGTTGATTCCCTCACTTTGAACATTTAATATGAATGTTAATGGTTTACATCAAGGAGTTGATTCCCTTTTTTAATTGTACTACACGTTTTTCGTTTCTAAGATAAGAAAAAACCCCATTAATATAGAGAAACATCAATTAATTATACGAAAAGGATTTTCGGAAACAATAAACACGCGACCGTTCGGGAAAAAATACAGAAGTGAATTATTTATTTTAGGACACGAGGATAAAAAATATATAGAGAAACTATTATTAGAAGTCGTGAGACCGAATACCACGTACGGGATATATTGTTCGACAAACAGTAAAGTCCAAGCCGAGAATGACCTGTTAGAAAAAATTTTATTTTACAATCAGCGAATTATTTAGGGTAAAATTACAAACCAATAGAATAAAAAGATATTTTAATCTCGTAACAGACTTAACAGACAAAGACCAGAGAGTTGAAATTATATCAGACTATCAAAAAATACGTTCATTGTATATTCGACGTTTTTTCAAAACGAATATTTACTTATTTATCTGACACAAATAACCAAAGAGACACAAACATTGCTCTTATAAGTTACTTAAATAATTTTCCGAAACCTAAAACAATAATTACGGATAGTGAACGCGAATTCGATAACTTAGTTTTTAAAGATCTTTTAAGTAATTTAAACATAGAAAAACATGAAACAACACCGCAAAACGCAAATTCATTTGGAGCTTTAAATAGAGCAAGTTCAACTTTATTCGAACAAATGCGCGTAATTAATTCAGAACCTCCAGACAAATCCTTTAAAGAAATTTTAAAACTGGCTAGTATAATATATAATAACTCGATAATTAATAAGCTAAAAATGACACCGAACGAAATAACTTTTGGGTTAAATACAAACGACATAAATGATCACCCTATAATACAAGAACAACTTATAAACGACTACCATGCAAATCTAAAAATAATACATATTGCTGTGAAAAAACAAATAGAAATCAACAAAGAAGAATATATAGATAAAGAAAACGAAAAACGTGACGACATTAGTGTAATTTCATCCGGAGAAATTGTTGTTAAAACACCCCGTCAAATTTCAAAAATTAATAAAAAGTATCAAATTAGTAAGACGAAACCCAAACTTTTACCGCAAGTTAAAATTTAAAATCCATTATTAAAAACAAAACATATAAGGCTAGGAATAGCCGATCTGTTAATAAAGGATATATAAAAAAAATATATTTATTTCACTCCCGTTATAAATTCCATCAATTGTTGTTATACTTCTCTGTGCAATGTGTGGCATGATTGGGTGCAAATTAAAAAAAAAAGGTCAAATTTAATTTTTTGGAAATGTAAAATACGTCAAATGTATTAACCAGAGATGTACAAGTAATCTGAAATGTTAGATACAAAATACGTATCTTTTAAGTACTTTTTAATTATAAAATACTTTTGTAATAATGTAAAATTTGTTTAGTATGAATTATTTCCGAATAGATCACGTTTATCGCGCCAATGTGGAAAGATAAAATATTATATTTTTGATGTTTTAATTGAGACTTAAGTAAAACCAGTACTTCAAACAATTTATCACTATATTTTTCTTCGATGAGGCCTCATAATCCCCCCAAAAGGGAGGTGTCGCTCCACAGGGGCAGAACTTGGCAACAGGTGTTATAAATGAAAAATATTTTTTTAATTGTAGGATAAGCATTTAAACTGGTATCTTTATTATTTAGTTATTGCATTGTTTTTAAGCCAGCGGTGGTGCCAGTAGACCCTGTGTTTTCGCCACTTGCGATAGAGGAATCAGAATCCTCTAAAAACATGTAATAATATTCATCTTTTGAGTTATTTTTTTTGTAACACCTTCAATGTTGTCTAAAGCCTCGGAATTTTTGTTTTACAGTTCAATTATTTTTTCAGTTTCAGTCAGCATAAGTTATTTTACGTACTCTTTCTACTCTTTTGGTACCCGTTTCATTTTAAAGAACGGATGTGAAACTGTGGCTAATATTGCTGCAGGCTTTAGCAACAAACACTTTTTAAAACAGGCTATTTAGATTTTCTTCAATGACAACAAGCAGAAAGCTGCAGTATTTTAGATTTTCATCTCAACTGCGTGTTCTGTTTTAACTATGGTGACATTTAAAATTTATATTACCATAGAATCTTGTCACATTTTGAGAATAAATGCATAGATAACTATTACTAAAGTATTTTAGCAAACAGTATTTACAAAATACTAAGACACCAAACTAAATGTATTTAAATAAATGATACAAAATTAATTTTTAAAAGGTATTTTAGATACGAGATGAAAATACATATTTTGTATCTTGTATCTGTATTTCAGATACTTGTATCTCAAATAAGTCACATCTCTGGTTGTAACATCTCCGGATAAACGTATGTTATCCGTATAATATAACGATTACAACAAGGACCCCACCTCGAGACGTCACTGTTCGTGCCTAGCCAGAAAAAACGCTGTGTGACCAGCCGCCTCGAGGTTCGTATCCCAGGATGACTGAGCCCGTGCAGGCGGTGAAAAGTCTCTTCTCACATGGACATAAAGACGTAGGGCCGCAGTGTTGAAAAATAATATGTAAGTAAAAGTAAGCTAAAAGCATAAGTTAAAAAAATTTATAAAATAACCATGAATTTCTTGTTCAACACAAAATTTGGGGTTTATAGACACTTGTGATCTCAGATGATAGTGTCTTACTCTTATAAGGTCCCCATAAAAAATTCGTAGCTTTGATACTAGCCAAGTTATGAAGTGAGTAGCAGATTAGAAGATTTGTCAATCAAGAAGTATTTTTGAGCAAATGCTTAAATATTTATACATACATTTTTTTTTTACTTACGTGAATTAGCTTCGAGTTGTGACTTCTTCTGCAATGCTTAAAAACTCTAAAAGACTAAATGCTTAAAACCATTGGCGCTAAGAATTCTTTGATATTTCCCAAAATTCGCTTATACTAATTTTCTTGTTTTAAATTGGCTATTCCATCTGAAACTCAGTTGACAAATGAAAAAAAAAATCGTTTTTACTTTTATCTAAATACAATCAAGTATCATAACAACAGAATCATCTTTATTTTATTGTTATTCGCTTAACAAATTTAGAAAGAATAATATTAGGAATATTTTGGGCAATTCGCCCCGCGTGGATCTCGTTACCTCGTAGGGGAGGCGGCCAATGGGTTCCAGATCTGGAGATAGTCGGTGGGAATTTCTTGCAAGTTTATCCCGGCTAAGTCCGATGGACTCACTGACCAACAATGTTAGCGGCCCCCCAGGCTTGCTTGAGGGATGTAACGTAGGTTGGAACGCCCTACTAACAGTATGTTTTACTTAAAACATATCTCTAATAGTCATGGATCTTTCTAATGGATCTCATTATCCGAAGGCAACTATTCCCCCGTTCGGATCTCCGGGTGGGCTATGCTTCAGGGGATTCCTGGTGCAAGTTGAAATATAGAGATTTACGAACAGAGAAACTCACTAAGAATCACTTTTACTCCCTTTTAAATATTCACAGGCAGATAGGGACGATCGATTTTTAATAATAATTATAAATCAAGATTGATGAAATTAATAGAGTAAGAAAGAAAATTTTTGTTAAGATGACTAGAAGAGAGGTACCTAGATGTTAACTGTACGCTGTATCTGGACAGACTGACTTAAGTGTCATACGTATTTTTACTATACATATTTCAAGATTATCTCTTAAGCCTAGTACACACCTACACACAAAGTCGCGGAACACTTGTCGCGGGACAAGCCACCGTACGTATGGGGACATTTTTCTAGAGTTTCGGAACTGTCGCGACAGTTCGCGACTTTTTGATATCGAGTCTATGGTCTCCGGCCAAAACGGGGAACATAATGCAATAATGTTACGCAACTTTCAGTAGTCTGTACTTGTTCCGAGACACGAGCTCCAGTTTATACCTTCCCGCTATGGAGGTAACTTTGCGTTTAATTGAAAATTTTAAGCGCACCCTTGCCTTTGGGATGTGACAGCTGTGGATTATAAAAACAGAAATAAATGATGGGATGCGTTGGAGCAACTCTCCGTTGGGAGAGGTATAGTGGTATCTATTCTCGTAGAGTGAATACAACAGTGACCAACTATCAGCTTTATTTTTTTTGGACTTGTTTTTTTTTTTCAAAAGGAGCGGAGTGTTTCTTTCATCTGGGGGCAATCTGCTAACGCCTGGGGAACAGGGTGAACTTCTGGTGAAGGCTTGAGGAGAGAGAAGCTGCTCGGCTGTTAGATGCCCACCAATCCAGGAAGGACCACTACCGTGTCCCAACGAGAAGCCCATATTCTCTACCTTCGGTCAGCTCGATTCAGTACTACGACGCGCAAAAGGTAACAGAACATCAGGACAGGATGATATCCCCTATGTGATGTTGAAGATGCTTCCTAGGAAGGGTAAAGCCTATCTATTGAACATATTCAAAGCCTGCATGAGGATATCGTACTTTCCTGATGTGTGGAAACAAGCTGTCATAGTGCCACTACTCAAGCCTGGGAAGAGTGGGGGAGTATCTGAGCACTATCGGCCAATCAGCTTGCTCCCTCACATGAGGAAAATCTTCGAGAGAGAGGTTCACCATAACATGCCGAAGCACTGCAGAGAAAAACATCATCCACCCTGAGCAGACTGGTTTCCAGAGAGGAGTCGCCTGTGACCACCGCCTGGTTAAGCTTCAGGCGCACACCATAGAGCACATGCAGATGAACAAAGCTACGGAGTTCATTTCATTGGAATGCACCCAGGCCTTTGACTGTGTGCCACACGAGTTGTTACTCCGACGCTTGGAAGAGTTTAGCTTTCTCGCCACTCTATGTCGTCTGATCTAAAGTTTTTTCAGCGGAAGATCATTCGTCGTACGAGTCGGTAACAGTTACTTGACTTCTAGCACCACCACCTGTGGTGCAATGTTCTGTATCGGAGCCACTGATGTTTGTGATTTTCACAGCACCCGTGGTCGCAATGAAGCATCCAGGAGCAATGGTAGCAGCATATGCGGATGATATTGGGATTTACGCTACCAGCGTCAGCACCCCACATGCCCTTAACAAGGCACAAAAGGGACTGAAACCATAGTGATTGAGTTGAAACTGATTGGGATCAGGATGAACCCGTCTAAGACTGATGCCACCGTGATGTCATTTCAGAGTGTGTGTAAGAAACCTCTACCGAAGACTTTTACCGTGGACTGCGAGGATAGAAGATTATCCACTTAAATCCTCTACCTTGGCGTCAACTTTAGCGTCAAGATTGAAGTTGGCATGACAGAAATCCCACCGGCTATACCATCTGCTCTTGTAGCCGCAGCTTGAAATTACAAATCTACAAGTCCATCATAAGACCTACGTTGCTCTATGGTGCACCACTACTGAAACACCTTTACAAAACAACGCTGAAGCACCTGCAGCAATACCAGAATTCCATCCTTAGGAAGATCGTAAGAAGCACATCGCTCGAGGGGGCACTTAACACCGCCATCCGGGAGGAGCTTCGGCTTCCCTCGAGGCCCGATTACATAGGTCGGAGGCACATCAAATTTTTGAATGGGCTGAAGACCTGTGGGAACCCCCTATTTAGGGACTTAAAACCACCCCCCACCCCCCAGACCTGGGAGATGGCAGGGGGGTGTCCCCTTGGTCGATGTACTTACATTTGATCTAGGGATTGGGTAAGTACGACCTTGACGTTATCCTTCCTTCCTTTTCCTTCTTCCTTCCTCCCCTTTCCTGTTTCTTGATCCCGCTAAACGGTCCCTCACCCTTTTGTATTGTATAATGTCAGTGGCCTCGTGCCGGTTCGAGTAAAAACCGCCTTCAGCGGACTCAGCCCGATGTAACGCCTTAAAATACCGAAAGGTAATGGAAGGCATTTTATTTATATAGATGCTGTAGTTTTTTTTAACTTTTTGTGAATGTACTTTCATATAATAAAGGAAGTTTCGAAAAAAAAGAAGAAAAAAAAAGACTTGTTTAGATAGCATCCTCGAGCTGTCACAGCCCACACCTTGAGTGGAAAAAGCTTGTGCAGCCACCCTATTGGGTAAGGGCAGCGTTGCTCTGGCAAGCCCCCCCCCTTTCCAGTGAGTGAGTAGTTCACGATGATGGAGCCTGCAGCAGGGAACATCTCATCTACAGCGAGCCCAGCAGCATCTACCTCACCGGCATCAAACACAGCCAAGGCTGCAAGGAAAAATAAAACTGACACCAAGGCAGAAGATAGTGAATGGACCAACCCCAAGAAGCCATGTCGAATCCTCAACCAAAAGGTTAACTTCACAGTAGGTACATCAAACTGATTTCTATTTTAAGTGTAAGTGTGAGTGTTCCCGAAGCGAAAGACAATGCACCAAAGAAACCCCCACCCAGCACAGCCAACGCTGTACTAAAATTACAGGAAAATGGTTTCAGAGATTTGGAAATACAAAAGACTAAAGAGGGAATAACGATTTTCCCAATAACTCTGGAAGCTCACTCGGGAATAATAGATTTTTTTAAATCTCAAAACCAGCCATTCCACACTTATTCTACATTTACCGGACTAAGGCCAAAAAAATACATCATTTATGGAATGGAGCTAGAATATGAAACAGAATCAATAAAATCATATTTGATGGAGCGGCTTCAGGGAATCCTTGACATCCGCCGTTTAAGAAAAAGCGACAAAGACGGTAGGAAAAATAATATACCCCTTATCCTACTCACGACCTCAGCTAGTGTCAAGCTTGAAGACCTAAAGGCCGTGAAGGCTATCCATAGTGTAAGGTTCACAGTAAAACCATATCAAGGGCGAAGAGGGATTGTTCAATGGTTCAGATGTCAGTAGTTTGGGCACACTATAAACCACTGTTCTCGTACAGTGGTTTGTGTCCGTTGTGCTGGCCCACATCAATTGGGGAGTGCCCAAGAGAAATTGCACCACTCAAATGCAGCAACTGTGGAGAAACACATGTGGCGTCATTCACGGTATGCAAGATAAGGATGCTCTCCAGGAGAGAATAGACAACCTATGGAAAAAAGTAGGCTTAAGGCCTAAGGCTACTTCACCACCACTATTGATCACTGAAAAAAATGACCCCCCACCCCTCAGGCCTCAAAGAAGGACAGACGGACCGATGAAGGACCAGCATCAACCCCCACTCCGGCGGACCGAACAGACCGTACCGGAGACACGCTGACAATGATTGAAGTGGAATCATGTTTTATTACTAAAAATGAACAATATAAAGAGAAAAAAAATGTTCGCTCCTGGGGACCGTGTACAAAAAAATCGTCCTCTCGAATGGGTTAAGCGGATTCCATCATTTACACAACATTAACGAAAATAATTATAAAACTAGTGGATGGACAGCTTTGAGCAGCCAATCAGAAGTCAGGAATCGGATCGCGTGGCGTGTTACCAAATCAATTAAACCATAGTGTCAAATTTACAGCTTGACATGATCTTAAGAACCGGGCTTCGAACCATTTTTGCCACGTTCCATAACTCCCACTTGTTCTTTAGAATTGGACAACGGGCTTTTTAGTCACTTGACTATAAACTTTTATGTTAACATGGCCTCCGTAAATTTTATTAATCTTGCCCATTTAAATAAATTAGTATAATAGTAATCCAATAACACTATTTTCCTTTGGAGTACGAGGGCTAGAAAATCAACTTCCGTAATATTTTTTTGTACTGTTTTCGATGGCGATCACAGTTTTTTTTTCTTCTTGCCTGCTATGCTACTTTATATTCATTAAGGCAAACTTGTTGATCAAACACCAACATTTATAGACATCTAGAAGTTCCTCCCGGCAAGATCCTGGTAATCGAATACCATTCATAAATTTCATAGGCTGCTAAACTAATATTTGAATTTTCTATAAACTTCCCAATATTTACATTCTTTTATATAGGTATGCTGAAACAGGAGGAATTTAAAGCATTGTATAGGTCGCTCAATTTACATCTTGTTTTCCTTGGCTGTCATTTGTTTTTTCTGTAACTCGATAAATTAATGGCTTTTAGATGTTTTTTTCCTCTTTTACCACTTTACTCATAACACTGTTTTTACCTTCTCTTATGCAGGTGTTTTTTTCTGCGATTTTAGATGCTTAGATGCTTTTAGTGTTGTTATCGAGTAAAGTATCCACATAATTTAATGTTTCTTATCGCTATTTTATTATTACATTTGTTCATGTTTGTTGTGACTTTCCAAGAGGTTGTTCTGTCATCGTGGCTTTTGACAAATTGTCTCAGGAAAAGAAAGAAATATAATCCAATTTTTAAAATAAGAAAATTTTTGGAAACATTGCTCTACAGAAATTCAAATCACTTTATAAAAGGTGACTAAACTGTTGTCGCGTGCCTAACAAGGAAAAAGACCGGCTGAAAGGAATAGGAGCTCCTATCAATCTACCCCATCATGATTTCCCGATAAGTTGAAAGCCGATACGCTGAAGAGGGAGAGAAATAAACGGCTAAGACACCGGGGCTTTGATCAACGACCTGAATATCCAATTGCATTTGAATACGATTATCTGAATAGGCCCGGGGTTGAGAAACGTTGGCAAGTATTAGAATTACAATATCATATCCATATGCATAGGCCCAAAGGGGGCACTCTCTGGCGAATGTATAATTCTACGCCGATTTGTTATTGAATGCTTGGAATCGTTTGAAAGTATTTCAAGTAGGGGGCATATTTGTGTGGGCAGAATTTTTACAACTCGTTATTGGATTCAATACAAGTACTTTCTTTTAATACGGAAAGAAATGTTTTTACAATATTACAATAAATGTGGATTATGATTGTTTTGTGACGCACGCAATAGTTTTTAATGGATTGGAGATGACGATTCCTTCGATTTAGTTTTTTTTTTAAATTGCTAATATCGAAGTTACAATTAACTTTTAATTATATAATGAGCATTTCTGAAAAGTTGCTGTATCAGGTTATCTGTTTATTAAATTCATTGTTGAAGTTCGAGATCTTCAAACCAGTATATTTGCCTATACTCTAATACGGTACTGAAAGTTGGATACAGATGAGTTGCCTGCAGAGCAGAATCTCCGAGATAAAATTTCTTCCGAGATAAAAGCATTTCGGAAAATAGAGAAGAGACCATTTCCGCAAGAGAGAAACTTAAGGTAACCTCCGAATTCCTCGGTCCCTCCTATACACGATATATACAGCTGACATCCCAACCCATCCCAGCACTGTCCTCACTACGTACGCTGATAACACACGTGTGTTATCAGTAAATAAGGATCCATTTGTTGCATCCCAATCTCTTCAATCCCATATCTCCAACCTTCAAGAATGGTGTCGAAATTGGAGAATTAAAATAAATCCTAACAAATCCCATCAAATTACCTTCACCCTTCGTCGTAATCCTACGAATTCCTGCCCTACTGTATCCTTTAATAATATTCCACTGAACCCTGTCGAACAGATACGTTACCTAGGACTCCATCTGGACAAAGTCTCACTTGGAATCCTCATACAAGACTGAAAAGACAAGAAACTGCTCGACGTTTTCACCTACTTCAACACTTCCTGGACAAACGCTCTAAGCAACCAATTAATTACAAAAGACTCATTTACATTAAAGTTATCAGACCTATTTGGACATACGGAGTTGAGCTTTGGGGCTCTACTAAACCATCCAATTCATCTCGTATCCAATCCTTACAATCCAAAATCCTTCGTAAAATCCTCAATGCTCCCTGTTATGTCACAAATAAACTCATCCATCATGATCATAATATCCCATATGTTACCGATTTGGGCCAAACTAGATACCTATCCTTCCAGGACAAGCTCCATACACACTCGAATCCTCTAGTCTCTCAACTTACTTCCCATACTATTCCTGATAACCCTCCGAGGCGTCTGAAAAGAAGATGGTTTCGAGACCTATCTACATACATCTACTATAGAACTTTATTGGAGTGCTGTCGATGGGTAGTTACTCCACATGTGTTTTTCATGTCATAATGTAGATATCAGCAGATTTACTAGTTATAATCATATTATAGTTGTAAATATCAATAAATTTAATTTAAAAGAAAAGAAAAAAAGGTAACCTCCATGAAAGGATTCATGGAGTCATGTCAATTAAAATGGTCTTGCCATTTAGCCAGAATGGAATGTTGCATAGGGACCCGATGAAAACGATGGACTACACCCCTCAGAATAACAGATCCCGAGGACGCACAAGCATGTCGTACCTGGACTATATTTAACACCAGAAAAACACAAAAAGAAAAACCTGGCTAGAACATCGTAATTGTGGCTAAGGGCCCCCTCTACAGAGAAGCACAAAATGGTGTTGCGAAAGAAGTAGAGAAGATGTTTCATTGTATGAATCATTGGCGTTATGTGTTTGGATGTAATTTTAATATCAAAATTAAAAACCAGGATAACTCTTCTAAAAATAATAATAAAAAATATGCTGAAAGCATTGCGCCGATATATTTCTCACTTTAATTATTTTGTACATTAGTTTAATTGGGACTTGACCGTTAATGCGTATTTCAATATCGTGTTGTGTTAGGGCATCAAAGCATATCTGCACGAATATCGTGTTGTGTTAGGGCCTCAAAGCATATCTGCAACAATATCGTGTCGTTTTTGGACCTCAAAGCATATCTCCAACGATTTCGTGTAATGTTATGGCCGCAAAGCATATTTGCAACAATATCGTGTTGTTTTAGGGCCACAAAGCATATCTGCAACAATATCGTGTTGTGGTAGGGCCTCAAAGCATATATGCAACAATATCGTGTTGTTTTAGGGCCACAAAGCATATATGCAACAATTTCGTGTTGTGTTGGGGCCTCAAAGCATATCTGCAACGATTTCGTGTTATGTTATGGCCTCAAAGCATATATGCAACAATATGGTGTTGTGTTAGGGCCTCAAAGCATATCTTCAACAATACTACACTTTTTTTTTCTTGATAGGGGAAACGGAATTATGTTATTCTCTTAGTTTTTGGCTAAGCTGGAATTTTAATAATAGCAGTAACTTATTTTCAAGCCAATATCTGAATTATCCCCTTGTTCACTACGATGATTTCGCTTTCTTAAGTAAAAGAAACTCTCTTAGAAGAAAATTCGACTTAACCACATACTAGCTGGGGCTGCTAATATAATTACAGAAATGGCAAATGATATACATGGGATTATGGTTCCAAAAATTAGGACTGGGAATTTGTCAAATTTTCAATTACCCAACAATGTGACAGTGAGACTGATTTTTCAATTAAAGTAACATCCATTTTCAAATAATTGAATTTAAGGAAACAGGTTTTGCTGCTGATGAAATTAAAAAACTTTAACAAGGACTAATTATGTCCTTATTCTACAACTGGATCATGCTTTGGCATTTTAACTGAAATTATTTCGATGTAATCTGACTAGACCCAAATAGGGTTTCAACTCCTATGAGTTAAAACCCTATTTGGCTAGAACTTCCCTTTACTTAAAATAAAAAAAAAAACGAAAAGTACAGAGGTTGAGCTAATAGAGATAGAGAGCGGCGGGGACTTGGTGTGATTATCCTCGCGGGACGAACCACCGATTCGCTCATCAAAGTCCTTTCAGGGACACCTGCGGCAAAAAACAAAAACAGAAAAAAGTCAGCAAAAAACTGGGCGCTGAAGTACACTTCTTTTTTAGAGGCCCTGCCTAACTGACTTTTTTTCTTATTTTTGCTCTCTGTTAATGAGAATTTCAAATTAATTGAACTGGCCAAGCTTTAAGCCACAAAGCCAGGGTGGTATATGGTGGGCGTGACAAATCCATTACAACATCATTTATTTTGGAAATGACTCTGCCTTAACATTTTTTTACAACGGGTTGATTTGAAAACGGGTTTATAGTTGGTTGGGGAAAAATAAGTCCATTATAATAATAATACTTTACTTTATTTTTGCGTGAAATTCAAAACATTATTTAAGATGTTTTGGATTATCCGATTTGGGTCAAATATGCACCGTTTTGATGTATAATTTGTTGTCATTTTAAAGGTAGCTTCATAATGCCTCTCTGATAGAGAGGGAAATGGTTCATGGAGCTGAAAAACGTGTATATTTATTTTTATATTAAAAGATTCATATTTAATGTCATTCAGGTATTCGTCGGTTATGAATGAAAATTTGTCATTTCCCAGAAACATGATGAGAAACGATAGTATGAAAGAATTGAATGGAATTTCTTATGACAATATGAAAAATATTCAAGTAATCCAGTTTATACTCATCTCCAAAATTCCAATTTTCCATTAGTATTCAGATCCTATTTAAATAAAACTGAAAATACAATAGTGACCGTACGATCGTATAATAGCATCGTTGTTTTAGGATCGGAGACGTGCTTCTGTTTGGACTTGGGTCGGAAAAGGGTTTTATTAAAGCTCACCCTTCCCTGAGAGTCTTGGCGCGGCGGTTGAGGTAACGGGCGATTGAGGCTATCTAAATTAAATCTTGGCCCAACAAGCCTTCCCTGGAATGTGAAAGGGAGCAATGATACTTGTAGTTATTTGAAGCAGTTATGGTTTACCTTATCTCTGAGGAAATACTGTACAGCCAATCAGAACCCAATAGAATAATTACCAGTGGATATCTCTAAGGAAGAGGGTGCAGATTTTAAAATGTTAAGACAGTTAAATATCTTGCCACCATTATTACAGAAGACAACAGACTGGAACATGAAATAAAGGCGAGGATTGAAAACGGTAACAGATGCTATTGGTCCCTCAGAAACGTGTTCCAAAATAGAGCTGTACCCCGGAGTCTCAAAATAAGGGTATATAAGACGATACTTCGTCCTGTAGTTGCCTATGGTGGGGAGGCGTGAGTATCAAACAGCATGAGAGATTATTGAATGCATGGGAGAGAAATATTCTTAGAAGAGTGTATGGCCCAACCAAGGAAGGAAATTGTTTCCGCATTAAAAGGAACCAACTTAAAGACCTATACGGAGAACCTGGCATAGTTTCTTGTATTAAAAATGCAAGATTGAGATGGTTGGGGCACGTTCACAGAATAGACAAAAAAAGGCTCCCAAAGCTGATTCTGGAGGGACGTCCAGACGGAGAAAGAGGACGAGGAAGGCCTAGAATGCGATGGCTGGACGATGGATAAGAATCTTGGCTGCTGACTTTGCTAAATGAGGTTAGTCTTAAGATCTTTGAAAATTAGAGATTTCGTAGAACATTCGCCCTCATACAAGGCGGATCGACTAGCATGAACTCAAAGGCTACATTATACAGAATTCTAGAAGATGAAAAGTGTTAATAAAATTGAAAAGGTGTGTAATACCACGAAAGGAGATGGACTTGATGGGAAAGGTGTTCGGAACAAAACCATGACACTTAAATCATCACTGTCTTGCAAAACACTATTAAACGTTTGAAGGTTAGGTTTTCTTTAAAGTAAGCATTTTTATAAATCATTAAGAAAGATAATGATTAAGTCTTGTGGGATTGCTGATGGGGGAGTCAGGTCAAGATTTAGAACAACTTGGCATTACAGACTCAGGGCTACAAGTTACGATTCTGACGAAGCCCATCGAAATACTGACCTATCGGGAAGACGGTATTGCCGGAAGAATATTGAGGGATTCACAACAGGATTTTCTTGCTTTGGAAAATGGTGGACGGTGAATATAGATCTTTAAGTAAGCAAATCAAAGAATAGCTATACTTTTTCTAGTTCTTCAAGGAAATCAGGACCCACCATCACATTTGGCGCCTATACATTTGAAAGTGACCACAGTTTTGTCTTTCTTGGTTCCCTAATCAAAACGGATAGCTCAATTGTGCTAGGAGGACTTTGGCAGCTAATGAATGTATTTTTGGGGGGGGGGTTGCAATTATTTTAAGAAGTCGTCCAGTAAAAGAACGGCCAATGTCATATTTTACAAAACAATTATCACGCCTATATTAACATATGGATCAGAAACATGACCTCTGTCAAGGGAAGATGCCAACAATTTAGTGCACTTTAAATGGAAATTATTAAGAGGGATGCTTAGAGCTCTAAGGTTTGGTAATCTATTCAGGCTCAGGCAAAATGTAGAAATATATCAGGAGCCTGATGTGGTGCGGCATATAAGAATAGCTAAACTAAGATCGGCTGAGCAAGTGGCCAGAATGGACGACGACGCAACTCATAAAAGTCTATTTGGGCACGTTTATGGAATTAGGAGTCTACGATTTAGATGGGCAGACGAGGTAGCAGTGTTAGATCCAGAGCTTGGAGGACCTTGGCACAAGACAGGGGAGAGTGGATGCGACGCCTTGATGCGGTCAAGATCCGAACTGGGTTGAAGAGGCTGGTATGGTGATTGATAAATCATGCGGATATTTTTATCAATAGTAATATGAGAGCAAACAATTAACGGAAACTAGAAATAACAGAATGATAATAAATAATATAATTATTTCTTTATTTGTGCTACTGCTCTTGTCGAGATCCATAATTAGATTCTGTTTATGGATATGATTTTTTTTTCATTTTTTATTCAGTGGCTTATACTAAAATAAACATATTATTTTCCTTGGTTACCATATGTTTCTTCAAATATCCTAGATCCATGATCTAAGAAGATCTTTTAATTGATTTATAAATCTTTAATAATTTAAAGGGCACGTGGTTTTTAGTGAAGGAATACAACAATATATGGAATTAGGCAACGCTTGGTCCTAGAATTGGTGGATTAAGATAAGCACGGACAAATCCCTGCGATCCCTTAATCTTTTATCGTTACAATCCCTTCCTAAGCTTGGGTGTTTTTAACATCAATAAACTGCTATAAAAGGAATTAACAAATAAAATATTAAATAAATTTTTTTATTTAATATATATATTATGAATGAATTTAATTTTGTATTAATCCTTCTAGCTTTAATACATGTGTATTTTAAATAAGTATATATATACATATATTAAAAGAAATTTCCGTAGATCATCTTTAGTAATAAACATACTTGGCTAAATCAATTATTGGTAACCAACTAATATCTTAAAAAAACATAATTAACTTGAAATTGAAGAAAAATATAACGAAAAACTGCTCAGAAATTAATAAAAAGTAATATTCTTGAAAAGAAACTTCTGCCAAGTAGGTCAGTATAGCAACCTCTCCAGGTTATATTTAGTACAGCAAAAGGAATTCAACCACCGAAGGTAAAATAAAAAGTATTAAACAAAAAATAGTTTTAATGTTTCAACATTTTATTGCAATATATTTAAATGCAATAGTAGTCAGTGTGTTTAAAATATACGAAAGACTATCCACACAATAACACTGGTCAACAATATTTTTGTTAAATGCGTAAATGTGGCTGTCCCATATGCATTATGCTATGGTAAACCCGAATATGACCATCAAAGTTGCCCATGGGATTCAGATTTTTTGTAATTTTAAATTTTGTAAAAAAAAAGTCATATTTCATAGCTATGAACGTTGGATTCTTGGATCAACAATCATTCTTGGAATGCTTGTGGAGACCACAAAGTGTTAGGGACTTTTGTCAGGTCTTCAATCAGGTTATACAAAATTTTGTTGTTTTCTGTGTGAGTGGGACAGCAGATATCGCAAAAATCACTATATAAAGAAGGAATGGCCCAAAAGAAATCTTGTAGAAATTTTGGATCAATGATGCAAAAATAAAAGAACGTGTCTTTGTTTTCCCACAAATAAGGGAGTTTATGGAGGATCAAGACTTTGAGGCGGTTTGAATAGACCCGAAAAATCAGCTTGGATTTCTTTAAAAAATGTTGTGAAAGAATTTCTTGGAAATATAAAAGTAGAAAACTACAGGGAGCTAGTTTCTGATCTACAAAAATTATAAGGCTTTAAGATGTAATATATGTCTCTAAAAATACATTTTCTTGATTCGCATTTGGATTTCTTTCCTGAAAATCTTTGGGCTGTGAGTGATGAACACGGAAATATACACTTTGGAAAAACGATACCAGGGAAAATGGAATCCAAATATATTGGCAGACTATTGTTGGTCTTTGAAAAGAGATGTACCATCTGCTAAATACAGCAGGAAATCACCAAAGGCTACATTTTGAGTTAAATTACGGTATGAAAGCTGATTAAATAAAATTGCTTGTTTTAACACTAAATTATTTGAATATTTTGAAATTACACAAAATCCCTTCCCCTGAGACAAAAATGCTTTTGAAATTTGCAATCAGAGCACCAAATTCTAAAAGAAACACCCATTGTAATTCATTTAACAGACAAAAAGTTAAATTTTATTGTCCAGTGTAGTTGATTATTTTCTTTTAAAAAGACAAACCTTTTACGAAATATATCTGTGTTGAAAAAAGTTTGCTACCCCATGAAGAAACAACAGGAATATTAACAACAAGCCATGTTTACATCCTGAACTTTATTATCATGTTTAGGCTAATCGGAGTCCATGTTTTCGAAACACAGTTAGTTCACATAGATTTGACATTTTAAGACACGATGCTAAATTTCTTCATGGATATGGCGTGCCAAATGCTATTGACAATCATGGTTTATATATTACTTCTTGTACGAATACATGTCTATCGTATCTGCGGTACTCTCAGGCAATATTTCCGGCATATGGCCACACAGTGTGTCGATAAAACCTCATGGTTTACAGCGACAATGGAAAAAAACAACAACTACATACCACATCTATAACAACACACGATACAGAGAAGCTAATTTTTAATTTGAAATTATTGATGGAAATCATTATTTCAGTATTAGAAGATGAATTATAAGTATTATAGCATTTATCATTATTTTAATCTTAGGTCTGTAATACGTCAAAACAATGAGGTGCTAGAATGAGCTGAATAATAATGGGGTTGTTGTTAAAGATCTAATATTTAATTCTCAATTAAAATACTATAAATTTAGTCTTCCTTATAAAGGTAATGAAGTAAAAGAATTACATTTAGTTTCGACCTTATGTTAGGATTAATAGCCAAAATAGAGGCTTTTCATTGTTAATATTTGCACAATAATTTATCTTCGGCTAGTTTCTAGAACTAATCAATACATTTTTTGTTCTTGTTTCATTTCCCAAATAAATCCATTAAACTGCATTCAGCTATTCCATTTGATCTATGCACCTATAATGGTTTACTTGATGTTGGAAAAGACGAAATGAACTCACTTTTGCATTTAGATATATCAATTCTTCCTGAAGCTGATGGTTTTTTAGTATGTATTTAACCTGAGATTGTATGTAATTTCAAAATAATCTCAAGACTTTTAAGTTTCGGTAAGCAAATTATCTGGCTGATGGAAATGCTTAAAGATGCCCAGGGAAACAGAAGGCCGTGCCTACTTACGTGCCTGGAGCGAGAAGGCCGGGATATCTTGAGAGAACTGAGGCGGTTACTTAAAGCTTTTAGTTCCAAGTAGCTCCAACATTTACCTCTGAGAAAAGCTACACCTCTCTCGCTTTGCCCTTCACCAATGTATTTTTCTCGAGAACAAATCCTTACCTTCAACTAGTAACAGATATTTGAATTCATTTAGCTTAAAAAAATTCAATATGTATATTGTGGATTAAGTATATTAATATGGATTATAATTGCATGTGCATGTCGTTTTAAGCAATATTTTACAGGTTAGTTGTGTACTCATCAAGAACATGAGGCGCACTGATCCTCAATGTCGGGAATCATAGACATAGGTTGAAAAATATATTAATATACAATTTGTCATTCCTTGCTAAACATTGCTATGTAAGAGCTTGAATTGAACTGATAATATCTGCCGATATCATCAGGACATGTGCTGATTATTGAAAATAATTTGCTCATTTCCATATATATTTCTTATATATATACACGTGAATAATGTACATTACTTATTAACTTCCTCCTTGAATAATATAAACCAACATTCGCCAAACATTGAGTCTTCTTCCTTTCGACAATATTTGCAGTGATAATATAAAAAAACGACAATAAAAAAACAAAACAACCCCGCCATGAAGGATCTCATTTGTTAGATTTCGGAATGAATTTATTTTTAAAACAATATATAATAAATTTATAAAAAATAGTATCGAGAATTAACACAGGTGACTCAATTGTCTCAAAAATGTCAACATTAAAATAAGAAATCAATTGGTCCACCCACGTACTTAATAAAAATATTATCTAATTACGAATAAGGTGTTTTGAATAGAAAAGATTTGTCCTGGCCGGGATTCAAACCGGGTTGTCTGCACCTCTAGGTTAAGAGCACTGCACTAAAGATGCAGATGACCGGGTTCGAATCCCGGCCATGACAAATCTTATCTCTTTAAAATAAAAAATATTTAAAAATAATAACCATCAAACGGACTATAAATTAATAAATAAATAAATATATATATATATATATATATATATATATATATATATATATATATTGGCGTAGGGAGTTGGCGGCCCCATCGCCCAGTCTTCTGACTGCAATCAGCCACTGGTCCTTCAGGTTGGGGGTTGGGCATAGGGTCAATAACCCTACCCCGTAAAAAAATAATTATTTTGAAACCTAATAGCAGCCTCGGAAAATCGGACAGTCTCAACATGGCAAAGACCCCGGCTTTGTGTAACGGACTTTACATTGGATCATGGAACATTCGGAGTCTATACAGACCAGGTGCCGCACAAATGGTAGTTAACGAAGTCAAAAAGTACAATATACCAATAACAGCAATACAGGAGGTAAGATGGCCAGAAGGTGGAGAAACCAAAATTGATGGTCACACAATGTTTCACACCGGAAGAAACACCAAAAACGGTACAGCTGGCACTGGGTTTATAGTTAGCCCAGCTGCAAGGAAATCAGTGATTAACTTCACCCCGATTAATGAAAGAATTAGTGTTCTACGAATCAGAGGTCGATGGTTTAACACCACGATTATCAACGTATATGCACCAACAGAAGACAAGGATGATGAGGTGAAGGACGAGTTCTACGATCAGCTAGAAAATGCAGTGGACCAGTCTCAAAAGCATGACATAAAATTAGTTATAGGAGACTTCAACGCTAAAATAGGTCGTGAATCACATTTTAGGCCCGTTATCGGGAGCCAAAGCCTCCACAAAACAAGTAATGACAATGGAGTGCGATGTATTAGTCTGGCAGCAAGCAAGGGATTAGTGGTTAGTAGCACGATGTTCCCACACAAGGACATCCACAAATATACATGGGTTAGCCCGAAAGGGGCTAGAAACCAAATTGACCACGTGCTGATAGATAAGAGACATCGGAGCTCTATACAAGACGTAAGAAGCTATCGTGGAGCAGACTGTGATACGGACCATTCTCTGATCAGGATCAAAGTATGTCAGAGACTGAAACAAATCCATAAAATAGGGTACCAAATGGAAAGAAGAAAGTTTGAAGTCCAAAACCTGAAAAACCCTGTGCTAAAAGACAAATTCCAAATCGAGCTGAAAAATAAATTTGAACCCTTGGACTTAGAGAATCTCACAATTGATCAACATTGGGAGACAATAGAGTCCAAGTTAAAAGAAACAGCAAAGGAAATAATAGGGATTCAGGAAAAACGGAAACCCAAAATATGGTTCACGGAGGAATGCGAAAAAGCAGTCGAAGAAAGAAGAAGATCAAAGGTTCTCTACGCAGTCAAAGCTGATCCAGCTACACTAGAAAAATACTCAGCTGCTAGGACGAAAGCAAATAAAATAATAAGAAAAGCGAAAAGAGAATTCCTCAAGGAAAAACTAAAAAATATTGAGGATAACTGGCAGGCTGGAAATATAAGCGAACTATACGCAGATATCAGGAAGGAAAGGGCTGGATTTAGAGCTAGAAGCACTCAAATGCGAGGGAAAGATGGAAAACTGACGGCATCCAAAGTAGAAGTATTAAATATCTGGAGAGAACATTTCCAGAAACTTCTAAACCAAGTAGAACACACGGACGAAGAGGACATGGACCACGAGGAGGATCTTGACCCACAAGAGGTTGAAAAACCTGACATTCTGGACTTAGAAATAGCAATCGACAGGCTTAAAAGAAGAAAGGCTCCTGGATTGGACAATCTTCCATCAGAGTTGTTCAAAGATGGAGGAGAAACCATAAGAGCCAAACTATTAGATCTAATCCAGAAGATATGGGAGAAAGAGAAAATACCAGAGGCTTGGAAAACAGGTCTAATATGCCCTATCCTAAAAAAGGGGTCCATATACGAGTGTGGGAATTACAGAGGCATAACGCTCCTTCCTGTTGTCTATAAGGTAATGACCAACATATTGCATAATCGAATATATCCGTATTATGAAAACACGGCAGGCGACCAGCAAGCAGGATTCAGAAGAGGAAGGAGTACGCTAGACCAGATATTCATTCTGAAACAGGTACTCGAAAAACGATGGGAAGTAGATCAAGATGTACACGCGTTATTCGTGGATTTCAAAGCAGCATACGATTCCTTGGACAGAAGCTGTTTATGGAAAATCATGACTGAGCTGGGTATTCCCGGTAAGTTGGTGAGATTGACGAAAGCGTGTGCAGACGACCCCCGATGCAGAGTCCTGATACAGGGAGATGTGTCTGAGGCCTTTGGAGTTGGAACTGGTTTGAGGCAGGGAGACGGACTCTCACCTTTACTGTTCAATATAGCCCTTGAAAAGGTGATAAGAGCAACATCAAGAGAGAACGGTGGGGTGCACGTCGGGAAGGTACATAAAATTCTTGCATACGCCGATGACATAGTAGTCCTCGGAAGTAATGAAAGGGATATCGAGAGACTCGGTAAGGTGCTTATGAAAGAGGCAAACCAAATCGGCTTACAGGTAAATGAGGAAAAAACAAAATATATGATAGTAAGCCGTAAAGTCCACCCCATAAACAGCATCTGCGTGGATCGCAAATCGTTCCCGAAAGTAGATACCTTCAAATACCTCGGCTCCACAATAACCTCAACTAATGCCCTACTGACTGAGATAGACCAGCGTATAACAAGTGCAAATAGAGCATGCTTCGCTCTTTCAAGAGTATTGAAATCCCGAAGCATCTCTAGAAATTTAAAATTAAGGGTGTATAATGCTGTAATAAAGCCGATTCTGATATACGGCTGTGAAACGTGGGCTCTCACCAGCACCCTAGAAAGCAAAATCGAGAGATGCGAAAGAAAAATACTTCGCACGATAACAGGAGCGGTATGGGATGAGACTCTTAACTCATGGAGGAGAAGAACCAATAAAGAATTGCACACGGAAACTGGTCAGGCGATATCTCAGGATATGAGAGGAAGAAGGCTAAGATGGGCGGGGCATGTAGCTCGAAGTGATCCGTCAGGACGCCTCTACACAACTATGAATGCCGGAATAGTTGGCAAGAGACCGCGTGGGAGGCCTAAGACCAGATGGATTGACAGGGTCAACAAAGATGCTGCGGAGCTACATGTAGCAGACTGGAAATCAGCGGCCCAGGATAGACAGAGGTGGAGAAGGCTGGTAAAGGCGGCGAAAGATCTACAAGGTCTGTAGAGCCAACCGAAAAAAAAAAAAAAAAAAAATATATATATATATATATATATATATATATATATATATATATATATATATATATATATATATATATATAAAGTATGGATGACCTTCATAACCCTTTCAAGCAAGTCATCTTTTTTCTAATCTGTCAATCATGATATATGAATTAAAGATTTTAGGTGATTATTAAAATTTTAATAAGATAGAGGTAGATAATAAGGCAATTTAATTTTTCATAACTTATATTTTCAATGTTTAAGTCTAAAAAAAAAAGAAGTTTAGAATAATAAATAAAACCGACGATTATAATGGACATAGTGAATCCTAAGTCGTCACTCCTGAAACGGGGCTAGCAATACAGTTCATCACGACGTTTAAGTCGTGCGGGTCAATCTACTTCAGCGCCATCTTCGGTGCTAGGTCAAGGAGCTCTTAAACTTGTTTGGATTATAGTCGAACTAGTGCTATTAACCTAGTTTTGTTAAATTTTATATTTGATTGTATGATCAGGTTACCGTTAATAGTTATAAAGCTTATGTATTTTCTATATATTTATAGTGCTATAATATTTTTATGTAAACAACATTCATTGTGATGTATATGTAATGTAATATGGGTTGAATGCGAGCAATTTTCCTATTCTTAAAATGTTGTTAAAGAGGTTTATTAAAGAAAAGCAGGTAAATTCTCATAATTATAACAAATGTTAGCATTTATAAAAATTGTAAAATATAAGAACAAAGGCTAAATTAATTTTGTACATTTATACAAAAAGTGTAGATGGTTTCGGTACAATCTTATGAGCATAATTGGTCATTCGTTAAGTGTTCTTCCTCCCTTCTGTTAATAGTGACCTATGAAAGATGCCACCCTCATTGTCATCTTTCATCAATAATGTTGTTATTGGAATATTGCTAAGAAATAATTGACTGTTACTTATTTTAAATTTAAAAACAATTGTTGAGATTTTTGTACAAGGAATATTTTGTACAAGGAATACTATATTGTTTTATTTGTGAAACCATAAATGATATTATTCATTTTTTACTTATATGTAATTTCTACGGTTATGGAAGCTCGGTGACCTAATAAACGAGATTTCACAAGTCATCGTAAAATACTGATATTTATTTACTTTTTTCTCGAAAAGAGATTTTGGTAGACCCAGAACAGTACACTAGGTATATAAATATGTTTTTTGTTCCATAAGATACAACTGCTATCCTGTTGTTGATTAAAAGGACTAAACGTACTGTGCTCGGAAAGGTAAATATTATATTTAGAGGTTCACACCCTTTTCACAAACGATTGATTTGCTAAATTTACACAGCTCTATTTTTCAACGAGTGGAAAATAGTTGACTAGATAATTCAAATGATGGACCGAATTGGTCAGGGGGTCCAATCACTGATAACACAAAAATTAGGTAAAACTTAATGTTTATAAATCGTGCCAACGTTTCGGCCTACGTTGTAGGCTATCTTCAGGGCCTATTGTGGTGCGGTGACTTGTAACAACAATTTCAACTGTCAAATGTCAACTCAAAGTGGAACAATTCACCGCACCCACTATTTGGCCTGAAGAGGGCCTAACCTGACGTAGGCCGAAACTTTGACACGATTTATAAAAATTAAATTTTGCATAATTTTTGTGTTATCATTGACTGCACCCCCTGACCAATACAATCTATCTATTTGTTAACCTTTGGATTTGAAATCATTTCACGATTTTCATATATATATATATATATATATATATATATATATATATATATATATATATATATATATATATATACATTTTTACAAACAGGATACGAAAAAATACTGCTGTTTGTCGGTTTGCTATATCGTGCTTACATTATAGGGATCATCTCTGTTCGGGATTCTAAATTAAACAATTATACAAAAAAGTTCTCTGGAACACAATGAGATAGATCTATCACAATAATCGATTAAGCTGTAAATATTAATGCATTTATTTACTTCATGAATGTCATTATTACAAGTTTAGAGAACATGCTTTATTATATACTAGCTTTCATATTATTGCTCAATCCTCTTATTTATTTAGAAAGGATGGAGTAATGAACTGAAGATATTTTAGGCCACTCGTGTTACATTTGATTGCGGCATTTAGGAACATGGTTTAATTAGGGACTATGTTAATACGTTTTCCACATGGCAAGGCTCCAAGCGGGCTTACTTAATCTAATTTTGAGGAATTAATTATTTAAAATAAAATTAACTACCAAACTCATAATGATAATCCCGTCTTGTTAAATTTAAAATTTAGTACTTGGTTAACATTTCATTTTCTGTTCAGTTATATTGGAATACTGAAAAAATATCATATTTATGACATGACATTTGTTATATTATCCTATAAAATATGATAAAAACATTATTACAAAATTAATTAAAACTATTTGAGTAATTTTTATAGTGAGGGTCAGTTTTTGAAAGAATGATTGGTACATAGTTCATGAAAAGCATTTCTGTTCTTGATTCATGATTTCTCAAGATTTCTACAAAAAGATTGAAATCAGTTGCTCAATTTATCTAAATCTGCTGCATATAGTAATATTTTGATCGTATTTTTGTAAATAACCTTTGCATTATTTATCCATATTTCATATTATTTAGTTTGATTATGTAAATGGAACTATAGATTGTAAAAATATATATGATTTTTTTAGTAGTTGCAATAATTATCATAGATTAAATTTATATAAAATTTAATAAATTAAATGTTTTAATTTTATTTACACAGCACAAGGGCAAATATATTTTTAAAGATGAAACTTTTATTTATTTTTTTCAAAAAATATCGAGTTTTTCACCTTCAAGCCAGAGGAAAGTTTAGGATTGGTGAGAATACTATTCAGCGAAAATTGTTGAAATTTTTCTTCAAGAATTCAAATTAAAAAAAAAAGTTGACTTAATTCATGAATAGTATATTTTATTAAAAACAATTAAGAAATTGAACTAAGACGGCATTTTGAAATAATATTGGCATACTCTTTTGTAACTTTTCCTTTATTACCAAATTTTTAAGATATAAATTATAGATTTATGAATATTTAATTAGTTAACTTTGTTTTCTAAAACTAATTTAGAACTTAATATTGAATATTTTACAGCAGTGTATGTTTTTGTTTAATCGTTTCTTCTTCTTCTTCTTTTCTCCTACCGTTGATTTAATTATTAATTAAAATAGTTCGTGGTATGATTTAAGGTTCCTATTCATTTTGAACAGGTATGTAGACTATAGGGAATAAGTATACTCTACATGTTACACGAAGGAAAAAAATGACATTTAAAATTGAAAAAAAATTATGAAGAAAATTCTTACTTTTAACTAGTGTATTTATGTACAGTATGTTTTTTTATGGATAAAACCTAAAATTATTTGTGATTGAAAATGACTCTGTAGTCGAAACGTCTCAAGAATTAATGAATGAAGAATTTATTTGGCTGGATAATGTTTTTTTTCCTTGTTTTATGAAAACTTAAAGTAATTAAGTCCAGTGATATACATCAAATTTTAAAATGAGGTGCGTATTTTGTATTAGTAATTTTAACAGTAAAATAATTAAATGCTAGTAAAAAACCTAAATATAACTCCTGTTCTCTTTTGGGTTAATAGAGCGGGAGAAAAAGTCTAATAAGTTTAAGTCGTGCAGTGTTTAGAAGAAATGAAATCTCATGAAGTGTTCTTTCTTGTCTCTGAGATAGAAGTGACTGAATACTGAAATAAAAAACTTACAGTCTTCTTCTCATGACTTCTATTTATCTACTTGAAATAATCTTTAAATTTATAAATTCCATTTGACTTTAATGGTTATATTTAAATTCCATATACAAAGAAATTTAGATTCGTCCATTATTGTTACAACTGAAACAGTGATAAACGGTTACTAAACATTTTACCAATTATTGTATATAATAAATATACTTTATATAATGTAATTAATATTTTCTATTTAAGTCCTGTCAGAATGATGACATATTGTTGATATTAACTTTATGACAACGAAGATGTTCTTCCTACGAAAGGTGACATTGGTTTTGATGTCATGAGTTAAATTAGTTTGTGTGAATGTTTTGTGCATTATATTGCATAACATCGTTTTTTTGTGTGTGTTTTTTATGTCGGGGTCGTTGGTCGGTTGACCATCCGATATCTTGCTGCCCAATATAAACTATATTTTTTCAAATGCTCATCGGCAAATGTCTTATTTTTTGTGTCTGTCAGAGCAATACATGTGGTCTCCATCCATTCTCCCTTGGTTGCATAGTACACATTTAGGTTCCTGAGCCGAAACTATCTTGTGGAGATGACTCTGTAGATAATCGTGGCCAGTTGTCATGCTGAAGCAGGCTACTGCATCTCTTCTTGGGAGGTCAAATGGGATCGGGGTTTCTATTAGACATTTGTATATTTATCCTTCCACCTTGTCTATGTGCGTTTTTATTGTTTCCTCCTTAACTATGGATCTTATCATTCGCCGCATTGAGTCGTAGGATTTTGGATGGACTGGGTGTGGCAATTCTGCTCATCCCTTGCAAAGATTATCAGCTTTTTCATTTCCTAAAATCCCGCAATGGCTTGGTATCCACTGTAGGACCAAATTAGTGCCTCGAAGTGTCAGGTCGTAGAGGAGCGATTTGCATTCCAGAACAGCACTTGAACAAAGTATTTAAACATAACATCGTTTAACATGGTATTTATGTATATAGTTTATGAACGTATTCATTGCTTAAATGTTATAATTTATTGTTGAAATTTTCGTTATTTTAAAAACGTTTTTAATTTTCTTGCTAATGTATACCTAACCTAAGGTATATTTAATAGTAACTTGTGAGATACTCACACGGGACAACTAATTTTTTATTATTTTAGATTATATTTATTCCTTCGTCAGTGAAATAAACCAATAAAGTGTGCTAATTTTATCTAAACTTACCAAATAAAATACACATGACGAAAACTAAAATTAGTTACTCGTTGATAGACAGTTTCTTTATCTGGTAAAATGACAAAAGAGTGAGGTTAGCGATGACAGAAAACGTTTATAACTCCTGCAAATGGCACAAAGCTCTTGGAACTTTTTATCTGTACTATCGGGAGTCGTTTTTGTGCAAGAGGCAATTTCCCGCCCCCTTTATTCTATGTTTCTTTCATTATCGTTATCAGTAACTTTTTACTAGGATAACTTCTAAATTGATTAAATAATATTCTCAGTAACTCAACTTACAATTTGTTTGTACATTTTACTGAGCCTTCGAAGTTGAATGTTGAGGGTACCAATATTTAAATAAATATCATTAACCGTAGTAGCCATACTTTTCGAATAAATACAGAACAGTTCAATTCATCTACATCTAAAAATATATTTCGAAATATCGGGACTCTGTATTTCTGTTTCTATTATTTAAACCTTTTTTATTAAAGTTGAAGGCTTTGGAGACTGCTGAATTACTGATTAAATAAAATAATTAATTTTAAAAGAAATGTACCCCTATGTTTTCCTACCGTTCTTATTATCTATACATTCATATAATACGAAAGTAACTTTGTTCTAGGAATAGGTCATTTCGAATAACAAATATGAACAGAAAAAAAACCCATAATAAACATTAGATCAAACTACATAATTGTAATTGGATGCATATTGCAATTAATACATTTTTTCAAAAGTAACAAAAAATAAGCATCTTTCACGACCAACATCTGAAAATAAACACACATATCTAATAGTGGTATCGAATTTTTGATAATTTTCTGGTTGAATTAAGTAAACAAACCCGAAAGAACTATAGCATAAGTAACAAAACAAGTGCAAAAATTCGTTACATTTGCTAGGCATGAGTCATCACAAGTTCAATTGTGATTTTCTTCCCTTTTCGATTATTTTTCCTAATTGGGCGTTCAATTAACTTTTCATTGTTCTTAGTAACATGTATTTGTAAAAGAAATATCAGTATGTAGATAATACATTTTTAGAAATTTGTTTGTTTTTTCCCTGTCATTTCTTTCTTTTAAGTTTTAGAAATTTTCTCTTTGTGATTTTTACATTTCTTTTAATTTTTTGTAACAAGCGATTTATTGACATTTAATTTTTTCTGTTGAAATTACTTCAGTTCTAAGAGTTGTTAATTTATATATATCTCCTTGAATTAAACGCATATCATATTTCTCTGATCTTTTCAATATATTCCAATTTATACTTTCGATACATTAAGCTATAATCTAGTTTAATTAAAATCACTCAATGAATTAGGCATAGGTTCTGTCCAATATTTACATTACTAACTAAAAGTAGTTAAAATTGCTGATGTAGATTGAGTATAGTACACTTACTCTCAATAACACAGTTTTTTTGTTCTTTGTCTGTCGAATACTTCGTTTTATTGTTAATTATTTATTTACGGGAAGAGTATTTGTTTTTATTCAGTAATTTTTATTAACTCGATAGAAACTGACTGTCAAGGATTCATGGTCGAAATTTGGATCATTCAATACTACCATTATAAGTCCAATTTTCCCGAATTGATTTTATCATCATATTGGTATTAATATTGCTAGTTTCTGAAACAAAGTATCGTAAATAAGGAAAATATAATATAGTCAAAATATGAAATATCAATACATAATGTAGTGACTTAGCCCTGATGTTGTTTGTTCCGAAACATCGCTGGCTTTCAGAATAAATTATAATACGCTGACGGCACACTGATTATTTATTCCTTCATTCAAATCACTCTCCACATCTGTATAATATTTCGGACTAACAAAAGCGTTATTCGATACATTTTCTACCAATCAACAGTCATTTCTTTTTAAAAATCTTTGCTTTTTTTTTTTAATAATTGTTTTGAAATATTACATAAGAAATCCACGATAATTATTATTTAGTTTAAAGAAATTGGCCCGTTCAGTAATTTTTATATGTTTTTATTTATCTTTTCCTCAAAGGTTATGTAACCTAGTTTTGTAAGCTCTCAAGATAAAGCTATACCTTTGGGAAACAAAGTACTCCATAAAGTCCCCACATTTACAGTAGTAAATCGGATACGTATCGAATGGCAGCCCAATCTCTTGTTTCTAGCTTCTAGATCCTATCATTTTATTTTGTTTTGTTATCCAATATCAATTCCTTTCAGAATATGTTGTATTTGCTATTCTTGCTGTTTTGGCAGCTGTGTATTTTTTTAATCTTTAATTTAAAAAAACAAATTCTTTATTATTGATCTTCTTAAATATGGTGTACTTAAAATCTGTAAGCCCGTGAAAACAAATTAACTTAATTCATACTACGTTCATAGTTTAATATAAAATAAACACAAGGCTTTGAAAATGAGCCATCGGTAACTGTAAAAATTATTTAACTGTAAAAAAGTTTTTTTTGACAATTTATTTATGATTGTATTTTAGTGTATTTTTATTGTTTCACAGTAATGATTTGGACTTATGCTTTTTAATGAAGTTGTATGAGGAATGAATATTGCTGAAATTGAGAATGACACAATAAATATCGAAATGGTTTTTAATTATTTGTAAGATTTAAAAATCAAATATTGACTAAAATATGTTTTTTTTCTTCTCTATCCTATAACCAATTGCTTAAAAAAATTCTCCTTTATCAATGAAGAAATTTTCTCATCCGTTTTTTCTTCTTCAGTATTTACAAAAGTTATGTAATATAATATTATATAATTTTCTAATAATCAATAGTACAGTACTATGGAGTATATATATATATATATATATATATATATATATATATATATATATATATATATATATATATATATTTATATGGAGAAAATCCGGCCCCGGTTAAAACGAGATATAAGAAAAATGAAATTTAACAGATCGAAGCCTGGAACAAGACTAAATAAACTGTATAAAAAGTTATGAAATGGTTCTGCAGACGAAGTTATTAAATTGTAATAAACTTATGATATTAAAACAGATTATAAATTACTTTTTGTTACTTTAGAGTATAATTATGTTGATCTTTCAGAATTAAAAACCCGTGCTATATAAGGAAAAGTATTTCTTTCTGTTTTTTTTCCTCGACCCATAGAATATGTTCCTAAAAGAAATTACCTCGTTGGCGACGTTGAATTAAAAAACTTCAACCCTTTTTATTTAACATTGGATCTATGTATAAAATAACACTGAAAACTCGTGATTTTGAATGCTCCACTGTAATTAAAATTATAAAAGAAATAAACCTACTTACAATTATCATATTTCAGTTAATTCTTCCCATAATAATAGAGAAAGTCTCCACTTTTATTTTATATTTTTTAAATAGTTTATTGCGCATGTTTTTACCTTAAATCGTCATGTGACGAAGGCGTAATTAAAAAAAACAACGGAAAAACTTGAAATATTTTTTTTCTTAAATATACCTATGTGGCTTGGAGATATTGACAATGAATGAAAATTATCCGTTTGTTTATTTATCTTTGTTTTGTTTTTTTGCTTCCTCTTCTGTTCCACAAAAACTTACCACGCACCGCACTTTAGTTAATTGAAAAGGGATGCTATCTTCGCAACAGCTGTAATACTGTTAGCTCAGTACTTTGCAAAAATGTTGAAGAGTATTTGTATATTCATTTTCTACTGTTGTAACTAGAAAAAAGTTGTATATGTCTCAAAATGTGAAAACCTTTAGTTTAAGGTAGTTTGAAAAGAATATAATGGAATATTTAATATTATAATGTAATAATAAAAAAACAACTGGCAATATAAAATGGAATTTAACGATAACGAATGGATCAGTATTATCATATAAATTGTATTTATTTTTATAATTAATTTTATTTATTTATATAATTTTTTTAAAATTCCAACAGAAACCGTAGTGAGTTGGTTTCATGTAGATACAGGGAAGACTTCTCCCATTCTTTTATTTTATAAATTGTTCAGGAAAATGTAAAATATAAGTTCTGACCTTATTTTGGTAAAATGTAAATTACAAATAGAGAGATTTTTAACTGTACGAATATAATTTGAGAAATAGTAATCTGTGTACAAGGGCAATTTAGAAATAGATAAAATCGTTGACAAACTTTCTCAAAAAGTTTTTCTGGACTAAACTCCCGCACTCTAACTGTAATAAATCGGAAAGTAGAAAGGTTGATAGATATATGCAGGGAGTAAGGGACAAAGTTCTTAAAAACATTACGTATTATTTACTGTGTTTAGAAGAAAGTTGGGGATAATTTTTTGTACTGAATACGAGCTGTTCTAGGGCCCTGAGGGAAATATATAGAGTTTGGGAGAAAAAATAAACTTTCTTGTTCTTTCTTATTGTAGTTGTAATCTTGGATAAATAGGTTAAGTCCGAATTTTCAATTTCATAAAATTCTTAGTTGATGCATATCATGCGATTGGCTAATTATTGAATTATATTATTAAAACATTGGACCAAATAGTTCTTAAATCCACCAATCAACAGGTATGATTCAATCGTTTAATATCTTTAATTTACGGGTAATGGTTAAATGTACATATCGATGCCTTAGATCACAAATGTGTTAAGTGCCGAAAACAAGATTTTACATGAGTCAACTTTGATAATAATTTAACACAAGAAATACAGTTCAAGTTTAAGCACACAATATATTTCTGTAACCTTTACAGTTTCTCTATTAATTTTATATAACATATGATCTATGACTTCCTGATCACAACTTTACAATATTATTTATATAACAAAACCCATTTTTGAAAAATTTGCACTTAACACATTTGTGAACTAAGGCATCGATATATACTCCGTGGTGCTGTACTATTGACTATTAGAAAATTATATAATATTATATTATATAACTTTTGTAAATACTGAAGAAAAAAAAACGGATGAGAAAATTTCTTCATTGATAAAGGAGAATTTTTTTAAGACATTAGTTTTAGGATAGAGAAGAAAAAAAAACATATTCCAGTCAATATTTGATTTTTAAACCTTAAAAATAATTAAAAACCATTTCGAAATTTATTTGTCATTCTCATTTTCAGCAATATTTATTCCTCATACAACTTGATTAAAAAGCATAAGTCCAAATCATTACTGTGAAACAATAAAAATACACTAAAATACAATCATAAATAAATTGTCAAAAATAACTAATAACAATAAGCATAGATACCTTAAGGTCAAAATATTCTTTCAAAGTTAAAAAGTTAAAACTTCTATAAAATCCAGGAAATTGTCTTTATTCCATGGTCATGAATACAATATTACATTGAAAACCAAACTTTGATCTCTGCAATACTTGATCATATTATAATCATTTATCAATGTAAATATATTAATAAATGTTCTCCAAAACAAATTAAACAATAACAGACAAATATGGTATTTATTTAAATTTTACCATTTAAATAATTAAATTATTAATTAAAAACATCCATTTTAGTTTGAATTTGAATTGGAATTTTTTGTATCATCTGATCTATTAGTTGTTTATGGGTCAGGTTATTTTGCTCTATTTGATTTTTTATGAAGATTAAATCATCTTATGTCCTATTTCTTTTTTAATTTTAAAATTATGGCCGAATACAATTTGCTTATTGCTGAAATTGAGAATGACAAATAAATGTCGAAACGGTTTTTAATTATTTGTAAGGTTTAAAAAACAAATATTGACTGGAATATGTTTTTTTCTTCTCAATCGTATTATATAAATCAAGAAAATTGAGTCCAGTATATAAGTAAAATCTTGTAAAGAAAAAGCTAATAGTTATATGATTTGGTTGTCCCCTAATTGTTTTCTTCCCAATACAGACAATTAAATGTACCCACATCATGGAGGGTGGTTGAGCTGCTGTAGGATCTGTAAATCCAACACAGGATCACCTGGCCTGGGGTAATTCATGATTATCAGCTGATAGTTTATCGACTATCTTCTTCTTACGTTACCCTTTCCGTTTCGGACGTTGGATACTACGATAGCAATCCTAATAATTTTTGTTGCATTTTTAAATAATGGGGCAGTTTTGAGATCATACAATTGCCTTATTATGCCGCCAGGACTGCCTCCTCCTTCCTGGTCCCCTCATTATATCTTTCTTTCCCTGTGTTATCAACTGCAGTAGTCATTTCGAATGTAGTTGCCAAGATATTCTAATTTTCGCTTTTTGATAGCATATGCCACAGGGGTCAGCAACCTTATTGGACTGCAGGTCAAAATCAACCCAAGTGTTATTATAAAATAGCCGTTTGGTTCAGAGTTATTTTCATTTTAAACAGTCTTTTAGTAAATAGATATGGAAGTAATTAGAAACATAATTGAATAAACTCTTTTTGTAAACGTTCTCGTCGATATCAATGGCTATGCTTTATAATTTATTTTATATATTATTTTGAGAACTGAAGTGGGTCACTTAAAATAATCAATAATATGAGTGAGCCGATCACCGGTATATCACCCCTTCAAAGGAACATCATATCTCAAAAAAACTAATTTTTAAATAGAGGTATTAGAAAAATCCATGAGTTTAAAAAAGATGGGTATTGGTATAGCAATGCATTCCTGTTATAATGATGATCATGAAATACTTTTATTAACCATTAGACAGTTTTAAAAGCTGGGAACTTCTTTGGATTTAACCTACATCATTATTCCTATAAATCTTTAAATTCAACTCAAAATATGAATCTTTAAAAAAAACAAAAATAAGCATGTTGTAAATGAAATATCAGATATGTCGTTCCTGAATTAAAACGCTTCCAACCAATACAAGTGATACTGAAGGCTTAGCTCAAAAATGCCAATTTTTGAGTTCAGTGGTTGTTCCTCGGAAAGAGAAAGATATGTGCTTTCTTGAAATTTACTAACCTAATTAGCTTTTCTTTTATAGTTATGGGGTCAGTCCATTAAATTTAATACACCCACGTCTCACATATTAATTATTTGCAATAGCAGCTCCTTTAGCAAATCATCAGCAAAATCCTTTAGATTTATAAATATCACCTTTCTCTACACAGTGAAACATTCCCCTTCTTAAGGAACGATTAACATGAACATGGAATTGATAGTGTAACAATAATAATCCTCAGTAAAACCATATAACTCAATACATTACAAGTTAATCAACTAGTAAACCAGCTAACCCCATTTCTATTTTGGACATTATAATTTATCTGTTGTAAGAGTTCTCAAACCATTTAATAGATCACGCCTTTCTTCACACACTGAACCATTCCTTTCCTTAAGGAACGATCAACATTTCCGTCTTCTATTCCATTCCATGTTTCTCTTCGCGAAGCTTTGCTTAACAGCTTCTCCCCAGGGATGTCGAGGTCTGCCTTAGATTCTTTTTCCACCAACCTTAGCCTCGTATATCATCTTGGCCAGCCTGTTGTTTTCCATTATTAAGACATTTCCAAACAATCCTTGACTGTTTTCCTCAATAACTTTCTTTGTTGGTTCTACACCGAGGTTCGATGGTCAAGATAGATTGAACTCAAAAAAAGTATAATAGAAATCCTTGATAAAACTGTATAACGAACTCATAACAAGTTAATGAACTAGTGTACCAGCTGAAGTAATAAGATGAATAATTTTCCATGAGCAATTAAACTAGACTTGAGGGAGATACTAGCGGTTACGGATAGCGATACTATCTACTGATTTCCTGTCAAAAGCCTGGGAGGGAATGTCACAGGGGCCTCGGGAATGTGGGGCCTCCCTAGCCGGCTAATTAGCGAGCCGATATTCACCTTCGAGGCAAAATTCATAATCAAGTAGGCTCCCGAACTATTATAAGTATTAATAATATGTTCCCAAGTCGTACCATTACCTTATCAATATAATTATATATAATATCAAAATCAGATGCTATGTTTTATATTATTATATATATATATATTGAATATTCTACTGTATTTTAGGATGCCAGAGTAATTTATGATTATAACTCAAATTAATATTTCTTTAAACTCCTAGCTTTATTCTGAATTGGATTCTCAGAGGTAGGTTGTGTGTTTACTTAATTACTAAATAAGGAAACCATCAATATAGTATTCATTATATATAGTGCATCCGGGAGAAGTTAACACCAAACCGATTATAATGAATATACTTTATTAATACAATTTGAAATACGGTTAATGATTCAGATGTAATTAAATATTTTCCATAAAATACATACAGAACTTAAATTAGAACTCATCTGGTAAAACAAGGATAAAAATAGAGTTCTTCTTGTCCATTATGGCGGACCATTCACGCCATATCTCCTGCCCCAAGTTCGCTTCTCTGCCAGCCTCTGCTTCCGGCTGCTCTTCAAGAAGTTTCTTCGAGATGTTTTCAGAGAGTGTTTTGCTAAGGTGGAGTCTTGGAAATACCTCTTTGGTGTCTCTTGACCCCTTTGACCATGGGGTCAAACCATGCTACCTGAGTGACCTATATTTTAAAACTGCTTATTGTTCATTCATTGACTTTTACAACTGAAAATTCATATTTATTTTTATATTAACGTCCGGTACGATACATAGCATAGGTTATTCTACTTGGTATAATAGGATTCTCACGGCTTTTAGACTCTTATAGACCTATTTATTTTTGGTGCCTATAACATCTAGGTAAAGTGATATGTTTTCTTCCTTTTTTTCTTGAGTTTGAGTGTTAATTTAATTTGAACTAAGAAAGTTATTGAGAGGATCTCTTTTTCTGTACTCTCAATGGTAAAATGTACAATAATGAATTTGATAATAATCTTGAATTGCATTCCTGATGATAATGGTTTTCTTGTAGTAGGACTTGGTCCGTGTCTTAAAAAGAAAAATACATACGATTATATCTGTCCATTATAGTCTAAGGTACATGTGAATACAAATTAATAGCGAGGCATTTTTGTTATTTATGTTACAATACATTTATGTTTCAGATGTTCAGTCAGGTTAGATCGTGAAGCTATAGGCAATAAATTGTCCTAACTATTTAATCATTAATCAGATTTCAAATTAGAACAATCCATATTGAGAGAGTATTTTCGAAAAGCAATGTTGGTTTTGTGATGGATGATATAGTAATAACAGCGAGGCACTTACCTACCTGTCTAGCGGGTTGTCAACCGGACAAATGAGTGGGGGAAATAGGGACCAGGGTATTCAAAGAATGATTCGAGCTCGTGGAAGCTTCTGGCACTGAAGGACTTGTATGCAATATTAATCTTGAACATGTTTTCGTCTCTAATATTACTTAGTAACTATGTGGATTAAATTCAGTCATTCAATGAAAAAAACATTTCAACAACTATCAATTCAAACTAGAGTTACCTTCTTAAACTTTTCAATTAAACTTTGCAGCTATTTCCATTTATTTTATTACTTTTTGAAGTGAGACCTTCTTAGCCGCGGTTAGCGACTTTTGGTGGGGAAGAACTCAAAAGTACTGCACGAGACTAGAGACGCCTAGCAGCCTGTGTATGAGGTATACAATTTATTTTAATCAAATTCAGTATAATGGATAGAATTCTATTAATATGAGAATAACAATATTTCACTAAAAATTCGTTTAATAACTGTGCAATTTATACTAAAAATAAAATTATTAAAACAAAAATAACTAGTTGAACTTAGTGAAATGACTGTACAAAGTGATCTAAGTATTGTTGAGCTTGACGATGATAATAATGCTAACTTCTATGTAAATACAAATAAAAAGTGTAAATAATATAACTATATACTAACTATTATCAATTGAATCATTCATATTTTGGATTGAGCTTGTGCAGCCAATCATAAAGTTTGATTAAAAAATGCATATAATTATTGTTAGAGAGCCAGTCAATGTGAAATTAATGGCAATAATTTAAATTTACAAATTTTAAATTTAAATAGATCAGGCTACAATTTATTGATAAATGAGAGATTAGAAAAAGAAGATAGTTATTCCTGAGTTTTGAGTTTTCTCTTCTGTCTGCAGTCCTCTTGGCTGCCTATTTAATTTTTTTTTAATTGTCTTAAATTTCATTGTTTAATAATTTACGTCGTATTAATTTTTATTTAATAAACGAACCGAAAGGAATTAAAAGAAGATAAGAGCTTTGAAGAGCTATATTTATATTTTAATGAAGATAAAAATAAAAATATTAATATTATATTTTTTTATGCTGACGTCTTCCAGGTAAATTTCCCCCGACAAGTAGCCGACTTCTTTCCATTAAACTATTTTTTTTAATGGACCACTCCTGCTCTTTCCCAAGCTAAAAGAACTTTGTAGTGCTGCTAGTGCTCTTTACCAAAGAGAAGAGGTCTTCAACATGGCTGTAGATCACACTTCTTTAGGTTGAATCAAATGTAATACGTTTCATGGCTAGCAGTTTGCTATATTCCGCATGCTCCATGTGGATATTAGGTATGCATGTGTCTAATTGGACCTATATGTTCGAGACAACATGCATTGGCAGACATTTTTTTAATAAAAAAATATCTCCTGATTTGATTTTAGGACACTATTTTTTTTTTTTTAATAAACAAAAACACATATATGGTAGGATAAAATAAACTTGGAAGCTATTAAAGGTTCTTAAAAATTCCATAATAAAATATAAAATAATAATGTTTAAATAATCTATAAAACAAAACCTTTAGCAAGTCAACCATGTACATATCGTTTCCCGCATTCGAGTGATGCGCTAAATGTTCCAGATATGTTAAATGTATTAAGGTTTGTTAAATCTATTCTGTTATTTCAAACTCTTGGTATACTAATTACACAATGATAAAATATAAACAACAATATTTTTATATACGTTTTTGCTCCTTTTAATCTTGTTGACTTAAAGTTAGCCGAGGGGAGGGTTCCTAGAAGGACCCTTCATCTCAAGAACACCCTAAATTTACTCCTCCCTTTAGCTATGGGTCGTATTCGAAGCACGTACAAAACAAATTGATACAACTCCGCTGTATGTGACCATCATTCGTTTTATAAAACGATCAAAAATTTCCTTTACATATTATTTTATTGCCCCCCTTTAATATTATAAACAAATAGTACCACCTACGTCCAAAATGTCATTTTTCGATTAAAAATAAAATTTAAAATATTTTCACATCACAAAAGTTTACAAAAATTTATGCTTTTTTTCCCTAAGGTTTTCTTCATATTGAGATTTGCTATAACCAAAAATTTCTTTTTTTCATTTTCTTCTATCTTGTATCTTCCCCCCTCAGACCCTGCATACTTTCCTCAAGTCCTTCTATCCTTCTTTTTCTTGGCTTTCTTCGCCGGTTCCTCCCTTCAGCACACCAGTTGAAAATTAAATTGGGCCATCTTTCCTTCCCACATGACAGTTTCCAAACTCATTTTTCGTGCTTTGGAGGACGTTTTGTTTATTTTTCATTCGCTCTCTGATTTAGACATTATTCCTATTTTACAGACTGGACCCTCAGGTAGCTCTCCTCCGGTAGTGCATCTCAGTAGCAAGTAGCTTTTTTCCTAGCATCACTGTAGTTCAGGTGTCTGTTCCATGGATGAATATGCATTTGTAACTAAATGATTCCGGTTTCAGTTCGAATATAAAAGATGAAGACAATGTTGTTGAAGGCAACAACAAATAAAAATCTACGAGTAGATGAAGTTTTATATTTACAGAACTAACGCAATTGAATGCTATTATTTATATTTTAGAAATGTTTTGCTATATTTTTTGCAGGTCTCCTTCAGGGCTAAATATGTGAAGACCATTGGAAATTACTAAATTGTTAAAAATAATAAATATGGTGAATATTAAAATTTTACATAAGTATTAAGGCATCTGAGTGGTAGGAAAAAAAAGTAGGGGGGCCTAGATATATACACAGAGCAAGGTTTATCATTCTTGAGAATTACTAACAAAGTGACAAGGAAGGTAATAATAAAAGATGATAATCAATACACTAAGTAATAAACCAATTAATACAAATTGAGGCATACTGTAATAAAATTGATGATAAGTAATTCTTAACTTTGCTCTGTATATATATCTCAGCCCCCCCCCCTCTATTTTTATTTTATTTTCTACTACTCAGATACCTTAGTACTTTTGTATTTTAATTTTAATATTTACTGTTTTTATTATTTTTAACAATTTAGTAATTTCCAATTGTCTGTATCTTACATATTTAGCCCTGAAGAAGACCTGCATAGTGGGTCGAAATGTCTATTTACTAAACATTTCTCCCTATCTAAGAGAAATTTATTGACCACCCTGACCATTTTGTTCCACAAATACAATCAAGGTCAACTATTATCATTCAAGATGAATATTTCTGTAGTTTAAACCTTTCAAAGGAATTTTCAATACTATTTGTAATTTCTGCAGTTTATTAGTTTAAATATTGTAATTCTGTTTACATATTTTAATAGCTATTCGATAGCTCGGTTCAAGTTTATAATATCTTTTGTAGTGTTGAACAGATTAAAAAAAATTTAGAAAAAATCACCCATTCTTTATCAGATTATGTAGGATCTAATAAAACAGGAATAGATGATTTTCATTCAGTGGAAGTTTATAACCACATATAAGAAAAATCTTTATAAAACGGATTGATAAAATCGGGTTGTAAAGTTTGATATAAAAATAATAAAAGTACCAGTCATACAATGGTTGGATCAAGTTTATTGGAGAGCTCATAAAACGGGGTCGCGAAAGCCACGTAAAATTCCGGTGGTAAAAATAAAGATCATAAAAACATTATAGTGATATCTAGCGTATTATAAATCTCTATTTCTGAATTTGTATAGGTCATCTATCAGCCAGAAAAGGATAAGTAATGTATGCTCCAGTTCATAGAACTATTATGAGTTCTAATAAGGAAAATTATGTTGTGGAATTAAATTATCATATACACAAATAGGCGATTAATACTATTGAGTTAAATAATATTACACCTTCTCTAAAAACATTTTTAGGCTAGGTTACTCATTTTGAGTTCTAACATTGCGTATATATTGATAACCAACCTCAGATGTGTCTAGTGATTTGGAATGCCGGTTTATAAAAATAATAAATAAATAAAATTAAAATTACAATTATAAAGTATTTCATCAATCTAGAGGCTAAATTTTCCAATCTTTTATACTTTGTATTCCATGTGATGAAAACCACTCGGGCTTAAAACGAAGATTAAAATAATTTAGTTAAGCTTATCAGTAATAATCGATGTTTTGACCGCTTGTACCCAAGTATTAGGTGTTAAAATGTAGTTTATTTTATATGAAGTGGGGGATTGAATCTATATAAGTTGTTGAGGACTGTAGTAGTTCGCCATGATATATTTGTAAAGAATAATATTGTCGCAGAATGGGCCGTTAGAGAAAAGATATATAGCTCTATTAGCATTTTACATTTATCATTCGAGGCCATTTCTAGTAGAGCTGTTCTCATTCATTATTTCTAAGAGACTAAGTAGCATCACCATTATCTGTTCTCCCGCTTTTAGGGTATATAATAATTCCAGAGGAAGCTTAAGAAGCAGCTTTCAGAAGAATTTATACCATTCTTCTCCATCCTTTATTTCTCTTCAAGTAGCATAATGGAAAGGAAGTCACTCTTTTTATATTTTTGAAGTAGTATCATTCATAATGAGACATTGAAAATAATTTTAGGCTCACGAACGTCTTGTCACAGTCAAAATCGCACATAAAACTTGTACATTATGTTTTATATTATCAACATTCCAAAGACAAAATCGAAGATTTTTTCGAATAAATTACAGAATAATGCGGTATAAATGATCAATGACTTTTTAAAACCCCTAAACTTATCATTGATAAATACATTCAAAACTAAGAAAAAATCAGAATGGATAAGTGGTTACAAGAAACTACCACGTTCCATGAGAAGCGAGGAATGGTTGACTGGATGATGTAAGGAAGAAAATAGTTGGGGGTGCAGTCAAATAAAACACTAAATAAGTGGATACTTATTTAATTAAGTGCCGACGTTTCGACCCACTTTGTGGGTCATCTTCAGGGCTAAGAAAGAAAAACAGACAGCATACAATGAATACAATAAAAATACATTGAGGACTAAGTATATGATAAATGAGAAAAACTATATATGTAGAGAGGTAGAAATTTAGAACAAAAGTGAGGGATATATATGAATACAAAAAATTACAGAGAAAATGTACAGAACGGTGGTGATGCCAAAAAAAGATTTTTTTTTTTTTTTTTTAACAAAGATAAAAGACGGAAGTAAACAGAAAGATATTTAAAAAAGAAAGAAAAGGTATAAACATCAGAGGTGAGAAGTAAAATTATGGTATGAAAAGGTAGTAGAATATATATAAACTATAAAAGGTAAGATAATAGACTCCTAGGGAGTTTACATAAGTAAAATGAAAGAAGATATAACCAAAATGAAATTAAAGAGTAAATAAAGGAAAAATAACAATAGAAAGTCAAGATATGAATATAGAGTATAACAGTTTTTTAAAAAAACATACCTATAGTATGAAGTGGTATAAATATATGACATAAATATACAAGGAACGTATAGAAATATAAGTAACAATATGGTATTTCTATTGTCTTTCTATTGTTATTTTTCCTTTATTTACTCTTTGATCTTCCGTTCTTTTATTTTTCATTGGACATCCAGCAAATTTCATCCAAGTATTTGCTTTTTCTCTTTGATTTGGGGGAACATCAAGTATTGGAAATGATCAATATTTCTTGTGCATGTCTCTTAGCCATTGTCTTTTTAATGTTTTCCTATTAAGCCTGGGTAACAGGGAGTAGGAAAGAGCAAAAAAGTGGATTTTGGTGATTTTTTTGTTGATAAGTGTAATGTTTTCTGTCTGTTATGAATATATGATTTTATATTGGGAATGTTCATGCTGTGTTTGGTGTGATTCGACATGAATCATGGAGCATTAACAATATTTCTAAGAATTTTGGAATGTGTTGGTTGTATCTAGTATGTATATGGACGAGTTCTGCACCATATGTCCAAATAGGTCTTAGTATACTCTTATAGATTAGTCGTTTTTTTCGTAAGTCAAGTGAAGATCTAGAGTCCAGAAGATGTGATAGTTGTATATAGCGGCTTGTCAGTTCTTGTCTTTCTAATTATGATGTATGTTCCATGTAAGTTGTTTGTTCAAGTATAACCCAAGGTAGCGTACATATTATTTTGAAGGTACTTCGCCATCGCCTATTTTAACTGCTGGACACGAACTCTTTCGTAGTATCAGAGGTATAAAGGAAATAGAGAATAGTGCTTAAAACACTGTCGCTAATGTTGAAAAATTAGTTTTCACAAAAAAAAACAACATTAGTTTCTCACAAAAAACGAAAACAATTATGGACACGAAGTCTTTCGTAGGGAGAAACTTCCATGGATCAATTTTGTGGCGTTTGTTTTGATTTGCCATTGGTTAAACTACTTTTTTTAAATCAAAGATAATATTTTGGAGAGCTGTAGAGTTTAGGTTTGCATCTTTGGTGGAAGAAATAATGGCTGTATGCAGCTCAAAACACTGCCTTGAGGTACACCCTTGTATTAGGGGTGTATATTTGATCTATTTCATCATATAATTTCAGGTATTTACTTCATTTGAGTGGTGAAAAGGTAGCATGGATAAGATTTTAACCAAGTTTTATTAATATTGTTTTTAAACTAATATCTATGGAAATAATTGTTTTCGTTTTTTGTGAGAAACTAATGTTCTTTTTTTTTTGTTGTGGAAACTAAATTTTCAACATTAGCGACAGTGTTTTAAGCACTATTCTCTATTTCGTTTATACCTCTGATACTACGAAAGAGTTCGTGTCCAGCAGTTAAAATAGACAATGACGAAGTACCTTCTAAATATTATGTACGCTATCGCGGGTTATACTTGGACAAACGACTTACATGGAACATACATCAAAATTAAAAAGACAAGAAGTGACAAGCCTCTATATACTACTATTACATCTTCTGGACTATAGATCTTCACTTGACTAACGAAAAAAACGACCAATCTATAACAATGTACTAAGACCTATTAGGACATGTGGTGCAGAACTCGTCCATATACACTAGATACGAAAAATACAATCCAAAATTCTAAGAAATATTGTTAATGCTCCTTTATTCATGTCGAATCACACCAAACACAACATTCCCAATATAAAATCATATATTCATAACAGATGAACAACATTCCACTCATCAACAAAAATCACCAAAATCCACTTTCTTACTCTTTCCTACTCCCTGTTTCCCAGGCTTGATAGGAAAAGATTAAAAAGACAATGGCTAAGAGACATGCACGAAAAATATTGGTTTTGTAAAAAGTATTAAAGGATACATGGCTTACCGACACAAAACAAAACAAATAAGTATTCTAAAATAATATATGGACATATAAGAGTCTAATCAAGAATGAAGCTGATCAAGCTGACTACTCAAATTCTTGTTAACAGGAGGTATATCTGCCTGTCTCGAAAAAGTAATGTAACGATAAATTAAGAAGTAAATAGGTATTGTATATTACTTTTTATTTTTTTTGAAGAATGAAATTCAGGCTTTGGTCGGTATTAATCTTCCAATGACTATTCAAGTGACTTTCAAAATTACAATGAATAAAAAAGCCAACCTGTTGGGATCACTACAAAATTCGATAGTGCATTTTTTATAAGCTTGACTCGTGTTAATATTAATAAACAATTTGAAAAGCCATGAATGGTAGAGAGCTCTCTCAGAAACATTATTTTATATTCACCTTAATAATTTATTTATGTTGAAGAAGGTAACCTGTTCAAAATTTGTCTTCTTTATCAGTACATGAATGGTATATTGCATTTGTTTTTACAATAAAGCGTTTACTAAAATAAACAGGTTCCTTCGTATATTTAGATTATACATTTACCTTCCTTAGTTTTTTCTCTTATTTTTTCATAAAATTTTTGGATCCACTCTGAGTAAGGTCAGGACTCAGTATCTTAACGAGTCATTATCCAAGGATCCTTTCAACAATTTCTATTGCTGTCTCACTCTAAATTTCACTCTATCTCTCTCTCTCTATCCCTCATAATACAAAAATATTCGTCAATTTAACAAAATGATGACGCATCTTTAAGTGGTTCCTTTAGCTAAGGGTTTCGGCTTTTAAAAATATGTTTGCGATCAAATAAAACGTTGTAGAACAATTTTTTTAATTGTTTTTTTCGTATAATATAGGGTATTTCGAACACAAAAATGTAATTTTTATATTTAAAAAAAATTCATTACTGTGGACTATAGTGGAAGAAACTTGAAATAGTCCCCGGCATTGAAAGGGTTAATGTGATTTTGAAAAAATAGAATTTTCGCTGATAAAATCAAGGCGATATTTTTATACATCTCTATAATACTTATTACATCTAAATCATTAATCGTATTTCAAATTGTATAAATACGAGTAAAGTGTATTCATTATAATTCGTTAGGTGCCTATTTAACCCAGATGTACAATATATTTATGAATACTCTATTGATGATTTTAGTAATTAATTAATACTTTGGTAAACAAACAACCAACCTGAAAAGAATCCAATTCGGAATAAACTCAGGACGTTTAAAGAAATAGTAAATTTGAGTAATAATCTTAAAAATTCAATCAACTAGAATATACTTTTCAATTTAAAATATACTTAAAATTACCCAACATACAATACATAAACAGAAAGCTTAAGATAATTACATCCCAGATGATTATTTTTACGATCATTTTTTTTCTTAACCTCCTTTATTCAATAATATTATACAGATTTATGATCAACGAAAAATGTATAATTTTGTAGTTATACAAAAATAAATTGTTCTTTCTGCTTGAAATTAAAAAAGGTCTCCATCCAGACCATTTTCTTCATTATTTATTATTATATTTATAATAGCATAGTTTAATTTTCGGAGATTATTACTAGAATTACTCTACAGTTATATACAAATCTAATATTAAAGTTATCAGAACAATCTTAACCTCTTTTATAATATTGTGGTGATACGTTAAAGTAATTAAATTCAGACATATTGGCGGAGGATGAAACCAACTGTTTAACGTTTCTCCGTTACAATTCTAAGAGGATTAAATTTGCTTTGTTTAATCGAATTGGGAGAACATATATTTCCCTCAAATGCGGTCCCTTTGTTAAGGCTAAAGAGGATATAACTTCAAAACAGGTCAAATACTCCTCCTGTAAGTTAGTTTCGGCTGTTGGGATTTGTTAATACTGAAATATATATAACCAATTGCTCAGAAGAACTCGGGTATTTTTAGACATGCAATATGCGCATTCCTAATCAGCATAGAACATATAAAAGCCGTATAGTAAAAACATTGTTACGCTAATTCAATTTTTAAAAACCTATCTGCGATATGTTAATTGTTTTTACCGATCTTTAAATAAAGGAAGACTTAAATCATTCACAATCCGCTACTCAATATAGGAAAATTTGTATGGTTATATGTAAATTGGTATAAATAGATAAGCCAAATAGGATAGTTCGTATTACAATGAAATTTAGGGTGTTATCCGTCAGTATTGGCCCATGCAGTACATTCCGACTTCAGATGTAACATTGCAATCATTTAAGAATGGAATAAAAACTGGATAATTCAAATATAGTACTAACCTAATATAACACGCTTTTAGTATATGGAAAAAAAATATTTCATTCAATCTAACTTATTATTTTTTATCTTTTTGTCCTACAAATCAGTTTAAAGTTGTATAATTCACTTTGATTCACATATTTCATCACTATGGATAGATTAACACTTAAAACACTGAGACAACCGATGCCAGTAACCACCAGGAGGTTTGGTCCAGTGACCAAGACGGACTGCTTTGCGGAAAGAGACATAGGTCTTCTTGCGCTTTATTGACCCCTTAGATCCATAAGTCACGGATACAGACCGATTCCTCACTCTCCTCTAGCCTGAGTTTATGAGGGTGAATCGGCCATGGTAGCCATGGATTGTAGGAACGTGAGGATGGGTATAATATTGTAAATAGATGAATATATAAATTTATAATAAATGAATTCATTAGTTATTTAGATACTCTTTGTATTGTGCTATATTTTACCTCAGGAATGCTCACTGAGGATTCCCCCAAAGCATTTGTGCCTCCTCATTACGAGGACATCTTACAAAGTATTTGGATTCTTCCTAAGCCGCTTTTCTTTTAGCCAAAGCCGGTCCAATCACCTTCCTCCCCCAGCCATTATTTCCCCCAGCAGTTTTCATTCCTTTCCATTTCTTTGGCTTATTCTGTCGTGCTTGTGATTTGTTCCTACTCCCAATATCTAGAGCTACTTGAAACTGAAAATGATTTTCTTCATTTGTTTATCACGGATAGTAAAAAAATATATGAAATAAAGAGAAAAAGAATTAGATACTACGAAAAAAAAAGAAGCGGTTCGTAATAATCAGGAAGAAAAAAAAACACAAAAATCGTTTCCTCAGAGACAAGGATATTTTTTTGTTTTATTAACCGATTAAGGAGAGTATTACATAAACGATTAGGACAATATGAAGTAATATTTATTTATTTTATTTGTTGAGTATGAAAGTATTATCTGTGATATGGTTTATTCGTAGTAATAAAAATTATGACCTTTTCAGCTTCCAAATTTCAGTTTAGTCTTTTAATTATTTCATACATAACTTCATAAAGATTTGTAGGGCAAATAGCCTAATATTAAAAAAAATATATTAACAGAAATGATTGTAGTACACATTAATGTAATAATTTTTTTCCCCAATACACTAAAAGTGATTTATATTAGATGGATGTCATGTTTAGAAATGATAACTAATTTTTTTTTTCTTGGGTCTGCTGTCCAAAAGACTTGCCAGTTATATGTTATAATTGGTACATATTATATGCGTGATTATAATGATCTTACTAAATCATATGCTAACTGAGATGTTAATTAAATTTTTAATTTAACTGTAATATGATGAATATATTCTAGTCAAATGAGCCTGAAACAAAATGTCGAGAATCGAATCCCTTTGAGCTTCACTGAAACGACGTAACAAGAAAGAATACGGGACTATGGAGGATATGTTGGTTGGATTCCAATCTGAGTGAATATATATGGAGGAGGATGTATTCGGCTTTAAAATCATTCTTTTTGATAGTAGCTGAGTGTAATCTTATTTTAATACAGTAGAGTTTTATTTTTGATATAAGGATGTTTTGGGATTATTTCTTTTCTAAGTTTTCCTATGTGTCCTCGATTATACCTTTTCCCCACCCAACCCTTTTCAGGTGTCCACGAAGTCTAAGAGAGGAACCGCAATTATTGAGGTTTTTGATTGCAACTAAGTGATAATCATTAATTAAAATTTTTCTTTCTGGACTATCTGTGACTACATCGGAACGAATAATTTAGGTCTTAATAATACCTCGTGTTATGATAGATCTGTAAAAACGATTGATATATCTCCGATTAATCCCTGATGAGTTCATTAAGTGACCACAGATCCGACTTTTAATTGGTATATGGAATTATGACCTATCCCGGAGTAGTGAGTGATGACAAATCATATAATTTCGGAGACCCTGGTCGGGATTAGAGACGCCATGTAATTGGACGAGAGCGGGAGGCCTACCGCTGTCAATTAGCGCCAGACCCCGACCAGAGGAAAGAGATCTCTGTTGACACAGAGGGTCGTCCGGGCGGGGACAAATAGAGCGAGGTGCCGCAATAACATCCTCGCTCTTTCTTCGTCCTTCTCTTTATCACCCGCGACTAATCATCCACGTCAAATGTCTTCTGCCATCTCTACCGCTTCGTTTTTAAATTATACATATTTGTTCACCATTTACTTATTTACATACTGAACCAATAGTTTTGGTGAGTCATTGATATCCAAATAAAAATCCATTTATTATTTTATTATATATTTATGCTATATTTTATATTCTATTTCTACTGGAACACACTCCCACCGTCATGTGTCTTCTTTATTCATATTCAAATACAAACTTTTCCTACATCTCCTTCTTCTAATTCTAAAACAGATGCTCCATAATCAGTAAAAAATTAATAGATTATATTCATCGTAATCGACTGATGAATCAATGTAAATATTCCTCGCTCAAAATGATATTATTCTTTATATTGTTAGATGCTCTTATTCATTTATTTATTTTTCGATTAGCTTATTTCTTTTTACTGTAAATATGTTTGGTATTTTTTGTCATTACTTTTTCTCTACCAGAACATACCTATTTATTATATTTTTTTTCATGTCATTGTGTAAATATCGAATTATTCTAGTAATCCACTCCTTTGGCCAGATATATTTTTATTAAATTGTATACTCATCTGTTATTCTTAAGGGACCTGGCCCCAGAATAAAATTATTTTTCTTTTCTATTCTATATAATTAGGTCGGCTGTTCGTACGATTCTTATTATTCGTAGGGTGACTTATTATTGGTGCTACTAAAATTGTATCCATAAGATTTTTAGATAACTAACCTTCAAAAGATACGAGTACAAATTTGATAGCTGACGTACAATTAGTTTACGAGCATTGTGAGTGAAGCAACATTCGTTAATCTAGAAAGAGTTATAAAAATGAATGTCGTCTACTAATGATATTTGCTTTATCGTGAAAAAAAAATACTGTTGAAGCCAGTTGTTTGGCTTAATAAACATTAATCGGACTCTTCACCAGGTAAATCAACCGTTAAAAATTTAAAAATAATTAAACTACGATACAAGGAGTGGACTCTCGAATGAGGTTGTAACTGACTCAACGTAAAAAAAGTTCACAATATATTCATGAATGACAGTTTATCCAAGTTGATCGAGATAGCGTGAAAAGAGCGTTTTGAATATATCGTGGATGAATATTTTGACATGCTAAAGCTGTGTGCTAAGTGGCTCCCGCACGAGCTCAGAATCGAGCAAAAGTTTCAACCTGCCGTTGACTCGGTGGAATGTTCAATCGTAATGACAAATGAATTGATTTTCCTTCGATAAGTGACAATGGCCTCATCACTACACTCCAGAGTCTATCATATGCTTATATTGTATATTAGCCATGTTTTTAATTTTATTTCATATTGACCACTTCGGATCACGTTACAAAATTACTTTTCAATACATTAGTGGAAAAATCCCAACTAAAAACCTTAAGTCTCTAAACTGAAACAGGAAATTGAAAATACCTGTCCAATATTTCACCTATTCAGGCATCCTCAGGGCAGAAAGAGAATAACAGCAAAGGAAAACATCAATAATGCACCCAAAAAAACACATCCAACCACCTCCAAGGCTCAAATGCAACTAATTGAATCATAGGGAAGGTTACTAGATTCCCAGCTGGCTAAGGATACATAAAAACAGCTGATAAATAATCCAGAATTTGAAACTTCAATATACACTCACCAAACCCCAAAAAACACAACAGGAAAACCAAATAAAATAAATAATAAATAAATAAATAACAGAAGACAAAACACCATAAGAAAACCTGAGGATGCCTGAATAGGCGAAATATTGGACATGTATTTTTAATTTCCTGTTTTAGTTTAGAGACTTAAGATTTTTAGTTGGAATTTTTCCACTAATATATTAACATTTATTTAATGTCTCTGTTGACACTTCCCTTTTTCAATAAAAATTATTTTTCTTTCTCCTGCTGGCTTTCTCTGTATCCAATATTTTTTCATGCGTTCGTTTCTATGATCCACTGTTCAGCTTCGTCCAACCTTCTTTCCTCGCCCTCAAGCCTTTCCAGATTTTTCACTCTGCTTTCAAATTCACTTCCTTTTAGCATGTGAGACTCTGTAATGTTCAACAACAAGTGCCTCCTTTTTTTTAAACAGTCAAATATTTGCTTGATCAGTCTATATTGCTTTTATACCTAATTTATGATTAGTATTTTATTTTTTGACCGAGTCTTGCATCCGGGATTGCTCTACAAACGTAAATACCTACCCCCTACATACTTTCTCATCCTTCAATCCTATCTCACAAATAGAACTTTCCAAGTAAACCATAATAATGTCTATTCATCCCTCTTTTCCCAATTTGGTGGTTTTCCTCAAGGTAGTATCCTTGGTCCAATCCTTTATACATTTTACACAATTGACATCCCGACTCATCCTAATACTATCCTTACCACGTATGCAGATGACACATGTGTGTTATCAGTCAACACCAATCCAGTTATTGCATTTCATTGCCTCCAATGCCATATCACTGATCTTGAAGAATGGTGTCAAAACTGGAGAATTAAAATAAATTTTCAAAAATCGCATCAAATCACTTTTACGTTACGACCCATCTGGATTTCCGGAGTAGAGCTTTTGGGCTCCACCAAGCCACCGAATTCCTCTGGTATCCAATCCTTACAATCCAAACTCCATCGTAAAATCTCAATGCTCCTTACTTTGTAACGAACAAAGTAATCCATAATGACCTTAATATCCCATTTATTGCTGATTGGCACCGAACCCGATAACAAACTTCATTCCCACTCAAACCCTCTAGTTTCAAACCTAGCTTCCTTTACAATTTCCGATAATCCTCTGAGGCGTCTGAAAAGAAGATGGCTTCTTAGACGTGACCTTCTTAGTTGATTTTGTGATTGAGTACTGCCAGTGGGTAGTTTCTCTACTTGTCATTATCTCACGGTGCACTTATTCCAAACTATTAGCTTGCAATCCTTCAAAACGTGAGGGATCAAATTTATGGGCAACTTAAAAGCAGAGTGAGCTGTCTTTCCTGCTTCAAGCAACGTTGCTACAATGCCTGAAGAAGATACAGCTAAAACTATCCCTCGACCCTTCCGTATTTTTGCTAATAAGAGGTTAATTACAAACGTTTTGCCTATACCTTCTGGAGCATCTTAAAAGTATATATGCCTTCTGCTATTATTAATACTACACAAAATCTGGTGATACACTTAAGATTATTCTTTATTTAATGTAATTTAGTTTGATGATACTATTTGGGGCAGAATATTGGAGTCGTAGTTAAGTTCCCGGAGGTACTCATGATTATGGAACATAGCTCCACCCCATGAAGGTTCAGGTAAACCATAATTCTATAAATATTAGCCTCCTTCTCCAAACTCTTCTGAAACGCTTTTAGGGTTTGCTATTACAAAATCTCAAATAAAATTATTAATATGCTAAAAAGTAAAGTCTGCTTATTAAGTTTTCATATCTCTATTTTAATATGTTACGATTTCCCACATTTTACACTTTTAGGGGTTAATTAAAAAAACAAAACGTAATTCTTTATTCTAAATGGAGAAGCTAAATCTAAAATTTCATGGTGGACGCTTTAAAAATGACATATTTTGATTGCAAACGTTTTTCATCCTTTTCACCTTCTTAGGGATCGAATTTTCAAAAATCCTTTCTTAGTGGGCGTTGGCCTTATAAAATGTGCCTACTGTCCAAATTTCAAGTCTGTAGCTTATGGCATTTTGACCCTCCGATGGTCTGTCTATCAGGACAAACTTTTTTATACATTTAAATATAATAATAAATGTGCTCAAAATAACTAAAATATAAGATACGTCGCACTGTAAGAGTCACTTTCAGTTTCTTTGTCATCGAACAAATATGGCAATTACCACCTCTTCTATTCTACATTATTTGGATGATGAGGTTCTGCAACTGACAGTCATCATCTGTGATGATTTTTGGTTTATTATTTTCTAACAAAATTCAAGTTCTTTCCCGTTCAATCAAGATAGTTTTTTTTAATCCTCGATGTAGCCTTAATGTGGTATATATTATGACAATATTTCTTCCAATGAATTGGGTTCTGATGCCACTTTATCTCCGTGCCATTTCGGAATATTTTAGTTTTCTTATAGCACAAATAAGAAATGCTTTTTTGGTGTGTTCTATATAGCTTTTACTGTATTAAAATCTTACGTCTACGTGTGGCAATCGATCTTTTTATTGTCAATTCAATGAAAAACATGAAAACTCGCAGATTGAAGCCATTGATTGCTCTTGGTTGTTAACTCCTCTTTTCCTGGTAAAAAATATAGGAAATTTTTTGATACTGAACCTACAGGCTATTTATTTATGTATGGATTCTCACTAAATAAATAATCAAACGTGCCTTTGTTGTTCGATTTTTTGTGGAATTCGAAACAAACGGATTTCAGAGAATATCTCTTTGTCTCGTTTATTTCTTGCTTATTTAAACAAGAACACGTTTTTCCATAATCCACCTTCATCAAAGCGTACAGATTTGTGTACATGCCTATGTAACAATCAGCAGAAATGATTGTTATTAATTTAGATTGAGACCGCTCGACATATCTTTGATCATGCAACCCGGTACGTGGAACTGTAAATTTTCCCATAGCCCTAACCTTCAGTTCAAAAGGATGTGTGGATCAATATGTCATTCTTGTATTCATGTGAATCTTCTAAAAATACAAGCTTCGGGAATAGCTGAACATCTACTCGAATAAAATATTTAATTAAGATCCTCTTAGTGGATTTCTCTCTGATCTTGTTTTAACATGGCATGGGATCACGAAAGTGTACATACTCAATTATAGAATCTAAATTGCAAATTAACATTATTTTGTATATTATAAGAGGAGTTAATATATGTATTATTCATAAGAATTCCAAAATGTCCTTAAAATGGAATCATGAAGTTCAAAAAATAATATGATAACTATACGCTAAAATATTAAATATTGACGGTAAAGCTTTTACAACTCTCAACATGCTAGTTTTGACAATACATAAATCTGAATAACGACGATAACTTCATGACTTTATTACACTGCATCAGGTTTTATTACGAGACCATTTAAAAATAAAAAAATATTATTTTAGTTAATTTCAAAGTTTTCTCTGAACCATTTTTAACGAGCATAACTAAGAAATCGAAATTGAAGCCATGGAGTTGCAAAAAATGATGGATTAATTTTCAGGAATAAGATTTATCAAGTTGTAATTTGTATTTATCTGGGTGCTTAATTTTGTATTTTACATTCACTGGAGTCAATAGACTACACACATCCTTGGTTATGCCGTCCTTCGGAAGGAATATAAAATGAGGGCCTCTAGCTTGTACGGTGTCAGGTACTTCCTTTATTATTATTATTATTATTATAAATTATTCTTGGATAGGAAAAAGTTCGGAATCCATTGTAACATCGTTCGATTTTCCATAGTAGAATAAAGTTACATTAAATGAATAAACAATCTATACCAGAGCCCAACGAGTCCCCGACGTAGCGTGATTCAGATAATTCATCTCTTATGAATTATTTAACTGAATATTAATTGTTAGTTTAATGGAATAATTGTTATTTTTTTTCGTGTTATAACGTTTCCATATTCATTGTCATTATTTAAATATTATTAAAAATCCGTAATTTTGTACAGAAAAACCTTGAACTCGTGCAATTCTGTATATCATTTTCATGGTTAAAATATATTTCCATCATTGGCTTAATTTGAAGCCTGCTGTGTTTAAATAACTATTGAAACCATTACTTTTCACACTTGTATGATATACATCAGGGAACTACTGGAGATGGATAGCACCCATCTGGAAGCAACAGAACTGAACCATCTTCTACAATCATGCTGGGAAGAAAACGGCTTCATTAATGAAGATCAAGTATCAGAAGTATTATCGTCTCTCAAACTAGGAAAAGCTGTAGGAATGGATGGCATCACGCCAGTTGCAGAAATATCTGGGGACCATAGGATAAAAGATGTTTCAGCATCTCCTAAACTTGTTATGGAAGAATAAAGTAGTGCCTAAAGACTGGGAAATCTCTGCCATAATACCAATATTTAAGAAAGGAGACAAAAGAGATTGCCAAAGCCCTACAGGAATCTCCCTTCTTAGTGTACTCAGTAAAATATACTCCAAAATACTAGAAAGACGCCTTTGGAATGCAGTAGAACCAATGCTGGGGGAAGACCAACATGGATTCAGAGGAAATAGAAGCACCTTATCTTCACACTGAGACAAACATCTGAAAAGATCATAGAAAATAACAAGGAAGTCTTCACCTGTTTTGTTGAACTCACAAAGGCCTTAGGCAGAATAAGAAAGGAAAATATTATAAAGGCTCTCAGGGAGAAAAAGGTCAATCTGGGACTCCAGAAAGAAATCCTAAGCCTTTTCAACATACAGAGATATGTGGTGAGGACATGTAATGAGACATCACAGGAGTTTGTAACAACCCAGGGGATCAGGCAAGGATGTAGCCTAAGCCCATTACTTTTTATTTTGACACTGGACACGGCCCTGAAAAGAACTAAGCCAAAAATAAAACCATACCATCTAGGGTGTAGAAACAAAGAGGCCAACCCACCTCGTCTTTTACGATGACATAATTGTTTTTGACAGCTATTGCAGGAACCTCCAGTTTAATTTACGCATCCTACAAGAAGAGTTGGACGTGATTAACATGACAATAAATACAGGGAAAACCAAAATCATGAGAATAGGAAGAAAATGCGAGCATGTTGACCGAGTCGTAAGACTAAACAACACGAGGTTAGACCAAGTAAGGGATTTTAAATATCTCGGTGCACACCTAAACGAACACGGTTGGATAGATAGCGAAATAAAAGAACGAATAAAAGCTGCCAGCAGGTATTTTAATTCCCTCAAGAAAGGATCCATCGGGAAAAAAGAAGTGTCAAAAAACACAAAAAAAGTAGTTTATGAAACACTTTCTTACCGATTCTTACCTATTCAAGTGAATCTTGGACTCGAAAGCACAAGAGCCAACTCCGAGCCATGGAGATGAGATATATAAGAAGAATGGAAGGGAATAACAGAAGAGACCGAGTGCGAAACGTAATAATACGGTTAAATATGGGACTTCGGCCAGCTGGGGATATCATAGAGGAGAATCAGCTGAGATGGTTCGACCATGTTTCCAGAATGGCATAAAACAGAGTGACAATGGCCGTATATGAGACAAAGGTGGAAGGTATGAGACCGAAAGGAAGACCAAGGAAGAATTGGGAAGGCGCAATCCAGGAGGCCTTTGACAGAAGAGGTTTGGAATGGGGAAAGAGAAGACGATTGGTATAGGAGAGGGAATCATGGATCAAGCTCTACAGAAAGGATCCTCACACCGTTGGTGGTAGAAGAGGAAAAGATTAAATAAATAAAATGATATACTAACATTATCAAATTTTCAGACATTTTGATAATTTCAGATTTAATCTAAAATTTAGATATCGCTTTTTGGGGAGAGCGACACCATAAAGGTAATAAACCAACAGATGTAAATCTCCGACCCCGTGTCAATAAATGCCGGTTATTTTGAGCACCTACGATGTAAATGAAATTATGGATGAGCACTACGACGGAGCGGCCGGCGGCATAAACTCAATACGATCGGCGATCTTCAAGACTCCCAATGAATAGAAAGATGATGATGACTGGAAGAATTCCAGAGTTCATAAACCAGGAACAGTACGTACAATATTGTTATATAATTGGTCACAAAAGAACTCGTAAAGAGTGCAAAGGAACTCGTAATGAGTAATGTTAGACTAGACCAAGTCTACACTAAAAGGAACTCGTAATGAGTGACCTTCACTGATTGAAGACCAATACATCAATGACTGTAAGCGACTCGCCGCCGTCACAAAAACAATCGGCGGTCGTGTTTTGTTGACATATAAATATGTGTGATGCTTCGATTTATCTATAAACTATGATCTACTAAATTTCAATTACAAAATAATGTTATATGTACAATTACTCCAATATTTTCTCTCGTTCATTATAATCAAAATCAATTACAAACTAAAGAATTAAACATGATTACATATAAAAAAGTAATGAAATTAATTTATTTTAATTTGAAAATAACGATATATAAAGGAAAACAAAATAATGACACTAGTTTATTGAGCGTTTACAGAACTGAGTTATTAAAGTAATATCTTTCATGTGAAATTTCGTGAGAAATAATTTTCTTTTTGTTTGTTATTTCCAACTAACCGATTTAGGCTAAATAGTTACAAATAGTATCAATATGTTTTTTTGTTTTTTTAAGGGAGATTAGGGATCCCATCCATTTGAGAAGTAGGGACTCTATTGGTTCTTATTTTTTATTCTAAAAAAATATTTTGTGATTACAGCTGAAGGGTATTTTTGAAGTGAAGTGAAAACTTCTAGAATTTGATCGATATAAGAATAATAATAATATTTATTTAAAAGGTCGTATTGTAGTTTTGCAGTAACAATAATATTTTAAAACACCAATAACTAGTTAAATGTTTCGTTTCCCCTTAAATATTTTATTTGTAAATGTCTTATTTTATGAAATCATTGAAAGTACATATGATCTAATTATTGTTGACGATTTTGTTTTGAGCTTTTGCAACCCATCGTAAGTTTTAATTAATAAAAAACTTCTTGAAAATGTGAATAATTATTCAGTGCATGTGAGATTAATGTTAATAATTTTAATTAAAAATTAAAAAACTTAAATAACTCAGACTTTAATTCAAAAAGGACAAAGTTATTCCAAATAGTTGAGTTTTATCTTCTCTCGGGAGTCCTCTTGACTCACTATTTTATTTATTGTTTTTTTAAATTTCTGATCACTATGTATTGTACATCGTTCGTTTAGCAATATATTAATTAACTAATGCTATTCAGATGTAAATTTAACTAAGAAACCTTTCGCTCAAGGGCTCACTCTAGGTTGTTTACTCTAGCCCGCTCAGGTTCGCAAGGGTATTTTATATTCCTTCCTCGACTTGACCCTAACTAGCTGCGATCTGGGAGCACTCCTCAGGAGCCTAGATCTCGCTTGCTCAACATCAATCCTGGCAGTCAGTGCCTCTGTTAGCTCTTGCTTTACTCAAATATTCACCTATAGGGTGATATGTTGCATATCAAATACCAATAGGATGAAGATACAAAGAGGAAAAAATAGATGTAACCCCATGAAGTGTTTCCGAATCGCAAAATAATAGGACTTATATAACAATACAAATTCAATGATACGGAGAATTCTAAAACTTTATATATTTATATGAATTTTTTGTCAGTTAATAACTTTAATTATTTGTTACACTTTTCTAATCCAAACACTTTAAAGACCATCGTAATTGGTACTGCTGAAATAAAATTGTCCATTGAATCGATATTTTGTTATCATCAGTATACATGGATCATACGTATTCATAATGCAAAAGTTTTTTAAAAATACATATATTTATATGAAATTATTTTAAAGTTATAATTTAACTTATTTGTTACACTTCTATATAACCTAAACATTATAAATAACTTTACAGTTGGTGTTAAATCAATAATTAATATCGAAACAATTGGTTATTAGATATAATATGTTTGTGATTTATTAAAGTACTAGAGAATTCATTTCGGCCGTCATGCCGCAGAACGGAACCTTCCTAAAAAAATCTCTGTACCCCGGAGATAAAGGTCACTGCATCAAATTTTTGTAAATGTTCAGAAGAGCTAATTTTCCAGAAAATTATAACTATTAAAATTGGCTTCTTCGTTACATATAGTAAAAAAAAGCTCAAAGAAAATTGTTCGCAGTATTATTGGAATTGATGAAAAAATAGGAAGTATTGATGATAGTTTTATTTATGACAATTACCCAAGATATTAATTACCCAAGATATTACCAGTTGGGCATGTGTAAAAATGGTTTTGAACGTTAATATAGCTTACTATTTCAATGAACACGAATTATTTCTTGCTTCCGGCATTCTCCTCAATGAATATTAAAAAAAAATAATAGAAATTTTATAGGAGGAATCTAACAATAGTAAAATACAATTAACATTCATATTTGACAAGGAAATAAGATAAAATAAAAAAATACTCCAGATTTTTCAAGGGCATTCCAATTGAGTTTATTACAATCATAAACCAACTCAGTAGATTGTATTATGATAACTGAAATTCAAGTGAACCTCTGTATCATTTAATCATAGATGATTTTGATAAATTAATCAATCTAAACTGGCTCCATGTTCAACATTTAATGCAAAAAGAAGAAGAAAAGAATTAGTTGATTTAATTTTTGGTATCGATGCTATCAACATTGATGGATTCATTAGAATATAAACATTCCAGCTAGTCTTGTTTAAGTAGTCGATTATCAATTAGTTTCTATTCTTGATCAAGTATTTTCAACAATCATAGTAGCTCAACTCTATATACTAACTTTAGTAAGCCCACTTAAAGAGTTATTTACAATATTAATAATTACAACCAGGCATCATATTCATGTATAATTCATTATTTTGTAGCTTTAAAGCAAATAAAAGAGGAAAACGTGAACATTTAATAAGAAATGATAAAGATTTATTCGAATAAGTATAATGTAATAAAAAAATATATATTGGCAATTTGTCTATTAGTAGCTTTATATTTGAGCAGTCTGGAAATAAAGGATTTCTCTTTTTTTAATTACAGCTATTGCAGGAGAAATAACTATTTTCAGAAATAATATCCAAACTACCTATTCTTGAGAAAGCTTTTCATAATACGTAATAAAAATAACAGGGAGACAACACATCCAGGTTAGACATAACCAATTAAATTTTGTCAGAAACTTTAACTGGAACTAAATATTTTAGTTTCATCGGAAAAAAATCAATGATTTCTAGGGAATTGGAATCGATCAGGTGTTGGAATCCCCATGAGATTGAACAAATACTCAAAAGTATAGTTTCCCAGTGAATGGACCCTTTTCTTGCTTAAACGTTATAATAAATTTATGTAAAGAGAAAGCTCCTTAATTATTATATTATCGAGTTTCATTAAAGTTAAAAACAAAAATTTTCATATACGGAGTGAAGTGATACAGTTTTGGATGATTTCACAGTTATGTATTGACAATAAGCAGTAACTATTCCTGACCAAGTGATGGCATTACAGTTAGTTTCTAAATCTCTTTCAAACACTACACAATACCAATATTGAACAAAGAGAAAGTTAGTAACATGGACTAATAATTTCAGGGAATTATTACTTAAACTTATTAATTGATACCATTTTAGCCATAACCAAAAAAAATAATATAGTTATCTATCCTATTAATCTCATATCTATCTATGTAATTATACTTTATTATCATATACCTAAGATAATAAATGACTAAAATATAATTATGTTTACACACACACACACACACACACACACACACACGCGTACATATATACATATGTATATAGCATACATATATATACATACAGTATATATATACATATATATACAGATGTGTGTATGTATCTATAAATTAAGTATGTATGAACATAATAGGTTGGGCCGAAAAAACACTTTTTTTTATTTCGAAGTTGTAATAGCGCGGAAAAGGTACGAATTATATAGACAAACAAAAGAAATAAAATGCTCAAAATCGGTTGACACCAACCGGTCGCGCAAAGGGCATTAAGTATACCAAAATAAAAAAAAAAATTATTTTTAAAAATTTTTGAACTATATGTTTTCGTAATGTAATAGTTTGTAACGTCTTTAAATACAGCCTAAAAACATTGTGTTTTAATTTGGTTTAGATCAGATGATATCTTCCGGTCGCGCATAAGCACCAAAATTTCCCAAAATATTGAAAATTTCATATATTTTTGGTTTTTGATAAATAATAATTATTTTAATTTAATATCCGTAGTATTTTCACACGAACTGATAATGAAGTATAAAAAAAAAACTTCAAGGTAAGACAGATAGATGCAAGAAGAAAAACAGTAAGAACATTCACGCCACCAAAAATCAACTTTAATGCGCAAGAATACTCAGAAATGACTTACTGGATGGACTGTGAATTACCTTTTCCCCCATTGTTGGCAGAGATCAGTGACAACGAATCAAATCGCACATCGACATCATATCCCTGACTAGAACATTTCTTTCAAGCAATCCCCAGTTCACACGCAGGCTGTTGAACGCTGTGTAAAACTCGTCACGGAAGCCTCAGGAAAAGTTTGTGGAGCTGAATCTCGAGACGGATTTATAAGAACCATTCTGCTGTCCAGATCAACCATGCCTAACTTCACCAGCAAATCAGTCTTCAAAGTACCTTCGGCTACAAAATAGAGAACTAATGGACAGGTTCAATTAACATGGACTATTTATTCAGAACTCCGTTTTTCTTTTTAAAGTAAGTTTATTGTTGAAAACTATACTGTAACTTTAATATTTAAGCTTTTTTAATACAGAAAACGTCGAAAAGTACTATGCCCGTGGTTACTGTTATCACCCATCATGTCATAGGCCAATCTTATTTTCTGGTACTGTTTTTCTATAGCATTGGGGGCATTGCACGACTGATTATGATATTTTTTTCTTTTTGTTTGTCTATATAATTCGCAACTTTTCCGCGCTATTACAACTTCGAAATAAAAAAATAAAATAAAAAAGTTTTCTGCCCACCCTTATGTAATCCTATCTCACAAACAGAACTTTTCAAGTAAACCATAATAATGTCTATTAGTGGTAGTCCCTCTTTTCCCAATCTGCTGGTGTTCCTCAAGGTAGTATCCTTGGCCCAATCCTTTATACAGTTTATACAGCTGACATCCCAACTCATCCTAATAATATCCTTATCACATATGCTGATGATACATGTGTATTATCAGTCAACACCGATCCAGTTATTGTATCCCAAGCCTCCAATCCCATATCACTGATCTTGAAGAATGGTGTCAAAACTGGATAATTAAAATAAATTCTCAAAAATAGCATCAAATCACTTTTACCTTACGTCGTATACCAATGACTTTCTGCTTTTCAGTAGCCTTTAATAATACCTCTCTTATGCCTGTAGAACAGATCCAATACTTAGGGTTGTATCTTGACAAACGTTAACCTGGAATCCTCATACGAGACTGAAAAGACAAGAAACCGCTCGACGTTTCAGGCTACTTCAACACTTACTAGACAAACGCTCTAAGCTCCCAATTAATTACAAAAGACTCATCTACATGACCATCATACGACCTATTTGGACCTACGGAGTAGAGCTTTGGGGCTCCACTAAGCCATCGAATTCCTCTCGTATCCAATCCCTACAATCCAAAATCCTTCGTAAAATCCTTATTGCTCCTTATTTTATTAAGAATAAAGTCATCCATAACGACCTTAATGTCTCATTTGTTGCTGATTTAGCCCGAACTCGCTATCTATCCTTTCATAACAAACTTCATTTCCACTCAAACCCTCTAGTTTCAAACCTAGCTTACACTTCAATTCCCGATAATCCTCCGAGGCGTCTGAAAAGAAGATGGCCCCCTGACCTTCTTAGTTGAACTTGTGATTTGAGTACTAGCAGTGGGTAGTTTTTCTACTTGTCATTTTCACACGTCATTATGTATCGGTTAGCCTATTTACTTGATGTATTTTTGTAATACAGTTGCGTTAGCATTTGCGTCCTTTGGTTTATAGGTATCGTCAGTCTCAGATTACTAAGGCTTCCTATTACGAGAATTTTTCTAAAGAATTTGTGGAAGGAATAAATATTCAAACCGGACGGACCGTATTATCCCAGAAGATTGAACTTACTTTTATTCAGTAATGGCATTCAATGAGTACCGAGTAATGACAAACGTTCCGGATATTTCAAAGTAGCTATAATTCAAGAAAGCAATTTTCGAGAAAACGTGTTACTCCTTCTTTATTGATGTTATCTAACAGATAAATTTTTACCTTAAATTTAGCCGATGTCAGGTCCAATGCTTTGTCGTCTCTTATTGCTTGTAAGAATTGAATTTATAATTTGATATCAATATATCATTATTTAAACGCTCTGTGTCATCTATTTCGATTTCAATAACCTTAGTTGGACTTAATGAGAATATGATAACCTTGTAAATTTGTAAATGTATCAACTATGCCTAAATAAAAATTTTATTTTATTTTGTTCCATATTAGTATAAATTATCAAAATTATTATATGTTGCTATGATACGGTTTGATTCAACATAGATATAGAAAGATACAATATAGCTTTATTTTACAGAGATATTTTAAAGATTATTTATTTATTTATTATTTATCGTTCTGTAGAGGTTTTTCCTAACTTTATCAAATGCAAGGACTAGTTATGTTGGTGTTCCATGAATATGAAACTCATAAACATTAAAAACTTTTTTTTTGTAAAAAAGTGATTTATTATAAAAAATTATGACAATGAATATAAGCTAAGGCGAAAGTAATGGAAATTACAATGCTTTTTTCAATTCAAATATTGATCTAATAAACAAAAATAATGGATAATTGTTGGAAATTATAATGTATATATATATATATATATACACATATATATATATATATATACATTCCTTATAATTAAGCAATAAATAATCTTGAAATATTTTCAGATATACTTCTTTGGTTCTGTGACACAAAACGTCCAATATCAGAAAACTATAGAATAATTACTACAGTGTGGTTGGGTACTAATATGGTTTATCCATTCATTCACCTACGATTACGCCCAAATTAATTTGCATTCAGACTCGCATTAGTTCGTGGTACAAAAATGAAGATTTTCCACAAATAATTAGTTGATGCAAGTGTGAGTTTTTATTTTAACCAGGATCTCATTTGGAAAGAGATAATCATTAGCGTTTTGGAACCGAGAACAATATTTCACAGTCGCTTGGAAGCATACAAATCGAGAGGCAGTCATTTTTCAGTCGAAATCATTTGTCTCTATTTGAAGTAGCCCCCCAGCAAATTGATACTTGGCTGTGAATTGGGCCAATTAATCACACTGTATGAAATTGGGCTGTAGGCAGGATAGTGTTGTAGTCCCCATTAACGTTATGCAAATCTCCATCCGGGCATTTTCTATCTCACCTCTCTCACCGCATCAACGCCTGTTTCCGAACTGCACCATCTGTATTACTACAAGTTGTTAATTGATGCATGCATATAAAATTTACCACAAACGTTTTGCAATACAACTTTATTCAATTAATTTACTCCAAGTAATTGGCACCACGCTCAATACACTTCTCATTTCGTCGATACCAGCCCTCAAATCTGCTCTGCTATGTTTCATCCAAGAGTGAGGCACGCAGGTTGTCACAATCCCTCAGTATCTACGGATCTCTTATTCACTAGAAAAAGTTTTGCTTTCAGCTTCATTTTTACATGCAGGAACTGTGCTAAGTCACATGGAGCGAATTCTGGGCTGTAAGGAGGGTGCTCTAGAAGTTTCAGTCCAATTATGTATGTGTTCCTATTGCTCAGTGAAGGCTCTGAAACGTAACTGGCAACCTGGGCCATTGCCACAGTGAAGGTACCAGCTGTTCATTCTCGACTTTAGTGGTTTGTTTTTCATGGACTCTATGACTTTAGGCTTTCCTCAATATCTTGCGATTCCGCTCGATCTGAAAAATACAGCGATCATTTTTTCTTTACATATTGAGATGTTCTGACAGTCCTCCTCACCATGAAAGACCCAAAAAACCACCTCTTGGTAGGAACATAATTGTAGTACAGCGAATTTTTGTCACCGGTAACGATTCTGTTCACATATTGATATGTTTTAGTATCTTTCGGCACCACGTCAAACGATGTGCTCTTCCATCTCACTATATGACACCCAAAGACAACAAATTTTCAACAAACGAACCTTTAGACTCAAATAAAATGCTGGTGCATGAAGGTACAAGGTCACTTCTATAAGTAGATCTGTCACTCGGTGGTTTTCACTTAAGCATTTTCCTCACAGCAGTAACCATATTAATCTGTAAAATACTCTACGGAGAACAGACTTATATTTAATCCTTTGACTCTAATTTCAGTCAGTTTTATACACCCATGATTAATGTCATATTGATTAATATGCGTTTCGATCTTGTTTACTTTATTTCAGGATCGTCAGGTATAAATTTTAATAAATTGTTTATATATTTTATATTTTTTTCACCATAATTTCTCGTTTTATATAATTTATAAGCTTAATTTCTATAATTACTCTAACAGTGATTATCCATACAGCGGTAAGATGATGTTGAAGTTTGCTTTGTCATCCACTAAATACAGAAAATAATGATTCCTAAAAACATTATTATTATTTAAGACAGAGTAGTTAAATATAATTATTTTTTGCTAGGTAATATTATATATGATTTAAAATGGTTGTTTTCTACCACTACTGTTAAAATGGACTCTCTCATCCTGAAAATATTAAGAGTTATACGGAATCGTTTATTTAATTAAAAGATTCGGACCCACTTAGTTTCCTTGATAATAATTAATCAGTTAATGGAAGGAGTTAATCTCGTCAGGTAAGACGGAATGCATAAACCCAAGGTGGAAATCCATAATTGCCCCATGCATAGCGCCTTGTTTCTCTTCATATTGACCCGCAATACTCAAATACTGCTCGAAATGATATATCCGACGCCTTAATGGATGTAAAGGCAGGATGGATAATAATAGAAAAACCCATGCATTGATAAGGTAAATTGAGACTATTTAAAATTACATCGGCACAAGTAGAGATGTTCATAAAGTTGCCTAAGGCTACACCTACATTGGATCCGGTGCGATTCGATGAGACGTCGCTAGCAAACCAAATGACTGAAATATATCGAGAGCGCCTACATTGGATCCGGCCTTAATCAATCCATTTTTATCCGACCAATCCCAGGGATTTAGTCGCTCTTGGAAACGAAATAGTTTATTTATACGAAAGTGCCTACATTGGAACAGGCGCGATGTTGTACGATCAAGTGTGATTTTAACAAATCGAAATCATTAGTTTTCAATTCGATAAGCCAGCCGTTACCATGTGTGCCAACTTAACCTTTATTGCCTAAAATGTTTATTAAAAAATATACATTGTAATTTGATAATTAACTATTATATAAATATCCGTCATAAATCAAAATTAAATATTGTCAATTCTCATTAAAATATTTTATTACTAAACTTCATGATCCATTAAATATAGTAGCGAAGGTTATTTTTCCGTTAAATAAAATTATATCTATCAGAAATTTCCATAAAAAATATACCTACATACAATTTTAATTCGTCAAAGAAAATTGGAAACATTAACTTTTGATAAAATTATCATCTTAATGTTAAATTTATTTGTTAAACATTTAGCAAGGGCTTTTCTGATTTTGTATACTCCTTTGCAAAGATGAACAACAAAATAAACAAAGATTACTCATAGAATTAGTTCGAAAGGAGCCTCCATTGCGGGATCTATGAAATAATAATAATAAACAACAATTTCTATTTTTTTTTTAATTGAAAAACAACTAAATTATTAATTTATAGTGAAACAGCAAGACAAAAATATTCTAATATAACTCATTTTCATAACATTTGGTTCTTTAAATTTATAAAAGATTATTTTTAATATAATTATATTTTACAATAATTAATATAGAAAACAAGAAATAAAAGAATAAAATTGATACCATTATATTCAAAAGGCTAGTTTCATTATAGGTTTGAATAGAATAGATTTACACCAGATTCAGTGCAGGCTGTATGAAATAAAATATGTATTTAACTGATCAAGTTTATGAAATACATTGCACCCTCATAATTATCAGAATAATTTTAGCTTTATTGAATGTATATTACAAATTCATTTTGATATTACATCATTATCTCATCATCTATAAGTTCAATAAACAGTGATTTTTTTAATGAAAGTTCAATACCATTATAACTACATTGAGTATTCTCAAGATTCCAGTTTTAGACAATTGTTTATTTATAAATTGGCTATGTGAGCATGGAAATAAAGAAATATTAAAAAATGTAAGTTTGATTATTTTCTGTTTGTTCTATTTCTACAATCCTTGATTGTTCTATTCAATCATGTCATAAGTTACTGGTATTACTCCTATAAGTCTTTTATTATTGCCATTATTATCCAATTGATATGAATAAACATTTGTTTCGATTAATATTTTGAACCCATTTAAGTAAATATTGTAACAATCTGTCAAATACATATATTTAAGCAAACTTTATCTATATCTCTTATAGAGTTATAGTAATTGGAAAGTATAATGTTATGATAATAGCAATTAATTGAGTTTTTAAATTCATAGATTATTTTATCTGGTATTTACTGTTATTTGTTTTATGGGCAATGAATTGCATGCTGGAAGGAGTTATTGATCTTTTAAAAAATGCTTCAGATTATTTGCATTACCAATTTATTTTATTAACCTAATAGTCTAGTAGAAATTGAAAGTAGGTACTTATATATTATGGTATGGTACCACCACTCTAGTACTCACTGTGTAAAAACCATATAATTACCAATTTACTTCTGTTTACTTCACATGTGTTTTATAATCATGAAATTCAATGAATTCTATTAAATTCTAAAGTGGTGATACCATAACAAACAAGTACCTGAAAGTAAAATCAAGAACCTCTTGATAAAACGTTTCTTAAGAACTTATAGTTATCATATGTGATTCCCAATAGCGTTCTATTTTTTCCTTATATTCATAATGTCCAATGTTCTATCGATGCTCCAATTTAATATTATAAAATGAAAGTTTATTATATTTACATCACTTACACATTCACAATTAAAGGTATGTTGATTGAAGGTAAAAATCAAGTCTCGAATAGTAAGCAATTGATACATTTATTAGCTTATCAAGGTTTTCGACCAACATTGCAGGTCTTCCTAAGGGCTTATTTACACAAGGTACAAACAAATAATATAATACAAAAAATATACATTAATAGCAGTAATGATACAAATAATACTTTAAAAATATTTAGGTGATAATATAATATGATAATCATCTTATTATTATAATTATATTAATATTTTTACCTAAATATTTTTTAATATGATTTATATCATTTATGAATTATCATATTTTACATTTAATATTTGTATCTTGGTAAATTAACCCTGATGAAGATCTGCAATATTGGTCAAAACATCATGCAAAGATCATCATATATATAAATTATGTTTTGATAAATAAAAGAGGACACCAGCATATTGTTAAGGAAGAAAATAAATCATTCATAGAAGAAAATAAATCATTTATTCAATAACATACAACAGTATTTACTTATAAAATTAAAAGAATAAAATTTAGGATAAACATTTTTAACAACAATATTAGAATTAAATGGAAAAATAAATGAATAACACAATTAAATATTTCGAAATACAAGTTAAGAAGAATTACACATTACAAATAATATTTGTCGATTAAGATACTAACATATTAATATGATAAAATAATAAATAGCAATAATAAATAATTTTTAATATTACAATTTTATATAATAATTGAGGATTGGTGATTAAGGAAGATCCTCTGAAGATTTAGATTGGAGTGTTTTCAAATATATATTGGCTTAAGATGCCTTGAATATCCACTATTAATTATACAGTATTTACTCCCAAATTGTCAGATCTTTCTTGATTATCATTGACATCCATTAAGAAAAGTATACACTAAGGTATAAACCAAATTTCTTCTGATACTTGATATACACAATCCAAAAAACATTATCATCTTCGCCATATATGTTCACTTGTAGAAGTGTGCTAATTATTTTAATTTGATAACTGAACAAGGCCACTTCCTCATTGGACAACATATTTCCTTTCTGTTTCTGAAAAAAAAAATTGTTTTCAGATCCACATTGATATAATAATAAATGAAAATTAATTTTTAGTATTCCATAATAAATCTATTAGATACCTAACAAAAAGTTGAACTTGTTACATTTATAGCATTTCTCAAAAGAAGCTAAATATTGATATTTATTATTTCTGTTCAGTCTAAACTTATTTATTTAATCTGAGGCAAATTTATTCTAAACACTGTTGTGGAATTGTTCTTCGGTGAAATACAAATTTAAATTAACACTATTTCTAGTTCCATAATAGATTTTTTCAAATGCAATTGTATAATATGGGTGTTATTATTAGTAAAACTAATGTCCACCTTATTTTAATAGTTAATTTACAGGCTAATTGATTAATGGTTAATTATATGATATGGGGTTATCTAACAAACAATTATTCTGATTGTATATCAAAGTTTAACAATAGAAATCACTTATCACTTCAACTATTTTCATTTATTCTCATAAAGAAAGCATGAGAAAGATTAATTAATGGTTCTTGTCACCCTGTGACTCCTACCAAAAATACATATTGCATAAACATATTTCATGACAATTGTTAATGAAGAAAAGTTTAAAACACAATAGTATTTAGAATAAAGTACAGTGATTTTTAGGTGAAACAAATTTTAATATGTTATACTACACACAAACAGTATTATAAAAATAATTACACTTACCTTGTTCAATGTTTTCACATTAAATCCTTCGAAAAAAGTTAGGAGCCAGTAGAAGATCAATTAAAGATCCAGGATCAAACAAAAATACAGTAGCAAAGTAAACAGTTGAGATTTGATATTATGGGGAGGTTTCAAGTATAACCGCTCCTATTTATGAATTTAATTGCAATCGTTAATTTAATTACAAACCAAATAGATTTAAAAATATCACTACTATTCCATTAATAAATTAAATCATTATATAAAACATGAATATCTAAAAAATATAAATTCTATTTTATGAAATTGAAAAACAACTAAATTATTTATTTATAGTCAAACAGCAAGACAAAAATATTCTAATATAGTAATATTAGGTCATTGTTATAACATTTGGTTCTTTAAATTTATAAAATTAAGATTATTTATTAATCACTTTTAATACATTTATATTTTACTATAATATTGTTACGGGCTACTGGGTGTAAAATGGACTAAACTATTACTTAATTCAAGAATCTAATATTTATTAACAAATTAGAAAGAATACAATGAGATTATTTAAAACAGTTAAATTATTAAACTAATATCAATTTACAATAATAATATTCTACTAAATGTTATCTAATTTCTAAGATAATAGGATATTGCTAATACTAAATAACTAAACTATTTATATATAAATTATTACAAATACAATAATATTACACTACAGTTTACAATTGCAAATTAACACTTACAGTTCGCTAACTAAAGTCCACCGACCGTAAGACTCTCCAAATATGACAAACTGCCACACAGTTTATTACACTTATTACACGGCCACTAATTGTCACTGTTGCTCACTAAGCACTTATTACAGACTGATACTAACTCACTGTAACTCACGCACTATCACTAGTTAACGACTGCTACTCACTGGCTTATTACTTCACTGCTTATTACTGACTGCCGCGGCCGAAAACGCTGTCCTTTTTATATAGGCAAGGTAGGTCGTGGTGGGGCATTACTCGGAACAAGATCGAGAACCATCCAGGCCGATCCAGGTTGAACGAGATTGGCCTCGGCAACTTCTTTAATCCCTTCCGCTTAATCCCATTGTTTGCCTAATCCTGTCTAGGCAGATCAGAAGCCGGTCCTACTTCCCGCTCTGACCGTAACACTGCCCCCTCCTTAAAAGTGATCTGCCCCAGAGCATAGTCCGGAGAAATCGGGCGGTTATGAGCTTCCCTCGATGGAGACGCATTTCCTTTCCAGGGGTTGAACGTGCACACCAATATGGCGACTCCAGAGTTGGCGAATATCTGTTCAAGCATGTTCCTGACAACCTTCCACTCCAGGCCGTCATATCCACAGCCCAACTTAGGGATCGCGAGCTTGGTGACACGCAGTCTCAGAAGCTTACTCCGCAGGTCGTCGAGGCTTCGCCGCAGTGCGTCATATGTGAGCTTCTGATCAGTAGCACACTTGGTAACTAAGTAGAACAGGTGTCGTCCTTCGTGCGTATGGTGGAGTGCTTTCCCGACGCGTGGTCCTTGGCGTTCCAGTTCCTCAGTTCCAGCAAACTTCTTCCTGAAGACCGTTGCAATCCCTCGGGAAGTCCTCAGATCTTCGGCTACACAATGGGCCAGAGAATAGTCCGCGGGTAACGAGAAGATATCTCTGTATACTGCCTGAGTTACTCCACGGAAACCTTGTACCTTAGGTTGTGCAACGGATACCTTACTGGTCTCCACGTTGTTGAGGTTCCTGACTTGCTGGTCTTCTGTCGGGCCATGGTCTCCTTTGTAAGGGGCCAGTCTGTTAAAATGGACTACCCTGGGTTTTCCTTTTGGCTGCTTCCTGATTCTATAGATGACGTCGTTTATCCTATTGATGATCTCAAACGGGCCATCCCAGGAGTTCTGAAGTTTAGGTGAGTAGCCTCGCCTCCTTCGAGGGTCATGTAGCCAGACCAAATCTCCAGGTTGGAAGCCACCTTTCTCTGCCCTGATGTCGTAACGCTCCTTCATTCTGTCACTGGCTCCCTGGATGTTTGCACGAACCTTCTCGTGGATATTATCCATCCGCTTCCGTAGATTCGTGACGTATTCCTCTCCGCTAACTTCCTCATTAGGCTTGAACCCGAATTTTAGATCACAAGGCAAACGAAGTTCTCGGCCGAACACCACATATGCGGGGGTCTGCCCCGTTGCTTCATGGACTGAACTGCGGTAGGCTAACAGGAACAAGTGAAGATACTGGTCCCAGTCTCGCTGATGCTCGGAGACCACTTTAGACAAATATCGACCCATTGTCCTGTTCATGCGCTTCACCATGCCATCCGATTGAGGGTGAAGAGGTGTTGTCCTGGTCTTCCGTATCCCCAGTGCTTCGCACATTCCGGAGAAGACTGCAGACTCAAAGTTTCTTCCCTGGTCAGCGTGGAGTTCCATGGGTACTCCAAACCGGCTGACGAGCTGCTTCACAAGTACGTCTGCAACCGTGACTGCCTCTTGATTCTGAAGGGCATACGCTTCCACCCACTTAGAGAAATAGTCCATGGCCACGAGAATATATCGGTTACCTTCGTCCGTCACAGGGAAAGGGCCAGCGATGTCGATCGCTATCCTCTCGAACGGTGCTCCCACGTTGTACTTCTTCATAGGGGCCCTCTTTCTTCTTGTTGGTCCGTTAGAGGCCGCACAAGTCGCACAACGCCTACACCAGTCCAAGACATCGTCCTTAAGGTTTGCCCAGTAAAAGCGTTCACGAACTTTTTCCAATGTACGGTGAACTCCAAGATGGCCGCCAGTTACACCGTCATGTAGTTCCCTAAGCACTTCGGCCACTTTATTCCTTGGAACGATGAGCTGTAGCCTACGCTGATCTCCTTCCGAGTTCTCCAATGCCCGTTTCAGCAGCCCATTGTCCACTAGAATGGAGTCCCATTGGGCCCAGTACGTTTTTACATTCTTCGACATTGGAGCAACATCCTGCCAGGTAGGTCTTCCTTGCCCCGATACTTTCCATTGTTTTATCTGTTTTAAGTCCGGGTCTTCGTCCTGTCCCTTTGACACCTCCGCGTCTTGCCAACTGTCGATGACAACTGTAGTCCTCAACACCGCTGCCTGCTTCTCTTCTTGTCGAGAACAATGCTTGCAGCCTTCATCACAAGGTCTTCTTGACAGCGCATCCGCATTTCTGTGACTTGTCCCAGAACGATGAGCAGATTCAAAGTCATACTCTTGAAGGCGCTCGATCCACCTCGCCACTTGTCCCTCTGGTGACTTAAATCTCAGCAGCCACATTAGAGCCGCGTGGTCCGTTCTCAGGAGGAACCTTCGTCCGTATAGGTATTTATGAAAATGCTCTATGGACTTTACTACTGCCAGAAGCTCCTTCCTCGTGACACAGTAGTTGCGTTCCGGAGCTGAGAGTGCTTTGCTGAAATATCCAATCACCCTCTCTTCTCCGTCTTGGACCTGAGAGAGGACGCTTCCAATAGCGATGTTGCTGGCATCTGTGTCAAGTATGAACTTGCCCTCGGGGCGTGGATAGCTCAGAATAGGAGCACTAATCAATTTGCTCTTCAGCTCCTCGAAGGATGCCTGACACTCGTGATCCCAATGGAAAGTCCTTTTCTCCTCGGTAAGTCTGGTAAGAGGTTTTGCGATGTTAGCGAATCCTTTCACGTACCTCCGGTAATAGGTGCAGAGCCCGAGAAAACTTCTCACCTGATGCTTATCTCGAGGTACTGGCCAGTTGGTGATCGCTGCTATCTTCTCTGGGTCAACAGCAACTTCGTTGTCTGACACAATATGCCCCAGGTAGTTGACTTGCCTTCGGAAGAGATTACACTTCTTCGGGTTCAACTTAAGGTTCGCTGCACGCAGTCGTTCGAAGACCTTCTCCAGATTCTTTAGATGGTGATCGAAGGACTTTCCCAGCACAATGATGTCATCTAGGTACACCAGGCATACCTCCCAAGAGAGACCTCTTAACACATTTTCCATCAGCCTCTCGAATGTGGCAGGAGCATTGCAAAGCCCGAACGGCATTACTGTAAACTGCCAGAGCCCAGTGCCAATTGAAAACGCCGTTTTCTCTTTATCTTCAGGTGCCAATCCAACCTGCCAATATCCACTGCGGAGATCCAAGGTAGAGAAGAGTTTACACCCCTCCAGGGTGTCCAGCGTATCGTCAATCCTGGGAAGCGGATAACTGTCCTTCTTGGTGACGTTGTTCAGAAGACGGTAGTCTACGCAAAACCTCGTTGTGCCGTCTTTCTTCTTCACCAATACGACAGGAGACATCCAGGGGCTACTCGAAGGCTCAATGACACCATCAGCCGCCATCTCCTTTATGATCTTCTCGGCGTCCTCCCGTTTGGCTAACGGCAGCCTCCGCGGGACCTGTCGGATGGGCTTCGCATCCCTGGTGTCAATCCTGTGCTGGACGATATCCGTTCTGCCCCGTGGTCCTGGTCCGATCTCGAAGACGTCATGCCATCGGATAATCATGTTCTTCACTTCCTCGCTCTGTTCAGGTGAAAGGTCGCGGCATGACTCGTTAACAAATCCTTTTAGTTCTTCTGGCAGTCCTCGGAGCTCGGTGGGACGACGTTGCAGCTGACGAACCACTGAGGTAGCGGTTGTACACTCCCCGACCGGTGTTCCTTTCTTCAGCGTTACCGGGAAGCTGTTCAGGTTCATTAGCCGGATTGGAGTCGTCCGTCCGACCTTGATGAGAGACCTGGCAACAAGTACGCCACGTCCGACCTCTTGTTCTTCGTGCCTTCTGGGTTCAAGTAGTACACATTGACCCTCCGGTAACTGTCCTTCGACCGTCCCATGGGTCAGGATTTGGCTCCGTGCAGGTAATGTGGTGTCTTCTAGTAAGAGCACTCGTGCGTAGAGGTCCTTTCCCTGCCGAAGGATGACTTCCTCCTCTCCCAGCGTCATCACACCTCTTGCCATATCCAACTTAATCCCGTATTCGATCATCAAGTCCGTGCCTAATATGACATCTTCATCGATTTCTGCCACGAGAGCACCGTGCCTCAGATGTTGACCCCCGATGATGAAGGTGGCAACTGTCTCCCCGTAGACCTTGGCTGGCTGTCCCGTGGCAGTCCGTAATGCCCAAGTGGTTGGTAAGACCCTCTCAGCGGGAACTATCTTCGAGTTCAAAATTGTCATGGTTGCGCCAGTATCCACTAGAAGACTTCGCAGCTGCCCGTTCACCATCCCGTCAACGTAGAAACTGTTCGTTCTGCTTCCTATTGACGCAATCCTGATGGTCTTCCTGGGGCCTTTGACGTTACGGGTTGACAGTTGCCCCCTCCCATCAACCCTACTTAGTTTTCCTGTGGCTTTTCTTGCTTCTTAGATGGACACTTGCTTCTAGGGTGTCCAATTTGGCCGCAGCTCCAACAGCGTATCTCCTTCTTACGGGCCCTGAGAGCCTCTAAAACTTTCGTCACTAGGTCCTCAAAGCTGGGGACTACATTTGGCTCCGCTTCTGCTGCTCGTACGCGCGCATGGCCCCGTACAGACTGTCTAACAGCCTCGAACTCCATGGCCTGGGATAATGCGTCTCCTAAAGTTTTCGGCCGGGCGAGCTTCACTGCTTGTTGTGTCTCTGGGTCCCGAAGTCCATCGAGGAATTTGTCGACAGCCAAGCTTTCGTAGACATCGTCGGTGACCGATGGGTAGGCGTCCCTCACTAGCCGGGCAATATCCGCTTCAAATTCCTGTAAAGTCTCGTTGGTCTTCTGGATCCTGCTTCTCAGCTGTGAGCGATACAGCTGGTCCATGTGGCGGTGGCCGAAACGCATCTCCAGTCTTCTCATTAGCTCCCCGTAGTTGGACCGCTCCGACATGGGCATCCCCTGCAGCACTCCTAAGGCGTCTCCACGCAAGGCCAGGCACAATGCTGAAGCTTGGGTCTCCTGCGACCACCCGTGGATCGAAGCCGCGGTCTCGAAGAGAGTCAGGTAGTCTTCCCACGGCGTCTTCCCGTCGAATACTGGAATGGTATTGTGAGTTGGCGGCGCCCCAGCATAGGCGGGTAGAATGCTATTACGATGGCTGCCCTCGGAGGAACGGTCGGTGTCGTTCGTCGGTGGGTTGCTCTTACGTCCCTCGAGAGCTTCCATTCTTAGCCTAATTTCGTTCACTTTTTCTCCTAGCCTAGATTCTACATCTGCTACTTTATTATTTACATCGGCTAACTTATTATCTACATTTTCCATTAACTTAGTCTCTAATGTGCCTAACTTAGACTCTAATGTATCCATTAAATCATTTTTTACAGTACCTAGCTTATTTTCTACATTGCCTAGTTCATTTTTAACACTGCTTAATTCATTACCTAGTTCATTTTTAACACTGCTTAATTCATTACCTAGTTCATTTTTAACACTGCTTAATTCATTACCTAGCTTATTTTCTACATTGCCTAATTCATTTTTAAAAGTTGCAGACAACTTGCTCAAATCAGTTTCAAACAGAACGTCATCTGGATTTTCCCCTAATTCTACAAAAAATTGACGCAAGCGATGTTGCAGTACACTTTTATTTCCGGAAGAATCCAGATCACGTTCTTCTAATTCCCGTTTTAAATCCGCAACTTTTAAATCCATCAATTTAAGACTTTGAGAAGCCATTTTTCAAACAGTAGCCCAATTATTACAAAATGCAAGACAAAATAACAATTACACAAGACCCCACACCTGACACCAATTTGTTACGGGCTACTGGGTGTAAAATGGACTAAACTATTACTTAATTCAAGAATCTAATATTTATTAACAAATTAGAAAGAATACAATGAGATTATTTAAAACAGTTAAATTATTAAACTAATATCAATTTACAATAATAATATTCTACTAAATGTTATCTAATTTCTAAGATAATAGGATATTGCTAATACTAAATAACTAAACTATTTATATATAAATTATTACAAATACAATAATATTACACTACAGTTTACAATTGCAAATTAACACTTACAGTTCGCTAACTAAAGTCCACCGACCGTAAGACTCTCCAAATATGACAAACTGCCACACAGTTTATTACACTTATTACACGGCCACTAATTGTCACTGTTGCTCACTAAGCACTTATTACAGACTGATACTAACTCACTGTTCCTCACGCACTATCACTAGTTAACGACTGCTACTCACTGGCTTATTACTTCACTGCTTATTACTGACTGCCGCGGCCGAAAACGCTGTCCTTTTTATATAGGCAAGGTAGGTCGTGGTGGGGCATTACTCGGAACAAGATCGAGAACCATCCAGGCCGATCCAGGTTGAACGAGATTGGCCTCGGCAACTTCTTTAATCCCTTCCGCTTAATCCCATTGTTTGCCTAATCCTGTCTAGGCAGATCAGAAGCCGGTCCTACTTCCCGCTCTGACCGTAACAATATATATGTAATATAAGAAATGAAAGAATAAAATTAATACTATTTTATTCGGAAGGCAGTGACTAGTTCACTATCGGATTAACAAGACTAGAATTTAGCCGTGACTGATTCACTATAGGCACTCTGGGAAATTTCAGTCATTTGTTTGCTCACCACAGCATCGTATGTGATAGAATAAGATCACGTCGCGCCGAATAGGATCCAATGTAGGTGTACCCTAAGGCTACACCTACATTGGATCCGATTCGGTGCGACGTGATCACATACGATGCTGGGGTGGATACATTATACACATTTTACTATACATTATAGTAAAATATAAATGAATTAAAATTAATTAATAAATAATCTTAATTTTATAAATTTAAAGAACCCTATATTATAACTCTCGATATATTTCAGTCATTTGGTTTGCTACCGACGTCTCATCGTATCACACCGGATCCAATGTAGGTGTAGCCTAACCTAACCCATCTGCGTTATAAGGTTTAGATGTATCAAATATTAACATCAAACCAGAAAAAAAACCTATTCTAAAGCTCAATAATACATATCTATCAAATTAGAAAATCTGTCCAAATACCAAAAAAAAAACCTGTACCACTACGACCCGTGAACGAGTCTGGGGGTTCAGTACATGGTTGAGACTGTACTGTTTCATGGACAACGGTTCTGCAAGGAGGTGACTTGTCCTAGGTCACGCTCAACCGCCAGGTTTTCCCCCCTTATTATGGGTACCCTATTTTTATAATATTTTATAGAGGCTGGGTGAGCCCCAGGAGGGTCCTAGATCCTATATGATCCATCTCCGGCTGCAAACAGACTAAATAAAAGTAACTGCCCGCAGCGGGATTTGAACCAGGAATTCCGGCATTACATTTCAGGGCTCAACCACTGAGCCACTCCGCTCCCTTCTGTCTAAATATTCCAACATAATAGTTGTTCCTTCTTCTTGAATTAATTTTCATACATTTTATTATTTATGTTTTTTTCTCACTTTACATATATTATGTATCATTGTTAAATTAATAAAGACGGCAAGATATTTCAGCGGATTCAGTTTCAAGTTTTTTTTTTAATTGATAAAGTGTGTCTAATATTTCTCTCATAGTGTATGTATTTATATCGCCATGTAAGTATATAAACCCCCATAGCAATATTATAAAATAATATCTAAAAATATTATAATATTCATATATATATATATATATATATGAATGTGTGTGACCTCATATATGTGGAGGTCAATAAATTTCTCTTAAGTAGGGAGAAGTGCTTATAATTTGTTGATAATTATGGTAATTATTTAATTTAAAATGTATAACCATCAAAAGTATTAATAGTAAAGAGACAGGAAGGTAGTAAAAAAGCAATAAAGAATAAAATAAGTAATACGAATTAATAAAAAAGAAATTAATAACTTTAATAATTACCATAATTTAGTTATTTTTAATAATTTAGTAATTTTAAATTGCCTGTACTTTGCATTTTTAGCTCTGAAGAAGACCTGCTATGTGGGTCGAAACGTTGGCTCTATAATAAACATTTCTCCCTTCTTAAGAGAAATTTATTGATTTCCACCCGGACCATTTCTTCCACATATATTTCTTTTAATTATTTTATCACTAACTTCATGATATACAATAAGAAATAATAAAGAAACCTAATATTTACTGATAAATAATTTAATGATTAATATGCATAACAATTGCCTATGGAAAAGAACCATTGGTGAAAGAGAATATTTTATTAACTTTTTGGAATTATTATTGTTTTAAACATAATAGCTGGCTATAAATATAATATTTTGATATTAAAGAAAGTAATATTATAATTTCCAGGTGTATTTGTTGTGATTTTCACCATTATACAGTAAGGTTATCCGTATAAGTTACTATAAGTTATTTTAAAATCGTTTGTAGTTGGTTCATATTTTTTTTTTAACTGTTAGCATATTACAATCTAACAGTAGTTAATAATGTTCTGATTCTTAGGTATGTTACATTTGTATATAATGTTTAATATATCTACTAAACCTAAAGCTGCATTTATTATATGACTTGGTCATTCAGAATCGTATATGAAACACTATTGTTATTGTATTTTTATCTTTATATATAAAAATATTTCTAATACTGATATTTATTTGATAATATTATTAATTTGAGAGGAGAACAAAGGACCAGTAACAGTGTTTGAACCCTGAGATGTCGGAATCCTTTCATCAAGACTTAGCTTATTTGAACAAAGGGCTTGATTGGAAACTGTAGAGGATTGTCTTGAAGGGGCCTTCTGTTTAGATTTTGCAAGATTTAATAAAAGAAATATCTCTTTGGATCAAAGAATCTCTTTTTGCTAATAAATTAGATAAAACCTCGATTTTGTTTTTTGCCTTATATCTTACTTTTGTTAGTAATCCTTTTTTTTGATCCATCATTATTTGTCTTGTATAACATTATTAAAGGTGCTATGATATTCCTATTATTATGATAAATTATTTATAGTTTGTGGTTTAGCAATTGTAAAGAATAAGACATCGATTCCGATACCATTAAGAGACAAACCCTACCTCTAGAACTTACAGCCGGAATCAAAATCTCAAACACAGTTTTCACAACAAAAACCTCGATCTATCCCTACAACGTTTACTGCTCAGTGTTACTTTCGTTCGGTTCTAGGCCCAATAACTATACAGCAAGAAAAATTTCATAAGTCAATTATGTTACTAGGTTGCATGCTTCACACGCGTTTCTTCAAGACTTGCCAAATGACTGGTTCTAAATAATTATTCTTTCTTCAAACTCAACCGCATTCTACACTCTTACTGATCAGTCGGAAGAACAGTAATTAAGTCTAAAAAATAATGAAATCTCAAGTTATATATGAAGTTTTTAATTTTTATAATATAACTCATGGGAAAATCGAATATATCGAAAAGTGACGTATAGTTTAATTATACTCGTATGTGTAAAAAGGCTCCTGATGTGATTTATTTTATGTTGTTAAAGTATTCCTGTAAGGGTTTTAGTGTAACTGGCAACATTTTTTGTTGTTCGAGTATTCCTGTAAGGGTTTTAGTGTAAGTAGCAATATTTTTGTTGCTTATTTACAAGAGACAAGTTGTTTTTAAAGAAACAAAAAGTATAGATAAATTAAGAATGTATTCTGCTTTCAGAAATATAAAAACGAAAATGGTAAACTAATGACTTCTCATTTAACATAATTTTTTTTTAACGCGATCTGAGGAGCCAACTCAAATACGCTGATAATTTTTCTTTAAGATTTAGTTTGCCCATATTTTCTTTGCGGCTTGTAGAAAATATGCTTATATACAGAATGAAACCGTCTTCACTTTGATGTATTCAGTTTTACAGAAGTTATAAATCATCTTCAACGAGACTAATTTTTCGGTGATAACATTCCGATTATATTGATCATTACTATACCGCTTCCAAACTTTAAATTTTATAATCAACTAGTATATTGTTGCTGTAATTTAGTACAGATATATCAAACAGTTACTAGAGCTAGCTCAATTGATTGAATTGAAATTACTACAATGCTTGTCTAATTTAAACTATAAAATATATCGTTATGGAAAGAGGGCTGCGAAAGATCCTGTAAACATATTCCCTTATAGCTTCTAGGACAGGTAAATAAAAGTTGCCTGAAGTCATTTCCTTAATCTTTTTAACAGTACATACCTGGAATACATCTAGGAGGAAAAGAAGGAAAACGTTATGGCAGAAAGAATATTTTATTTGAGCATACAACGAAAAAAAACACGTTTCTCTAAGTCTCCAGAGTTAAAAAAAAAGTTCTGTATTTTATTTCTTAAAGGGACACACTAATTCCATTTGAGTTTAATTTGCATTCTGAAATAATTCAAAATAATGCTGCATTGCCAGGTTAAATAGTATTTATGAAAATGTCACCTCAGTTTTACCAGGATGTGGCAATTTCCAATTTATTCAAACAAAAAGTGTCCACTATTCGATATTTCTTTTTCTTCCTACCTGTGGGACTAATACAAATGCTCAAAAATAAATGTTTTCTTGTCTATGAAAATCGGTTAATTTATTGATATAAATTAGGCTTTACGATATTTACAAATATCGATATTAGTAGGCACCTTCAGCATAAAAATCTGAGTGTTCATTGCCTATTTATTTGTTCCCTTCTCGTGGAAAATTCGATGAGTAGTCAATTCTCACCAGAGATTGATTGGTATATGGGGCTTAATCACCTAGTTTTGCCAATATTAAAACCTAGTTTCAAGTGTAGAAAGACAGGGCATATAGAAAATGAACTTGAAGAATTTAGGAATGTCTATATAAGTTGATTGGCTAAGCAATAAATATTTTTAAGAAAACATTCAACGTCTGTATTGAACATTCAACTCGTTGACCGAACTGACCTCCATATTCATAAATCCCTTTCAAATTAAATTGCAATAATTCTATGTGAGGTGTTAAAAATAAATTTAAATAATTGTTTTGTAATTCTTTCGATCAAGTATAATATGTAGATCTGCACCGCTCACTTCTATAAATAAAACCCTTTCGACGCATTTATATTTATTGTATAACTTATTGATTTATGCGTAGTATGGGATTATTTCTTCTGTGTTAGTAAATAAACAACAGAGAATAAATCAATCCATCGGTTGTTTCTGATTTCTGTAAACAAATTATTTTAGGAGCCAAAAACAAATATCTCAAATGATAAGTTTGTAGGGTTGTAAATGATATAACGAAAGGAAAGGATTAGCCCTGAAATAAATGAGGAATTGTGGCTTTAAAGACGTAACTTGAAATTTTTGACTTTCCTAGATGCATTCCGAACCACACAGGCAATTTCTGGTACAAGGTTTGCATTTTGATGAAGTATATTGAATTGGCAGAGTTTTACTATTCAACTCCGCATGGCAACGAGCTTTATTGTAATGAGTTGACAGTAAATTTTATAACGTTGTGAGTGCGATAGCTAAATTTTCCTTTCAGTGTATGGAATTAGAGCATTCTCAGCTATTCTACATGTTACAGGATGTTTCATGGTCACATAGCAGTGGCTGAACGGCTCTGGATTTGTGTTATTCTTTCACAAGACTCAATTATCCTATTGTTTCGAGTGACATTGAACAAAAAGTCTTTACAAGGCCGGTCAATAACAATAATTCTTTACAAGGTTAATTGAATCTTGTCAAACAATAGCTCATATTCAGTGCCGTTCAGTGACTGCTGGTTTGAAGAACGATGCCGAGCCTGTCTTAATTCTCAGGGAAATCACTTTGAAAAACATTAATGTAAATGTAACAAAATGTAAATGCTTAAATTTAATGAATAAACTAGTTGGAACAAATAAAATAAGTTATATTTATTTTCTATGCCTAAATGATTCATAACAATGAAAATATTTTGGTATGAATATCTCCTAAACAAGACGTTTGCGGACATACCTCTATATGAACATATTTACTTATAATGTAGATAACGTATCCATAGTTTTAATTTTATCGATAAGCTGTTAACACTATTGTCGGACTAAAGATTGCAACTACTTTGAGAACTATCAGGATCAAAGAATATTAGTTACACTATGTTATTAACTTTCTTTGTAAAAGGTTCGTTACATTTTTATATCATTTCATCGCTTTCAAACGACGGTCATTATTAAAATGTCAGAAATGACCATTACATAGTTTCAATTTTTAATTTTCTTTTATGGAAATTAGGTCTAAAAATGTTAATAAAATAGTTTTGTTATTCTAGTAAAAACATTACTAGGATATTTCAGTGATCCATCTTAGAGAGTATTCGTGATATCATAATGGCCGACTACTAAAAATACATCTATAATTCAATATTATTTTGAAAATTAAAAATAGGGCAATATTTTTTTAGTTCATAATTTAATAATGCAACGAGTATAATAATTACTTGCCTTACTAATCCAACTACTCTAAGTGATCATCTAAAATATTTTAGGTTCTTCTATGGTTAAGCGTAACAAATACCTCATTTAATAATCCTAAAAATTACTTAATTCGCCTTTGCCATGATTTACTGTCCTTTCATTATTATATATCCTTCAAGATTTTTCGAGTAAAAAAAAAATGATGAAACATTACCTCTAAAATGAATGTTATTAAAAAATGTTCCATTGTTGAGCTTTCATTGTTATTTAACAATTTGAACTATTATTACATATATTCACATTTTGGGGCTTCATCTCGACTGAGGTTTGAAATACAGCGATATTGGGGAAACATTATACTTATGATTATGGGATGGATTCCTGAAACGTCAAATTATGCAATAATTGACAGGAAAAAGAAATAATTCAATTAAAGGGGATGTGGTTCACTCATAAGTTATAACATACGAGTAAATCCAGAAAACTTTTATTCAATTTGAAAAATGAACTAAACGGCCCAAATGTTTTTAAATAAAAACTAAAGGGCATATCATATCTTCAAGTATCATGGGTTTGTGTTTTTCTGAGAAATCCGTATTTTTTTAAATTCTAAAATTACATATTGTACATTACATTGCTTGATTCTTACGTCCATTTTTTTAAGCTATTTACAGTTTGGTATAAGATAGGAACCATTTTGTAGTTTGAATCTTGAAAACATTGTTAGAGACAAGTTATTTAGTATATTATTCGTTAATTTATTTATTTGGGTTATTTGCCATATATTGAGGAAAAAAATGGTCCGGGTAGAGGTCAAGAAAATTGTCTTATATAGGGAGAACTTTTTATTGGAAACCCAACGGTTCGACCCACGTTGCAGGTCTTCTTCAGGGCTGGACGACGGATCAATTTATATATTTACTGCCCTTTAATTTTTATTTAAAAACACTTGTGGCTTTTAGTTAATTTTTCAAATTAAACAAAAGTTTTCTGGATTTATCTTATAACTTATGAGTGAACCACATCTCCTTTAATTTATGGATTGATATATTATGATATAGCTAATAATTTAAATGTTAGGAAGTTGCAGTGAAAGCAGCTACGGGTTTCTATTAGATTATTCTGTTAGAGGATTCTCTGTTCATCAAAACGTAAAGGCATAGGCTGAATATTTAAGATCCTAAAGGTTAGGAGTTAAACCTAGCAAGTGACGTTGAAGTAAGCAAAAAATAAATTAATTTATACTTTTCATTTATATAACTATTCAGGATTAAACCCCTTATAAATAACATTCGCATTAATACTGTCAAATAATTCAGACAATTTACCTATATAACTTATAACATCCTATCTCATGTATTAATTGGTTGTTATAAATTTATTTATTCTCTTTACTTGCTTAGTATTTTGTCATGATTCGTACTTTTTATTTATTTTATTTACTTTATAAATGCATTACGATTTTTATTATGTAGCGTTTTGGCCAGATATATTTTCTGTTGATGTTTGTTATTCTTAATGGGCCTAGTCCCAGAATAAATTAACTTTTCTTTTCTATTCTATAGTAATACAAGTTGATTATATGATTTTTGTCCACTATATAAAAGTTTAACTTAAACGAGCAAATTTTTACTTCAAATATAAAAAATAAATAACTGTTTACTCTCCTTAATATCGTATATACCTAAATCACATACAAACAGATTTGGCTTAGATGAACATTGTACATCATTCTTACGTATTTATCTTCTAATATCGAAATCTTTGTGTTTAGTTGTTGATGAGTTGATGGAAACTTTTAGAATTCTTCGAAGTCCTATGTAGAAAATATTATTATGATTAAACGGTGTAACCTTGGAAATCGGTCATTTTTCTTTGGCTGCTGTGATACCCTGACGGAGCAATATTTTCTACGAATTGATAAGGAAATATACATAAAGGAAATTCAAACTTTATAATAAAAATGGTGGCTGAAGTTGTTAAACGGTCAATTGCAGTTACAAAAAGAAATTAATTATTAAAAAAAAACCCTGGAAAGTTAAAGAAAAAGTAGACTTTTATTGGAATATGGTGTTCTAGGAAAACATTTTAAAAAATCATGGCTCGAAAAGGTATTAAGATTGGCGACACTGAACTGCATTTTTGATAGACGATACCTTCCTCAATTATTCACTATATTTCTGATTATCTGCTCTGTTATCATTGTATTTCTGAGAACCTTCATCAAACAGAATAAGCTCCGCAGTATCTCTGTTACATTTACACCAACAATTTAACCACGTTCTGTAAAATCCGATCATTTACTTTTTTTTTAAATTACTGTTGTATAAAAACATATCATTCACTAGTTTATCAGTCCCTTGATACGAAAATGCGAAATATTTGCTAGCGTTGTATGCGAACGAAAAGTCAACTAAAACTTACCATCTACTTACAATCGGTCTATAATAAATGATACGCTTATCAGATTATTCAAAATTGGGTGTTTGGCTCATTTTCGGTCCAGAGTTGTCTAGGCTATATGATGTTAAGAAAAGTTTAATAAAGGAATTATTTAATTATTACAAATTTTACAGATTATGGTGTACAATGCAATAATTATACGATATCCAAATAAATGTAATCATCCTGACTAGTGATACAGCTATCTTTTAACTACTCCGTCGCTGCATTTAACTCGAACAGATCTTGTTTACATATGTGGCAATATTTTTTTACAAATTGGTTAGGAAATATAGGAATAGGCAATATACATAGGGGTGACCTGTGGTCTAGTGGTTAGCGTAACAAACTACTAAGCCCACGATCACGGGTTCGTAGCCCGGCAGGTGGCCCTAGGATTTTTAAAAGGGGGTAAAAAATTGTTAGTTATGCCGTCTTTCGAAAGGGACGTTAAACGTTGGCCCTTGTGCGACGTCAGGTACTCTTTAAATCGTTAGCCATAGGAGCATAAAGTGACGTTAAATGAAAAAAACAACTACATACAGGAGGTATAAATACAGGAATTCAACTTTCATACTAAAAATGGTGACAGAAAGTGTTAAACGTTCATTTGCAGTTACACATAGAAATTAATTATGTACAAAAAACTTTGAAAGTCAAAGAAACAATTGACTTTTTTAGTAGTTTGTGACTTTTATTAGTATTCTAGATAAACATTTATATTTATTAGGGAAAGAGCTCCATATTATAATTTAATGAAGTTAATAAAATTTCTCAAAACAAGAGACGAAAGTTCTTAATTTTTAAATAACTATGCTAATTTTTTAGCAATTAGTTGTTACTTTATACAAACATTTTATGTCTTATTTTTTTTTTAGTTTTCTTAGTTCGAGAACTAATATTTTCGCTCTGAATAATAAATATTAGCTTGCTGTTGGTAAACTAAAAAATCAGCTTCAAGACGAGGCATAAACTAAGATATAGGTCTGATACGTCTATATTTGTTTGTAAACAAAAAGATATTAAAACATAAGCCGACCCACAGTCTTTCGATTAGTAGGAGCTAGCTGGACAAAATTCATGTTTAAAATTCTAAAATTTTTTTTGGAATATTGTTAACAACTGTTCGAAACCCATAAATCTAATATTTGTTTATCCCTGGTACACTTCAACTCGTCAGTAGTAGAGTCCGAAGTAATGAATCCACAGAAATAGACAGTTGTATTCAAAGCTTCATTTCAACCGCACAAAATTAAAATGTTACCAATTTTACATGAATCAATTGTTTAATATCGATTATATATGAACTCATAGGTGCTATTTTTTTCAATTAAAAAATATTCCGATAATCAGACGGTATCAATTTTTTTTCTTAAAAGCATCAAGGATTTTTTCTCATTTTAAAACTTTGAAGTGATAAAAATTACTTTTATCCGTTTGTATCGGGGCTAAATTTTATATACTTCATAGCTGCATCTCTCCCATTAATAATAAGATGCATTACAGTCTGTACACTCGAGTACAAACTTTTTTTTATTTTTAGAGTGCATATTTTCAAGAATGGTATATTTTTTTTTTCAAATGGTAGAAACACCTTTATTTTTTTCTTTTATAGTTCTTTTCGACCAAATTAAATGTTGGAAACGTTACAGAGAACTCTGAAAGGATAATAAAAATGAGATTGGCAAACTATTCCTCCAAAATTTCTTATAAATGGCGGGGAATCAAACCAGCGGAGAGTGTTTCGATTAGTACAAGCTAGGGCAAAGTCACGTTAAGAATTCTGAAATTTTGCATAGGAATATTGTAAACAATACTTCAAAACATGGTAATCTAATATTTGTTTAAGTCTGACACACTTCTCAGCTTGAAGATAAGGACCCAAAGGTAAGAAATCAAAGCAATTATATAATATAAATCAGTGGTATTCAAGGCAACATTTCAATCTCACAAAATTATAGTTCAACTACTTTTATCAAAACAATTGTTAAATAGAGATATTATTTGTACCGATAAATGAAAATTTTTTTAATAAAAAAAATCGTCTGTTAATACAAACTATATTAACTTTTTTTATTACAAATGACCGAAGAATTTTTCCCCATTTTGAAACTTTGAAGTGATGAAAATGACTTGTACCTGTTTGTATCAGGGCTAATATTTCCATATTTAATAGCTATACCTTTTTTATGAACATTGGGACACGTTTTAGCCTGCGTACTCAAGTACAACATTTTTTTAGAGTACTTTATTTCTAGAAGATATTTTGTTGAAGAATGGTTGATGCACTCAAAGTAAGAAAAACTCTTATCTCTTAGAGTTTCTTTCGACCAAAATTAATTTTGAAAACATTACAAAGGGCTCTGAAAGGAAAATAAAAATGATTTTGGCAAGCAATTCTTCTAATTTGTTATATATCTCATAAAGCATTTATTTACCACGAAACAACTTTAATTAGCTTTATGATTAAAATTTTTTGTTAGTGAAAACTTTCTTTGTTTTGGATAGATGAATGATGAGCAGTAGTATATATATATATATATATATATATATATATATATATATATATATATATATATATATATATATAAGTTATGAGTAGGAGCAGGACAGTATTATTGCTAATACCATTGATGGAAATGTAAACATTGTAAAACAGATAAAAGCAGGATTATCAGACCAAATAAAGCAGTGTGTTTCCAGAAGTCAAACAGTGCGTTTCTATACAACCTTTTTTCATTCTTTTTTTTTATTCTTTTTCGTGCGACATCGCTTAAGTGGTGCCGAAACCCGGGAGCCTAGCAGAAAAGAAGACCCGTGGTAAAGTAATTTTTTTTTCTTTCTTTTGTTTTTCTGTTTGACTTCGATCATTAAGGAAGAATAATGCCCGAACCAGGATTAAGTGATATCCTAAGACCGGCATTGCTCACGGTTGATCCTCAACCACAACCGATTCCACAGCCGCCACTGGAACCACAGGAGCCTATAAATCCGGATTTCCCGATCCTACCATCGACTACTCTGGCGATGGCACGCGCAGACATTGCCGCAAGGGAGGCAAACCTTCTAGAGCGCATGAAGCTACAAAAAAGTAACGCGCGTGATTTAAGGAGAGAGATTAGCGAATTAGAAAGGTTCAACGGAGAAGTAGGGGAGCTGAACCACTTCTTAAAAGGAGGGGATCGGATTATGTACTACATCCAGGTCCAGGTTGGAGCAAAGGACATAGAGGAATTGGACGCTACCAGGCTAAGGGCAGCCTTAGCGTGCCGAGTCAAAAGGAGCATCCTTAACCTTATCCAGGCGGATGAAGAGACACCCTGGCACACAATAAAGGAAAGGTTAAAGAAGGCATTTGGAGGAGGTCGATGGGCTCCGGAGGAGGATATGCTCCAAATGTTCAGGGAGTATAGGAAATCAGGGCAATCACACGGACAATACGCGGCAGTACTATTGGCACGGTATAACAAGATTACCGAAAAACTGCGCGAGATAATGGAGACTGAGCAAGTAGAGGCAAGAATGGACTTTCTGTCCCGGATATTAAAAGTCCAGTTAGCAAGGGAGACGGGAAGGAAGGAAGGATTGCCACGGGAGAAAACATTCGTGGAGTGTGCCCAAGATATTGTGGACTCAAGCGCAAGAGAAGAAGAGTCAAAGTACAGCGAGATAGGAAAGACAGGATGGAGCAGGGTCACCTACCGTCGCCCGGAGGCGGGCCGGAACCGTCCGAGATGGGACATGGGAAAAAGGAGGGAGCCCGAAGGACATAGAAAGGAGAGGCCGGGTGCACGGGATAGGCGACCAGGTACAGAGAGGAGAAACGGAAGAAGAGAGGAGCGGAGGTGCCACGGATGCGGGAAAACGGGGCATCTGAAGGCCGAAAGGTCCCCGCACCAGGTGTTTCGAATGTGGAGGAGAAGAGACGGAGATTTCCGGAGCTTCAGAAACCGAAGGCGAAGGACCAGGGAGCAGCGGTGGCGAACGGTATAGGAACCGAAAAGGCGTTCAGAGGCGGACCGGAGCAGGAGAAGTCAGGACAACGGCTTTCTGAGGGGAGTGTCTGCAGAGAGGCGACCGCACCGAGACCTGCAATAGCGTAAGAGGTAAGTCCTACTGGTTGCCAATCATTAGACTAAGAGGGGGAGTGCAGTGCTTGGTTGACACGGGGAGTTCTAACACCATTGTAACGAAAGAGGCGTTAGAGAAGCTGTACGGGAAGGAGAGGGTACTCCAGATTCGCGATTGCAAATGTCAGCTAATCACTCTTGGTGGGCTTTGTAAAGTAGAGGGAGAGTTAATTATCGACACCGATCACTGGACGGGGAAGCGCGGGAACTTGAATGGCCACGTAGTGGGGGAGATGACCCGGCAGTACCAGGTAATAATAGGGTGCGACCTATTAGAGCGGGCAGGAGCAAGGGTTAGAAATAACCGGGGCAAATGGCACATCAGAATTGGATTGCGCACATACCGCTGTAGAGGGACCGAAAGGGGTCCGGAAACTCAAATAGGCGCGGTAATCAAAATTGAGGACTGGAAGGGGGACATCCAGAGGGAGTTCCGCGATATTTTTTTTAACGAGGGGGATATGTTAGGGGTAACAGGCCGGACGGTCCACGAGGTTCCCTTGAAGCAAGATAGGGTTACGTACGTTAAGGAACGGAGATACCCTCAAGCACTTAGGTCCCATATCCGTGAGGAATTAACGAGCCTTAAGGAACAGGGGATCATCGTCGATAGTACTTCACCGTACAACAGTCCCTTATGGGCGGTTAGGAAGAAGAGTCTACCAGGAGACGTGAAAGAAAGATACTGAGTGGTCATAGATTATCGGAAACTTAATGAGAACACCGTCGATGAGAGATATCCGATCCCGAGGTTCGAAGACATTTTGGATAGGCTGAGCGGGGCGACCATCTTTAGCACGCTGGACCTTAAAGCAGGTTATCACCAGATAAAGATGCATCCTCGTGACCAGCACAAGACGGCGTTTAGCTTTGAGAGAGGGCATTACGAATTCACGCGCATGCCGTTTGGACTCAAAAACGCCCCAATCACCTTCCAGCGCTTGATGGATGAATTCCTCAGGGGCTTAGGAGAATCCTTCTGCCAGGTGTACATGGACGATCTCCTCGTCTTTAGTAAGACCGAGACGGAACACGTGGAACATCTGCAAAGAGTTTTCGTCAGGATAAGAGAGTTTGGTCTAAAATTATCGAGGGAGAAATCGACCCTGGGCCAGGAGCAAATCACGTTTTTGGGCCATAACATCTCTAGAGAAGGGGTCAAGCCGGACGCGACGAAAGTCGAGGCGATTCGCAGGATGGCGGTGCCGCAGGATGTTAAAGGTATACGTCGTCTCCTGGGTACCCTCAATTACTACAGGAGGTTTATACCAGACATGGCAGCATATTTAGTGCCTCTGAACAGGTTGCTCAAAAAAGGGTCGAGGATTGTCATCACGCCGGCCATAGAAAATAACATTCGAAGATGTATGGAGAGGCTGCAGGAAAAACCCGTGCTTGCGTTCCCGGATTTTCAAAAACCCTTTGCATTAACCACGGATGCGAGTGAATATGCGTTGGGGGCGGTATTGTCGCAGGGAGAGGCTGGGAGTGAGCGTCCGATAGCTTATGCAAGCAGACGGCTGACTGATGCGGAAACGAGATACAGCGCGCTGGAAAGAGAACTGCTTGCGATCGTGTGGGCAGTGGAGCATTTTCGACCATACATCTTCGGAAGGCAGTTCCGCGTTCACACCGACCACAGGCCGCTCCAATGGATAGGAAAGCTCAAGGAGACCTCGGCGAGAGTGTCAAGATGGAAGGAGTTTCTGGCACAATACAACATGGAGGTCATATATAAGCCGGGGAAGGAAAACGTGGTAGCGGACTGGCTTTCTCGGGCCATTACAACAAACGCGGTAGAGGAGGTGGGCGAATCGTCACGAGACGTGCGGCAATTCCTCAGTGAATGGACACCGGAGAGAAAAGGAGGTGAAGCAACGGGAGGACCAGAACCACCATCCGACGAGAGCTCTACAGAGGACAGACCAGAGAATATGGAGGAGCTGGATGACATCATCAATGACAAGAGGCGTCAAGTGATTTGGAAAACGCGGACATCAGGGCTACTGAAGATCGATTTCGCGAAGTACGGGACGCACAGCGTTATTACAGTTTGGTCACAGCCCGGCGTTGGGGATGATCAAATTTGTAGAGTCCTCAAAGACGTTTCGAAACAGGGGAAAGTTCACCACATTTATGTTGGAAACGCCACTATTTGGGATAAAATCCAAAGGGTGTGGAGGTCAGAGCGTATTGGGCTGGACCGCAGCTTTATTCGGTGTAAACGAATGGTGGAGACAGTCCGCAAGGAGGAACGGCAGAAAGAAGTAACCCTAGCTCATCACCAGGGAAAAACGAACCATCGGGGGATTTCGGAGACGTTGATGGCATTACGGCGTAGATACTTCTGGGTCAACATGAAGAAAACAGTGAGTGAGATCATCGGGACCTGCGAAGTGTGCCTACGTACAAAATACGATCGACATCCGCCGAAGGTCATGCAAGAGGAAACGGCCACAGCAGAAGCGCCCCTCATGGATTTACAAATCGACACGTTTACCTGGAGGGGATATAAATGGGTGACGATGGTAGACCTATTTAGTAAAGTAGCTATGGCGTACCAGGTACAGGAAAGATCGGCGGATGCGGTGTTAGGGGCCCTACAGCGTTGGTTTCAGCTTTACGGAGTCCCCGAACAGATATCATCAGACGGGGGTCGAGAGTTCGACAATGCGGCGATTCGGGAGGAGATGCGCGTGTTAGACGTTAGGTGGCACCTAAACACGCCGGGACATCCTAAAAGTAGAGGCTCTTTCGAACGCCTTCATAGCACCCTAAGTGAGCACCTCCGGGTATATCAAGGGGAGAAGGGACTGGAGCCAGACGCCGCTATGACTAAAGCCATCGTCGCGTACAACCACTCGATTCACGCGGTTACGGGGTTCTCGCCGTTCGAGCTACTTTTCGGATTGAGGGAGCGTCGGAGAGATTTTCGAGGGACCACGGACGACGAGAAACAAATGGTGACGAACCGCATGGAAATGCGAGTCATGTGGAAAAAGACTCGCGATAAGATTTGAGCCGAGAAAGCTAGGAGAGTGGCGCGAGAAAATCTGGCAATGCGGGACGCGACAGGGGGCGTGGCAATCGGGACGATTGTCTACCGGAAACTGGGGACCAATAGAGGGAAGGAACCATCCAGATACGAAGGACCGTTCCGGGTGACCGTCATACGGGAGCATAATGTGGTTACCATCGAGAGCATGAAACGCATGAAACGCAGGACAGTTCATATAGAACAGCTAAAGATACCAGCAGTAGAACCCCCGGTAGAGTAGCGTACTGGAGTATCCTCCCGACCATAATCGGATACGGAAACTTGTAGAAGTTCTCGTATCGCCACCTGTAACCCCGTTGATAGGAGAGTGCAATAGGAATTTTTTTTTTGTTGTTGTTTGTTTGTTTTTGCTCTGCTGTTTGTTTCGTATTCCTACAGTATATTTTGAAGTTATGTATATTGTATCATGTATGTAGATAAGATTTTCCTTCTTTAGTTTGTGGTTTATTGTATATAGATCAGTGAAGTGTGAAGTGTCCAAAATTTTTTTTTATTTTATTTTTACAGGTTCTTTTGGTTTCTAAAATGTTACTATTCATTTCTGTTATTGTGATTACTATGAGATTCTACTTTTTCTTTTGTTATATTATAATTTTCACTATGTTATTCTATGACTTTGTACATAAGAGTTTCCGAGGACTGTTCGGAAACTGGCAGGGGGGAGTTATGAGTAGGAGCAGGACAGTATTATTGCTAATACCATTGATGGAAATGTAAACATTGTAAAACAGATAAAAGCAGGATTATCAGACCAAATAAAGCAGTGTACTTCCAGAAGTCAAACAGTGCGTTTCTATACTACCTTTTTTCATTCTTTTTTTTTATTCTTTTTCGTGCGACATCGCTTAAGTTATATATATATATATATATATATATATATATATATATATATATATATATATATATATATATATATATATACACACACACACATATTTTAAAAGTAATTATAGTTTTTTGTTTCTTTAATTTCTTAAATTATTTTGTTTTCCATTAAACTTGTATAAATGTAAACATTAATAGTTTTATTTCTTTATAATTATTATTATGATATTTATATTTTTATTTCATTTAATTCGTTATTGCGAGCTAACTCCTAATTTATATTCATAATTTTTTTAATTTCATTTATTAATCAAATTGTAATTATAGTTTATATTTTGTTTTCCGTATCACTATTATAAAAGAACTTGTCCCAGAATAAATACGGATTTTTATCAGTTTAATTATTATATATTGTCATAATTATACGTTTGTTTACAATGTTCCTAATTATTGTCCTAGCAACCCTCTTAAATTCAGTACGTAATTAAATAAAAACCAATTTTTATAATTAAAATACTTAATTATTCGAAAGAAATGCAAAAATGCCGAAAAATAATTTCGTTCAGCTAGTTCCTACTAATCGAAACACTGTGCGACCTATCGATTCAAACATGTGAACCTCCCGGAGGTTTGAAATTAAACTAGAAATATAAGAAAAGTATTTCATAAATTTATAAAAGTTAATGAGAATATGAACTTGATAACAAAATAATTTAACATAATAAATATTATATTGTACTTCTAAAAGTACAAAACGTAATAATGGCGAAAACAGATGTAATATAAGCTATATAGTTATAATATGATAGTATAAACATAAATATTAGACGATTGACTAAACCAAGCTGCTCTAAGAGAGGAGAAAATATAACTGAGATAAATGTGGAGGAGGGGATTTGGCTGAGGCTTAATCGACTAAACTCTAACAGCTTTTACCGGAAATATTATAAAAACAACTTTTTTTAGGAGTGTTTTTTATTTTTTAGGATTAGATACAGTGACTCCTCCCTCAAGCCATATTCAATAACATGGAGGAAATAACTGACCCATATACCGCAAAACTAACAAAGAAGTGAATTCACCATCCTACGCCAACATTTTTCGTCTTCTCAAAATTTATTTCAGTAGTTTATAGTATTTTTACTTTGTTTATATCAATTTCAGTCTATAAGAGTTTATACATATGTATTTTGTAGAAATATTTAGTTGCAAGTTGCTGTATCTACAACTTTTGACTCGTATTTCGCTTAAAGTCTCAATATTTTGTTAATATTATGTCGTAAATATTGTATAAAATATTAATTTTCAGTTATCCTCTAGTTAATAGTTCAGTATATGTTTGTCCTGAGTAGATTTTCTAGTAGAGGGTGATAGAGAGTTCCTGTTTTTTTAAATTCCCGGGTTCAGCTATGGGAAAGGTCTCGCCTAACCTGTATAAAGTGGACACCCTTAATTGGTGGACAATCTAGGGATGGTACGTCCAAATCACCTCCCTGCATAACCGTTGAATTAAAAACAGTACAGACTGTAACATGTCTGTCCAATGCCCAAGACACTTTAAGGGTTCTAGTGGTAGTGGTCAAGGTTTAGGGTCTCTAATATTCCAATTTAAAACCATTAGAGCTTGGTCGGTTAATCCCTAAATATGCCAAACCTCATACTCCATCTCAGCTCTGTTCTCAGACCTCTCTGAACAAGGTAAGTTAGTCAGTCAATCACAGTAATATAGTTACTATACATAGTAATATAAGGATATTATAACTTTAATTATGTAGTTGTTATCCACATTATTTTTGTATATTCTTGTCCATATTTCTAACATAAAGCTTTCTTTTTATTATTAATACCTTTTCCTTATTGACTATTGTAATTTTTTTTAACATTTTACCATATTTTGTATTTATGATTCAATTTCAGCCTAGATGATGTAAGCCGTACTCGGGCAGGAACGGTTCTAAAATAAAATATATCATATTGACTGCATTAATTATTTATTCATCTTATTTACCACATGAGATGAATCCTTATCTACTCATCTATTCTTACTATTCTTATCTATTCATCTTTCTTTACCACAGCCTACCAACAAACATCAATATGACAATTCCCTTCCCTAGAGATCACTTCCTCTCATGGAAGGATAAGTCCTGGACGAAACAATGTAGTTCCACGAGTACAGCGGTTGTACATTAACCTTGATTAAGGGAAGTTTCTCAGCACTTGCCCTCAGGTCATCGATTTACTACTGTTGTAATGTTGATGGAATCTGCGTTTATGTTAATCACATATTAACGATAACATTACTATTACATTATTCGGTATTTGTGTAATAGCCGGTACCCATGAAACCTTTTTCCTTATCTTGTGTAGCCATTTCTTATCATTCGTCTCATTTGAGTTGAGTGTGCGTTATTTCATTTTTCACTGTGTTGTTTAGTGTTTTGTATTCTTAATTTTGTTTACTGTCTGCTTAAATTTCTGTATTGTTAATCAAATTTAATTTTGTGGTTTTGTCAAATTCCTTCTGTTTTTAGCTATATATAGTGAACAGGATAACACCTGGGAATAGCCATCATTAAAAGAAGAAGCTGTGGAATACTTATATAAATATTATGTATAAGTATCATATACTTACAGTAAATAAATACTTATATCTTATATAAGGGAAAACATGTTATAAGAATAGGAAAGTGGCTATAGAGGTCAGGAATTAGCATTTTAATATTTTCATTTTATATATTTCAATTTTCTTTAAAATTAATGGGAGAAGGTAGGTGTTACCAGTATCTGAATTATCAGTGTTCAGTTATAAATAATGGTGGATAACAGTCCCTGGATACTGGCTAATTCACAAGTACTCGTTGCTCATTCCATTTTTTTTTTAATTTACGGTGATATCCTAAATCAATGCGAAGATCCTGTAAGTTGGTTTACCTTTAACAAAGAAAAAAGAGAGCTGTTAGGTTCTGAGAAATCGTTTTCAGCCCAATACAGTGAGTCCATGTGCACACCTGATTATCGTTACAGCGAAGCTCATTAATTATGCCTTCTTTTGTAGAGAAGTTCCGATAGGAATTTCTAAGAAGCTGAAAAATGATTATTACATTTTGAGTTCCGGGAAAACCAAACATTAATTAAGACTTAAATCTGAGCAATAATGAATTTATAAGAAAACCCCTCTATTTTTCAAAGAAACATGGAAAATATTGATTGGGAGGGATAACGTAGTGATTAATTATATTAGATTTTTGTAAGTCTGTTCACAAATTATCAAATTACAATACAAATTTAAAAAATAAAGCCTGAGTGTGGCCTCATTCAGTATTAGTGACTTATTAAAAAATATATCAAATTTTATTTAAACAATGCGTTAAATTAACAATAACTAGCTAATTCCGTGGTAATTATTCCTCAGGTTCGAGTTTAGTCACAATTTTTAACTTTTCATTCTTTTCCCTTTTATTATATTCCAGAAATACAAGTTATCATGAGCCTTAATGTGGAAAAGAGAAAGTAATTATAGGATATGAGTATACTTTGGTCATCATTTTATCTATAAATGAACGTTTTAAAAAACATATATCACCTATACTTTGAAATGTTAGTTGGAACTTTTATTTCTTGAGGAAATGATTACCGAAATCTACTCATTCCACATAATTACATTCTCTTTTCCATACTAAAGCTCACGATGTTTTTTGGAAAATATTGAAAATGAAACGAATAATCACTTAACTTAATGTAACTTAACTCGAAGCGACAACCAGAAGAACAGATACAATTATTTCTAAAATTAAATATGTTTCTTTCACTGATATATATCCATTGTTACTGTTACACAATAAATTAGTAATACTTGGAGCTGTTCTGTCAATGTAGTAAATCGAGCACCCTATGCACTCTTATAGAAAACTACTCATCCCAAAGAGTTTACTGCCCGAACAACTCTTAAATAGTTTATTAAAACATTCCTATATATTTCCTATATTGGACGATGAACGATATTTCATCGCAGAAAATTGAGTGACAAAAAGAATATTTTCGATGAACAATAATGTAGTGAATAATTGGAAGAGTATACATTTCTCACTGATAATAAAAAAAACTATACTCATACATTACTATATATAATACTAGATTACTAGATATCAAATTTCTTTTTTATCAAAAAATTGATTTTTCAATTCACATGAAAGGAAATTGATTTTTAATATAAAAAAATAATTATTGCAATAATAATATTATTTTTTTTAATTCTGAATTTTTAGGAAAGCCAGTACACAACTTTTCAATTTGATAAAATGTATCTCTTTTTCAGTTTACTTCCGATACTCCTAAATAGATAATTAATTAATCCAAAAATGTTCTGCTATAAATGTGATGCAATAATAAGAATAAATATTTTAAAATTCGTAAACTTATGCCTCCAATTTTATTTCAACCGGTCAAATAGTTCCTGATTTATCAGCATTTAAAAAAAAAAATTCATCTTCAGTAAACTTTGAAAGGCAAACACAATAAATTCAGTCTAAATTCCAATAAAGAATTTTTTTACAATTGATATTTATTTTTAAATCTATTAATATAATTTTAAGGAAGTTTACTTTGATTTATTAAAATGGTTAATACGGTAGAGAAATATGGCTATGTGTTTTGTTGAGCTTAGGGATTAGTTGAGTATTCAAGTCAGTGAAGAAAATCACATAAATAACAAGACGTATCTTAAGCTCTGCCGATGTTTGCCCAAAGATATAGGCTTCCATGAGACTTATTGATAAGAACACCAGCATTACAACAAGTATAAAATGGGATAATATTAAACGTATAAAACTGCTATGAAAAGGCAACAAACAACTATGATATGTGGTAATTTTATTTCAACTTAATAACCTCGATATATTTTAATAATCTTTTTATCATGACAATATTGATATATTTTCAAATCAGTTGTTATTTTAATGTATTTTTCATTTTATTACTGATTTTTATATATTTATTTTTGTTATCCTGCTATATATGTTATTGTATTTCACACCAATTTGTTTTTCTTAGACCTGATGAAGACCTTAAACAAGCCAAATATTGAAATTTTTCAAAATAAGTTTTCTTCTCTTCCATCCAACTTCCTATCAAAGCAACAAGACAGAAATTATATCTGTATCCTCTTGAATTTTGGCAAATGCAAGTGATTACTTCAAAAGAGAAAGCGATTAATAGAATTCAAAACTGATAGCATTTAGGCTAAATAATACTTTCTATAAAATTAATTCATTCAATTATCATAACAAGGTTAACTTGAAGGTAAAAATGTTTATTTGAAGGAAGTAATCAGATTTCGTCAGCATTAAGTGTTTTAACTCGATACATCCGGGATACAATTTTAGTTAAAATAAAAACCACCATAAATATTCATTTTTTAAGGAAAAATATATTAATAAAATTCTTTATTTGATTTATAATTCCAACTTAGATAAGCGAAATCCTAATATCCGCTGGGGTGCGTGAAAAGTGTATTATGATGCAGGGGTTAGTTTAAAGAAGTTTCCACCCTGACGGGTACTAATGAAAAGAATTTTTTTCTTTTTCCTCTCATTCTTATTAACATATTCTTCTTTGCATTATTCATATCCTTTACAGTTACCAGTTAATAGAAAAAAATGAGTATTATAAACCTTTTAAATTAATGAAAATACGGAGGATATTGAAACGTCAACTATTCAGCGTGGAATATTTTTACCTCTCATTAGTACCTTTATATCTCAATATTACCTCAATATTATTACCTCCCATATACTATAGAATGTATTAATTTGTATTACCATTTTTTTTTTTATTATTCAAAGAATGTCTACTTTATTTTTTGTTTTGGGTCTATACACCTGTATGTACCAAAACAACCCATGAAAAATCTGGTGTTCGCTACATGGTAAATCCGAACATTGAGAGGCCGGTTGAGCCCCAGGAGGGTCCTAGGTACTATTGTATCCATCTACAACCGCTAGTAGACTAAATAAAAGTTTGCCAGCGAGCAGGATTTGAGCCTAGGACCTTCAGCACGGCAAGTCAGCGCTCTACCAGTAAGCCACTAAGCCATTCCGTTCCCTAGAAGAAAACAGTATATTTGAAGAGTTGCATGTGGAGAGAAAAGGGTTCTGATTTAAGTTTTTTCTTTTCATTCTTCGTTTTCCGGTGATAAGCCTCACTAATAATAATAATTTTAGTAAGTCATAAATAATGTGTAAAATGCATATTTATTTTATTTTCGATAATCAATCCGATTTTAAGCGTTTTGGCTTACTTTCGCACAGAAAAATAGTTTTTTTTACTATAAGAAATATACGTGGTGGAATTTTTAATATTTTAAGTGAAATGGACTACACCGACTGATGCCTTATTGTTTTAATACATGATGAACAAAGCCGAAGCAGTTTCTACGGGAACAAAAGAAAAAACGTAGACGCTTCGTGGAAAAAAAATTCCCTTATTAAACCGGAAATATTAACTAGAATAATTAGAGATTTCTACAAAAAGATAATACCCTAAAAAACTTGGGTGCTTTGTGGGGGAAAACCGATTATAAATAATAAATAAAATAATTTCTTTGATGTTATGACTATGCTGATTAACGTATTAATTAACGAATCGTTTGTTGCCTTATTTATTAATTTCAGAACATACTTCAACATTCGCTCTTTTTCAATGTACGTTTATGTAAATATCACTGTTTACAAAGTCCTTAAGAAAGACTGTAATTCAGTTTATTATACTGGGATGATATTGTGTAATGATTGAGGAAAATTGGCCAACAATTGTTAATATTAATTTATAAAATAAAAATATTTATTTTTATAATATAATCTTTCATATGATATTTCTAAAGTGGTTTCCTTTCTAAAGGCGGTTTAAAAAAAAAAACAATTTCCTAATTATTTAGTTTAAATTCATCTAATCGTTACTGTTCTCAATATTAAATATTGGGCTCTGAATATTATGTATCTGGATGAAGTGACTAAATAGTTAAATTAATTATACATATTAGAATGGTTTTTCTTTTTATATTCATACACAAATATACATATTTTGATGAGCATTTCCCAACTATGACAAACGAATCCTTTCAGAAACCATCCATATATATTTAGAAACCCTTCCTATTATATTAATATTTAATATATTACATATACATACTTTTATCCTATATCCCACAAATTTATCTCATTTTAGTACTCCTTGATCATTTATATTCCATTTTTCCTCCGTAATCGTTTCCACTAATAATTGTAGGCCGAAAGGTCATTTTAGTAATATTTCCATCCTCCCTCCATTCTTCATCTTCTTTAATGCTTTCACATTCATTTCACCTTTCACCAATAAATGATGTTCATTATAATTTGTAATAAAATCATAATGTTTTTCTAATCTTAACTTTATTACCTATATTTTTCATATATTATTATTTGTATTACATAAAAATAACATAATCACATAAAAATCATAATTTTTGTTATTTTACTTTTTATTTATATAATATTTCATTTTTACCATTTCTGTATGGAATTATTTCATTTCGTATTATTATCATTATTTTGGCATTCAATTATTTTTTATCTTAACTTTTTTTACAATTCTTCTATAAATAAAAAAATCACGATTTTTGATATTTTAAATTTCTATTTATACAATTTTTTAATACATATTATCGATTGTAATATTACTGATCACATGGTAATCATTATATTTCAAAACCCAATCGTATAACATAAAATATATAAAAACCGTAATTTTCTATTATTTTAAAATTTGTTATACAATTTTTAGATATCAGTAGCGGTAATTTGACTACGTTTTCCATTCTTAGTATGTCTCACCAGTTATTTCATAATCTACCTTACTCTCTGTATTTCTTTTCATTCTTTTAAATTTTGTTAATCTTCCATGGTACTGCAATGTTTTATATAGTTATTCTCAGTTTCGGTTAAGATGGCATAGGCCGAAACGTTGGCACAAAAAAATAAGTTTATCATATTTTGTGTTATCTTAGACTACACCACCTGACCAATTTAATGCATTATTGTAAAAAAATAATAATTTAAAAACACGCTTTAATACAAAAATAAAATAAAAGTTTAAAATATTGAAAAGTAGATTGAGGTAATAAGTCGAAGAGAGGTGGAACGGAGTGTAATTCAGGTATGGAAGTAGAGAAAGGGTTACTAAATGTATTTAATTACGGATTTAAATACAAGTTTTAAATGGATGGTTTGACATTTAATACAGTTAAATCAGATAATCTGGTTAATTTGCAGTCAACGAAGCATAATTTCGTTTTATCCTTTGTTCTTCTAACCGCTTGTTTAAACTAGGATTATTCATGGTCCGTTCATTAGCAACGACAAGGATCACAGAAGGAGCCACAGAGATAATGTAACATCCAAAAGTTCCTAATTAAATGTTTTTGTAATTTAATTAAAGGTTGATACTGACAGATTAAAGTCCTTTGCTCTCTTTATTATATAGCCTTAATCCTTTCGGCTTAGCACGATTTCCATCAGCTTATGAAAATAATTTTACTGGCTAAGTAAAGATATTTGAACACTCCTTTAACACTTTTAAATTGAGTTTTTTTTTTTTAAATAGGAGACTTTGTTTGGGGAAGGAAGACAGTGGTGGTTGGGTTACAGAACCTAATATGACAGGTGGCTTTGGGGAGGGGAGATGAGGAAGGGGGAGGGGCGATAAGGAGGGTTAGGGTAGGGAGGGGGGTCAGGAGGGGAAGAAGGGGGAGGGGAGATTCATCCGTCAGGGACGAGTTTTTGTCGACGAGGATAGGAATCTCATAACCGGTTGCCTTATAATAGGACCGCCTTGGATTTAAAATATCCATCATCTGTTGACAACTTAAGAACTCGTCTGTAACTCCCTAGTAGGAGTTTTATATTTTAATTTTCTTTTTTTCTCATAGAATTTCTTCTAGACAACTTATGACTAATTCGTTATTAATAAACTTTAGAATTATTAATTTTCTCATAGTTGAGAAATAGCCATAGCACCTCTGTACATTAATGCAGATCATTTAAGCTGTGGCAACAGGTTTCTGAAAATGTCTTTTCTTCAAGACAAAGAAACTGCGTTTTGAATTTTTGTTAATTTATTTATTTAAAGTCACCTTATGTTGCTATAGCTGATCAGACGATGATACAGTGGGTATTCTAAAGTTTGAAGTACTTTAACAAGTACTTGACACCGTGCATGCTCGGAGCTCCCAAAATGTGTCCCTTCCCTGAGGACAGCATAATCATAATTTTGTATTCCCTTTTAAAAAATACTAAAGCCACCTGTCTGACTGCCAACCCACGACTTTGGGCATAGAAGAATATTATGCTTGCCTGTGAGTTGTAGTTCACTGGAGAGCAAACAAGTATGTGCACTTTCGTATTTATCTTCAACTTGATTTTTGGCTCACCACCGCACAGGTTTCTATCTTTCCTATCCATACTTAGAAATGATGAACTTTCAAAATGATGGATTTCAAAAAAAGTTCAAAAACTGTGCAAAACTAAATTTTGCTTATCCAGAGATAATTACTATAGGGATCTTTAAAGAGTAACTGAAACCCCTCAGAATCGCCCCTTCCAAATGACGGCATAACCAAGGATTTTTTATACCATTTAAAAAAAACCTATAGCTACCTGCCAGACTGAGAAACCGCAACATTTGTCATAGTGGATTGTTGTTCTAGCCATTAGACCCCAGGTGACCTTATGTATAATTTTTTTTTATGTTTTAATTATTTTCCTACCTTGATTATTTTCTTGTTTCAATTATCGCCTTTTTAATAATGATAAACTTTTTCATGGAAATGCTTATGCACGTTTAGGAAAAACAGGAAATATCAGAAGAATGGAAAACGGTCTTAATACATCCTTTACATAAGAAGGGATCCAAAACCAATGTCAATAACTATATAAGAATTTCACTACTATCAGTTACGTATAAAATCTTCTCTAAAGTCTTGCTGAATAGACTGGAACCACAAATGGACCACAAAATAGAAGAATAGTAAGGGGGCTTTAGAAAGGGAAGGTCCTGTCAGGAACAAACTCTAAGCCTTAAATTGCTCATAAAATACTATACTACCAGAAGGAATAATCTTCACATTTCCTTTTTTGACTTTAAAAAGGCCTAGGATTACTGGAAATCCTGAAAGAATATGGATTCGAACAGAAAACCATAAATCTGATAAAACTGACTCTGACAGATATAAAATCTAAAGTGAAATTCCGGGGTCTTATAAGCAAACGTTTTCAAATAAAAACAGGGCTAATACAAGAAGACGGCTTGTCTCCCATACTTTTCAACATAGTCCTGGCTAAAATCATGAAGGAATTATTGAAAAAAATAGCTGATGAGCCATAGTAGGGAACAGAAGCAATTATATAAAAGTGAGTTGTTTGACGTTTCCTGACGATCTCGCATTTTTGGGAGAATCAGAAGAAGAGGCTATTAGTCAAATGAATACCCTACAAACAATAGCGGAAAAAGGAGACCTACAAATATCATATGAAAAAATAGAGCTCATGACTATTGAAATAAATTTCAAGAAAAGCAGTAAACTCCAAATATGGAAAAATAAAAGTAACCAGAAAATTTAAGTATTTGGGGGAAATAATATGTTACAACGGCTCTGAGAAAGAGAGCATCCGAGAGAAAATCACAAAATTAGAAAATTTAAGCTTTCAAACAGGCAAAATTTACAATAAAAAGAACCTCTCATGAACCAATGTAAAGTTAAGGCATTGCAACGTTGTGATAAAGCCTGTCATTTTATATAGGATGGAGACAACATGCCTACCCAGCTTGGAAAGTTGCTAAAAATAGAAAGGAGGATCACAAGAAAAATCCATGGGTCCAGGAAAACACTGGAAGGTTACAGGCAAAGATCTAACGGAGATCTTTAACAAAAATTGTAGCTACAAAAGCGCGGGAGGATACACGAAGCAAATGAGAGGAGAATTAAATAACCTTAAAACCTCAGATACCTACTGCATAGATAGAGACATATACAGGAAAACACTGAAAGATCTCACCAATATTGGAAGAGAAAAAAAAGAGGGTTACAAAGTGGTCGGAAAAAAGAAAAGAAACTGAGATGGAAGAAAGAAAATCAAGGCTCCCAAAGAATCCTAACCAATGATATTCACGTGGTCCTTGGTGGCTGGTACGGGATAAAAAAACAAAAAAAAAAACCTTTTTCGTGCTTAGTACATGTTTTATTTTTAAAGTAAATTTTATAATTTTATGTTGTTTTTTTTATTTTCTGACCCCAAGCTTTATATATCTCTTTATTATTTGTTGGTACTGGGGAGGACCATTCACTGTAGGTTTGAGAAATTTTTATCTGGTATCACAGAATAATTCGTAAATAGATAATTAATAAATATTTCACTTCTCATTTATTGTCACAATGCAATAAAACTTATCAAAAAACTAGCATTTGGTTTAGTAGAAGAAACCTTAAATCTTGCAGTACAAAGCCAAACCTCATGTTTCACGACAGGCTAAAAGATGAAACTAAACGAGCTTGGTTAAGCAATTCTCCTACACACACCTTATTCGCCAGGCTTATCTCCAACATATTTCCATCTGCTCAGTAATTTGGATAACTTAAGGGGTAAAATTCTTTTTAAAATGATTCTGAAGTCTAAAACGTACTTTTATGCTTTGTTTCATCACTAAAGTTGTTATACTACTAAATAACTACACTTCATTTGAAACGACCCAATATATACTATTTTTCTTCTTAATGCTTATTTATTAAAGAAGGTCATTTCTCTTCCTTAGGTTTTATAAGATTAAGCTTTGACATTCTGAATAATTTATTGTAAAATGAGACAAACAGGTAGATAGATCCCTGCTAACTCTGAAATTAAATGTTGAAATTTTAACCAAGTTAGCATTTCAAATATTCACCATCCCCCAGAGTCATAAATTGTGTAATGAAGTCAAATTTGTTGGCATTTAAGTTAATGATCAAAATGGAGGAGTCGCTTTAAGTAACTTTTAAGACTAACGGAGTGACTCCTAATTATGAATTATTAGTGAGCTAAAGTTTCATACGAGTTTCATTTGTTTCAGTATACTTACTGGAGTAATAAAATGAAGTGCTGAGGGCGACGATACGTGGGTATTCATGTGTTTCCATGGGGTTATTTTATAACTCTGAACATTATATAGAAAGCAAATAGTCAAGGTACTTGCAAATTGTCGCTTGGCAACACTCTTATTAAAATAACACAACCCATGAAGGGTCTTGGATTCAGTAAGTAATTGTGACTTGAGTGTTTTTTGGACAACGATTCTTGTGGAGAGAGGTGTGAAAGAGGTGTCACAGGGTGTGGTGAGATATGTCCTAAATCACTATCAACGGCCAGATTTCTCCCTCACTTTATAGAAGCTGGGTGAGCCCGAGGAGGCTCATAGATCTCAAAGGATCCATCTCTGGTCTCTTAGAGATAAAATAAATGTCTCCAGCAGCCGTATTTGAACCCTGGATCTTTGGCACGACAAGGCAGCCCTCGACTACTTAGCCACTCCGCTCTTAAGAGTGGGCACTCTTCAAGTCAGAACTTTAAAAATTATCGGTAGGTCTAACTATTGGCACATCCATAGTAAAACTACTGTCCGGAAATCTTGCTTCCTGATTTACATTTATTTCATTTTTTGGATTACATAATTTGAAACTGTGCTACAGGAGTTTTTCTTCTGTTGGCCCGTGAAACAGCATCGGTAACAGCATCACATGGACTAGAAGAAAGATGTTTGATAAAATTTCATAATGAACTAATATTATATTATATAATGGAAGTCAATATAGAATATAAAAATAATTTTATTCTGGGACAAGGTCCCTTTAGAATAACAGAGATGAAAAATTTTAAATAAATATATATCTGGCCAAAGCCCTACATCAGAATAAACCAATATTTACACAATATCCTGAAAGTAAATAACTAAACAGGTATGTTTTGGTAGAAAATCAGAAGATGTGATACAAAATAAAAATAAAAAAACAGACAAATTTACAATAAAAAGAAATAGGCTTATGGAAAAATAAGTGAATAAATAATAGCATCGAATAAAAAAAAATGATACCATTATGAGTGAGGAATATTTAAAGTAGCTCATCAATCGTTCAAGTTGAATATATCAATAAATTATTTATTGATTATAAAGCATCTGATTGGGAATTTAGATGATGTAGTAAAGTTTGGATTTAAATGAGGTTAAAGAAGACGCATGACGGATATTGAGAGGGAGTGAATTCCAAAGAGAGATAGAACTGGCAAGAAGGAACGCTCAAAAGTTTTGGTTCTATGGGAACTGATATAAAGATCAGAAGGGCGAGATCATGTGCCCTGGGATTGGATAGAGGATTTGAATTGTAGGAGACTATAGATATAAGATGGATGTTTTGAGTTGATAGTTTGATATAAGAAAGAACCAAGTAAATAGAGTCTACGGATAGCCACTTTACCTCATCGTAACGGCGGGACACATGAGACCTCGGGGCGTCAAAGACAAATCTAAGCGAACAGTTCATAATTCGCTTCAACCTCTCCTCGAGTCTGATCGAGAGGCCACCATATGCTACACGACCATTGTCAAAGTGAGGAAACATAAAAGAAGTGATGAGGAGCTGACGGATAGGTAGTGTAAGAAGATGCCTGGAACGGTGAAATAACTTTAGAGAGCTTATTGCTCGGCGGGAAATTTGGGAAATATGGGGTTTCCATGGGAGGGATTGGTCGAAAATGATCCCGAGGTTTTTAACAGAGGGACTGAAGGCAATAGGGTGATCATTTAAGGTTAATTGGGGAAGTGAGTTGATAGATTTAAGAAGTGTCCTGGAACCAATTAGGATGGGCTGAGTTTTCGTAGCGTTCAACGACAGTTTATTCAAGTTTGCCCAGGCACTGATCCTATCTAGGTCATATACATATAAGTATACACTAATATATGTTCAAAAATTAGCATAGCATTTGTTTGGATGTTTTTTACATCTTCTTACAGAAGTTGTAATTTTCTTTTTTAATCACACGAGCTTTTCGTAAGAAATCTTCATCCTTATTGTTCAACTGCAACAGATGATCTTAAACGAAATTGGACTGGTCAGAGTTTAACGTTCACTAGGTTATTGGGTATTGAAAGATATTAAAATAGTTTTAAATTATTATTTGTATAACAAGAAGCTTAATATCAAAAATACTAATGTTTCTGTAGGCCACCAGCTGATGCAAAACCTTTTAATTGATCAGGAATTTTTCGAAGACGTCGAGATTCGATTAAATGTGATTCATATCTAAGTACACGTTTATTCAATTTAGCACATGAGCAAGCATTTAGGTAGGTTATGCCTAACGAAATAGATTTTGAAAGTAGGTTGTAAAACATCTGTTCTTAGGTTTACGGATGATTAACTCCCGTTCAGCTAAGAGGAAGGTACTGTAAACCTAAATACATCACTGTTGATGAATGTACATTAAATATTACGGATTTAAGCAACAATGAGGGAGATTGTGATATAGATTTAAATGCGAATAGGTGTGAATACGATAAAAACATGATGATTGTTCTTTAAATAACTACTCTAAATTATCTAGGAGAGAGAGATATTGTAGCTTTGACCTGTAATTTTTTCTACCAGATTATAATTTTTAAAAGCTTCTCAGTTTATTGAATAGCTATTTAGCAATAGAAAACTTGGAAATATTGAAGACAGTCACATCTTTTACTTACGAAACCATTGTTATATATCCAAATCAGACCTTTTTTCATAGACATATCATTTATTTATTAATGCTCATATTAGTACATAATCTCTTAATGTTCATAAAAAAGCCGGAACATGTAAACCTTAAGAAAAAAATGATTCCTCTCTCCCTTCATCCCTCTTCTCAATCTTTTTACTTATTGATTTCTCATTAACTTCTATATGTTATTATTTCCCCTTCATTTCAAGCTGTATTATAAGCATAAAATAGTTGTGATTTTATTTCGGCGCAATAGGATTAATTTAATAGATAAAAAAATTACATTCGTTATTTAGAAAAGAAATACAAATGAAAGGAAACATACCGATGATGTTCCGGGTCTTGTTGATTGTGTGATAATGATTCCTTAAAAAGAAATGCCCTCCCCCTGAGTGGCCAAACTAGTTGAGAGTCACGAAAGCGGATACGGGCAAAGAAGGCTACGATTTTCTAATATTTCCGGATTTCCTTCCGGTCCTTCATAACTAGGCTTATAGCCCTGTCTTGCCGCTTTCCTACTAGCCAGTTCTTTTTTCCCGCAAGTTCTATTTAGTTACGTAAAGTAATTTTATAATAAAATTTCTCGTTTGTATAAATTATGTACTCTAGTGGACATCATTATTAGAAATTTTTAAAACCATAATTTTTGTATTTAGCTATAATTAAACAAAACAACATTAGGCCTACGCTAAAAGGAATTGTGAAATATAAAGTGCTCAACTTTCAAAACTTTAGGAATCCTGGCCTCGGTATTTCTCATGCCACCACTCCTCTTGGGTATGGGGGCCCGTCATCCTAATGGAGACAACTCGCTATGACAGGCCTGAGTACTTGCATTGCTAACCTCACTGTGGCTTTCCATCTCAGGAAGTCAAATGACCGTCTGTATGTTCAGTTTAGGTTTGCTTCGGGAACAAAATATATATCCTCGTGCGTCTGATGATCCCGAACAGCCATGATCCATGGATGTAGACCTATTTTTCCAGTATTTTGTGATACCCTTCAGGCATTCAGCAATGCCGCACGCAATACATATTTGAAAGATAACCACGACCTACGGCCTTACGATCTTACTGATATATAGCCGTGAAATTAAATACCCTTGGGCCTGCAAAACAGTTTAATTCATTCGTTCATTTTATTTATTATATAATTGAGATCAATACAATAAAAATTAAAAATATTTTTTTTAATTTAGCGTTTGTTAGGTATAGGTTACGTGTTCGGATTAATTAGTAGTTATATTCCTTCTCAGCCTCTTTTATTCATTTTATTATTCCTTCTCAAACCCTGAACAATTATTTGTCTCAAACCCTGAGACAAGCATGCCTCAACTCCTGATCTACAATTAGAAAAATATCTGGGCTCGACTATACCATTGAATTATTAGTCATTGCAATAACAATAAAATAAAAAAAATTGAAAAATTAAATTAAACATTTTATAATTAGTTATGAATTGGTTCGTGCATTTCAAAGAAAATATTTGCTAGAAAATTTATGAACTAGTTTAATTACTGATCACAATAATCATAAATAATTAATTATAATACTAAAAAACAATAGAGTACTCTCGTTCAATATTTTAGTTATTACCTATTGATACAGGTTGTTGAATAAAGCTTCAGTCATTTGAAGAGCAGAAATGCAACATGACTTGTGAAAGAGCAAACACTACTCTTGGGAAATCCCTAATGGATATAGAAGCAGGATTTGTAAGCTGTTATCGGATTGGTAGCTCCGACATTCCCGGTTCACCTAATTCTCCCAACAGAGTCAGGGAAGCATATTCTGAATCATGGCTTCCCCCTTGTCTGATATGTTCAAAATTTTCCATGATTAGAACAATGTTCCGTCGATTCCCCGAAGGGAAAGCACAGTATTAGCTCTATCTGATGTTAACATTGTGTATTTTAGTAATGAACATTATATATGATAAAAATTATAAATGAAGTAAGGGGAGGACTAAAAACATTTAAAATACTTTTATCAAGGTCCTGGTTTTTTTTATTAATAGAAAAATCCTATCTGATGCTCTTGTATGTGCTGAAATTTAGAGATACATCTATAATATATATATACATATATAACTAGTTAACGTATCTAATTTTTACAAGAGAGGCAAAGAACTGATTAATACATAATATAACTACAGTTATTGTTTCTAAGAATTAATCTTTATTTAGTACATGCATGGTAATTACAATATAACAAAGATATAAAAGATTCTTATCATACATAAGATAATGGTCTTGTTTTTTTTTAAATAGTCGTGCTTCCTTGCTACTGTTAACAAAATATTCTAAGGAATCATTTCGGAAAATAAATCTTTTAACAGTTTTAGTTGAAGTCAGCTATGATAAAGCTTATTGCTCATGGTTTAGTTTATTTATCAAACTAAAAATAAAATACTGAACACTGGTTCGAATAATATTTCCCAGCTAACAACTGCAATGTATCGGACAGGCCATATCGCGCTTGACATATTAGAGAAAAAAATATGACATTACAAAATAAAATAGAAAAAAATGACGGTTATTAAAAGCTAGGTAACCTAGAAGGTATTTATATACCTACCCTAAAACAGTACAGAAAAATAGTAAGTGCATTAAAATAAATAAATAAATATTAAAATATAAATTATAATAAATAAATAATATAAAGTGATATAAATAATTATCATAAATTACTCCTGTCATCCAAAAATCAATATTAATAAACCATTTTTATTTCCTTAGAACATATCACAACGTTTTCATTAAGAGAGGTTGTGGTTATTGGTCATGGATTTATTGGATTCCGAAACACCATTTTGTCTTCAGGTTTTTTTTGTCATCCATTTTTTTATTATTTATTGGCGGTGCAGTTTTAAATGCATTTTTGTTGGAGTTTCTAGTGCTTTCGTTGCACTTGTTAGTATTAAACCGTCGTTTGTTAATCCCGGAATATTCATACGGCACTAAAAACTATGTGATATCGAAGTAGAAATAGTCATATTATACGTCATTAGAATGAATAGGTTAAACGTGGGTGGTGAGTTTTCCTTCTTCGGTAAAGGAATTGTAGAATAGGGCGGGGTTAGATGGTAACATTGCATATTTCATTAAGTAAGATTGTATCATATTTTTTTCAGACTTATGTGACAAGCTTAGTTTCCAGAAGAACCTCGAAGGTAAAAGTGTAATGAGAACCAACCGTCACCTCTAATATTTACACAGTTTGGACGAGCTCTCATAATACTTAAACAAAATTCTGGGGAATATTCCTTGGAAAACATTATTAAGGAAATATTTATAATACAAGTGAATTCTATAAGGAAACATCATATTTAAAGGCATGGCCCCAAAGGGTCATTCATAGAACTACATAAAGTCTTGAATTCAGTTGGATTTTTGAATCGCAACGATGCTTAGGAGTAAACCGACGGAAAGAGGAATGTTAAGAACGCATGCCTGACATTATGATAATCATGATCTTCCCGAAGAACATCCCGAAGATGGTCCGAACTACTCTACTGGAGATGATAGGCTAGAAATATTAGCTGATTATCGTTCCCCTAAACTTAATTAGCTATTTCAAATATAATAAATTTATATATCTCTATAAAGAAGAAGATTAGACAACAGGGAAACCCCAAAAGGCAAAACGTAAATTCTTAAAGTAGTGAAAAAACAACCAGTTAACGTTAACCAATTCATTTTTTTTTTATCTAACCTTCTTAAAATTTATTTAGCAACAAACAAATAAAATATATACCACAATGCACATGTATAAACTTTCAAATATTTTAATTTGAAAAGAAAAGATATGTCCAGGACCGGGATTCGAACCCGGGTCGTCCAGATCGCTAGTCTGGGACTCTACCAATTGAGCTATAGTGGCTACATCAGGCTCGTTCCCCGGTCATGGATATATCCTTTCTTTTCACTGATCCAACGTCCCCGCGTTCTCGCAAGATTTGCGATGTATACAAGGGGCTGAATGTTCTTCGAACATTTATTTAATTTGGATCTTGTTGACATAGGTCATTATAATTATTATAATTTATTTTATTATATTAGTTATTGATTCCCGGTCCTGGACATATCTTTTCTTTTCAAATTAAAATAATTAAAAATTAATAAAATCAATAACTAATATAATAAAATAAATTATAATAATTTTAATGACGTCAACAAGATCCAAATTAAATAAATGTTCAAAGAACATTCTTCCCCTCGTATACATCGCAAATCTTGCGAGAACGCGGGGACGTCGGATCAGTAAAAAGAAAGGATATGACCATGAACGAGCCTTATGTAGCCAGGATAGCTCAATTGGTAGAGTTCCAGACTAGCGATCTGGACGACCCGGGTTCGATACCCGGTCCTGGACATATCTTTTCTTTTCAAATTACTATATTTAAAAATTAATAAAATCAATAACTAATATAATAAAATGAATTATAATACCCTTTCAACTAACAACCTTTTTTTTTTACCTTAGGTTATTGCTAGTACCCACACCAAAAGAAAATAACTTCTTAGAAGACACAAACCTAAACTGATTTCTTTGCAATTTGTTTTCATTGTTCTTGGAGCATCTTGTAGCAAGGTTGGTGCCTCTACAAGATGGTTCTGTTTAACCGTTGGTGTGCACTTTGTCTTCTTTGAAGGAATTTTCTTTTGGCGTGTGTCCTGAATTGGCTAATCGTTGACCGGTTAGTTTTTTCAGTATTTTAGGGCTTATAAGCCTTTGATTTTTGTGATATTTTCCTCATTTTAATTTAAAAAATTAAGAAGTTTTCTATTTCATAAAATTTTGATTTGCAGTCCTATTCAATAGAAGAAAAAAAGGATATCGTGATTGGGCATAATTTGTCGAATTTCCTCTGATTGAATAAACACGAAGGTCTTATTGTCATTAAATTAAATTAAAACATTCAATTTTCCTTGTTTTTGAAGTCGATAAAAATAAATAAACCCCAAAACGAAATTTATAAAATATAATTAGATTATTAAATGCCTTATTTAAGAAAGTGTGTGAATCCATCCATGCTAAGATCACAAATAAATTTGTGCTTTCGTTAAAGGGGGATGTAGATGGATCGTGAAACTATTTGAAAAATACCATGCATTTGACCCACTTTCACTCTTTTGTTGATTCCCTTTTCTTCTGGCTAGCTGACAAATCATGAGGGGGAGGGATTAATGACTCAAATTGTCAAAATAATGTCTTTCCCTTCCTTATCTGCTAAACCTAACAATCTCAAGACTTTTAAACATGAAAACAATGCAATAGTGTATGCGAAGAAATAATAAAATAAAACGAGTATTTCCTTGAGGAATTACGTTTTGAAGTAATTCAAAATCTTAAACCAGCAGCTCCTTTAAAAAGTCTGAATTGAACAACAAACCATCTTTGTGAGATATATTCATTCTACCCTCATTTTTTAAGCCAAGCTACAACTAGTTAGCACCAGGGATACTACTTTCATCAAATCTTTTTTGATGATAGCATTGTGATTGAGAATAAAAATCATACCATGTTTACCAGGAGACTAAAGGCTTCTATTTATTTTACAATTAAATAATGATGGAGGTGGAAGGTTGCACTAACTTGGTGAGGCATATATCTTTTTCCATTATTTCAATTATTCAGGGTATACTCGAGATCAATAACTTATGTAATGTAATTGGACAAATCTGTGGACAAATTATTTCCTAAGAACTACATTTTTAGCCTTGAAGAGTGATTGTCTTCTTCGTACCTCCAAATATTTAAAAGGAGAAATACCTCAATATATATTATAAAAGGTATATAAAGTATACCTTCAAATATTTGGTGACTCGCAAAATTTAAACGAATGTTATCGGATACTAAACCATTGTTTAGAAAATTGTTTGCATCTACGGGACAGTAACTAAAGGGACAAAATCCTGATATCAGGTTGAAGAACGTTTCTCGCCTATCAGCTCAGAGCGATCTGAGTATATGATGTTTAAGGGTAACATATGTAGTTTATTTAGCAAGTTTTGTTTTTTGGAAGTATGCAGTATTAACTGAGAAGTGAAGGAGATAGAAAGTGAATATAACCTCGCGTTGTGTATATACAGGATACATATAAAGAAAAACAGCTGAACATCATTTATTATTAATTTTCGTTGAGGAAAGACATGCATCAAAACAAGATTTAAACAAATTATCAAATACTCTTTAACCGATTTTAACATTTAATCATTGCACTATATATCTAAAATAAAAAAATCCACATGCAGTGATAAATAAATATAAATCAGAAAAAGTAACAGAACCAAACAAATTAAATTAATAACACTTAGATACAAAATACGTATGCACTAATACACAAAAGCATGCATATCTATAACATATAACTACATATTGCAAACTTTTAATATTACCTCACTAATTAACTTCACATTTCAAACATGCGTAAAAAGACAAAAGAAAAATCATTTGTTGTCCCCGTACTTTTCTTTGCAGATGCATAACCACTTAAGTTACAATAAAATATAAACATAATCAATTAAGGAGCTGTTGTTACTATACTTGTACATTGCATGAGTATTTTTTTAAATGGCTCATTTGTTGATAATTATAAGTCTCTTGGACGTAATTAAATCATTTTAAGAGTTTTTCTGCAAATAAAATAATTTCAGCTTTAACATCACACACCTTGACTTGTTCAATTCTTCAAATGGTTCACATTATTTCTCAAATCTCTCTAATCACAGCTTCGAATAGCGGTTGTTGAGAAGACAAAAGGTACGATTATGTGAAATATCTTGAATGGTCCAATAAGGGAAGGAGCCTAGTGCCGTGGGGACAGAAATGAGAGGCTGTCAGCATGGAACAAAGGCTTCGCCAAAACTCTTGACAGTTCATTAAATCCCTGGCCAGCCGAGATGGGCCGGCTAACCCCCGCTTTTCCTATACTACGCGCCTTTAAACAGTCATACAATATAATGTCGTTAAAATATGTATTAGACATATAATATATAGGTATGTATATTAGAATATGTTTTTCAGTGAAACTGTATTAGCGAAATGCTCTTGTAGCTAAAATATAAGGGATTATATTAAACAATGTCCAAGAGGTGTAGCAACCGACCCAACTAAAAACTTGATTACATTAAGTAAAAAAAATGTTTACTTTTAATTTCTATTTAAAAAGAGATATTTGTCAAGATCTCGTGCTTGATCTTAAAATATTTATTTTAGATTTAAAGTATTATGTTTTCATCATAATAAGATATTTACGTCTCATATTTTTATAACCCTTGTTATTAAAAACTTACACATTTCCTAGTATTTTTCTGTTTTCTGAAAAAACCTTTTTTTAATAACACCTAATGATAACTGTAATTTGAAAAATAGTTAATTAAAATAATAATAAATAAATTGTTTCTAGGATCTATAAATATGAATCCATTTTTTAAATAGAAAATATTTTTAAGTGTTGAGTATTACATTGAGAAAAATTATTTATTCAAATTATTATTATTTATTGGTACATAATTACAAACTATACAGTTAGTCAAAAATCCTAATTTTTCAAATATGCAATATTTTACACCTGTTATGCCACTCGAGTAGAACTTATAATTTCTTCATTGTTTTTTTATCAATTTTTACAAGTCCATGATAAATTCCTGCAATCAACTGTCTGTATTTGTTTATTCATTTAACATCACTTTATGTTGCTACAGTGGAAGCCCTAATTTTTTTCCATCCAGATATAATTAGAATAGGGATCTTAAATGCGTAACTGACACCGTACAGGCTTGGAACGCCCATTTTACGCCCCGTCCGAAGAAGACCATAAGCAAGATAGGCAGCGAACCCGCGGGCTTGTTTATTAGTTCCTAAAAGCTGCATTAGAATATGGTATCCCCAGGGTTTAAAGGATCTTCTGTTATCTGGCAGAAAGTGGGATCATTCCAGCGTGTGGAAAACTTAGTTGTCAAAATTTATCTGACTCAACATAAAGTTTTGTATAGTGTTTAATACTAGTTCGTTATGGCTATTCATTTTCCGCCATTTGAGTGAAACCACTTCTGTAGGGGTATGGGACTCGTTGAGCATCGTCAATTTTTGTCCTACTTTGTGAGCTCTGTTAGTTAGAATGAGTTAGAGTAGCATAAATCTGAGAAATTTAAATATAATGATAGAAGTATTGTAAAAAATTAATCTACTACTAATATGAATAAATGAGCAACTAAAAATATCAGAAAAATTAGAGAACATTAGATAATTACTTATTAAAATACACGATGCCGTAGCAATTTCTAAGTACCGGATGGACTAAAGATAAAAGTCTAATTCCGGAAATTATCCTACCTATACAATGGGTCGAATGTGACTGCTTAACTTTTCAATGCTAAGTAAGTAACTAAGTCATACTGGTACATACAAATTCAGAATTATTCTGTTAAAACTTTTAAAAGCATTTTGTTATAGTTTCAACTGTTTCATTTTATTTTTATAATGAAAATTAGAACTAGAATTATAGATTATGTTGTTTGTCATAAAAGTTTGCACTTATAAAATAAAAATACTTATGGTAGGTTGAAATACGTTATGAAAAGTTCTTTTCCCGCTGTAGAGGCATCCGGTGTTTTCTTTTGCCTTGTTTCATTTCCTCGGGTAAATACATCAAAGAAACATTTGGCCTGAAGGTATTTTTAGTCGGTACTGCATTTCGAGTCAGAGAATCTAATCTAGCTTCTGTAGTCTCCTCCATCTTGTCTTTTTTTTATGATTAGCGGTTTAGGCTCACTTATTACTACAAAACATAGCATTCGCTTAATTTTTTTTTTACTTCCTGATAACAGTTTAAAGATAAAGAAACATTATAAACTTTGATAGTTAAATTGTTTCAATCATAATGTCAACCTTAGAACTATAGAAATGTCTGACTTATAACAACCACCTTCAGTTCTAATTGTCGAATAAAAATCTATCATTCAATCTATCGCGTCTTAATTGCACTTCCTATTTTATATGTTTAGTCTTTAGACCCTGTCTAGTGCCTTTACTCTGTGCATGGCTTTAGTCAGGAGATGAATCAGAAGATTTCTGTTTATTCACAAAGCATAGAAAGCAGGTATTACCCAGTGCGATACAGGTAATAAAGCCATGCCTGCAGGAACCTAACGAATAGTTCGTCCAAGTGGAAAAGTGAATCTAAACACTTCAAAAAAAAAAAAAAAAAAGAATTCAAGGGATGTGACAGCCTAAGACCTCTCCTCTTTAAAACATATGGAGTGGAAATAGAGACTAAGTCTTCTCTTATTGGCTCTAAATCGTTCACGACAAAGTCTCCATTTATTTAAAAACGATTCTCATTGGATGCTTGAGATGGAAGGTGTAGCGGGATTTTAATGACTTTATAGTGTAAAATCCTCTTTTTGAGTTCTTCACTTTGATGAGTTATAATATTGCTACGTTTTATTAACTTTATTGTATTAACGCTTAAAAGATCCATTAAGATTTAATTTCATTTAAAATAATGTTTAATTTTTTTAGGAATTTCTTAAGTAGTACTCTGCAGAATAATAATAATTAATGAACTGAGACCATTTTAGGTTTTATAAAAATCCTCTTATTTTTCTGGATTTCTTGGAAGTGCAAATAGCTAATTTTTTTTTTTAATTTCTATAAAGACGGAATGCACTTATGGGTGTATCACAGTATAGTGGCGCAAGCAAGCACATGCCAATGGCGAACGAACGAGCTAAACTTCATCTTTTCGTGAAGAATGGGCAATGCTAAAAGCATACGAGCATATAACAATGGCATTGAGAAATCCGTCATAGTAACTGGCTCACTATCGGTGATAAACACATTAGAACAGCTTTGGACAGGAAACTTAATTTTACAGAAAATTCAGAGCATGAATATGGCCTTAAAGGAAAATAATCAAACAGTTTCGCTTTTATGGGTCCCTTCGCATGTAGGCATAAGCGGCAATGAACGAGCTGATGCGGGGGCTAAACCAGCTGCGAAAAGTAATGTTCCGTTGTTAAGATCCAACTTTTTGTCCAAATGGCTGGCCGTGATAAGTAATAAATTAAAGAAAATTGGGATGAAACGAGGGAGAGTCTTCCGCAAAACCTCCTTTGTCAAATAAAAGAAAAAATCACTGCTTGGATCCCTTCCAACGGCCTAACGTCAAAAGAGTGCAGCTTGCTAAGCAGGTTAAGAATTGGTCATACTAAGCTGACGTATCTCCACCTACTTCTAATGCAGTACCAACCAACTTGCCAAAGCTGTAACAATGTACAAATTACCGTTCAGCATCTATTTGAATGCAAGAAGTAACAAATAGGAAGAACGAATTTGGACATCAAAACGTGCCAACCCTTCAAAAATAATAATGAGCTACAGAGGACTTTGATGTACCTAAAACTCAGAAATTTAATAAAAGAAGAACAGTCGTCGCTAATGACCCCAGCAGTCGAAGCGACGTTAAAAAAATCAAATAAAAAATAACATTTTACTTATTGTGAACACTAATACAAAAAATCCATTCAAATGGATAATTATAATTATAATACTCTTATAATTGGATTTATTTTTCAATTTTCATACTTCGATCCTCAAATCTCTGAACTGAATGAAAGGTTTTATTATTTCTATAATACTTCGTTATTTTCCATGCTAAACATTGCAAGAGTTGATTGAGAAATAGGAAATGTTGCAGAATTATGTTTATCTAGTCCATCAAATTCATCCTTGGAAATAGCATAGTAATTTAATTAGGTTGTACAGTTCATGAATGGCTAATCATGGCGCAACATGTTGAACACAAATGAACATCCGAAGAGAGTTGGTCAAACAAACATTGGGTGCTGGACTGTAGCCAGCCATTTAGGCTATCTGTATGGGTAGGCAGAAAAGTTTCCACCAGCTAACACGGGGCCAAAAAGGGAAGTAATAGGAGGAAATATGGCAGTTGTGTGATTTAGGGGCTTAGCTCTGCTTTGTTTTACTTACCGTTAATGTTGGTGGAACTTTGAATACTACATAGGGAAAATATAATACATTAATATGGACATATTTAATCTTTGTGTGCGCATAAATTGCCATTCTGTAATAAAATGTTATCATTTGCATAAATTACAATTATTTTTCTTCAATTCTGCCCTTTTATATTATATCTTGTCTCGCACTGAGACAGATTAAAATTGTATCAGATGATTAATAAATATACGTGAGCCTTTCATTCATTGGCTCAGAGCATTACTTATGATTCTCGTAGTTTTCAAAGATTATGGCGCAGAGTGTAACACTTAATAGAGCACAAGTTTGAGATTTATCAAAGAAGAATAAAAAAAAAATTGCAACCAAAACGGAATTTGGAAAAACACGCGGGAGATCAAAATTAGATAAAGTTAGAAATAGGACTATTCTCGGATAAAAATTGAAATGACGAAATTCGATTGGTTTGGATATTAGGCATTCAGGATGAACTCCAAAATTTCGATAATTGACATTTTCACATTTTTAGCCATCCCATTACATCTGAGCGATGAAACAGTAAGATGGGGACTCGAAGATAAATATACAAAGAAAAGGAAAAAACTGTAGAGTATTTTAAAATATGTAATAAAAAAGGCAATTAAATTAATCTAATAAAGATGGGGAAATACACAAAATAAATAATGGGATTAGATTTGTATTGCATTTTTTATTACATATTTGATAATATTCTACATTTATTCCCTTTGCAATGTATGTTCATCTAAGGGTCTCCCGATGTATGTTTTATCACTCGCATACCTCTTGATGCCTAATTGTATTTTTAGTATTTATCATGTATTATTTTAGTTTGTCTGTATTCTGTATATTTAGCCCTGAAGAAGACCAGTTATGTGAGTAGAAACGTTGGTTTTCCAACAAACGGTTCTTCCTATTTAAGAAAATTTTTTTTATGAACTCCACCCGGACCATTTTCTTCCTTATATATTATATAAATAATGGCAGTAGAAAGGGGTTTGAAGAGGTTGTTTTACCAAAGAGAGATAATCAGCTGTTAGAAGGTTGGTTAGTAGGATATTTATTTCGTTATCAGTCTGTTATGAACAACGCTGATTATGAGATTAGTATTGAGATATAGCACGGTAGCTCTGCTTCCCATAACCCTTCTGCCCCAGACATTCGGCATTCCAGCGCTGGAGCGGAGGAGAGGGCTCAATGTTTAATGCACTTCAATGCCAGGGGATCGGAGGGGGTGGGAACAGGCACACTCGGCCGGGCTAAAGCAGTCGTTAGGCTGTAAATGCGATTAGTGGCCTGTTAATTTAGGGTTCGCCTCGTCTAGGATCTGCTTAATTATATTATAACTGATTCCGGCCGCCCCACCTCAACCTCAACTCTCCAACGGGATTTAATTTATAATGAGGCTAGAAGTAATTTCGAAATGTTCGTTTGTTTTAACATTCAAATACAAAAGAAGAGAGATACCAAATACTCTTAAGGAATTCGCCTATTTATCAACTCTTTAGCCACTTAAAAGAGCTAATAATTCAAAAAATACACTTGAAAGTATTCGGGCTCTTTTTTCAATTATTACATATTATATAACCACAAAAAACTCATGATTATTTAATTAAATTTAGAACACCTGAGAATATCCTGAAATAAATATATGGCACAACCAAAATCGAAAATATAAAAGCAACAAAGATCTTAGAGACCTATATAATGTCCCTGATATAGTCTCATATATTAAAAAGGGATTATATGAATAAAAAAAAAAAAAAGGAAATGCTTCCAAGGAAGATAATGGAGGGACGCCCGGACGGTAGAGGAAGAGGTAGGCCCAGGCTACGGTGACTCGAAGAGGTCGAGGCTGACCTGAGAAGATGGAGAAGAGCTGCAGAAGTCGCTCTGAGTGGGTGAGAATTGTTGCGGAGGCCAGGATCCTACATGGGCCTTAGCGCCGTCAGAGATAGATATAAGGAAATACAGATATCTTGCAGGCCTTAAGAGAGAAAGGGGATGCATCAAGGTCATGTATTTACGAGTGAAAGGTTACATGATAAAACTAGGAGTGTTGTAAAATGTGCCAACTGGACTTCTCGAAAAACTGAGAACCATCATCGGAATACTGCAAGGATGTATTCTGAGCCCACTATTGTTCTTTTTGGTCATGAATTCAGATCTTCGTAAGGTCAAGATGAAAATGAGGGAATGCCAATCTAAGCTCAATGATACTCTCATATATGATATTTACGAATGACATTGTTGCTTTATCAGATAACTACTGAAACCTTCAGCATAATATATGCAGATTAAAAGAAGAATTGCTGGCAGTCAATACGATCATAAGCCCTAAAAAATGAGATTTCCTAGGAAGATTGAGGGCAAAACCAGGAGATACCGAGTCCGAAACTCCACTTGCAGTTCAAGTCTAAATAAAACAAGTCAACGAAGTAATTGATGAAAACTGATTGAGATGACTTGGACACCTTAAGAGGTTGGATCCTCACTGAATTCCAAGTGAGGCCTACAGAGCCAAAGTAGAAGGGAAATGAGGAAGAGGTGGGAAGAAGAGGAGAGGAAGGATTTTGAGAAGAGGGAACTCCAATGGAGTAGAACAGCGCAGTTGGTGGAAAACCAGCAGAACTGTAAAGGGCTATCCTCCTCCCACTGCATTGAGAGTTCGAGAGAACTTGATACGATGATGATGAAGAACATAGGATAACGTTGCTGACCCCAAGATTGACAATCTTTTCATCACATCTTCAAACTCGCACTTTTCCTTCATTGCTTATATTTCGAAACAGATTTATTTGTGGTTTCATGCTTTAGCAAGAATAGCTTTATGTTCAACTTACAAACTGTGGTTTATTCTTTTATTTCTCCTTCTTTCTTTTTAGCGCGACGGGGTCAAAATCTATTTACACAATTAACCGCGTTCCTTTACTTGTGTTTTCATAGCATCTATTTGCCATTACGAATCTACATTATTTTTAATTCTTGTTAGCAACTTAAAAGTTTTTTTTTCATATTTCATGATATTCTCAGAATTCTTTTTTTAAATATTTCCCCTTGCACAATTAAGTTAGACAACGTCTCAGGTTAACCTTTTCCTGTTACAAAATAATGGTTACGTGGTAGTTTCTTTCCCTTTGATTTTGTTATATGATCCCTTCTACAAATAAACCTTTTAGATATTGCAACACGTTGCAGAAACATAAGTGCTTGTAAGGTATTGAAGTAGTTCCCAATATCTTCATGCTGAGAATAATATTAGAGCAATAATTCTTTATTTCCAATAGGAGTAGTAAGATGTTCCATTTTTATTTTGTAAACGTTCGAATCCAACTTATTAACTACTTTCTTTCAATGTTTTATCTCCCTCGGGCCACAATGATAACTGGACGATGACTGGAAAAGTTACTGGTTTGTAAGCTTTCCTGAAATTGCATCCTTACTTTTCCACAATGTTTTATTTATGCTCTTAGAGCGGCTAAGAATATAAATGTAGCTATGGGTTTTGGTATGGTAGCATTCGATCAGGTTTACTCTTCAGTGTTGGAATTTATTGCTGTTTGAGATTTCAGCCCCACCTATAACAAAAAAAAATTGAAGAATGATCTTAAACAGATTATTTGGTCATTTGCTTTTTCCTAACCATAAGTAAAAAAAATTTTTTTAATAATAATATTTATCATTATTATTATTATTAAAAGAATAACCCATGAAATGCAGGTTTTTAAATACTGGCTATTTTCTTTATGACAAAATTTCAGCCCATCATACTTGTCTAGTTTTAAATATTTTTCTTTTACTCCCATTCCTGTTGTCAAAAGGATAAAACTATTCAATTATTGACTGAATTAATGGTTTTAAAATTAAAACAAACAACCGCTTGAAATACAATAAAATAAAATAAAATGTTTGTTTAATTTATAAATGCTATCGCTCAAGTGGCATAGTGATGTATTCTACTAGTTGCAGTAAAATGGCACTATCTCTTAGATTAATCTCTATTAATACGACGAAAACATAAATTATAGACTTGTTGGAAAATATTCTTCTAGTAATTTGCTTCTATAGACACCAAGGGATCGAATTGGTTATCGTTGGAAACGATGATCATGACGAATTAATCCCAATATGACTCTCGCATTAAACGAATTTATCTTATACGTGATACGGCTGAATAGGAGGGTTTGCATTATGTAATGTATGGAGATAATATTCATCCATGGCAGTACAAAAAGTTGATAAAAGTAGAGAGATAAAGGGAGAGATTAAAGCAGTAGGGGAGGGAAGGGGAGACCAGATTAGGGAGGGATTTACAAAAAAAGGTAATTGGAAAAATGATGGGATGCAACAAACTTCACCGTACTTTAGAGGATGGTGAAAATTCGGCATTTAAATCCTGTCGAACAATTTTAATGTTGATAAAATCTTATTGTTGTTTATTTATTTAACGTTACTTTATGCTGCTTCGTCTAGTCGGACGATACGAGTAATTTTGCCTATCCAGGCATAATTAGGACAGGTATTTTTGAAGAGTACCCGACATCGCTCAGGCTCAGGGCCCCCATTTTACGTCCCATCTGAAGGAAGACATAATTAAGGATTTTTAACTCCCTTTAAAAAATCCTAAGGGCACCTGCCGGCCTACGAACCCCCGATCTTGGGCATAGTAGGTTGTTATGCTAACCACTAGACCACAGGCAAATTCGATTATAAGATTTTCTTAAGTTTAGAACAGTAACTTTCTATAATTTTAATCGGTTAAGATTGTTTCCAGAAAATGTTGAAGATTTGTTTGCTCTTCGTAGACTTTCTTCACTAACGTAAAAATATACAAAACCAAACATCCACGAATCCTTACTTCAGCAAACTTGTCAGGTTTCTTACATTTTATCCTCGTAAATTTGTCTTCTTGTCTGTGTTTTCATTCATCTGTGAACTGACTAACTGAATACAAGAAGTTTAACGAAACTGAACTTACGTATTAAAGTTTATTCCCTTGGATAGGATGTTATAACCTGTTTCAACGAATTCGACATACCATAAATGGGCTTTGTATAATTTATTCAATACTTTCTTCAATTTTGTTGAAATTTAAAATGATTTTAATCAGATTTAATACACCAGATATTAAATGCCTCACTAATTCAATTTTTGTTCTTCACGTTTAAATTGGCATTTGCGTTGTTAAAAACATATCATTTTGTATATAATGTAATGTGTTTGAAGTGAACTTTTCATGCGGTTTTAAAATTAATTTTATAGACTATTATTTCATTTTGAATTCAAATTATAGTTGTTATTAAAACTGAAAGTATTATTATTGAATATATTCGCTACGAATAAACACACTATTTCGTTAAATACCAAGGATGAATATTAAGAAATCAATGGCACAGAGGTATGAAAATTTTATTCTTTGAAGAGAGAGGGTTGAAGATATAAGTTGAAAACAGTTTCTAGGAACTTAAAACTTCGCTATAGTTTTCCGATAGTTTTGTCTACTTAACATGGATAACGTTTGGTGAATTTCCCCTCAACTATCTTTTCATGTAGATAGTATCTTATTTGAATATATATTGAGAAGAAATAAAACTAGTATTAATATGAGCGAAATTAAAATAAAGTTTAAATGTGTACGGTGGATATCTTTCGAGTTCTTAAACATGTTGCTATGCCTAGAATTAAAAAAAAATATATACCTCGTATAAAGCATATTAAAATATCATATACCTGAACAGAACTCGAAATTGTTAAAATAAGCTGCACTAAATACATTGCATTAAGAAGGTGTATATTTATAATTATCATTCAATAGATTAAAATAATTGCAATTAATTTCAACGAATGTATTCAATTAGAATCGGCACACTCCTTCTTAGCGGATACCCACCCAATCGTCCTCTCTGAGTAGTAAATTTTCACTGTAATAATATCATTACTGTGTTCTCTCTAATTACAAACTAATATCTTTTTATACCTCAAATTGCTGCTAAACTTGATCAAAAATAATCTCCAATTTCTGTTTGTCTAATAATGGTATTTTTTATGGTTAAAGCTAGTGATATTTCGGTTATTAAGGGAAAAGTTATTTTTTTTTTTGATCCACTCTTTGTCCCTCCCGGTATAAGTCTATCCGCTTCTGCGTGTTAAGTGTTTAAAGCGACGCAGGTGCCAACTAAAGTAGAGATTTTATCGTGAGGAAAGTTCCCGCACAATTTAAGTTGACAAAAGTTAAGGTCCCTGCAATGGAATATAAAGGATATTAAAAGTTCTTTATTAGATCGCGGGGAGGGGAAAACTTTGAATCACGTATGACATTTTACTCCGAAACTTACAACACTGAAACCCTTTCCATTATAATATCCAAAATTTTATTAGTTTTTAAGTACTTGAATGTAAATTTAGGAATTTAGTAGGAGTTCTCCACCCCTGAGTAGGGATGGGGATATCGAAGAAAATTGTGTACCAATATTTTTTTCAACCATAACAAAATGTAACTTCAGAAACATAAATTACATAATTTTATAAATCGATATGAACGTGTTGGTAATGATTCAACCAAATATACCGATAAAAACATCACTGTTTAACGTTTAAAAGAAGAAGTATGAAGAAATCTCTGCTCTATATGTTATATATATGTGCAAGCAATTAAAAACTAAAAATTATTTATATGGTTTCAGTTGCTTTTAACACTTTACTGTCCGCACGTCTACACAGTCAAACGTCTCCAGGGGCCGGCACTATTTAAATTCATGAAATAATTAAACAAATAAACGCTTTAAACAACATATTTACGACAAGAACAGCACATTCACCTATTTGTAATAGTATTTGTCAAATCTTACACATAAAATATAAAGGTTTTTTAATTTTATTCGCATAACAAACGCGATAACACCTTCACAAAGTTGCTCACAGTAGCTCCAGCCTTCTGTCAGTCCTGAAGATGGTCTACAACGTAGGTCGAAACGTCGGTACTTCTAATAAATAAGTTTGTCTTATTAAGTGTTTTTTTTACTACACCCCCAGACTATCTATATCATACACGCGATAAAACCTTCGTTTATTTTTTATATTTTAAGCAATTGATGTTTTAATCCTTCGGATAAACTTTCAAAGGAGTCAAAACGAATGACGCTAGATGCAGCAGGATTACTATCACTGTATAACTCATGTACAGGCCGCTAGGTGTCGCTAGCCTCAAGCATGTTGCCTATGAGAAGACCCAATAAGTTTACCCTCTACCAAAAGTCGATAGACGAGGCGAAAGAAGTTTTCACTTCAAAAATATGCTTCATTAAACATAAATAAAATATGAAAAGTTATTGTCCTTATGGAATCATTGCACAGTTATCGGTTTTTTAAAGTAGTTATTTGAAAGCTATAGTTGCTTTCTGAACAGTTTGAGATCGAGTCTATTGTAAGATTGCGTGTACCATAATGTTGATTTTAACGTTTTCCCTGATATTTACTGACAAGAGGCGTATATTTTAAGTGTTTTAGGAATATACCATCAAGAGTATGTAATGAAATTTTAAGCATAATACTTTGCTAAGCTGACCTGTAACCACTACGACCCGAGAACGAGTCCGGGGTTCAGTCCATGGTAGAGACTGTACTGTTTCATGGACAACGGTTCTGCAAGGAGGTGACTTGTCCTAGGTCAAGCTCAAGCGCCAGGTTTTTTCCACCTTATTTTGGGTACCATATTTTTATAATATTTTATAGAGGCTGGGTGAGCCCCAGGAGGGTCCTAGATCCCATATGATCCATCTCCCGCCGCAAACTAAATAAAACTAACTGCCCGCAGCGGGATTTGAACCAGGATTTCCGGCCTGGCTACTCAGTGCTCTACCACTGAGCCACCCCCTCCCCATTATTTGCTAACATGATTGTAAAAAAAAAAATCTAAAAACTTTAGTAGTATTTGGACTAAATCAAATTCATTTTTTCTAATGGTTGTTTTTCAATAGAAGTAACAACGTTAGTTATAGTCAGTTTAATTGGAAATTCCTTGTGTTTGTTTTGCAATATTTTTATCTTTTTTTTTTTTAAATAGTTGGTTTTACAGTTTCATTTAAAATAACTTTATTTTTATGATATGAAAACTCAGCTCTTTAGGCATTTGTTATTAATTATGGATCTATGATTAGTTATTGATAAATCAAGTTATCATAGTTTTGGAATGAAATAAGATTGGTTAAACTCCAAAAAGGATATTGTTGTAATTATTTTGAAAATCCCGAGTATAATATATATTTTGTTTATATTATTCCTCCATTATTATAAGAAAATGTTAGTGAGGCTGAGGTTGTTATTGTAGCGTGCTTATCTATAAACTTTGCTTGTTATTTGATATTATAGCCTGGATACCGGACTCTGTCAATTAATATTAATCTCAGCTGTTTGTTTGGGCCACTCTTAATCTAAATTTATAGCTTAGGCTGGTCAACTGTGGCCCTTTATCTTCCTTAGCTTATTAATAAGAGAAAATAATATAAAATAATACTTTTACTTCAATATAATAATAATTAATAAAATAATTTTAAGATTAAATAATAAAATGTACATGAGGCAAACAAAAAATCTGCTTAAAATTTTGTAGTTTTTCTTAATAATCTTCATTCTCTTCATTCAAATGTCAAGTACTTTATGTAATATAAAATAAAAGTATTAAAGCCATAAACGGATTGGTTAAAAATTATCAAACATTTATGAATTACTGGAGGAGAATTTCGTATTAATAAGTTTATTACTTTAATTTAAATGTATGTATTTTTATACTTTTGATTGTATCATAATGCATATTATTGCACTCATACTTTTAGTTTTATTATTAATTGTGGATTAAAACATTTTATTTATCATGCGTATCACATAACTTTCACTCTCTTTACTAATAAACAGTAAAAACAATAAAGCAAAAATTTACTGTAACGATGATTTAAGTTAATGGGTTTTTCCTTTTTTTAGGGAGTGACCATCAATACCCAAGATTTCAGATGAGACATACATATTTCTCAAATATTTAGCTTTCCAACATGATATTATATGTCTACATTAATACTCTCGTCTCTGGCGATACTTTTTCATATTGGGGAAATATTTTATAGATTTTCATCTTATAGTTAATCATCAAACTTTTTCATTATTAATATTTATCCATTACTGATATAATCGTATATGATTAAATTATTATTTATTAGTATTAGTTAGTATGTATATTATATGGTCTAGTATTCTATATAAAGAAAATCAATAATATAACAAACAAAGATAATTTCACCCCTAGCACTCCCAAAGGGAATGCAATGAACCATATAAAATTATTGAATGACCACTCTTATAGATGTTCGAGCATTTACTTAGTTAAAATTACATCTATGTAGTACTCTTTGAAATCGGTGAAGTAAATGAGTTATTTGGGCCCACCGTATCAAAAAACGGAGAAAAACAAGAAAAAGACAAATTAATTTCAGAGGAGAAGGGAGGTAATCTAACCTTTCTAGAGGACAGCCTTTTCAATCTTCGTGTAGTTCTTATCTTTCGTGGGTTGTTCTGTTTTTGTTTCGTGGAAGTCTTACCTGATAAAGACATTTGTATCAATTTTTCGATTAGAAGTTATTTTTATTACAAAATTATTCAAAAAACTGTCGATCAAATAATGAAATGTTTTTTATACCAAAACGCTGCCTATTGAAATTTCTCGGATATTTGACATTTCAACAAGTTTTAAGAAAGGATAATAAGATAATAATAAAAAAGATTACATTAAGGAAGAAAATAGTTGGGGGTGCAGTCAAATAAAAACACTGAATAAGTGGGTACTTATTTAATTATGTGCCGACGTTTCGACCCACTTTGTGGGTCATCTTCAGGGCTATTGGAAGCTGGAGCTAGACTAGAAGCTGTCTAACTTACTCTATCTTCTAGCGGTCTTCCTTACTCTATCTTCCAGTCAACCATCCCCTCGCTTCTCATGAAAAAAGATTACAACTTTGATCACTGTTTTCTCGTAATCATGTTTTTTGAATTAGTGTTTTCACACACCACGATATATCTCTCATAACTTAAATTTTAAAGCTTATTTACTATGCTTTAAAGTTCATTTATAGTAGTAGACTTTCAGGAAATTCTATTATTATTTCTTTTTCTAATATTTTCGTAAATCTAACTTTGACAGACGAACCTTTTTGGTCTTAAAGGCTTGTCCCTTTTAGAACAAACTATAACGTATTTTATGTTCATACTTTTAAGAATAAATTTTTATTTAACTTGGATAAAATATTGTCAATTTTTTCTTTTTTCGTAAAATTGTGTTTACTCAAAAATTCATTTATAACGTATATTTACTTTGTTACTATCGACAATGTGTTTCTTTTATGTTTTTCCGATTAAAAAAAGTTTAAGATGGTTTAGAAGATTAATGTTTGATCATTCGTCATTTAAAATCCAGCTGATTATTAACGGCCGTTTAACTGAATATGAATATACAATACTGCATTTGTAATCCATTCAGTAGGTGTTTGTTCTGGTTTCGACCGTGTAGTCAAAAGAAGAAACACCTGCTGAATGGATTAAAAATATTGAGCATTTAACTGCATTTGTGTTGAGGCGAATTTGTTTTAATTGCTGTAACACAATTTTTTTAATTGCTATTCCTCTTTTAAATATGGCATATCTGTCTTGTATAAACACGGTTTGGAGTTAAAAGTACTCGCGAAAGCCTGCTATATGTATAATCTAAATATGCAAGTCTATACCAGATTGGACTTGATTATTCGAATATTTTCATGTTTTTAATACTTTTCGTTGTTATATTTTTCATGTTGTGGTTACAGAAAGTAATAGTTTAATTAATATTTTTTACAGTTTATAACAATACTTGGTAACTTTTTTCTTTAAGTCTTATTAAAGTCCTATGTAAGTAATAATGGGCACTTAGTATTTACACTTATGGAAACTTAATTGAGTATGTTTTATTACTTGAAAAAGGGAACACTCAACAGAGACATCAAATAAATGTTAATACATTAGTGGAAAAATTCCAACTAAAAACCTTAAGTCTCTAAACTAAAACAGGAAATTAAAAATACCTGTCCAATATTTCGCCTATTCAGGCATCCTCAGGGCAGAAAGAGAATAATAGCAAACCAAAAGATGAATAATGCACCCAAAAAACACACATCCCACCACCTCCAAGGCTCAAATGCAACTACTGAATCATAGGGAAGGTTACTAGATTCCCAGCTGGCTAAGGTTAGATAAAAACAGCTGATAAATACACCAGATTTGAAACATCAATATACATTCACCAAACCCCCCAAAAAAAAACCCAACAGGAAAACAAAATAAAATAAATAATAGTAACAAACAACACAAGAACAGAAGACAAAAAACTATATAAAAAAATGAAAGTAAAAGTGCAAGAAAAAAAGATAATTTATAAAAAAAACCAGTGGACTTATGGTTATTCCACAAAATATATATTGAAAAAGGGAACACTCAACAGAGACATCAAAAAAATGTTAATACATTAGTGGAAAAATTCCAACTAAAAACCTTAAGTCTCTAAACTAAAACAGGAAATTAAAAATACCTGTCCATATATATATTTTGTGGAATAACCATAAGTCCACTGGTTTTTTTATAAATTATCTTTTTTTCTTGCACTTTTACTTTCATTTTTTTATATAGTTTTTTGTCTTCTGTTCTTGTGTTGTTTGTTACTATTATTTATTTTATTTTGTTTTCCTGTTGGGTTTTTTTTGGGGGGTTTGGTGAATGTATATTGATGTTTCAAATCTGGTGTATTTATCAGCTGTTTTTATCTAACCTTAGCCAGCTGGGAATCTAGTAACCTTCCCTATGATTCAGTAGTTGCATTTGAGCCTTGGAGGTGGTGGGATGTGTGTTTTTTGGGTGCATTATTCATCTTTTGGTTTGCTATTATTCTCTTTCTGCCCTGAGGATGCCTGAATAGGCGAAATATTGGACAGGTATTTTTAATTTCCTGTTTTAGTTTAGAGACTTAAGGTTTTTAGTTGGAATTTTTCCACTAATGTATTATGTTTTATTACTTTATTTATGAATGTAATCGTGCATGTCATTGGAATATCAACTACTTGAGATGAACTTGGTGAAACGGTTCTATGATTGTAAATTATCAATAAGGATAAGCGGTTGGACCCACAAGGGGGCAGTATTGAGCCTAACATCAAAGTTAAATTCAGTTCTAAATAGGAGACTCCTCGTCGTATTGACATTCTATTATCCTAGTTATCTGTCACTTCAGAGCATGGCTTGTCTGTATTAGAACAGTTTATAATTATCAGATACATAAATCATGATAGTTTACTTCATACTTTAAATTATCCTAAATAGCGTTTTCTGGAGATTTTTTTAATAAACCGAACATTGATTCTAACCAATTTATTTTTCTCTAGTCTTTGCGAATTGAAGTGAAATTTGAGGTAAAACAGTTCTGATAAAAATAAAATAACACGCAATATGAAGTGTTTTTTTTTGTTTTAATGATTGTTTATTGACATTTTGCAATGCAATCTGTATACTGGTTTCATAAGTAATATTGCAGATATTTAATAATAAAATTTTAATTAACTATTACATCATTAAATTTAGTAAAAACTATTTATTAGTTATCCAATAAATAACATGAAAAATTATCAATATTAGTTTTTGTTGAGTTCTTATTACATGAACAAATATTGATAATAAGTACTTAAATAAATAAAATATTCTTAAAAGTTTATTATTCAGTATTCTTAAATTGAACTTGCTGTTAACAAACTAATTTCATATTCTCTTTCAGGTAAGAACATAATCTTAACTTCAACGTCAGATAACTTTGTAGTCAGCGGATCAAGGTAACCCCTCATACTTAATAGTTCATTATTTTGTAACTACTTTACCTCAGTGAAACTCTATTTAATATTAATGAACAATTTCGTATTCAGGACAGTTACGAAACGTTTCACAAATAAGTCAGTTACCTAGATGTATCTTAAGGCTAGAAGTGAACATTATTCATTTATTGGAACAAGGAGAGCAGTATTTTTATTTTTTTTTTTGGGCAATAAAATGAGACCTTTAAAGAGAATATGTTATGTATGATTAAAGGAAACAAAATCATGGTCCAAATGATATTTTTGTATTTTTACGAACTTCCTGCTTAAATCTCACATTTGATAATAGAGTAGTGAATTTGTTTGGAATGAGTTAAAAGTAATTTGAGAACTATTCCTAGAAGGACCTCAACCTGTTTTGATATCTTTGTCCATAGTTAAGCACAGAATATCAGCTCTTTTTTAGGCCTCTACAGGGAGTGGGGCTGTTCAGTGTGTAGAAGGCTAAGTTGCTGTTGTTCCGTGTTCGAAACAGGCTTTGGCAGAAGAACTATTTTATCAGTTACCTGGTATCTGCACATAGAGGTCTGGGGAGGCGGCTCACCCTTCCCCTTAAGTGAGCAATGTGGGTACCCTTAATCGGGAAATCATGGTGGCCTATGCCGTTTTCTCGGACAAATCACCGCCCTGCACTACTGTTACCTTAGAAAAAGCACAAACTCTACCATTTACTCACCCCAATACCGTTGGGCATGGATAATGGTGTTAAGGCTTTAGTAGTGGTAAGAAATTGCCTTAAAGGTGTAATACAGTGATGTTCGTTGTGGATTAGTCTGGCTTCCTGAACTTTATACGTACGTGATGTCTCGTTGTTTAAACGGACCACGAATTTTATTTATATTCCTAACGATTTTTACTTAAAAAATGAAGTTTACTAATCCAGGTGTTTTGGCTGTCACGTATATCTGTTACGCGTAAATCCAAATGCATTAAAGTGAGTTAGTCCTCCCACTTGTCATTGTAGAATCACCGAGGATGCGAGATTTGTACAGTGCAGTCGTTTTAGCTAAGGTAAATTTTAGGGACATGTTAAAAGGGCGCCAAACATTCATTTGTCGTGTAGACATAGTAATCCAACCAAAGGGATACTCATTTTTCGTTATGAATTAACCTTAGTCAACTAGAATATTACAAATATCTATAGAAAGTAAGGCAAGGAAATAAAAACTATAAAATATACAAACGTTTTTAAAAACTATGTGTGAAGAATTGTGATGAAAATACCTCCAGATCAAGGTTTTGTATTGATTTAAAAATGTTGTTTTATATTTAAAAAAAATAAGTAAGCCTATATTTGAGAAAAAGAATTACATACGTCAGGCATTAGAGAATTGAAAAAAAAATTGCTTACACAAAATATTAGAGAAAATAGAATATAACGGAGTAGTTCGGAGTAGTGCAAAAGGCGTTGGGGGATAACGAACAATGTTTAAATAATGCGTTAAAATTTATTAAAAACACCAATATATACCAGTCAATTTGACATATACATTTACACGTTTATGTGTATGTGTGTATGTGGGTTTATGTATGTGTGTGTATATGTGTGTATATATATATTGTCGGTGTGTATAATGTTATATGGATAATATAAATTCTATATTATATCATAAATCTTATATAATTATGTATAACGTTTTATTTTGATTTAAACAACTTCATATAAATTACATTTCTATTATATGTTTAATATGTTAATATGGTTTTACTATGTGCCTAATGTTATGTTATGGTATGTTATTATGTAAATATGTAACAATATTTTTACTAAGTCTAATAAGGTAACAAGAATATATAAATGTAATTATGTAGGTAATGTAAATATGTATACTCTCTAGTGGTAATTATGTAGATACTGTAAGCATTTATACTCTCCAGTAGTGAGGGCAATAATAACCATTTGTAGTTGTTTGCCCTTAAAAAAAATAAAACAAACAAACAAACAAACGGAGTAGTTCGACATTTTATACGGCTTTGAAATGGCCTACGTTTAAATTGAACGCAGTTGGTACATAACATTTTGATTGAACAGGGAAGACCGAGGAAGTAAGTAAATTTAGTGGGAATGAGCAATATCGAAGTTAGATTTGGTAATTTTTTTTTGGAGAAGATTTAGGTCTGTTCGGACTCAAAGTAACATGATTCGCTCACATCTGTCAATTAATATTATAGTTATATTGATTGATATTAGTTTATCTCATATATCGTCGCTGTCAAAATAACACCGCCTATCTACAACATTTTGTGAAAATGAGTTAGTTACGATAACACATTCTAAAGGTTGAATTACACACTGAGGAAGCCAGGTACTAAGGTCAGCAACATGGATGAGTATGATTTTTGATATGATGATCAATAGTTCTGAAACAAATTGCCTTTCCCCTAAACACTCTTCCCTATTTAAAAGCATTGTTTGTTAGTTCAAAAGTATATCATTAGAAAGGTGATATTCACCTGAATTTTTTTTAATGTGGATTACAGCATATTACAATATAATATAAGGAGATAGCACATGGACAGTGATTGTTTGGTATAGCCGTCAATAATTCGGGTTAGTTAAACTGTTTGTTGTTATGATTATTATTAACAATCAATTGCACTTAGAGAAATGAGAGTTAAAGTAATGTCAATAGTTATTACTTTTTAGAATACCTTAAGATATTTTCATAAAAAATAATTAATATACTTATCTAATGAAAATAACATTAGATAAGTATTCCCTTTTCAGCTTTTATACAGCTTATATATATAGTCCAATCCATGAATCAGAGAAAATTCGACGAGCTCCGAAAGCTTAGCTGAAGATGCTCCTCCCTCCTGCCTCCTATTTCTTTTCGTAAATGCTCCCATTTCTTCAAGCTTTGATTTCGTTCATTCATTTCAACAGAACCATTTCTATACCCCGTTAACTCCATTTTTTTTACTAAATAAGACTCAATTTACTTGAATAGGTTCTCGATATTCCGTAAAGATTTCGGGAAGCACGATTGTACCTTATTCAAATTCATATTTTATAAAATGCGACATATTATTGTTTTTATTTCTGAACTGTTTATGATAAATCATTGAATTCTTAACTTTTGTTATTATGATAACTCAAATTCAGCTAGAGAAGTAAATGAATCATAAGTAGCTGATAGCAATTTAAATCCTCATTTGAAACATTCAAACTCTTAAACAATTTACAAAAATAAACGATATGAGATATGATAGTACGAAACATTGTGAATACGTTTTTAACCTTATACCTTGTGCCTGTCCCATTGTAAAATTAATGAGCTTTTACATGAGCAAAAGCTCGTTAAGATCAATGTACAAAATTTTGAAAATATCCGGCCTGATTGGACTAAATGTTTAAATTTAGGTGTTCCCGTTAAGATGGGGATATTACCATTAATTTTGATTGCCGGTTCTGTATTAAAATCATTTAGTGGACTGTATGAAACATTTGGTGGACTGTATTGAAACTTAAAACATATTTTTATTAGACTAATTTAAACTTTTTATTGAACTAATTTAAACTAGTTTTGACCATGGAAGTAACAAAAACATAAATGAAAGAAAAATGAAATTTTACTTGCTACAAGATTGAAGTTGAGGTGAATTTCTGTTTTTCACGTCATTTCTTTGGCCGATTCTCTTCTGCTCCCCATTCTTCAGTCTAGGTAGCCCTGGACTTACTCACAATACATCCTTTTAAGATGGCTGCCCACTTACTCTTATTACGTGTGACAAAAAACTCCCGCTCTTCGTGGGGCTTCTAGGTTCTCGACTTGATATTTCCTGTCCTCAGCCTTCTAGATATATTTCACGGCGTGGCGTGAACAAAAGGTTTAACTTATCTGTATAAAATAAATTACTGCCGGAACCACTTTCCATATTACCTTTCCTTAACGAAAGCTCATTTTTTTATCGACACTCTCACAGATCGTTAGACTAAAATCATTATTATACCCCTCCATCATTCCTGGCGTCATAGAACAATCAAGGACACCAATTTAATGTGCAGCCATGATTGTTGCATTTTTGTTTGTTTTCTTGACAGTTGCCTTAAAGGCCATTTGTTGGTTGCTTCTGCCATACAATTAAGTATAATAGAATATGATAATGAAGAAATGTCATAAAATATCTTTAATAAAGATGTGTAAATGGTAGCATCATAAGAAAAATGAACAATTATATGTAAGAAATCAAAAGTTTGCAAAAGCCAGAGCAGAAGAATTTTGGATTTTAACGCCTCATGGGATGAACCAAAGGAATTTATTAATTTATTTGTATACTTTTCGTTTTAATTTTGAATATGTAAATCATTTAGAATACATTTTTCAAGTTAATATATACTTTTTTTTTTAAGCGAAGTTCGAAATTTTGGATCTTGTTCCTTAAAAATCCCTTCACTAGCTACCTATCTAAGGTAATGAGGTATCTCTTGTAAATACGGCTGCTATGGACTCGAGGGTTGGTGATCAAACAGGCTGTGGAGATATATTATTTATTGTTTGGTAGGATTAGAATTTTACTAATCCTACCAAATAAGTCCAGTCTTGTCATATCTTCTAGAATTATTTGATTAACTGAAATAATTCACATTACTGATAAACATTTCTAGTAAATAAGATATAAATATATGAACGACTTTAATACAACAATGTGCCATATGTCGTAGCCTAATTCATATAGGTCCTGCCGCCATTTCTTTTTATCACAGCAGTCATCCTCTCGAAGTCCTCTTCCCGCCATTGCTTCCTTCCATCCACCTCTTTTCTGGGCGACCTCTCTTCCCCCTTACCGATGGTATATGTTTCAGTATTCTTTTAGGCCATCGGTCGTCCGCCATCCTCATAACATGACCAAACCAATTCAGTTTTTTCGTTTCAACTGACTACAGGATGTTAAGTTGTTTGTTTACTGCTTCCCTAATTTTGTTATTCGGAATGTGTTGTAGTCTTGAGATCCTAAAACTACGCCTCCAAAAATCCATCACCATTGAAAGCAGTTTTCTTGCCGAGCCAGCTAAAAGGGACCAGGTTTCTGACGCATATAGGGCAGTACTTATAAGAAACGAATTGTAGTCTTTTTTTTGTCGTCATCATAACGTCCTTACTCCACAGAACAGAATTTATCGGCCTAATTACTTTTCTGCCTCTTATTACATTTTCGTCGATATCTTTTTTGCTGCTGCTCCCCTTCGAAAGCCACCGGCCTAAATATTTAAATTGTTCAGTTGGGGTCAAATCCCATTCCCCAACATTTAGTGAGGAATTTCCACTATGATAATTTATGCATAGTAAATAAGATAATAATGTAATTATTCTGTTTGTACTGTTAGCTTACCATCTATCTTTCCTTCTCTTTTTTTAGAAGCTTACTATTTATAGAGCATGTTGTGAAATCGACAACAGAGATGAATGATAGCCTATAAGGTAGTCCAACCCAATTAGAATTCCTCGTTATTCCATTTCAGTTCCATTCCTCCAGGCCTATCCAAACAGACCATTAAACACACACTTCCTCTCTATCCAGTCCAATTAGTTAAGTTTCATAAATGCCTACCTTTATTATGTTATTATTGGCCTTATTTATATAGTAAACGAGAGCCTAATAAATACGAAGTTCAAAAGAAAATTAAAGGAAGAGGATACTTGTTTTTGCTATTTCGAAATTACAGGCAAACCATCTTTTTGCAGAAACTTGTTGGCGAAGAAAAGGTCTAGAAGTTAAACATTTTTTTAATGTACTTTATTATCTACATTATTTCAATCGCGTTAAATCAAATATTGTAAATTAGACAATAATTCAATAATAAAAGATTGAATTTTGGGATTAACTATAAGAAATCTGTTTATTTATATCGATCAACCAACATATTTAAGTTGGATATCGCGTAGGTTTATCTAAATTTTAGCAATTGACACCGGCTTCCCAGCCGACTTCCGAAATGGTCAGTCTAAAAAGATAAATACCAAAAATGACTACCTCTAAAGTGGTTTAAATTTCGTTCATTTGAAATTATTAATTATGTGTTTCTCAATATTCCACACTAATAAATAGAAGATAATCTTGGAATATTAAATAGTAGATATCTCTGAAAAAAGAGAGAAATATTTTTTTAAAAAAATGTGTTTGTTACAAATAAGAATTTCTAATTTTAAATTATTAAATGAAAAATAAATAATTGTATTTACGGTTAATGGAATTTTCGTGCAATAATAGTTGTGCATCATTTGAGTCACCGAAATAATTGTAGGATCATCAATATTGACAAAATAAACTGCAGAAAATGTAATGAAATACTTTCAGGAATATTTTTAATCGAATTTGATAATTTTTAATGTTTGTATGCATACTCTGTTTGTACTCTGAAATTCATTCATAGAAATTTCAATAAGTTTCTATTGCTTTGTAATATTTATGGTTGGTGTATAGTGGAATGTTCACTGTTCTAGCCGTAGTCATAGCATACGTTGGTATGAGTCAAATAGACATTGCTGGCCCACTCTGTATTTCGCTTCTACTCATCACCCCCCCCCCACCCCCATCACCCCCCAGTGATTTCAGTGATGAATGAACCATTTATTAGAATAAAATTAATTCTAGATAATTATTTTTAATAAATTCAAATCGACTATAAAAGTTGCAAGTGATACCTTTTATAAAATAAAGATTTTAAAAAAATATTGCAAAATAAAAATCAATTATATGAATTTTTGCAACATGTAATCAATTTTACACCTTCAATAAGTACAGGGTCTTATAAACAAGATAAGATAAAATAAGAAAAGATAAAAATATTAGTACTTAATTTTTCCCACCTTATTCCAATATTTCGATTTTTGGATTGTTATTTCAAAACAGAGAACGCACTGAAATGAGATTCAGACATTTTGAAATACAGTAATAACAAATTATTTTTATCATTAAAATAAACCTAAAATATTTCATTATTTTATTTAATGCAAAATATTCAATACCTCAAAACAATACCTCATATTATAAAAGGCTCACGAGGGGGTTACAAAATGAGCATTATAGGTGCTGAGCTTCTGAAGTGAAGAATGATATCGGGGCATCTATTCTAAAACTTGAAGTATCTACTCCTGTACGATTATAATAAACAGTAAAGGGGAGCGGAGTGACTCAGTGGTAGAGCACTGAGTTGCTATGCCGGAAATCCTGGTCCAAATCCCGCTGCAAGCCATGACTTTTATTTAGTCTGTTTGCAGCGGGACATGGATCAAATAGGATCTAGAACTCTCCTATTATTATTAGTAGTAGGGTATTAGTAGCCTCAATAAAATATTATAAAAATAGGTACCCAACATAAGGGGGAAAAGTCTGGCGGTTGAGCGTGACCTAGGACACGTCACCTCCTTTCAGAACTGTTGTCCATGAAACAGTACAGTCTCTACCATGTACTGAACCCTAGACCCTTCACGGGTTGTAGTGGTACAGGCTCTTTTAATAAACAGTGATATAATTTGTAAAAAAAAAAAAAAAAAAATGGAAGTTGGCCACGGGCGTTTTACTCCCTTCTATTTCAAATTTTTCATGTTATTCAATATAATCATAAATCAACATAATAAAATACTTTAAGTTAATGGAAAACACATAATTATTGCCTATATCTGTATGCATATAAACACACGTGACTTCTCTGAAAATGAATTGATCAGTGCATCTAAAATTCAAATATATGAACTGCTTCTATTCTGCTGGATTTAGTAATGTCATTAAAAAAGATATAATTTGTACTGTAGAAAAAAACGGAATACTGAAATATATATAAGTCAGACCCAACCCTGAGGTTTTTTCTTAATCCATTGAAGGGTCGTGTCTCGACTTCACTGAGGCTGCCTCCGCCCCGTAGGGTTCTTCTTCTTCTCGTTGTGATAGGAAGATAAGTTCTCTGAAATAAACAGGCCCAAGCTTGAATGTCATTAATAGTTCCCAATACTAAATTAGTTTGAGTATTATCTTTATAGTTCTATTCATGGAAATTAATAACAGAGAAATCTCTTCTAAACACAAATCTTCAGAGTACATTGATTTATAGCAGAACGAGTAAGAAAAAAATTCTTATCATCTATTTTCAAGTTGTGAGATCTTCTGTATCGCAATTCCAGCATAAATAATTTCACTTTGGACTACTCAAGAAATAACATAATTATTTATTTTATTATAAATTTTATTTCCAAGCTGGTATTGTTTTAATATTGCATAATGTTTGTGAATGCTATGATATTGAATACTTTTTATACTGTTATTATATAACTTAATTAATTAACTAAGATTTATTTACTTCAATGGCAAATTATTATCAGAGAAAATACTGATTATATAACTCAATAATTTAATGGCTTCGCCAAGTAACAAGAATCCAATAGTATTTCTAATGAGAGCACAACTTCTTTCCTTTTTCCCTCAATTGCTATTTATTTTCTAACAATAAATATAAATTTATATTCTTCTCCAATGAATAAACATGTATGTATTTACATTTATTTATATATTCTGCCGACACGCTTACTCGGAAAGTTCATTTCTTCCGGACACCCCTTAAGTACTACAAAAAGCGGGATATACTTCGCGGCGAAAACAATAGCCTGTTGGCTGAGTGGGGTCCGATTAGTTTTACCATTGTGTCGGGGTTAGGCCGTTCGAAAAAAAAAGAAAGAAAAAAGAGAAGATGCTTTATTGTAACTTTATTTATGAGATACGGGAGACTTCTAATAGAAAGTTTGAAGTTTTTTCGTACTTTCGCGGGGTTTTTTCGTCAGCAAAAATATTTATGTATAGGATTTATAATTTATGTATTTAAGACTTGTTTTATTAAAAATTGCAGCATAACGCTATTTGGAATGAAATTTTATAACCTAGATCCTTTTTCGTTACTTCATAGTCTTGCTTTCACCGAACATAATATGATAATATGTTACGTCTTTAGGAACTTACTATTGTACAATTTATTACAATGTAGCATTATTGTTATTGCCTTGTTATCTCTGATTACTAGGCTTTTCAATATTATATTATATGCATATAATACGCCATGACATTAACATTATTTACTTTTCTGTACTAGTGTTAAATGACGTGGGGAGGTAGCGATCCCATCGGTCCTGGCTCTCTAGATTGGGGGACACCTAGACTGACTCACAGTACACAATCTATGGCACACCAAATACCCCCAACTAACACTATAGATGAGCACCCTAGTGTCACATCCCCTAGGTAGACCCCCCAGATGGAGGTGTAGGACTGGGGCCACTAAGGTGGCAGCCCCATCAGCAGACTAGGGTATATATTGGGTCGCTGCTAAAATCTTATTATTGAGAAACCTCACATAATAACCCCGGATTTGGATGCCCAAACACGGACCCAACGCGATAAACGACTTAGAACGAACATTAGATTAAGGAACATGCTTTAACTCTACGGACCTGGAACACTGAAATTACTCAGAGTCAAAACTGGGAATTACAATTTACATAAAATGACGTCATACAAAAGATTCGATACATAAAGTATGAAAGTAAGACCCATCGGAGTGAGTAATTGGATGGAGGTAGATAAAAGGAATCGAAATACCTGGCTATTTCTGCAGGAGTAAGCTAGACACGCCTGCGGGTTGCCAAGCTAAACTAATAATAATAACATATCGTTCTCTTTTACTCTTTGATAAAAAAATGTAATCTGTACCGCTTAGTTCCTATGATGGGGTTTGGTATCTGTAAAAACTTGTTTTAGACCAACGGTTGTGCAAGGTGTTTAGTCGACCAGGATCATTTTCAATCGATGGGTTTCATCCCACTTAAGAGTATCGGATGTAAATCCTAATAGTGACTTAGTGAGCAGATGTAGCATAATAAATAGTTGTCTGCCAAAACTAAACTTATACCTGATCTCAGTGTCTTCTTTCATACCCCACCCTTTTTGTTGTCTTGTCATGCAATACCTCAATTAATCTTTAGTAACAATGATTAACTATAATTTTAAATGTAGATATATTTTTCTGTAAGCTCATTAATAGTGTTCAGGCTTATATATCCGTGTGGTTCGGTCCTAGTTAGTATTAAAGTGTTTCAGTTAAAGCAGTTTTATGGCTTCTATATGAATTTATAAATATTATGGATCGTATGTTTGTTATTTAAAGTCACTTTATACTTCTATGGCTAATAGGATGATGATACATTGGGAGCTCCAAGTTTTGCCTATCCAGGTTTAATTAGAATAGGGGTTTTTAACGAGTACCTGACATCATACAGGCCGTATAAAGCCCCTTCCGAAGGACGACATAACCAAGGATTTTTTATTGCCATTAAAAAATCCTAGTGCCATCTGTCGGGCTACGAGCACCCGATATTGGGGTTTAGTAGGTTATTATGCTAACCACTAGATCACAAGTCCCCCGTTGATCGTTATTTTGTTGTGTGAGAAATTGTTTATAAAATTAATTTATGATGAGAGGGGTGTTTAAAAGAAAATTAAGTATACTGTAAAGCAAGCAGATAACAGGGAGTTATAGAATGCCAGATTTGGATTTCTTTCTTTTCTGTACGCGTTCTTCTGGATATTGAAAATCATAGAAAAAAATCATATTTATAAAGAATTGGATTTCACCGGGCTCCTGGATTTTATATTTGAATTGTTGAATGTTAAAAGGGCAGTTATCTAAGTAATATTTTTTTCCTGCAACCATTGAGTAATGCTATCGATTACATAACTAAAACTGGTGTAGAAAGTCCCACTTTCCCCCACTAGTGAGGGAAAACCACTTTCCCTCATTATGGTGGTGGAAAGTAACAGCTACCTAGATCGAATTTGACAATCACAACTCTGTTATTTTAAATGTTAAATGGCGGTATTATAATATTATTCATTTTATATTCCTAAAATGTTAAAATAAATAATTTTAGAACTATTTTATATTAAATTCAAGATAGATTTTATTTATTTTGTAAAAATATTTAATATAACCTTAAATGTAGTAGAACCTTCACACATCATAAATTTGGGAATGTACCATTAAAACAGTGATCAGACCACAAACAAAATAAAAAATGGAAATAGATAGTGATGAATTGATAGAATGAATGGAGGAGTACATTCATAAAAGAACAGGCTGAACAGGCAATAAATCAACTTTTACCAAAAATATCTAAAGTCAGTTATGAAGAGAAATATAAATATAAATCAAGATATAATAATATACGTTTATTTTATTTTTGTATGTGTTATCAGAATATTATTTTATAAATAATAATAAATAAATGTTTCAAGGAGTAAACCGCTAGTGTAGTTTTAACAAATCTAATGTTTCACCTTTAATTTATAATTTTTAAATGGTTGCAGGAAAAATGTAATATTTAACACGTGAGAAAATTGCTTATAACACCCTCGTTTTATTACCACTTTCCTCACTTGTCAAATAAATAACTATTTTTTGTGTTTGACTATTTAAAATTTGAAGTTAAAGTTCTCCATTCTCTTGTCACTAAGTTACATTACATCTATTAAATATGAATATGAATACATAGATAATGTGTATCTATTATATAAAGATATAGTTAAGGTAGTTTGAGCGATCTTAATACCAGGATATGAAGTTTGACAAAATTTAATAAAGTTTCAAGTAATACAATAGTGATAAAAAAATAATTTTTAATTACTTTTGTGAAAATATTCAAATATATTAAATATAAACTCGAATATAATTTGTTATAAATCGGGACCTGTATTTGGCTAAGGACTGGGGCGCCGTGGGATTTGCAAGTCAAGCAAGCCATCCAAAGGGAGCCCAATTCCCCTATTGTGTATCTACCCGCGCTCGGCAAACACTCGACCCAACAGCTTCTCATCACGCTTCCTCTGTATTAATGTTCGAACCTCCTCCTTTCTGCCCCTAGGGTTCCCTTTTAATATTCCAAAACGGTCCCATAATGTTTTCTTTTTAATGCAATAAATTCCATTTTGTTTGAACAAAATAAACTGAAACGACCAAGATCAATACTGGCTTTTCAACTTTAAACATACACACAACACAAAACCGGTAATTACGATATGTACTCTGATGATAGAACAGTTTTACGACACGTCTATACTTCTACTCTATGTTTACTGCCATGCTCAACGTCATCTATGGAACGTATGTACAACCTAATGAGTTTCCAAAAATTCGTTTGTGTAAAAATAATCAATCTATTACACTAAAACTATTATATTTACTTTACTAGATGTCTACTATTAATAACGCTGTCGTATAAAAAATGACTTCGTACTTCTGAACATCCGTTACTTCAATTTCTTGGCTCAGCACACAGGTTTACTACAAGGTACTATTTTAAGTCCTGCCATGTATTCCATTTATATTCCTGATAAGCATGTAGCCCTTTAGAGTTTGTTTGATTTGGGAATGTGGTCAGAAATAATTAAAACCGAACCTACAAAATTGAGCTATGCTAGATTGTTTAACTATAAAAATTGGCAACAATTTGGTACCTTTAAAAATTGTGTATTTTTGTACCAAACAAAAGTGCAGGAACTTGCAAGACAATAAAGCAACTCCTATTACCTCTAGTCTGCTCTAACTCATTAAACTTTATTTATCTACACTTCTTTACTAAGACGTATTTCAACATACGGTGCAGAACATTGAGGTTAAGCTAAAAACGCAACATAAATAAGGTAATAAAAAAACAAACCAAAATAATTGTAAATGCACCTTTGTATATTTCGAGTTTTACTATATGTAAAAACATAAACTTTACAAAAGTAAGTTCTTGCATCCGCAGCAAATTTTCACATTTCATTCTACCGTTACGATTCGATGTTTTGTACTCTCTTAATTCTGCAGTAGATTCATCACATTTAAGGCGAACTATACTTGAAGTATTGCTTTGTTTTAAAATGAAAATATAGTTTCTGAAAATATTACTAGTTTGTAAAAAAGTATTTAATATCACGGTCAATTGAATAAAAAGCTATTGGGGTAATACTGAAAATAGATTGGTTACAAAATAAACACCTTTCTGAACATATATAATTGCACTTTGTTGCCCATCGATCGACAAGATTAACAGGCACGGTGCTTTGAGGCAACCAAGCCTTTGTTGACAAGCGGAACAGGCTAACATGAGAGGATTCTCTCATAATGAAGCGCCGGTAATCGGAAACTACAAAGGTTACACAGACCCGGTTTATTGCGATTGGCCGAGACTGATAGTCTACAAGTTAACACAAAAGGCCGAACACCAAAAGCCTGCAGGCTCATGTACCAGAAAGTTGGGTCTGTTAGGTGTTGAGTGCTTTGTAAATCTATTAAAACAAAGAAAGGTATCATGCTTTACCATAAGAAACGATGCATTACTCAACAAAGCGAGATTTTCTTTCACCTAGGAAGGTTTTCGCCCCGAAATTTGGCTGGAATCGGTAGTCCATAGTGCTATGTATCTTACCGGTCGTAAATTTAAAAATAAATATAAATTTTAAAAATACGGTTACATGAACAATGTCATCCAGCCAGGTAGAAACATCCCCTGGTGAAGAGAAGGTTCAAGAGATACGAAAGAGGGGAGTCCAAGGCTTTTGTAAAAAAGGCCCTCTCTGAAAGGACTCCGAGGAAGGAGGGTCGAAGTTGAGTTCTGGAAGGAAGACCGGTGGTGGAAGACGAAGATGGGTAAGGTACTAGCGTGGTACTGAGTACCCGGGGAAGACGTACAAAGAACTTTAGACGTACTTTTACCAGATATGTTAATTTAAGTTCTATGTATTTTATGGGAGTTTTATATATATATATATATATATATATATATATATATATATATATATATATATATATATATATATATATATATATATATATTTCTCAATCATTAATCTAATTTCTCAATGTATATATCAAATGACTGTCCAAATAAAAAATAATATTAATAAAGTATATACATCTTAATGCTTTAGGTACTTACTTAACCCAAATGAACTGTAAATATTTATAAATACTATATTGATGGATTAATTAAGGTTTTAAGTTGACTGATCAGTAAATTGGTTAGCACACAACCAACTTCTGGAAAATAATCCAATTCAGAACACTAAAATAAATGATAGGTTGAGTAATTATATTACAAAATTAAACTGGCATCCCAAAATGAACAGAAATATATTAACACATATACATGCCTCCAAAACAGAGTGTTAGTTTAAAACGATCTTGAATCTATCAGAAATTAATGGATAGGTTTATGACCTCCTTCTAAAACGGCACCACAAAAATAATAAAAGACTTTTCAATGAAAGCATTTCTATGAGAAGGTATATACATTAGGTTGAAATCTTTTGTTTAGGAAGTTAGTGGAAGAACGCAGGATTGCATACATACGTCTTCATCAGGAGTACATACGACCCGAGCCAGGACTCCCAGGAGGAGGGGATGATCTAACGGACCACGGAATACCCACAGGGTACTGACATGTGCCCACCATGGGCCATCTGGGACCTCCGTACTGCAGTGGGCAAACAACGCACTGACGCGCTCCAGGGCTGGATAGGGTAGACGCCTCCATGCTGAAGGAAGCTAGTCAGGATATACAACGCCTGCTTAGACAGGGGATACTTCCCGATTCAATGGAGGAACGCTGATTTGAGATTGCTCTACAAGGGAGGGGGCAAAGATAAGGAGCTACCTAGCACCTACAGGCCTATATGTCTTCTACTTGTGATGAGTAAAGTCCTGGAGGGCCTTATTATGACCAGCCTGCGACCCACACTCAGCAGGGCCAGTCACCCATGGCAGTATGGATCGACCAAAGGCAGGGGAACCGCCGACGCGCTGCTGCAGTTAAGTATTGACGCTGAAGCGAGGGCGGATAAGTATGTCGTGTTAGTCCTCTTTGACATATCATCCGCCTTCGATTGTGTGTGGTTGCCGAGCGTCCTACAGCAGCTCCAGAGACATGAAGCGCCGAGCAACATATACACCCTGGTGAAGAGCTACCTCGAGGAGAGACGAGTCACGGTCCGGGGTAGCTACCACAATCACGAGGACAGGGCGGAGCGGGGATGCCCACGGGAACGGTCTTAGGACCGGCCCTGTGGAAGTTAGTATTCGTCGAGTTGCTCTGCATTTTGAAGGAAGAGCGGGTGCTCACCACGGCGTACGTGGACGACCTCACCGCGATTGTATACTCGGACAGCAGAGGCTGAGTATCTCGGCAGAGGCCGAGAGATGTGCCAACTTGGTAGGAGCTTGGTTTCGAGAGGAAAATGATGAGGATGGCCGCCGCCAAGACACAGGCCGTTCTTGTGAAAGGAAGGACTGATAGGGCTCGCCCCATTTATATCAATATTCAAGGACACGGGATAAAGAGCAAGTGAGGTGGTCACTTACCTAGGAGTAAAAATTGGAAGGAATTTGGACGTGAGCCCTCACTTGGACCACCTTGCTACGAGGGTGCTACGAGCCAGTCACTGAACGGCCTTGGTCGGATTGGCGGTGTCTTTTGGGGCATCAGATACCCAGTGAGTATGACAATATACAAAGGAGTTGCCCTGGGTATCTTGAGGTACGCATCCCCATTCTGGAGCAGGAACCTCTCGCAGCTATAAAAAAGGAAGTTGGCAACGGCTCAGAGAACGTCTCTGCGGAGATTGTCCAGGGCGTATCGTTGCAGACGGGAAATGCGCCGCTCCTACACTGTAAAAATTATTTTGGTGGAAATTACCCTATATCCATGTAGCGAACAAAGAGCCTTATAAATTTAATTTGGAGAGTGTCACGCAATCTCTCTATCTTCTATTTTTTACTTTCTATTTCGTACAGATTTTTTTAAAATTAAATATTTGCCTCCACTTTAGTCCTAGTCCCTAAAGCCCTCCTCGGCATTTTATGTAACGAGATTCATCTTTGAATTAAGAATGGCCATAGTATATCCCAAGAAATGTAGGTAGGTATGTATGTTAATACATACAGTATGTAGGTAGGTAATAGTGTTGTTAGAAAATTGTCTAAAAAATAAGCTTCTTTCTGATCCTGTAATTTATCTTTATTTGTATGTTACGTTAGTTGTATTTTCATCTCTTTTATTCGCCAGTCTCTGTTTCAATCCTATGAAGTAGTAAATATAGCCAGCCTCCGTTTATACATTTTTAATTTTTAACAATAACTTCAGATAAATAAAAAAAAATCCAGGTCTATCGTTTAAAATATTAAATTAAAATCACATTTAAGATATGATTTTTTACTAACATTTTGGTTCCTACATTTCTTTATTATAAACATATATCTACTTATTACTATAAAAATGTAATATACTAATCCCGTAAGTAAAATGAAACATTTAAATTTAAACAGTTTTCATTTTATAAATACACCATTAAAGAATATTGTTAGAACTCTAACATCGCAACCCTCACGTGAAGTATATATTTTTTCAAAACCCAGTTAGAACATTACATTTTGTATTTTGATTTATTATCTTTATATTCGTAATTATTTTTATTTTTTATTATAATCATAGTAATAGAAATTTATATTGGATACTAAAGAAATTGCTATACTAATAAAATCAATAATTATATACGCTTTAGGTACTTGCAGAGATAATTAAAGAATTGATACTTCTGTGAAATCATCCAACACTTTTCTATTAATAATAGAAAGGCATCGAAATGTATCTTTTTAATTAAACCCAACAAATTAGTGTTCATAACGGTACAGAATTGTTCAAAAATATTTTTATTCTATTACAATCATTATTTAATTTTTTTCTTTAAACAATATGGGAGGTGAAATGAAGAGTGCATGCTGATGATAAAATAGCACGTAAGTATTTAAATGTGAATTACATTTAAAAATGATCTATTAAAAATATATTATAGTATTTGATAGACGTTTTATGTGTATTCAACGCCAGATTTTTTTTATGTAACTGGGATTAACCAATAGATAATAGTCAACCTTTTTGTAACTTTTATCCATAGTAATCGGTTTGTTCAAATGGGAATGATTGGAGAGTTCCTCTAGAAGAGATTGGAGGTAATGTAAAAAAAAAGAACCGAAAAGAAAAAGAACAGATGATGAAAACAAATAATTAAAGAAATGGAACTAGTTGGGAGGAAGATAGATCATTGTCAAAGAGTTGGGGCTAACCCAATCTAGGCAACAGGCTGCCCTCCAATCGATGGCTGCCCCCCTGTCATCTCGTCCGCCGTGGGAAATCACCTACCTATTGGTGGCCGAAAATTAGAGATGGCGAGATCTTGGGGAGATCTATTATCTGTAGCAAGGAGTGAGGAAGAGGGTCTAAGGATAGCTGATAATGGTTCTGGACTGGTTCCTCAGTACGTTATCTTTTTTATAGGTTTGTGATCTCCAATCTTAAGTAGAAGAATCGCCAGTCTGAAGTCGGTACATCTTAAGTAGAATCTCATAAATTTGTTAACATTCTCTGTTTATATTATATAGTTTATTGTTATAATATATATATTTATATAATACTCGAACAAGATAACAAAAAATTATTAATTACTAAACTATAACACGAATTTACAACTAAGAAAACTATACCTCTGAGTGTGAATTCCGTCATAATTTTGTAAACCAACCTTTGCTGCACTGTTTTGAAATATAAATAGCATAATTTTATTTGTTACTAATTCATTATGACCTTATGGAAGTTGCTATATTATAATTGATATAAGAAGTTGCTATGGTCCTGTATTGACCATATAATTACACTCACGCAGCTGATTGAAAAAAAGTATGGTTGCGATTGTGAGGTGTATATGATTTTCATAGACCTCGCTATACCGTAGCATAGGGTCCAGAAAGCCTATGATACGGTCCCATTATGCAAACTATTGGAATCGCTGGAAAACATGGAAATAAGCAAACATTTAATAAATGCCATTAAAAGCTTATATAATGGGACCAAATTCCTATCACTAAAAGTCTCAAACAAGGACGTCCTCTATCCCCTCTGTTATTCACCCTATATGCTGAAGAGGTCCTAAGAAATTGGAAGAGAAAGTGTAGGGGAATGGGTGTACAATAAAGTCCTTTACAACCTACAATTTGCTGATTGTTACCTGACCAGGTGATAGTTAAAAATTGATGATGAAGATTACATGCTAAGAAGATTAGCTACATGCTAAGAAAACTTCAGGAGGAATATGCTGCTTGGGGTCTGGAAATGAACAGGAGGAAAACTGAGTACATGCAGATACAACCCTATCCCTCGAAAATTGGGAAACAGAAAAACCCCATGAATGTAAATATCTTGGCAGATGGCTAACAGACGATGGAAGCTCCAATAAAGATATGACAGAAAAAATAGTAAAAGACAGAAAAATTATTGGGTAACTCAACTCTGTTCTATGGAGTAAACAGGTTAATAGCAAAACCAAAAAAATGATGTTCCTCTTGTTGATTGAAAATGTTATCCTCTACGGATCCGAAACTTGGACAATTACAAAAAAGGAGGAATGGAAGTTGGCCGTGGAAATGGACTTCTAGAGACGCTGTTGTGCTATTTCCAGAATTCAACACGTCTCAAATTGAACAATATAGGCCAGGTCGCAATAAATTGAAGGTCAAACTGAAATTGAAATTCAAACACCTGGTCGCTGGCCTAATAAGGCAACTGGTTGATCAGGAAACAAGGATCCTCTTCGCAGTAGAAACAAAAATATTGAAATGGTACGGCCGCTTAAAAAGAATGGCATAGGAATGATGACCAAAAACAATCTCCGAATATTGTTTTGAAGAGAAAAGATTTGCCCTGGCCAGAATTCGAACCCAGATCGTCCGCTTCACACCGGGACACGAAAAACTAGTGTTTTATAAAATTTAAATAATGTAAAAAAATAATATGGATTCCGAAAAAAACAAACAAGTGGCAACAAATCTTTCTTTTAGTTGATACATATAATTAAATGGAATGAAGTGTTTGCTGAATGCCGTTTCAAAACTGAAAATATATAATTTTACTAGGATTTCCCTTGAAAGACTGTTAATAAATTTTAAAAATAAAAGAGGTGAATATGTATCCACACACTTCTGTCATTAATAAGAACACAGTTATTCTTAGATATATTTGATGTAATTGTTTTCGAAATGGAAATTAATTAGTGATTATACTGAATAGTACAGTAGTTTAAATTTTATTTATGTTTATTTTGTACACCTTAAAGTATAATTCTGCGTTTCGAGCGTTTCGAGTGCTGAGCTGCTACGCAGAAGGTTCCAGGTTCAAATCCGGTTATAGCAGATAAATTATTTAATTTGTTTAAAAGCCACGGATGGACCATCCGGACATATGGACTATACGTAGTCCTAAGGGATCTAGATACACCTCGGGATCACCCAGGCTCTATAAAGTGGGGAGGAATCTGGCGCTTGAGTGTGATCTCGGGGAATTAGCCTCCCTGTAAAAACATTTTCCTAGTAACAGTGGCGTCTCTACCATGTATTCAACCCAAGACTCTTCATGGGTTGTAGTGGACAGATTTATTTTAATTTTAATTTTTTGGGGGTTGAGCATAGGTTGACACACATTATATTCATTAATTTCAAGCACTACAATAATTAATTTATATTTAAAATTGCTTTGAAGAAGAGACATTAATATTAAGAGAACGTGTGAGACTACGGCGTCAACAGGTATTGAGGGCTGCTTATCGACGGGAAGAAGACCCGGACCATAGCCTCCTTATCGGCTCGAGGAAGAACATCTTGTCTGCTCCGTTTCCTCCCCGCTCCTCCTCCCTTCTTACAGCGCCCTCCTTCTTCTTATCTTTTCCTCCGGCCCTCGTGCTCATGCTCTTCTATCACTTGCGAACAAACCGCTATTTCTTCATTCTTAGCAATTGAAGAATTCTACACAGCTAGAACAATGACTAATTGCGCTGTAGTAAAAAATCAACATTTTCATTACATATTGATGTGGAACAGTGAAAAACCGTTTTCGTAGATCTAAAAAAAAACCTGTACCACAACCCGTAAGGGGTCTAGGATTCAGTACATGATAGAGACTGTACTGTCTTAGACAAAGGGAGGGGAGGGGGTTGCTCGACCGCTAGATTTTTCCCAATCATTTTGGGTACCTAGTTAATAGACGCTGGGTGTGCACCGGGAAGGTCCTAGATCCCATATGGTCCATCTCCAGCCGCTAACAGATTAAATAAAAGATTTCTAGAGTGCGGGATTTGAACCGAGGATCTTCGGCATGGCAACTTCGCGCTCTAGAACTAAGATCTTTTTTCACTAAGTTCTTTTTCATTAAGATCTTTTCGCCTCACTCCCTATAGATCTGTAAACAGTTCAGTAAATACTCTGTTACAGTTGGACTCAACATCCCTGTGCTATGTTCTATTCCATTATTATTAATTTTCCCCTTCTTAATTCTCTTTATCTCTGTCCTTCTTTATCAACTTACGGTTATAACAATTATCGTTTGTCAATTTAATATTTAACTTCATCATAGCTTCATATTCTTTTTAGTATTTATTGATTTCAAACGCATTTAGTAATAAAGATTTCTTTTCACCCCTAGTTACATTTCTATTCACTCTTGCTATTTCTCATCAATTATTTCATTTCAGTTAAAACTTTTGTTCTTTTTTTCCTTTAATTTATGATTATATAACCTGTTATATTTTCTCTGGTACTGCACTTTTTATATAGTTAGCCTGTTTTGGTTTTATTCTCAGCCCTGATGATGACCTTAAAATTAGCCCTAAACGTTGGCACAAATAAAATAAGTTAAACATACCGTGTGTTGAATTTATTCAGTGCACTCCCCGACTATTTCAAACATTACTAATTTTCATTACATTTTCCCTTTTATTTCAATTTCCTAAAAATAAAAAAAGTTCAATTTAATGTTTTTACAATGTATACTTTGAGAAAATAAATGTAAAGAAACCAAGCAGACATTGGTTTGAAAGATAAGGGCAAAGATAAAGATTCTTTTATTAATTGTATAAACTCGGGAAAGGAGTGACGATTATTACAGACTAAGTGAAAGGTGAAACCTGCAAAACAAATATACATTTTTGCCTTTCTGTTTAAAAATCCATTCCTTTTACTATCCACGTTTCTCTTTTTTATATACTTTCAATCTTAAACCGTCCTGAAAGGTTTTCAATGTACTTAAAATACAGTTCTTTATAGGCGGGGGCCCTAAATTTTCCTTTTCCTGATGTAATTAGGATAGGAATAAAGTTTTGTACTGTTTGTACTCCTACAATTTACATTTATTTAATTATCTTTTTTGATCTAATTATTCCCCTTCTGGTTATATTAATCTATATCATTAATGATGAAAACGAACAAATCAATATTGAATATGGGCCTTAGTCTGATAATACAGTTCTGTATTTTGCCATAAAATTAATGTGAACTTATTATATAGTTATTTTAATGCATCACGGGATAAATGCATATTTAATATAAATATAGTTAAAGATAAAATCTAACTACAGTTACTGTTTAACTTACCAGGATTTAAAATCTTATTAAAAAATATCGTTTAAAAACTTCTTTGTGTTATATTTAAGTATAATTGAAGCTAATAAAGTAAGAACAATCGTTTTAAAAACAAAACAAAAAAAAACAGTAATGATAGAACGAATATTTTATTAGTCTTAATTGTTTATTACATACAGAAGCAAAAAGAAATTTACAAAACAGTTTTTGAGCTAGATACTCAATTTATTCCCTCGGAGAAAAAAGCATTTCTAAACTCAGGGATTTTCGGACCGATCATTAGCACAAAAGTGTATATTATTTTTATTTTTAGCAATATTGTTCAACGCCCAGACTAAGGTTTGAAGATCTGAAAGGAATGTTCAAACGTTATTCTTTTAATTTTATAATTAGTTTAATGAACGAAGGATGCCGCGCCGAAGGTCCCGGTATCGAATATCGCTCACAAGCAGAATTTTATTTAGTCTGTTAGCGTTCGAAGATGGATCCTATGGAATCTAGGAACCTCTTGAGGCTCACTCAGAAGAATCAATTTATAATAAATAAACAAGTCAGTCTCACCTCCTTAGAATGGAACCGGATGGAATCGTCAAGAAGACTTACGAGACACGCAAAGATGGGAAAAGGTAAAATCTGTTTAAACAATATTTAAATTTGATAGTGTCTACGAAAATCCATTATGAACATTAAATAAAAAAATAGTGAAGCTGTTATTATTGATTCTTCATAAAATATAAGATACTGCCACAATATAACGGCAGTTAAAATATATAGTCGAAATAAATTTAGGGGAGTAGAATCCGGTGGTAATCTGGGAGGCAATACAGACCCGAGCGAGGCACTTGCATAGCAGACGCCGCAATTTTCTGCTCAATGCTTCCATTCAACAGAACGGGGTGCCATTTTATTCCACATCTTCCTCATTTCCTTATCCCAGGCTTCCGAATCCGCTTCATTGGAAAAAACCGCATGTTTTCAATTTTTTTACTAGTAAAATTAAATACAATTGTTAACGTATAAAATATTATAGTCATATAACCCCATACTTTTTATATGTTCTTATTGTTTAATTATATTACATTAATGCTTCCTTTTGAGCATTTAATAAACCCTTGAAGAAATGTATTCGTTACGTCTTAAAAGTGACCAAGAATATAAAAGTGAATTTTGTGTTTTCTAATCACAATCCGTAAACACTTTTCAAAAGATTTTATATTTTTGGCACTTGATGTTTAGAACATATTTTGAACCTGAAGACGTCTCAGGCGCGAGGTAGCCCAGTTTGTTGAGTCCTGAGCTGCTAAGCTGAACGTCTGGGGTTCAAAACCAGCTGAAGATGATAAAAAATTGAATCGATTATTATAAGGATCTACAGACCCACCGGGGGGTCAGCCCCGGTAACTGTGTAACTGGATTGGAGGAAAACTTAGGGGGTAAGCGTGATCACAGACTAATCCCCTCTACGCACAACTATTGTCCTAAGAAACGGTACAGTCTCTACCAAGTACTGAACCCAAGACACTTCATGGATCGAGTCTGGTATATAAAGTAAGAGAACAAGTATGTCACCTTTTTAAACTGACCATTTAATTAATTAATTAATTATATAGACATTTTAATAGTCAAAGCTACAACTCAAATAGTATAGTTTATTAAAGAATTTCTGTAAAGTAATGTTTACTTGTTTTCATCAATCGTTGGCATACGATATATTTAAACGGGCAACATCCACGTATGTTACAAAATTAAATAGATCGCAGAGTGTAGTGTTTAAAATTCTATTCTATACGCATTTCCTCATTATTATAGAGAAAATATTATTGAATAACAAGCCAAAGTCGGAAATTAAATATCTTGTATAACTAATTATAGTATAATAACAAGGGAGGTAGAGAAAACAAAAATCACGTAATGACGACGATTGCTGCTAATTTGAAAACCAATCTCTGATGGAATTCAAGTGGTTTACCAAATTTATCCCACTTGAAGAGGCAAAATAGTTGCTATTATTAAGAAATAATGAAAATTAATTTTAAAAAGGGTTTGAATCCTGGAGTCTGGAATTTAATAAAGAATATAAATCTAATTATTTATTTATTTATCTATTGTTTGTAGGAAATTTACATAACCAATCATGAATAAAACCTAAAAGTTAAAGAGTTAGATATTTTAGATTGATCAATTACAAGAGATCATTAATGAAATAAAACTCTCAAATAGTATTACTATATTTTAAGTAGAATCAACTAAACTTTTAAAGATACTGTGATTATATGATTTGGTTTGTTGTTATTATACATAAATAAATTTACTGAATATTTGTCTAAAAACATTAATATATAGACCATCAATGTCAATATCTTGAATTTTTAACTACGAGAACTATTACATCCCTTAGAGTGTGAGTTATGTTACCCCTTTTTTTTTTCTAAACCAACCAAACTGTTTTGAAATAAAATTTTGTTTTATGGTCTTTGTTTTTAGTCTTTGTTTTTTTTTTAAATTGTAATGATGAAAGAAATAACACGGATTCCAAGTAAAAGTTCCAAGGATTTGGGATTTTCCGAAGGTCAGAAACTAAAATTATTTAATATGTTCTTACAAAATGTGTTGTTAATAAATTGAAAGCATTTTTTCAAGAAAAAAGGAAACAAACGCATAATGTATTTCTCCTATTTTTCAGCAAAATTAACAAAGGGATGAAAGGCAGAATTTGAAATTGTCAGCCTTCTTTTTTTTTTCTTTTTTTAAATAAATTCTAGGCAATATAAAGAAGAATCCAGCTCGACGAAGAAGGGAACTGTTGGAAGGATTTGGCCGCCTAATTTGGTCCATTCTCTGGAAGAAGTTCTGACAGTATAAAATAATTGCTGGGAGGCATTTTGGATTCCACTGAAGGGGGGCGAACTTTCCGGGGCAAAGTTGATTTATGCTCATTAAAAGCTCTATTTCGAAACTTATTGTCACTACAAATGAAGGCAAGATGGACCCTTTGTTGGTTATGTTCAATGTGGTCGCTAGCGGATTATTTCTTTAGAGCAATTTATTTTTGTCTACCTAATTATACTTGGTGTCCCATACACATGCACATAGGTTACACTATTATTTTACACTTAATTGTAAAATCATATTGCTTTTAAAAATTCTAATATTTTTAATTTTTTTTTTGTCGTCTTGAAAAGTATAATGATGAAAACAATGACGATAACATATTTTTTTTTCTAATGGTTGAAAACATAAGACGTTCATGTAGAATCTTTATGGGTTGATTCATCTTACTTGCATGTGAAATTTTGCACTGTTCACTCCTTAATCGGCCTTAGCCAGTATATTATTTTTTCTAATATCTTTTTATTTTTTATTTATTTTTTGTTTCAAACAGTTGGTCTTCATCGATTTTTTTTCCGCTTTACCATTTGGTTTCCTTTTTCCAGCTTTTGAATTTCTAGGAAATCATTGATAGGGTCTTTACTGATAAATGGGATCATAAATCACTAGGAAAGAATTTATATTTCACATAATTTGGTTAAGAAATCAGCAAATTCACTTTAAAATTGAGACATCAATCGAATCCAAAATCGATAAAATCGAGACCAATTCGATTACTCAAGATAGTTAATAACCGGTATTATAAGGCTTATAATTCTAATAATAAATTCCTAATCAGTAAAACACTAAACCAGCCCAATAAAATACAAATCAAATAAAGTCTAGTTATAAGGAGAAATGAAAATTTCTTTTTTTTTTTTTTTTGATCGTTAAATAATACGAAAATCTTTTAAATGACGCGAATATAGAAAAGATTGTTTAGTAGTCATTGTATATTAATTTGATTTTTACTTTAAATTTTGAATATTTATTTATTACACTTTTTAATTGTTTACCAACAATTATTTATTACACTTACCAAATTTAAAAATGTTAGTCGAATATTAAAAAAGTTAATGAACTGATGAATTGATAGATAGGAATCAATCTCATTAATTAAATATGTCAATACATTTTTAGCTTGACACATTTCCGCATTCTAGATATAGTCCACATCTTATTGAAATTTATTTCAAAGCAGCTTTGTACTTTTTGTTGAGATAGTTTACCCAAGCTATGTTGTGTTGGTTATATTTTTAATTAAAAATAATTTTTGGTAATTCTAAAAATCTGTCACTCATTTAAACTGGCTTTAAACAAAATAGAAAGATTTAAACAAAACTGTATTATTCAGAGAAAATATAATTCAGAAGGACAGAAAGTCACTACTGAGAATGTACATTTGAATGCAATTACAATAACGTGAGAATGGATTACCTTTGACAGCAATGGTTAATAATTAATAAAGTCAATAACCATCCCATGCCATCTTTATTTAGAACTGTTAATAATTGTTTGACCCCTGCTGTAGGCTCAATGGTTGAAAGTGTGAAGATAAAATAACTGTTAAATTTGTAACTGTTACTAAATGATTAACGAAAATCAAATAAGTAATAATTTTTCCTCTAGTCATTTTAATTATCGCACGTCTTCTAGTTCAGATAATTGAAAGTTTGTTTATTCATGATTTTCTAAGACACTGTTTGCTATTTTTGTCTATTTTTTTATGATTCTTTTATTTTAGTTATATGTGATTGACCTTGAAACAGTTATAGGTAAACATAAGTTAATATATTCCATCTATACATTAACAAATATTAATTAGTGTTTCATAAATTAAATCAGTAATTGTGATTTAGGAGGTTGTCATGGACTGTTATCCACCATTGTTTATAAAACACAGTCCAACAATGAAAAAACTTTTGTACTGAAAATACCTTATTCCTATAGCTTTTAGGGTGCTGAATCCAAATATGATATTAAAAAAGCTGTATCACCCACAATTTGTTCACATTTTATAGTTAAATTATTTAAATTAGCCGATTTTTAAAGAATTGAACAGCTTTAACATTTAAAATAATTAACTGAAAAACTAGGTCTATTTGTGTGGATGAAGTTGGTAGCACTGCTGAAACACATTTGCTAGCCAATTAGGTTGATTCTTTTATCTGTTAACAGCTGATGTTTTGTTTACTGTCAACCTAACCTCACTTTCACGTTTCCTGTACATGTGCTCAGTACAATGTATAATCGCGGTTGTAAAAACTCTGGTGATCAACATTGGAGCAGAAAGAACTGGTCTGTGAGGAAGTCTTTAAAACCTCGTGAGAAGATCATTCTACGCAAAAACCTCATAGATCCAAAAAACGTGCTTCTACCACCGCTACATATAAAGTTAGGCCTCATGAAACAATTTGTAAACGCTTTTCCTAAAGATTTACCATGTTTCAAGTATCTCTGCCAACAGTTTCCACACCTTTCAGAAGCTAAACTAAAAGAAGGCGTCTTTGACGGACCTGACATTAGAAAAATGATGTTTGATATTAACTTTGAATCTACAATTACCTTAAATGAGAAAGAAGCATGGGTATCATTCAAGCAACTCGTTACAAAGTTCTTGGGGAATGAAAAACACCCACAGTAAGTTTCTATTGTAGCTAACATGTTACAGAAGTTTAAAAAGTTAGGATGTTTGATGATCCTGAAAGTTCACTTTTTGAACAGCCACCTTGATTTCTTCCAGGACAATTTGGGAGATGTTAGTGAGGAGAAAGGTTAGCGTTTTCACCAGGACGATAAAGTGATGGAAAAGCGCCACCAGGGCCGCTGGAACACCAACGTGATGGGGACTACTCTTGGTCACTTCACCGAGAAGTTCAACGAGTGACTCATCTTAGAAAAAGCTATACACACAAGAAGCTTCCTTCAAAGAAAATAGAGAAAGAAAGTATAGACCGATTCCAGTTGACAAGTGAAACCTGTATTAGCACATCATATCACTGTTTTAAGTAGAAATTGTAAATACAAACTATGCTTATGATGTAACATAGTGTTTCATTAATTCACACGTATACCAAGCATATTACTGGAAAACTATGGGTGATACAAAAAAAACTAAGGCCAGATTCAGCACATAAAATCTATAAAGATCGACTATTTAAGTTAAATAAGTTTTCAAAAAATTTTTTTTGTTGGCCTATGCAATTTCTTCTTATTCATATTAATTGAAATAGAAATATACAAAATATAATATTAAAATGCTAATTGTAGACCCATCTTCAGAAACGTTCATTTTCTTTTAATTATAATTATAGAGGCATTATAGTGTATTTCTTTCACTTTTCATCTACATTTCAAAATCCTTTTGATAACCTTTTTCATTTTGTTTATTTTGTTATTTATAATATGAAAGTGTGAAAAAAATTTAAGATTTATATACAAAAATAACATGTTATGCCTATAACACGGAGAGCTGTGCAGTTTATCTTAGTAAAGGGACCTAGTGGAGTGGCCAATCCTGCTAAGTGTACACTTAACTTTATACGTTACTTAACTGAACAACTGTGAAGAAATTCCTCTTTCTTTACGCTCTTCAGAAGCCTTTATAAATACAATAAGAACAGTATCATGGACTATTAATAATAATGTAAAACTATTCAGTAACTTTTTTTATTGAAAAATTAATCCAGAGTTTAAATACAGTTGCCCTCCATTTTTTTAAACAAAAAACCATAAATTTCAGCTTTGTTAAATGTCATCCATTGTTGGGTTATTCTGAATTGACTGAGAAATCGACCGGTATTAACTACTCATTGAAATTTCTCTTTAACTCTTTAATGAAATAAATGACACTTTTTTAAAGAGAGAGGAACTTTCAAAATGAGGATGGTATTGAAAATGTTTTTAGAGTTAATTTTGGGAATATTAATTGATCCAATTTATTCCCTATTAAGATGAAAAAGAATGTTGAAAAAAATGACTAAAAAATATTTCTACTTGATTGACTTATCCAGTTCAAGTAGAGAAATGACATATACAAATTTAAAAAATGCGTATTTATGACATCTTTCTGTTATTCGTTCTTGGATTATTATCCACAATGGGTAGAGTGTATACTAAAGGAAATACAATAACAAAACTATTTCGCCAAATCAAGAATATTTCACACACACATGAGGAATATTCACATTACACCACGATTAATGAGAGGATACGCCTACCACGTATACGAGTTCGTAAGAATGATACTACATTTATTAACGTGTATGCACTAACTTAGGTTTAGGATGATGAGGATGAAAAGCAATTTCAACGATGAGTATGAAAAATAGTAAACCAGGGTCAAAAATAAAACACAACTATTCATAGAAGATTTTAATAGTAAGATGAGTCGACAACCAAATTTTTACTTTTTGATACGTATTATTAGTTGCCAAAGTCTTCACGAAGCAATCACTGACTATGGAGTGAAATTGTCTCCAGCCAATGACCTATTTTTCAGCATATACTTCATAATATGAAGTATAAATACTATTTTATACGAGTATATTAACATAAATCATTAGTTTGAAGATAAGTTTCTCATAAAATACAAAGAATTCTCATTATACTATAATATAAGCCATAATATCAGGCGTGGTGAAAATTACGTCAGATGAAATTTTTTTTTGTTTTAATTTATTTATTGATATTTAAGACTGTATTACAATAATACATCATTTAAATGGGCTGTGTGATACATAATTCCATGAGTTAATGGTGGTTAAACTACTCACTGGTAGTACTCAAATCACTAGTTCAACTAAGAAGGTCACGTGGCCATCTTCTTTTCTGGCGCATCGGAGGATTATCGGGAATCGAAGAGGAAGCTAGGTTTGAAACTAGAGGGTTTTAGTGGGAATGAAGTTTGTTATGAAAGGATAGATACCGGGCTCGGGCCAAATCAGGAACAAATGGGACATTAAGGTCGTTGAGGATTTTACGAAGGATTTTGGATTGTAGGGATTGGAAACGAGAAGAATAGTACTCAATAGTAGTAGAATAGTTGGGATTAGTGAAGCCCAAAAGCTCTACTCCGTAAGTCCAAATAGGTCGTACGATGGTCATTCAGATGAGTCTTTTGTAGTTGATTGGGAGATTAGAGCGTTTGTCTAGTAAGTGTTGAAGAATCCTGAAACGTCGAGCGGTTTCTTGTCTTTTCAGTCTAGTATGAGGATTCCAGGTTAATCGTTTGTCGAGATGCAACCCTAAGTATCGGATCTGTTCTACAGGCACCAGTGGGATATTATTAAAGGATACTGAAGGGCAGGAGGTCATTGGTTTACGACGTAAGGTAAAAGTGATTTGATGCGGTTTTTGAGAATTTATTTTAATTCTCCAGTATTGACACCATTCGTCAAGATCAGTGATATGGGATTGGAGGCTTTGGGATGCAATAACTGGATTGGTGTCGACTGATAATACACATGTATCATCAGCATCAGATGAAAATTAAAATTATAAACAAGTACGATAGACATTAGAAGAGAATTTTATTAACATCGTGAATGCTCTTTTATAGCTTTATAATTGATTCTCTAAATGAAAAATCTACAAGGAAAAACTTGTAGAGCATCAAATTAAGCCTGTACTATGTATCGAATTCTTAAGTTTGGTGAAAAAAATAAGTTTAAATTGGCAACATTGCTGATTTGGATATCAGCATAACTGAGATATGATTTAATATTGCAAAAACTGGTGTAATGGTTAATATTGTAAAAATGGTGGTGTTTGGATTTCCATATTTGTTACTACTTCCTCCTTTTCATTTGTTTTCCGCCATCTTAAAAAAAACTTGTAAAAAAATTAATCTTTCCTGTATATAACTTTTTCCCAGAGTATTTAACGAAAAAATGTTCATTACTAACTTTAAAGTGACACTGAAGACCCTTGATGTTGAGTGTCCATAAGCAGTTCTACCTACCTACCTAACTTTAAAGAGAGTTACATGTCCAGCAAATTTGACATGTAATGTATTTTAAAATTATGCAGATGTTATATACGAGTGGTTCATACAAACATGAATTAATGATGTTATTGGATTCACAAAATACTAATTAGAACAGGAGATAATATTTTCAGTTTTCTGCTCTATTGTGAAAATCGGAAAATGGTTTTATAATTTTATGTTTATAATGCTTGGCATTATCAGTTATATTGATATAAATAATTATAGAATTGCTTAGAAACATTAATGATTGCTACAATATCGTTAATATAGTGGATGACCCATTAAAGTTGTAATTAACAACCATTATAGAAGCTATTATATTGAAGGTACCTGCGATAGTAACACAATAACTCTCCTGCTTAAATCCACTGCCTTAAATCACAGTTCTGATAATTACAATTCCACCAACCTGAGCGTGCGGCAGAAAGGTTGTCGATAAATGATAATTAGTATTAATAAACAACCATTCTAAACTTTATGAAGGAGGTTAATTGGTTTATTGTCTGTAAATATATATTATCGGTGGCTGTATGTAAATAATGAAAACGAGATAGTTATAGCTCTGTATCCATGTTTATTATTAATTACCAATAATTTGTATCTTATCATTAATAACTTAACCTGTTGAAAACATTGTTTTACAATCAAGATTCAAATATATATTAATTTAGCTTTAAAAAATTGTGACTCTTGAAACCACCTTATGGTAAAATATATAAATAATTGAAATTTGAAGAATAGTCATTGAAGTGGGTTGCAGTAAGCCAAACAATATCCTCTAATTAACCAATATTGTGTCAGGTTTCAAATATTGCTTTTTCATGTTTAATTATTTTTAAAACTTGGACTTTTTTCCTTCCTTGCTATATATTTTGGATAGTTGTGGATACAAATTGAACTGTAATATTTTTTTTCTCGACAGATTGTATTTTAAATATGGTAACTGAAGTTGCTCTGATTATAAAATTATAAAACAAGGATTAGAATTAATGTAGCATGTTTTATTTCAATACTGAGGGTTTAATAATTATTTTGGTTACCAAATTTATACCGTATTTTTTCACAAACAAAAATAATCTTTTCGATTTTATGCAGAAATAGTTTGTTTTATGCATATTTAATTTAAATATTCATTTATATTTTTGTAATTTAATTTATTGAAATAAAAATTAATACTTTAGATATTTAGTCGGTGGTGCATGCTTAAATGTGAAGTTTCATGTGAATCTATAAATTTACAATATTAAAAGCAAAAGTAAATATATCCAATATTGCTGAAAAACGTGTCTGTTAGTCTTAATATTTTTTCAATGTTACAACTTATAATTTCATAATAAAAAAAAAAATTAGTCGAAAAAGTAGTAATACAAACGATGCTTGATAGTTAGATAGGTTTCTCCATTTAGGTCAACTTTCATGAAATTTTTTTTCTGAATTGAGGGTTTAGTAATGTTAAATAGATATATTGAATGGATATTGTATTGAATGAGTTGAAATATTTTATTTAAAATTTTAAGCATTTTTGAAATACACCTAACTTCTTCTGAATTAAGATGAAATTAAATAGTTCATACATTAGTGGAAAAATTCCAACTAAAAATCTTAATTCTCTAAACTAAAACAGGAAATTGAAAATACCTGTCCAATATTTTGCCTATTCAGGCATCCTCAGGGCAGAAAGAGAATAACAGCACAGCAAAACATCACATCAATAATGCACCCAAAAACACATCCCACCACCTCCAAGGCTCAAATGCAACTCAAACTTTTTTGGGTACATTATTCATGTTTTGCTTTGCTGTTACTCTCTTTCTGCCCTGAGGATGCCTGAATACGCGAAATATTGGACAGGTATTTTCAATTTCCTGTTTTAGTTTAGTGATTTAAGGTTTTTAGTTGGAATTTCCCAGTAATGTATTAACATTTATTTATTGTCTCTGTTGACCTTTACCTTTTTCAATTAAATAGTTCACATTTAATTTTTGTTTTGTTATACCGTAGTAAATAAAGACCTTATCTTTATTATTAAAATGTAATAGGGCAAGAAAAATGTAAAGGGCACTTTTGTTGTATTACAATGTTCTTTTTTACTATACATAGTAAATTTTATAAAATGTCTTTAGTAAATAAGGCTCGGCTCGTTTTATTTATTTAAACCAGTAAAATAAATATCATTAAGTAAGGCTATTTCTGGAATTACTGGAGAGAAAAAAAAATGAAAAAGAAAAAAGAATCTAAGAGCATTGTTTATGGAATATGAAGAAAATCCCTAAAAAGGGGTGTTGGAGATAAAGCTAAGGGCCAGTTAGAGATAGAACTCCCTCAGCCTTCCCCTAAAGTGGGATTTTTCCAGGGGAAAGAGGGAAAAGCTGGGGTTCGGGGGAGGTTAAACAAGGTTCCATATTTAGTGAGAGTTCCGTGACCACGGACCATAAGGTAGCCCTCTGGTCGGGGCGGTCTTTACTTATGGCCCAACTCCTCTTTGTGTAGGGAGAACGTCTCTACAAACGACTCTTTAACAGCGGGTGGTTCTTGACGGATGTTGCCATCTAATTTAGCCGAGCGGTTCTTTCTTGGGAATGGAACCTCGTGGACTATTTGTGACAATTACTATTACACTTAATTAACATATGAACGGTAAAAATGAATAATGTATTAAGAAAAAATAAGTATAAAAGAGTAATTGATAAAATAAAAACGACCAATAACCTAATGATGCGGTTAAAGTAGTTTTCACTTGAAAAGTATAAACAAGATGTTATAAAACAGGTGTTTGCTGCAATAAATTCGTGTTTTAGAGAGGGCTTTAATTTAGCCTCTTAGCCAGATCTGTATTATCTTATTTTTGTACACATCTGTTATTCTTAAAGGATCTGGTCCCAAAATAAAATAATTTTTCTATTATATTGTATTATAATCTACTTGAACCATTTTTCACTAACGTAAATATGATAACAAACATAAACAGGAGATGATAGGAGTTCCTTTTACTTTAATGATGCTCGGGAGCTAATCAGCATTTCAAGTGCCCGTGCAAGGCTTCATTTCATTCCCTCATTGTTAAAATTTATGCCCATCGGAGTGAGTTTATTAATGAACATGAGTGCTCCTCGTACTAATTATCGCTGATTGGTTCGCAGTGCTCAGGCCGTGTTGTGTCCTCCGACGGTGCTTGATGGAATATTCATTTAAATTAGAATAGAAATAAACTTTATTCTGGGACCACGTCCCTTTAGAATAACAAACATGAATTTAAAATATATATTTTGCCGAAAGGCTACATAATAATACAAATCATGAAATATTTATAAGTGACAAAAACATTAGAAAAATAAAAATAGAAATGAAATAACTAAAAATTACGAAACTTGACTGGATTTTAACCAATTGTAGAAAATAAATATATTAATTTTATTATATAATAAAAGAAATCGTTGGGATAGCATGCAATAAAGTCTTTGCATAGTCTATATCTTCTTTGCGAAAAATAAACAAAAAACGGGTAAGCAACGAAATCGATTATATAATACTGATTTATTTATGCAAATTGTTGACCTGCTTTGAGAGCATCTTTGGGAGCATCTCTTTGGGAGGTCAGGATATGTTGGAAAAACAAGGATTTGAATGAAGCCAGTGGAGACTAAGAAAGACCAGTGAAGAAGAAGAAATTTTTAAGTTGACTAAATTTGTTGTATTTCAAATTTCTAGCAATTTCCGTTCATTTGTTTTATGTTTAAGTAATGACTGTTTGTTTATCAAAATGACTGAGCATGGATTCAGTTCTTGTGAAACTAAGTTATCAATTATTGGATAACAGACATTCAGCAGAATGGTTGTTGTCCTGAGACGACATGCAGCAGCACCCCGCCCTCAGCAGCTCAGAAGAATTTGGTTATCGCTTTGAAGAGGACACCAATTGGAATGTTTTCATGATTACGACAAGTCTTTTTTCTTTCGAGTGCTGTTTTTAATGTTGAACTTTCTTCACTTTTCTAGTAAAACCATAAATCCGTCTCAGTAGAAGTTCTGAGGTTTCTGGGCGAAAAAATAAACCATGTGATTTTCACTAGCCTCTATTGAAACTTTCTTTGCGCCATTAAGAGAGTACAAAGCTAAAACAAATGATAACCGGACGGGGTAAGGTACAGGTATACTATGGATTTTTGAGAATTCCCAGCGAAACACTCGCTATTGTTTTCCGAATCCCTAAGGATATGTCAGATCTAGCGGTGTAGTGACGGAAGTCAACGCCTTTGCTGTTGGCCAATTCCGGTCATTTGTTTTGGAACTTATTAGTTGTTGATTTAAGAGAGTCGAATTAATGGTTTGGCATGGTTCGAGTAGCACATGATAGGCAATCCATCCAAACACTTACCTTCCTTCGTATGAATGCGAGATTTGTAACCGTTTGGGCATTATTGTCACACAATTTAGAAATGGATAATCGTTCCATTACATTTTTCATTGTTAATTTATGTGAGTTCAAGTATCTAGTTTTATCTGGTATCCAGTTTATGTAAATGTTTTAAAACTGCTTCAAGGTCGATGCTTACTTTTTTCGCGATGTCGTGAGATGATATTGCCGACCTACCTCAATTTTTGATCAATCATAACTTATTGGGATGCCTGTAAATTAAATTGATAAAATTTTATAAAGTCGTTATCAAGGGAAATTTGGTATACTTTTTATTAATGTTCGTTGGGTATCTATGTTTTAAAGTGGAATCCGGGATGGCTTCGGATAAATTGAAACGATGGGATGATAGAAATTCGTAAATTTGACTTGAGTCCTTTGTTTGGAAATTTATTTTAATGCAATGCTTATTTATATTTTGTTATTCTTTCGAGATGCATAAAACGTTATAGTGAACTCTAGCGAATCATGGACTTTCTACTTTGAATAATGATTACACATAAAGGATAAAAAAATAACAAAAATCGAGACAGAGGGTATAAATCGGGAAAGAGTGGGTGAAGCTGTCAAGTAGGCCTGGGTGCTGAAACAATAGTGCCAACCCTTGAAAGAAATATTCCCCTTTATATCACCTGCCAGCCCTGGTCTTCTCCACATACTTATGCCCTATTGATCTTCCTCCGCTGACTTTTAGTTTATTATCCTCCAACTCTGTTCCTTCTTCCTTGCATTGTGCCCGTTTCACCGCAATTTCTTATCGGACTAAGCAATCTTTTAACTTCTTTAATCTCGACTGATACGTTGTATATATACAATGTTGATGAGTATGTTTTAACGAAATCCTAAGCTATTCAATTCGTCTCAAATTTAGCTCTGTTAGAATCTCTGTTCGCCGCAATTAAATACCTCTCTGCAGACAAACTCCAGGAGTTTGTGAGAGCGTGAGGTGTGGTTTTCTTAATCGGTGTAATTACAGTCATTATTGAAGCACTTAAATTCCCTCAGAAAGTGTACTTAAAAAAGTGGCGAATCTCAAGATGAATAAAGTAACTTATTTGGATAATTTGAAAAAAAAATAAGTAATTTTCCACTATGTAACTAGCGTGGCTTCTTTTTTTAGCAATGTTTTTTATTTTTTTTAAAGTCGTTTAACCCTCAATTTTTAAGAGAGCAGGACAAACAAGACAACTTGGTTACACTCGAGGATAATGAAAATTTTATTGTAAAAATGTAATAGAATTTACCACGTTTTTGAAGGATATTCCAAGAGCACAACTTCATCCATCTGTTCACACCAACATAATAATGTGAACTTCACTAACTTGTTGAGGCCTAACAGTTTTTCGGACATTTCACGGAATCAGTGTTTTAACGGGATCAACAAAAAAAAAAGAGTGCTACAGCTGGATCAGTGTTGACTGATAATAGACATGTGTCATCCCCAAACGTGGTAAGGATAGTATTAGGATGGGTCGGGATGTCAGCTGTATAAACTGCCGACATAATTTAAAATAATGTTATTCAGAACTAAACCATTGTTTGAAAAAGTGGTAACTAATAGGACACAGTTATGATATCAGCTTGAAGCAACTTAAGACACCAATTAGCTAAGGGCAGTCTGCCTCAGATAAGTAGTTTATTCATCATAGTTGTTTGAAAACTAGCACTATAAATTGAGAAACGGACGTGAATAGTTGAGAGACAGTGAAAGGGACAATTTTTTTTGTGAAATGGCCCAATCACTGGCCAAAAAATACAATAATAAAAACTACATTAGCACAAATTTTAAATGTGATTTCTAAATTACTGTTGCTAATTAGACTATCTTCTTCTATGGACTCTTTTTAAAAATTTAAATATCATAACTTATATTTAATTATAAATTTACTTGAAATAGAATTTACACTGATCGTTCATTAGCAACCTCGTGTTATTATGCCCATTAATGCTTCTCAATACGGCAATCTCAAATTTTTATCATAACTTTCCTAATGTGTAATTAATAATTATTAATTGCGAATAATATCTGTTATGGGTCTCTCAGGCATGATGCTGTGAAATGAATCGAAACAAAATGAGTTATATTCTATGAACAAATTAAGCTACCCTCTAGTGATATTTTAAATATATTTATTTACTTCTGTTGCAGTAAAAAACATGTATAAGGGTTCGCCAAGTATCAGTGGAAATTTAAAAAATTTAAATAAAAAATAATCATCAAATTTAAATAATAAGAGTTAACGGTTATGTAAGTGGACTCTGCTAATCAAATGTTTCACCCCAATGTTATTAAAATCTACATAGAACCAAGTAAAGACTAGTTCAATTCTGGGTAATGAGCGTTTTAAAACAGAGCAAGCTTTTGCAAGTTATAATATAAACATTATAAGCCATTCTTTCTTATAGAATATATCCAGTTAAGGCTCATCATACCTATTATGATGAAATAAAAAATAAAATTCATTGCTCATTGCATGCTCTAAAATTTCGGGATGAATAAAAAAACTATAATGATAGAACCAGATTTCACTGAAACATAAATACGTGATATATGAAGATAGCGGCTTGCTGGTATGTTCATCTAAAGCATTTTCACGAAAGAAAAGTAGGGCCTCAAAAATATCAAACCGACTTTAAATCTGATCAGCAACACTTTATCATTTTCGATGCCACAAGACAATGACTGTATAACAGAGTAGCCTTTCGAAACTATTTATTGGCGAAAGAAGATAGAGAATTATTTAAATAAATGTTTCTATTATCATTTTCAGTTTTTATCTTTATATTTTTAACATCATTTTCATAGCATTTAAAATAAATTTATTTTATACGTAACAATTTTCAAGTTTTAACTATAAATCAAGAATGAATTAAACACTTGATTGGAAAAACCTTTTTTCCCCTTCAGATCAGTATTAATAATACCTTCAACTAACTACCTTTACAATATTAAAAATTTTCAGACTAGACCGAATCATTGATTCAAACAGGAAGGTATTTGAACCAATTTGGTTGCACTTTTTTATAAAAAATAACAACATAAATTTACAAGTTATCATTTCTAAAGACATATTTTTCCTATTGTTTGATGCAGCGAATGGCATTGACATGACTGTTAAAATCTAAACTGCATATGAGAGGAACAACATTATTTTATCCTAGTTTTCATTCATATTTCACTTCTCGATCAGACCATTCCGCTCATATCTACGAGACCAGTCAACTCTGTCACGAGCTCTGTCAACTCTTAGAATTACCTAGTCAACCACATCCATTTTAATAATATTTTTATATTGAAGAGAAAAGATTTGTCTTGGCCAGAATTCGAACATGGTTCGCCCGCGTTTCTAGTACGGTGCTCTAACCACTGAGCTACCAAGGCTCGTATCCAAGCCAGACAAATCCGTTCTCTTCACCGATCCTATAACCCGTGTTCTCGCAATTTTTGCGATGTACACACCGGGAAAAATGATTATTGAACATTACTTTAATTACGATCTCGTTGACTTACGTCAATTTTATATTTTTATAATTTATTTTTTATTTATTGTTCTTTTGGAGGTGATCATTTTTAAATATTTTTATATTGAAGAGAAAAGATTTGTCTTGGCCGGGATTCGAACCCGGGTCGCCCGCATCTCTAACCCGGTGCTCTAACCACTGAGCTACCAAGGCTCGTATCCAAGCCAATCTTTTCTCTTCAAAATAAAAATATTTAAAAATAATCACCTTCAAAAGAACATTTTTTTAATAATAATAATTAAATTATCTTCATTTGCTGGTAAGGTTATATAAATCGAAGAAATTAATATTTTTCTTGAGATTGTTACTAAACCTATTATTTTAGTTGAACATTTTACGAATTATTTATATAGTTTAAACAAAAAATAAAAATTGATTTTTCAACCTTTTAACATTCATAAAATATCAGTTAGCCAAATAGAGGTTTCTGGAAAGCATCCTAAATGAAAATAAAAATAAAAAAATAAAAGTTTCGTTAGTGTTTGTTTCGGTGAAGAAGTGTTGTATTTTATCCTGGTAAAAATTCAACTAGTCCACGGTATTCACAGGGTAAGGGGGCGAAATAAAGTTTAAACCTCCATTTCATTTTCCTAAATAATCATACCTCTGTTCAAGCTTTTTCTCTTTTTTTAAGCAGGTAAAAGTCCCACGTTTACAGAAAATGGAAAAATATTAACGAATACGTTTTAATTTTTTTTTTTATTTATTTTCAACAAAGGAGTAATTTATATACAATCAAGGAAAACCAAAGCTGTAAGAGACAGATGGAAAATTGGAAATCAATGGATTGTATTTCACTCGGTAATTTTCTTTTGTTTTAAAATTGTTACCATTTCTTTAAACTGAACCCTCCCACATCAAAGAACTTTGTGCTTGTATGTTTATATTTAAAACGATTTAGTTGGTTTTGTTCTATTTATATGTTTTAAAAAAAATCATTATTTCTATTTCTAATATATTTATTTTGGCAATGTTCGTTTTCATATATGTAGTTGGGAATATAATAAAATATATATCCGTGTTTTGCGTCAGCATCTAAAATTTCATAGAAGTTTGAGTAAAACTTCTGCGATATTTCTAATAATTTGTTTTAACGTTTACTGAGAAATTGTTATTGACTAGTTTCATATTTTATTTTATTTTACATTTATTTCTATTTCATTGTCCCCATATAAATGTGACGTGTTGGAGTTTGTCATGGTTTTCCACAACTTGCAGCTATCGAATAATTATTTTAAATTATTTAGTGTTATTAAGTAAGCCTTATATTGGATCTTGATGTCTTCTTATGATTGCGTTATGGTTAGCATATTTTGCTGTCAGGATATTGGGACTGCCACGTATATCGTGCTTGTATAAAATAGATAGAAATGGTGTGGGTAAAGACCGCTGAGGTACCCCAGATAGCGTTTGTCGAATCGACAAAACTTCGGAGCCTTTAAGATTCGAAAAAAATACATATTCAAAAGATTAAGAAATGTGTGTGGTAGTATCGGCTTGAGTTTAAACAGAAGACTTTGTCAAATGGTTCAGCGACATCCAGAAATGCAGGAGTGTATACAAATGTAATCTATACATTTATCTACACATCGATACATATTCTCGACAAGGTAGAAGGTCTTATAGGATAGGGATAAGAAGAAGTATTTATACAATTTTAACTCTCTATCATATGGACAGATTGGTGATAAATATTATTTGATTACATGTCAGTTATTCAAGTAGTTTATTTATATTTTTTTAAATATTATACAGTACATAGAAAACGTACTATTTGGCCGCTATGATGAGTTATAATTTTTATCTTTGAATAGGTTGATAATATTTCCACTGAATTGTAAATTTAGTAATCCTTAGTGGTACATTCGTATAAATTCGCTACCCTAGTATTACACCGTTGTATGTTACAAAATTGAAAAATCAGGGATTTTGATATCAAATGGTTCTATGGGTTGAAAACTATACATAGATCTTCAAAACGTAAAAAAATAGCGACCGGGTATCATCCAAATACGAATAGTGCAAAGGTGTATGTCGTGATGATTTTAAATGGGAGTCACATAGTCTTACGTTCCGCATAGAACCTTGTTATTCTCTAAAATTTACAACTTCGGAAGCACATGGGTTTATGTTATTGCATGCACCTATGCAATTCGTTAAATCTCCGAATGTTTATCTTCAGTACAACCGAAACGAATACGCCCGAAACCCATATATGCTGTTTAAAAACATGCAACAGAAACGAATAATTTTCGAAATAGTGCGCAAGGTAAACATGAAAAGAAGTATACTACAGATAAAGCAGCATATCTGATACGACAGCAGTAGATTTCCAAAGTTGACAGTCAACAGTTCATCGGAGGTGATTTATCTATTAAAAAAATGTATGATATGTATCTATAACGGGATTCTTTTTCTACTGTTCAATGTCATCCGACAGCATTGAAATAAAACTATAAAATTCCTTCACCTAAAGAATCCGATGGTCAAAATCTTTGATATTGTTTTTCTCATTTTCATACTTGTGTATCATAGAACTTTGTAATACTAAGATAGCGAATTGTCAGAACAACTATAATTATCCTTAGCATTTGCTGGATAGCCACAACATTTGTCATGGTAAGGAGATTTAATTTTTTCAAGTGTGTAATGTATTTTGTGATTGCAAAAGTTATAGCGAAATGTCTTAAATATTTATCACAAGTTCGTTGTGTTACTCTTTAGTTAAGTCAGTATGATTTCTGAAAACAATTGAAAGCTGGTCACATTTCTTCATTCAATCATGGCATACTATCTATGGATTATCTAGAACTATCTAGAATGGACACAATTTAATGATTCTTTAATTCATCCTGCTTCTCCCTCCACAAGCTTCCATCGTCTGTCGCTGGGCTGTATATGAAGAATCCATAATGAAATAGGCTAAATGTTTGTATTTGTCGTTTTAGTTCATTACTCATTCTCTCATAGTTTGTGTTTTTGTTTGCATCATATATACGCTCGTCACTTTACTCTGATTAGATCCGTTGTGTAAAGAGGATATCAAGGCAAGTTCGTTGTTTGTTAGTTCGATCTGGATCCCCGTAAAGATCAAGCTGCTTTCAGAAGATTTTTAGTGAAAACGTCAACTACATGAAGATGTTTAAATGAATGATAAATTACTAATCATTTTCAATCAATAATTCATATTATTATAATTTAAATTACTAATACTTCTATAAAGTTCTTATTATATTTATTCTATGAAATTGACACTCGTCAGTGAATAAGGCTGGTCAATGAATGTTTTGAATTAAAGTCTTCTCGCAAATTCTACACGTCTCGCTCTTTTTATCCTTTTTTTCCTCCCTTAAACTTTCCTTGAGCGTCTGTTCTGTTAGTCTGCTCTAATTGGCTATAAATTCTTCGGGGTGTGACTCCATTAATTCAAATGTAATCTTTATTAAATAATTGAAAATTTGAATAACTAGTTAATATTCCTCTTTTCAGTTGCAGTTGTCCAAAAACATTTACGAAGAATCAAAGAGTGTACAAAAGGTTTGTAAAAAAATTTAACGCTTCTAGAATCGTTTTTACCATTTTTTTTTATGTCTAGATGGCTTGACCCTTCAGAGAGGACGACATTTTTTCCTTTGGTTCTCTCTCTGTGGATCTCATTGAACCTGTACCCTTGTCAATTTTATTGACTACCACATAGACGGTACTTTAAGAGATAATTTGCATTTCTACATTATCGCACAAAGTATTTATAAAACATTCTACCATTATTAGAAGAGATATAATTTATCAAACTTATTATTTTTATGCAGTATGGACATAATTGGAATTCACGTTTGTCTAACCAGGCATAAGTAATTGGGATAATGATACAAAATATAGTTAAGCGAACCATTCTTATCCTTGTTACACATTTGCTTACAGGTAGCTACCAAAATCGGGCTATGCGGTTTTAACCTATTGCCATGTAAAAAATTCTCAAAATAAAAAGGGTGAAGAATTCGACTGTCCTTCATTTTTATACCTTCCATTTTTCGTCTGCATTTAAATAAGCCCCTGCCTACAATAATGTAGAAATACAAATAGAAAAAAGTACCGTCTATGTAGTAGGAAGCTGCTAATAAAATTGACAAGGGTGAAGGTTCAAAGAGATCCACGGAGAGAGAACCATGGAAAAATATATTGGCCTCTATGAAAGGTCTTTCTAGGTCATTCGGCCGCTCAACTACACATAAAAAAAATGGTAAAAGATCCTAGAAACGTTATGGTTCCATAAAAAGATTTAGTTCACTCTTTGAATTTTCGTAAAAGTCTAGGACAAATGCAATTGGAAGGAGGAATATACTCTAAAAATTCATATGAACCCCGTCCAATTTTTCAAGGATTTAATGGGGATTATTGAATAAATGGAGACTCCAACCCAAACAATTTATGGCCAATTAGAACAGACTAAGAGAACACACGCTCAAGGGAGGAAAAAAGGAAAAAAAAAGAGAGACATAAGAAATTTGGGGGTATCCATTAACCAGCCTAATTCACAGATTAGTCTCAATTTTATAGTATACATATAATAAGAACTTGATAGAAGTATTAGTAATTTAAATTATTATAATAATGATAATAGGTTGGGGAAAAAGAAATACATTATTTTTGCGTGAAATTCAAAACTTTGTCAAAATGTTTCAGATTGTCCAATTTGGGTCAAATATGCACCGTTTTGTTGTAGAATTTGTTGCTATTTTAAAAGTAGCTACATAATGCCTCTCTTCATAGTAGCCTTGGTCTTTATAGGCGAAAAACTCTAGTAATCGATTTTCACAATCTCCTCTTGATCCCAATTTCTTATCACTCAGGAAGATATGCAATGCGAGAAAAAGGTGGTAATCGCTTGGTGCCAGGTCCGGACTATATGGTGGATGCATTAAAACTTCCCAACCAAGCCCCCGGAGTTTCTGGCGAGTCACTACAGACCTGTGTGGCCTTGCGTTTTCCGGATGGAACACAACACCTCTTCTGTTTGCCAATTCTGGCAGTTTCTGGTCAATCGCTAACTTCATATGGTCCAGCTGTTGACAGTAGAGATCTAAATTTAGTGTTTGGCCATTCGAAAGCAACTCACAAAAAATGATTCCTTTCAAGTCCTACTACATACATAGAAGAACCTTCTTGGGTGTTAGTCCTGGTTTGGCCACTATTTGAGCTGCTTCACCACTGCTTTGACCACGATCGTTTTCGCACAATATTGTCGTATGTGACCCATTTCTCATCCCTAGTCACCATCCGTTTAAGAAATGGGTCAATTTCATTCCGCTTGGACAAGGCTTCGCAGATGGAAATTCGATCCATCATGTTTTTTGGTGTTAATTGGTGTGCCACCCAACTATCGAACTTCTTTTTTAATCCAGCTTTGCTCAAATGATTCAAAAATTTTTTATTATCGATCTTTAGCTCCTGGGAGATGCTACGACTACTAACATGCCGGTCAACTTCGATTATTTCGATCATAATCGATTATTTCGATCAGTGATTCTATCAACATTTTTGACGTCGGGCCTGCCTGTGTGAGGTGCACCTTTAACATCAAAAATGCCTGATCGGAATCGACGAAACCAAAATTGCACGTAATTAGCTTTTACAGTATCGGCATCATAAACACAATTCAGAATTTCAGTGGTCTGGCTTGCATTTTCGCCTTTATCAAAGGAAAACTGTAAAATGTACCGAATTTTCTCTTTGTTGACTTCCATTGTTAACACTCTGTAACTCACAACTGAATGGAACAAACCAAAAAACAGCCAAAAAATTTTTTTGGTGTGAAATGTCACCTTAACAACGAGCATAAACTTGCAATTGTTCGATCGATACTTTACGAGATATAGATCACTACAGCCATCCACCGACAAAATAATGGATTTATTTTTCCTCAAATGAAAAAGTAGTAGCTCTTTTAATGTAATTTAACTGATGTCACTTATTTAAGGCTTATTAATATTTATTTGCTGAATCGTATTTACGGCTTATTTGATACGTTTATAGCGAAGCAATACTGTGTGTGCATATCAAACAGATGAGCAAAAGATTGATACAAATTAGTTAAACTTTATATTGAATTAAACACTAATTAGCTCTTATTAATTTAAGTTTTATTTATTTTTATTACGTTGTATGGTACTTGATAAATGTTAATATTTTAACTCTTCTAAATAAAAAAACAAATGTATTATTATTACCCGTATTATTTTTATTACGCAGTAACTCTTCTCCACTGGGTTACTCTAAACACTCATATTACGGCTCAACGAACAGCGTCAGTAAAATTCGATGTTTTACAGACCCTTTAGCAGGGTTCATCTACTTTTGAAATAGCTCAACCGGAATTTTCATATACTAGGCATAAAGTTTGATCAAATTAAAAACTTATAAGTGATATAATGGCATAGTGAAAATAGGTAGGTAATATAATAGAGAATATTTTCAACGGTTGTGCCTATTTCATCATCCCTGAATACATTTTGAGAAGTATCAACATGACGCCTATAGGTCCGTCATTTACATAACTTATTTTTTTTTTTAAACTTAAAATTTCGTAAAAGAGATTAATATTAGATATGGTGTTCCTCCTCCCGTTTTTGTCACTACACGATCATGATAATGTAAACTTTAAAACAAAATAATATTGTACACTTGATAATAAGATTGAGTTGACGATTGTAGAACGACGAATGGGCACAAAGTAGAACAATTGGTAGAAAATTCAATTATGTACAAGTGCCATATAACATTTCTATTAATTTTTACTTTACGTGATATAAAAATGTAAAAAATCTCGAATTCAAATCAAAAAATTTAATGAAGGATAGAATAGGTCAGGGGGTGCAGTCAAATACAAAACAAAATTTGAATAAGTTATTTTTTAATAGTGCCAACGTTTCGGCCTACGGTATAGGCCATCTTCAGGGCTAAGAAACTACTAAAAATTGCAGTACCAATGTTTTTTCTGTTTTTTAAATAATTTTCCTAGTTATTCTAATTTTGTGTTATCATTGACTGCACCCTCTGATAATTATATCCTTCATTAGAATAATCCAGTCAACTATTGTCCTCTCTAACAAATGGTGTTACTTTGAAGAATTTTCGTCCTTGACTTTTAAAACTTTTATAGGAAATTATATTTTATATCATTATATAAATAGTGTCAATAAAATGATTCCGACTAAAAGTCAGCTTTCCGAAAAGCATTTGAGCAGTATGTATTTTTCGATGGTTTTGAATCGACGGTAAAAATCAGTTATATGTACGTTTTTACACATTTCGTTCAAAAATTCTATAACACTCAAATTCAAATGGAAAAGTTTTCGTAAATATTTTTTCCAGTATTGCAACTATAAGTAATTGTATTCAGCTATGGTTTGAGTCAGTTGCTATATAAATTATATTCTGCTTGCAAAAGTGATTTTATATTGATTGTTGCGAATTAATTTCTGAATATATGTTTGTTCTTCCCCTGAAGTGCTTGTTGGTGAAAAGTTTAGTGATTTGTATATTTCCACCGTTGGAAATATATTCGTGACAATCCTTCTACCGAGATATTGGGTTCCCGCCATACACATTTCAGCTCATCTCGAATGTTCTTGTTCAACCTATATACGGATGCGACAGAACATAATTTGATTTTATAGAATTCTATTACATCCTATACTTCGTTCAAAGACCTTTACCATTAAATAAATGTTGTAAATTTAATTAACATTCTTACCTTAAACTGTGCATTGTTAATTATATATATTCCTTACAGGTAACCTCTTTGTGATCGCCGCCATAGTGATGGAACGCCACCTCCAGAACGTGGCTAACTACCTCATCCTCTCTCTGGCAGTGGCCGACCTCCTGGTAGCTTGCCTGGTGATGCCTCTTTCTGCACTTTATGAAATTTCGAACCAGTGGACCCTTGGATCTTTGCTTTGCGATGTCTGGACGGCCACAGACGTACTCTGCTGCACCGCTTCTATCCTGCATTTAGTCGCCATTGCACTAGACAGGTAAGTTGTTAATAATCATATTAGTAATTATTAATAAGCATAGACTTTTGAACATTATAGTGATTTCATCACAAAAAATTACCTTTCGCATTCTGTATTTATATAAACATGATACCAAATTAAAATATAATTCTACTACATATATTCTAGGAGAATCCTTGGTCTTAATTTAAACATTTCCACGAATTTTATTTAAATACATTTAACAATAGATTATGGTATTAATGTTAATTTTTCACTAGGCATTGAAAAGCTACAAAGAACTCTCTTGGGTTACATGCTTATCTGCTCTATTATTTCTATGGTGGGGAGTGATAAGATTACTATTATTCGCAATGAAAAACTATTTCTGAGTTACAATATTAAAATTTTGTATCAACGGATCAAGTTTTGTGGATATATTCTAAATTTCTAGCGAGTGCGTTGCATTTTTTCCTTGGCCATAAGATTAACATATGTTGATCTCTGTTATATTAAACAGAGATGTTTAATATAAGGTTTGAGTTACAAACGGTATGTTAACATTGATTATAGAAACTTGCCTTTCTTAATCGTGTTAGAGATCGGTCTAACGGGAATAATGGCTATTTTTATTTCATCCATCTTTACCTAGATCATTTATTTATATCACACTAAAACAAACTTTTACTATACATATTAGTAGATTCTTTGCATTTAAAGAGGACTGTTGAGTACTAGTTTCAAATAACTTCGTTCACAAGAAGTCGATTTTTTTTTTTTAAATGCGGATTAAATATTGGATAAGGCCATATTAAGTCATTGAATTCCTTTTTTGATTGCTTTAGGACACCACTAATATTTTTGCAAGAAAAAAAGTTTTAAATATAAAATGTGTTACTGGAAGAACCAGAAAATTTGTTTATTTTTAATGAATTTTGATATATTGCTTTTCCACCTCTTTCGTAACGTTTACGGTTGTTAAAAGAGTTGTTAGTAACGTATTTCTGACCGTGAGATGTATTCCTCATGTAGTCAGTGGTGAATTAAGTTGCAACGAATCATGATTATGGTCCAGAGTGGCAGGCAATCCGTAGTAGCTCCATCACCAGACCTTTGGCATCTTCCACTTCGTAGATAAGGTAATATAAAACAGAATCCTGAACATGAACATCTGTGTTTAAATATCTGAAATCAAATCACTATCAATAAGAAAAACCCCTTAGATAAAATCTCAAGAGAAAACCAGAGGTGTAACGAGAGCGCAATCCTCGATAAAATGTGGTTTAGATCATAAACGTAATAAGCAGGAGAGCCAAGTCTGAAAATCAACAGGGAATCGTTCAAACGTTATTTTCCAAAGAAAAAACCATGTAATTTAAAAAATGAGAAACAAAAAGAAAAATTTTTATCATTAAAAAAAATCTTACCACAACAGAGAGGTCCTGGGATTACTGCAAGGTAGGGACTGCACTGTTTCTAGGACATCGTTGTTCTAGAAGGTGAATTGCCCAAGATCACGCTCAACCGCTGGATTTTACCCCCAACTAAAAATCTGTCTAAACAGGTCTGTAGATCCCACAGAGTTCATCTATGACTGTTAACAGATTATATAATTGAGTTGCCTTTGTCGGATATGGACACGATACCTTAGCACACCAACTCAGCTCTATACACATTAAACTACTTATCTTTATCATCTCTCTCTAAAATCTCAACCTAGTTGCATAATGAAAAAAGTGTAATGAGATTCGGAACTCGCTCCTTATAACGTAATATAATATATATTAATGGAAATTAAAATTATATTCCTTTAATCTTATAAGGATCTTTTTTTACTGACGGGAGATCCTCCTCACCTCCCGCTTTGATGTACATTAGTTGAGTGGGCAATCTTCTCATTACTCTTATCGCTTTGAACAAAAGGCCCTGACTCCTTTGAAGCCTGCTTCTAATTTCCTGCCAAAGTTCTGCCATGTATACTCTGCACAACTTTCTTCTTTGACTTCCTTTTTTTTTACCTTATCAAATGTTTTAAAATTGTGTTACTACCCTACAATTCTACATGTTAATAAAGTTAGAATTGAACAAAATCGCCATGGTCTCATTGAAACCATTTTATGTTGTGTGACTCTTTGCCTTTATTCTCTTGACAAGTTTCCTATTTCACTTTTTTAACTTAGGGTAATCTTCCTTATTTAAATAATTAATCAATTTTTAACATTGGGTGTTTCCAAACGAAAATGTTCAGAATATTTTTAAAACAAAGTATATTTAGCACAAGAATTAACAAGCTTAGTACAAGAAGAATTCAGTACTTGGTAGAGACTTTACTAAGCCAATGGACGTGCAGAGAGGTAATTTAGACGATACCGTATTCAACTGCCAAATTTTTCCTCCAATTAAGGATATCCGCTTTATATAGGTTGGATAAGCCCAAGGAGAATCGGCTGATCACACAAGTTCTTTGTTATCAAAAGACTGAATTATTTATCTGCAATAGTCGGATTTGGATACAGGCTTTTCAATACAGACACTATTGGCTATACGCACCGTCCTTCCCTACTCTCCCTATATTTATATTCTTTGACTATAATTTTTTTTCAATTTTTATACGATTTTCAACTTTTTATTATCTTTATGTATAAATAAGTTCGAGAGTTATATTTAGTCCAGGATACATGGTCCATTTTTGCACTTGATTACTATCAGGCTGAAACGTCGTGAATAGCTTTGTTTCGATAAGACGCCCATCAATTGCCTGTGCGAAAATTCTCGATTGTGGTAGCTAACAGAAGTAGCAAGGATAAAATATGTCGATTTGATGATTCTCAAAAATTTATTACTAACTGGGTATTTTTTTGTTAAATCTCAAGATAATTATCTAAATTATTTGAAAAAAATATTTGTCTACAAAGTGTATGGTTTGATCAAAGAGTCCCGTCCTTCCAACATGTATCGATAGCGAGGTCATCAAAAATGATTACTAACCAGCTGATTTTTTTTTTTTCATTTATATTGGAAGGAGGGTACTCTTTAATCAAATCATACATTTTGTTGGGGCAATATTTTTTCAAATAATTTATATAGTTACCCAGAGATTTAACACAAAAACCCAGTAACTAATAAAGAATGATTTTTGAGAATCATCAAATGGACATATTTTATCCTTGCTACATCTGTTAGCTACCACAATCGAGAATTTTCGCACAGGAAATTGTTAGGCGTCTAATCGAAACGAAGCTATTCCCGAAGATTCAGTTTGATAGTAATCAACTGCAAAAATGGACCATGGATCTTGGACTAATATATGTTATTAGTTCCAATAAATATATTATTAGTTATTAGTTGAATGTAAGTAAGTTTAGCAACATTGTACTGAGTTTTCGCAATCTTGAATAATGTGCTCCTGGAATGTTCATGATATCTGTAAATATTTTTAAAATTGATACATTAAAAGTTTGAGAAAACTTGTAACAAGGTATTGTATTCACATGGACATTACTTGTCATTTTTTTTTAGAGTTTTCTAATATCTTAAATGACAAGGTATAATAAGAAATCAGCAATTTGGTTCAGCATTTTATGTTAAAAATTAAAAAAGAGGTAAAAGAATATTATGAATTACTGTTAATGTGACATTGACAGTACTCTCTCTCCTTGCAGCTTGTATGTACTGTTCATAAGTATATATAAATATATATATATATTTAAGTCCATGATCAAAGCAGCTGAAGTCCTGGTCGCATAGTAAAGCGCAATGAACCACTTAATTTTTATTTATTTTTTATAAACTTGGTATTGCCAATGATATTGTTACTTGTAAAAAAGATGAATTATAATAAATAGGACCCATTATATCGTATTTACTGTACAAAATGGATATAGGGGCCATACACTTTCACTAAATAGAAAATATCGATCAGATTTTCTGAAATATAGGTCTATGAATATATGGATTATGCCGTGCCTCTGTTCTATCAGTAACTAGCTGACCCTACTCCCTGTACAACCTAAATATATCATCGTTTTTGCATAGCTCTGAATACGTATTATCGGTTTTGTTCTAATAAATATTTGATTACAAGGGCTGCTACGCGTACAGCAGATTAATTTATATTGGATGTTTTGAAAAGCAAATGGAAAAGTTTAAGTTTTGCATTTGACATTGGTGGAGTGAATATACGAGCATTAAAGCATGCAGACTCATTTAATTTTTAACTCTACATTCTGTTTGAAACTAAACATTACATGGAAGGATCAATTGTAATTTACAGATGTAAATGAACTACATTTATACAATAATTACTATACATAGTATTATATATATATATTTACTAATATACTTATGCAAACAATAACTTCACATTTTTTAACAAATCATTTAAAACTATGCAAGAGAGTTGATTAAAAACCGTATTTATTTGAAAAGTTGTTAGTAAAATATCCGGGAAACGAATTATATTAAATATTCCTTACATTCAATAGTACTCGGTGATCAAAATGAAATGATCAGCGAAATGAAATAATCACTGACAACTAGAATTACTAAAATACATCTAATTACGCTAGTTTCTATAGCATCCTTTAATTGCAGCAGCAGTTTTTTTGGTTTATGTTTTTTTATCAATTTCTAAAAACAATCGAATTTTATACGTATTCTTAAAAAATTTTTTAACCTATACATGGTTTTGACGCCATTTGCTTATCCACGTTCGTACGCCCTATAGCTTTGTTTGTAGTTGAATTAAAAAAATAACATCCTTGACGGGGACTATAGTCCATCAAGGGTTTTATTTTTTAAGGAAAACACAGAGAAGTTCTAATCTGTAATAATTTAGATTTTATCACTCCTATGTTTAATACTAACAAATACATTTGATTATTTCTTTATATTTATGGTTTTACTTTAACTATTCAGGTAACACTTCTTATTTTATTGGATCGGATAACATTTTTTATATTTCTATTTTAATAAATCTGTACTATTATAACCCATGGAAGGTATTCGATTCAGTGCTTGTGTCTGGGTTGTACCAATGGTAGTGCATGGAGGCAACAGAGACCATAATCAACCTCCATTTAACTAGATACAAATAACTAATTAAAATTTTTCCTTCAATTGAGGATTCACTATTTATAAAAGCTGGATAATCACAAAGATAGTCGGCAAATCTCAGGGTCCATCTAAGGCTGTTAACAGATTAAATAAGTTAACTGACATGGCCGAATTTAGACCCAAAACCTTCAGCTCAGCAATGCTCTTCACATTAAGCTTCCGCCGTTCCTGTATATTTATATTTTAATTTGTACTGTAACGAGTTTCTTCTTTTTTCTCGCTGATTTCGTCCGTCGTGTGTCTCTACCTATCTGAGCTCACTCTACTGTGGGCTGTCGTTACTTACGAATGCATATCAGTGGTTTTTATGGCCAAGTAATTGCCAAATTTCACTGTTTACCTTATCTTTTCATTGCGGCTCTGCGTTGGTATTATGGTTTAGTAATTGGTGTTACCGTTTGGTGTGATAATTATGTTAATACGAACTTTATTATGAATACTACTTTTTTTTGGATTTTTTTATTTAATCAATTTGAACCTTGGACCAAAAACCCCACAACCTGGTCGCAGTACGATTGTCAAATGTTTATTATTACACCACTACGGCGGGTGTCCTAAATTTTGCTTATCTAGGTGTAGTTAACTCAGGCCTTTAACGAATATCTGAAAATTTACAAGTCCGGGCCCACATTTTACGTCCCTTGCGAAGGACGGCAAGCCCAGGAATTTGACAATAACTTGAAAAATGCCGGACTGTGAACCTGCAATCTTCGGCTTAACAGAGGCTTTTTTATCTTTATCTATTAATATATATTTACGTGTGTGCGTCCGTGCGTGTGTGTATTTTTAAGCCGCGACTCTAAGGTCCGAATATTTCTTTTTCTTGTCATATCCATCAATTCGCAGATATGTTCAAACGAACGAATGTTTGGAGGACATTTTTGGTGTCTTGGATAAATACCAAAGGTCCGTATTCCCGCCTATTTTTATGCATAAATTTATTTTTATGTATAAATTTATTTACTTTAGGAGGAAAGCGACCTACAAAATCCTCTTAGCAGGGTATACACCCCGACACCCTGACTCGAGTACATAGCGGGTGAAGGAAATCCGACGCAGGCTCTCCCCTGAGCCGTTCCTAAATGGGCAACTTTTGAGGAGAGTTACACTCCATTCGAGACGAGTCACACCCTATTACCGATCCTCCGGGTGGCTCATTGTGAGCTGTGAACTGGTAATCCCGTCCTCAAAGCGGTCCCTCCTTTCAGTGGCGAAATCCATTTCGGCTTTTGATAGGCCCCAGTGTAAGTGGGATTTGATGATACAGTTGCAAACTGTAATAGTGCCCTTCCATATATGCCGAGAGGGGAATTAATTCACATTTCGTGTGATGGAGTGATGTTGACTACACCACTATGTTGACTATCACATGAAATAGCTCACTTATAGAATGATCTGTGGAAAATGAAACTGAGCAAGCAAATTTAAGCCCTGCCACTTGAATTTGATTTTACGTTTGACATTCTAATTCTGTAACAATTCCGTTGAATCTGTAAATGGTATTTTAAACCAATTGAGATCAGTCATAGAAGCTTAACCCTTCCTTTTGTTCCTTGTTGATCAACATCAATTTTTTATACAAAGTTATTTGTAAAGTTCTGGTTTTCTGTATTGTTTTCTTTTTGGATATTAAATAATAATCGAAACGGTTTCCACCTTTCCGTTAACGAAGAAGCATCATATTCTACATTCTATGACAAAAGTAATGCGAACAAGGCTTTTTCTCATTTCTGAATCAAATAATGAGTTTTTATTTTTTTAATGAGACAAAAAAAATCACATTTGTGTTAATAGAGAAGAACATAAGCTCAGAAAAGACCTGTATACTTGTTGAGACTTTATCGGAAAAATGCAACTATTAGGCCTTTAAACTGAAAACAGTTTCCTGGAGTGTAAAAATTACCGTAGCACAGCTCTCATGAATACTGATTACAAAGTGATGTTACTTGTATCTTATGCATAAGACTAATGCGAGGATAAATCAAACTGGGCGAATATTAAGATGGCTCCAGACTGGGTAGGTCTACTATAAACCACATCTATACTCTTAGACAAATGTTGGAGAAGGATTATAAATATAACAATAATCTGTACCATATATTTATAGATTCTGAACAAGCATTTCACATTGTTAAAAGAAGGAAAATGTCAGTAGCCATTTAAGAAGTAATCCCAGCAAAACCGGATGACTTGGGTGACATTATCAATGATGGCGTTTACGATGGATTGATGACGAAGAGCAGAATCTGAGAAACATGGGAGTACGAAGGTGGAGAGAGAATGCGCCTTACCTAAAGGCGTGGAGAAAGCTCGTCAGGGAGGCCTAGGTCCTGCAAGGACTGCTGAGCCGAGCAATTACATACCTGTCACTGATATTCGTTAATTATTTATTCTTTTAGTCATCGCTTCGGTTGTCTAGCTCTTTTCCTGTAATACAAATAACACGCTCCAGTTTTTTAAACTGCATTGAATTGCTCATGATCAGCAGGCTCACTAAAAAGGAATTTTTTATAAAGCCAGATTCAGATAATTCACAAATACACAATTTGTAATATTTGTACTAATAACACTTTTTATTTCCGATATATTTTTTAATTAAGGATTTTTTTAACAACTTATTTGTTTATCGATTCCGCCAAAGATCTCGGTTGTCTCCCTCTGATCTAGTCTCCCTCTTTAATTCCACACTCTGGCATAATCCCCTTAACAACCTGTAACCATCTCTTCTTGAATCCCCTTCTTTTTCGCTTATCTGTTGGGCAATAGTCAAATATTGTTTCAGTCCATCGTTCCTGTAGCATTCTTTTTAAGTGACATACCATTTTAGTCTTTATGTTTCTGTTTTGTGGGGTATAGTATTTTCTTGCTCTACCAGTTGCTGGGAAATAGAACAATAACTTCTCCAGTAGTCCATCTCCTTGACTAGCAACTTCCTTTCCTCCGTTTTCTTTATTGGTCACGTTTCTGATCCGTTGTGGATAATGAGTGGGACAGCATTTTTTTGCTTGTTTGGATGTTAGTTAACCTGTTAACTCCACAGAGTTAAGACAGGCAATAATTTATCTTATTCCAGACCCTAAGCAGCATATTCCTCATGAAGTTTCTTAACATGTTGCTGTAATCTTCATTATTGCTTGTTTATTTACGTGTCAAACAAAATATCTTCATCACTTGTTTATTTACGTGCCTTACAAAATATTTTTAACTTACTAAAAAAAAAACTTTCTACTAGAATATAACATTTAAGGGTGAAGTGAAATATTTGTTTTCTATTATAATTAACTGAATTCAGCGGAGTCGTCCTATTGAAATAACGTGTGTAGTGTTGATTAAATGTTTGTTGCCGAGTATAGATGAGAGTTGATAGTAGAGAGTGAACAAGCCGGTATTATCGGGACTAATTATTAATTACGAGTGCAATTAGTAAATAGGGTGGGTGTCTTTGAAGAGCTGTTTATTCACTCCCTAGTCTATCCCGCCCACTTGTTCTCATCCGGCTCATGGTCCCTGTACAGATTTTGTTTCGTAATTAACTTGTTGACATACAGTTATTATCTTTTGCTTTTATTTCGGGGGCATGGCTCTAAAAACAGGATCAAACTGTATAACTTTTGGGCTGGAGCCGAATAATTAGTTTATACATGCGTATCTGAAGCATTCGTTCAATTTTAATTAAAAATAAATTATTATGTTATGAAGAATCTTTAAAATTCTATATGTTTTTTTTTTCTAATGAAAAGGAATTTTTTTTCCAAGCCTAATAAAGTTTCGCATTTTTATCATAATTATTTTTACTGAAACAATAATACCATCGGGCTAAAGGGTCGCTTATACAAAATAATACAATGTGAAGTTTTACTTTACTTTCAAATTTAAATTTCCCAACAAAAGTATGGCAGTCCTTAGTTGTTGTTGTTTTTACTTCCGTTATGTATCGTACAAGCCATATCGGGTTTTGTTATTGGTAAGAGAGATATAAATTTGTAGAATAAGGATTTTCAAAACCATTTTATCCTACACCAAAGGGTAACATAGGCAGGAAGCAGTAGAACGTAGAAGGGAAAATGTACCTGTAGAAAAAGGGTAGAGAGAGATAAGGACGGAGTAAGAAACTCCTTGCGAAGAAGTCGAAAAGAGAGAAGCTGGCTTGGAACAGAGAAGATCTTTTTATAAAAAGAGAAGGCCTTTTTACCTGACAAGGAAAAAAAGGTACTAGTTAGATGCATATAAGTTTGAATTTCATTTTTGTTCGTACATTATGGCAATATTCTATTTACCTGAATCATTAATAGTCATTTCATAGTAATGATAGCAATTTCATAGATTTTCATACATAGATTAATAGTAAGTTCTCAATGCATGCATTAATAGAATCCAAAATAATATCGATAAATTATATTCGTTCTAACGATTGAACTGTGTATTCATTATTCAGTATAATTCATTATTCACCATACATATTTTATTATATTACTGATAATTCTATCAAGGTATTGAGTTTTACTGGTCGGTAAATTGGTAAACACCCAACCAATCTCATTAAAAGAATCTGATTTAAAATGAAATTAGGACTTTGAAATATATAAATCCGTTGGGTAATTATCTTCAATAATTATTCATAGCATACCAAATGAAATAATAAGAATGATGACCACAGAAAAATGTATTTACACTCGTATAATAACAAATAAATATAAATATAATAAAATACCGTTACATTTGTACAGAATGGATGACAGGAGGCTGTCAAAGCAGATCTTTAAGTGCCTCTGGGAAAAGAAATTACCTTCTGGCTGAATCCGAGAAATTAAAAAAGGTTTAGAAATGCACAACAATAAAGCAGAAGCTGCACTGAGAGATGCCTTCAGAAGGATGGTGTTGGACTTGGGATTCCAGGGTCCAAGCAATAAAAGAACAGGCCAAAAGTGGCGGAAGAACGAAAGTAGAGCCATGGTGAAAATATGAGAGAATATTGGATGTAAAGAAAGCAACAAATTTGAAGGAATTGAAATTGGCACGTGGTCCTTAATAGGCCAAAACCAAGAGGAAAAACTAAAGTTATTGAACAAAATAAATAATAACGAATTTTTATTTTCTTATAACATAGCACTTCTGTTAGATATTTTCACTTTACAAACTTCTTTAGATAGCCTTGTCTACATTTAGGCTGCTACATCCTCAAAGATGTCTTCTCGACAAATGATCTTTTATTTATTTTATCTGTAACTACCTAGTCTATAATGCAATATGAGCATTGGGAGCAGAGTGTTGCCCAGCTTTTAGAGTAACAACTAAATTATGTAGATAGATGAGGCTGCAGTCTTATCAGAAGTTGTGATCACAGTCTGTTCTTTGATCATAAATTCCTCAGTTTGATCACCATTTTTCTTCCAACTCCAACTCATGTCCGACACCCTCCCTGGTACAAGTCAATCTCTTCTCACCTAGGAAAAGTGATTGACCAGACGTATGGGTAAATTTGTAAGTTCGTCAACTAAAGGAATACGGTCTCTCAGTTTTGCCTGCATCAAATGTTGGTTGGTTCATAATATGCCGTGTTTCTTGTACGATTGACTCTGATTCCAAGTAACGGATGCTTTCAGAATTATACTTTACAAATGATTACAGTTACTGAGAAACTCAGGCCACAAAGAGAACCCTCGATGCTGCTCAGTCACAGGTTAGAGCTGTTTCTTAAGTAGACCAAGTGAAGCATCGCGTTGAAATTTCTTCAACTATCCTTTTAAGAAGAGCTCCATCAGACATAGCTCTCAAGAGGAAGGCTTCTGATTCGCAACCTACCGTTCCCAACTTCTTTCTCCTTGTCATTCTCCAATCTGATGGGAGAAATGTTCAGCGTAATCTTTCGTTCTAGTTCTGCTATTCACGAGACTATTAGTCCGTCATGTCATGTTTGACACCCTCAATATCGTTTTCATCAAGGATTTAATTTTTTTGAAAAATACATAGTCATGACAGCAGACATATGTAAGCAGAGATAGATAGATAGATAGAGAGAGAGAGAGAGAGAGAGAGAGAGAGAGAGAGAGAGAGAGAGAGAGAGAGAGAGAGTGAAAAAGAAACCGATATATTTTCAAAACAACCTAAATCATTTTTTATTAATTAAATCCCCTTCTTTCAATAGTCTTTTTTATTCAGTTGAATCATTCATGTCTTATCCTAGTAAGCTTACTTAATTTTATTCCTCAAACTAAACTTTATACTATTAAAGGGTATTTATTTTTATTAATTCTTATTTTGATGGTAATTATTTTTTATTTTTTTTTTTGGGGGGGAGGTTCGAACCCGGGTCATCTGCATCTCCGGTGCAGTGCTCTAAATCACTGAGCTACCAGGGGTCGTATCTAAGTCAAGTCAAATACGTTCTCTGCACCGATCCTATATCCCTGTGTTCTCGCAATTTTTGCGATCTATATACGGTGAAGAATGTTCATTGAACATTACTTTAATTAGTATCTTATTGACATACGTATATGCGAATAGGAGGAACCCGGGAAAAAGAGGATTACTTCGAAGTTGGTCAGTACCGATTTGATTGCGTTGACAGCTTCGTCTACTTAGGAACAGAAGTTAATTTACAAAATGACATGTCTCAGGAAATAAGAAGAAAAATTAATTCTCCTAATAGGTGCTATTATAGCTTAAGGAAGCAACTAACTAGCAGGTTCCTCTCTGGGCAGACAAAGCTGCTGATCTACAAAACACTGATTCGACCGGTACTCATATATGGCTCGGAGGCCTGGGCTCTAACAAAGGCAGATGAGAAAAGGATCCTAATCTTCGAGAGGACAATCCTGAGGAAGATTTTTGGACCAGTAAAAGTGGGAGGAACATGGAGAGGGTGATACAATAGAGAGGTATACGACCTTTATTAGACATCAGATGTTGTCAGAACAGTTAAACTTGGCCGACTGCGATGGGCAGGTCACGTGGCACAGATGGAGGACACGCGGATTCCCAAGAAGATTCTCACAGAGGGAATCCATGGCACACGGAGAGTAGGGAGGCCAAATGTGAGGTAGATGGAGGCTGTAGCGGAGGATTCACCTACCCTTCTTAATGCTAGAAACTGGAGGGATGCTGCGCAGGATAGAGCTGATTAGTGGAGAATGCTGGAGGCGGTTCAGACTTGGTGACGAGTTGTTGCGCCAGATATTATTATTATTGACTTATATCAATATATTATTTATAATTTATTTTTATTAATTATTATTTTGATGGTAATTATTTTTAAATATTTTTGTTTTGAAGAGAAAAGATTTGTCATGGCTGGGATTCGAACCCGTGTAGAGATCGCAAAAACTGCGAGAACACGGGGATATAGGATTGGCGAAGAGAACGGATTTGGTCTGACTTGGATACGACCCCTGGTAGCTCAGTGGTTTAGAGCACTGCACCGGAGATGCAGACGACTCGGGTTCGAGTCCCATATCAAAAGTATTTATAAGTGAAGGGTAGTTGGACATCGCTCGAAGTGGCAACAAAAACTTAGATATTCATAGTTCCACTTGCATATTCTAGTCAGTAGGTAATGCATCCTATGAAATATTCATGCTTTAACACTTATTCATAATTCAGTTACATAGACTTCAACTTAAACATAGCCTGTTTCAGCAAATCGCCGAGTATGTTAAGTTTGCACGATTATATTGTTCTTTATTTATATTAGTTTTAAATATATTATATTTTGATCTTCTCATCTTTCTTCCTTATATTTTACTCTTGTTTCTGTTAAATGATCGATTCCCAAATAATATTGTTACTAAAGCTGATATCAAAATGTATCCGCAGTCAAGGTCAAAACCGAAGACAATGAAACAAAATCACACTTCTGATGAATCCATCTGTACAGTTTCCATTCGTAACAAATTAAGTAACCCAGTGTTCTAATTCATCTGCAGTATTTAATTCTTGTTCTTGATCCTTCAGCAATAAGTAGCGAAGAGAAAAAAATTACAAATGAAAACGTAATCGTTTCAGAATTATTTGTGTTTAGATCGATAAATGCCAATGACTTTGTGAATTCTTCGTAAGCTCTTTAGTTGGTCTTCAGATCGTTTAGAACCTACCGCTGTCTTACAAATAATTTTTGTTATATATCTTTATTAATTAATCACATAATAGTATCTGTAACAAATATTTGTGCTAGTCGATCCATCGCAATATAAAATTTTTAAAGGTATGTACTTCCTCTGCATATATCTACAATTGGGATCATTTTGACTATTTCAATAGCTCAATAATAAGGAGCTTAATAATAAACCAGTTGAAACTGGGAGCATAAACAAATAACAGTTTTATTGTAAGGGCCAGATAGTTTGATGGTCTTATAAAAGATTATTTGTTTTAATCATCAAAATTAAATCAATATTTTTGTGAAAGAAAAAATATTTTCTTATTTTATTTATTTTTCACCTTTTTTGTAAATATATTAATTTAAACGTTTATTTCACAATTGTTTACAATAATTTAATATAAAGGGTAATTATTCATTTGTTTAGTGATAAGTCCAATATTTATCATAAGTTTATAAAGACGTGTTACAAAAGTGAGGAAAGAAAAACAAAAGTATTGTCGATCGGTTTTTGTCCGCTCCGGCTATATCAAGCCAGACAGTGTTGGGACGAGCTTCTTAAAGTGCACATCGTAAACAATAGCAGATAAGAGTTGTTTTTGTGGACTTGAAGAGATACTAAGTCGCTGCCCATCTGCAGGTGGAATCAGCTTAAATCTCTACATCGAATTGAGCTAGTCTATCCTCTCCACATCCTCGCTCGCCCTGCCAAGAATCTACCATCTACTTTGATCTCAGATAAGGCAGTTTCTGTTTATAATACTTCCAATAGTAAACCAGATAAACATTTATTATTGTGTTAACATTTAATAATTCAAACTTGACAATATATCAACAATCAAAATTGACAATACATTAAATTAAAAATTAAAAATTGACAAACATATTATTTTTAATTAAAATAGGGTTAGATTTACTATCATAAGAGGGAATTATAAATTGTTTTACTTTTTGTTATTAGTAATTTATAATTTAGTTAGTATAAGTAAATTTATTTTCCATTATAAAAACGTTTCAATTCAATTAACTTCGTTTAATTCAATGAATTAGTTTGTTATTATCAAAAGTATTAATAATTTAATTCATAAAAATTATATATGTTATTAGTTTCAAAAAAGCTGACATTCAAATGACATGCGATCTGGAATAATTGAATTAGAAATTTTATTTTGCTTTTCCATTTCGCAGCTCTCATCTAAAAGTTCAACTATAAGCTCAAACATATATTGTATACGCTTTAATATAAATAATGTTGATAAAATCTCAAAAAAAACAACTATGACAATCATAGTATGTATATTGGGAAATGATGTTGAGTAGTAGTATACACACTTTTTCTTCCACTTTATTACTTTTTTTAATTATACGAACTTAAGTTATTTTCATTGAAGTACTATTACTGGATAGTTTCTTTTCCTGCCTTTACCCATGCCATTATGTTATAACTTTACTTGTTGTATTTTTATTGTACATTTATAAATTTTAAAAAAATATATTTTCTTTGAAAAACATATTCAAATGCTATAATATATATGATATATACCTCCTTTAAGAAAAATAAATCTAATCATGCAATAAAATACTGTTATTCAAATTATTGCCTTTGCCTCTAGAATTATAAGAATTATAATTATAAACATTTTTAAAAATTGAAAACGAAGTTTTTATTTATTTGTATGATATTTTCTAAACCGCTATGAAAAATTGGACTTCAATGTTTCTATATTTTCCGAGAATATTAAAGTAATCTTATTTTAAATTGGGGGCCTAATTTCTATCAATTGAACTTAAAATTAATTTTAAATGCAAAGCATTACTTTTAATTCTAACTAATGTACACACATTTATACGAATATAAAAATAGGCTTAACATTTAATATGTTTAATAATCATTATAAAGTTTAATTCAATGCCCCAGTTAGATTAAAGAGGTGCTTGGTCTAGTGAATAACCTGTAGATTGCGGTGAGTGAAGCAAGGGTTTGAAACCAGGCCACTTAATTCTATTACTGTTTACTAACCCTTGGGTATCTTCTCGCCCCGCTAAACTTAGTTCAGAACCATTCATACTGAACAAGGATAGGAGATCTAAGTGTTTCATGATCAATTTTCAAAAAATCTTTATATTAACAACGGTTTATCTTTATATTAACAATTTATTTATTTTTGTATTATTTACTGTTCTCCTGTGACCTCATTACAACCCCTGAAGATGACCTGGATGTGGGTAATAACGTTGATTTCATATAAATGGTCCAACCCCATTTTAGAAATTAACAGCATGTCTTCCACTCACAACATTTTCTTCCCATAAACAATTACACTGTTCTGCACGAAAATCCTCCTTCAAACCAAAACATGCTTTCTTACTGTTATCAGATGTGCTGAACACGAATTTGAAGTCAGATTTGTCTATCACGCATAGTTTCCTGAGAAATTCTAGTTTTTTATCCAAAAAGGTGAGTTTTTTGTGGATTTGACGAATTTTTTTTCGGCATCAAAACATAGTGAAAAAAATTCAAAAGCCCGATGATTTTGAGCGCAATGAAGTATATTTGAACGAAAAAAATTTGATGGGAATATTACAAGTGGTTAAAGAAATATGGCTAAAAGTGTTTTTTCAGTTTTTGAGCTTGAGGCAGGGATTTGGTCTCTACCTGGATCTTTAGGGGAATGACCCTCCTTTATCTTTTATGGTCTTTTATGGTGGTACCCTTTTCATTCAAATCCTCACCTGCCCCCCTTTCACCCTCAATACCCCCCCCCCCCTCCCACTCAGCCCCTATCTTGTCACTATTTTCTTCTAGGATTTGATCAGTACTCTCGAGGCTTTCGCTAAACTCACTTAGTTGGATATTCAGTTGTGCTATCATTGTTTTTGGAACAGTTCACTTTTTTCTCTGTAATGTCACGACAGTGTATAAATAAGCCTGATTCCTTTTGCTATGTTTGTGGTGAAGTCACTTTCAAACCTCTGACTCCGCTGGTGAAGAAGGCATACGAGTTATACTTTGGATGTAAAGTAAGTGATCAGGACAAATCATGGGCTCCTAAAATGTGCTGTAGTTCATGCTCACGTTCTCTGAGTGGTTGGCTAAATGGAACACATAAGTCCATGCCATTTGCAGTTCCCATGATATGGCGAGAACCTACAAATCACTTGACCGATTGCTATTTTTGCATGACCACTATGAAAAGTTTCTCGTTCAAGAGGAAAAAGAAAATTGTTTATCCCAACATCCCCTCTGCCATGAGACCAGCTCCACATGATGCCTCCATGACCATCCCACCAAATCCGAGTAAGTTCCGTCTTAGTTCTGAGGAGTGCAGCGATGTTGTTGCGTAGAATATTCGCTCCGAAGAATAGCGAGCTCATGGGACAATTTGTATTTTTCAAATCACGAAATTGTAGCGAGATAATGAATTGATGAGAAATCATCACGACAATTGAAATGGGTTTGAAAACTTATTTGGCTTCATAACGAATCACACCCAAAAGTTAGTAATAGGTATATAATAATAGGTAACGTTCGCAAGGTAGCCCGAGGTATAATTTGGGAGGCAATCCACTGAAGATTATTAGTACACGTAAGAATGTAATACTATCATGTATAATTATTATTATTGACAAATAATAATCGTATAATTTGCAGTTTTAATAAATGTTGTTAAGCAGATATCTCAGTCTATAGTTTGGTGGGTTACTGATATCATATTAATTATGTTAAAAGCCGTAAATCGACTCTGTTGGATCTAATGGAGGTAATAATACTTCAGGACTCAGGAGGAGGAGTTTCATGACTCACTAATGGAACACATGACACAATTTTCTGACCAGGGATAAATTCACGTTTAGGTCATGATTTTGTAACATAGTGAGACCTATCTCTGCTGTCCCAGAGGCAGAAAAAACAGCAAAATTTGATGAACCCATGTAGCAAACCAAGCAATAAAGCAATGACCTTTATTACTGACCACAGATATTCCATTCATATTTTCCATATTGTATTTCCTCTGAAATTAGTTTTATGTTTTGATATGTCTCTTTCATATCAGCTACATGCGCTACAGATATTGATGGAAGTTCATTGCCTAAATGTGGCAGCACAGTCTTCAAAATAAGTTTAGACGAATCTATAAATACTCGCCACTGCCGATGATGAAGCCCAAGAGTTTCCATAACTGAAAAATATCTCTACAAAAGACAATACCATTTTCTTCAGAGAAGCAGTCCTTGAAATCACTATGAGAGCCACGATGACTACATATTCTTACTTCTTTTTGGAGTAGATTCCACCCTTTGAATCTGGAAATTAAACCTTCAGGTTGCTGTTAAGACAGATTTAAATCCCGAATCAGGTCATTAAGGTCTTTCTGATTGTTAAAGTATGGTTCTGATGAATTGGAATAGGCTTTATATGTAGGATCATTTTTATTGCCATCTGAAGCATTTTCAGCTTCAGTTAGGTCAGATTCAGAGTTATCACCTAAGGTCCTATCTGCATAAACTGGTACAGGGAACTGTTCATTGTGTAAGACAGGTCTTATTGCAAATTCGCATGCTTAGCTGTAAGTTTTGTTTTAGATGTGATTCCTTTAATATTTGTCAAACAGAAATAACAATCACTTAAGTAATCTTTCGGTTCCCTCCAAATCATGGGCATTCCAAAGTGCATACGATGATAAAAAATGACCATTTTTTTACCCGATCAGCAATCTAACACACGAAACACAGCATGTATTTGGGGCCCAGCTCTTATCAAAATCACCAGCCTGACATCCAAAATAAAGTTGATAACACTTCTTTACGATTGGTGCCAACTTTCGCCTCTGAGACCAGAAGGTCAGCTCACCACAAATATAACAGAAACTGTCTACATGATTTACACACTTTCTTGGAATGATGAAAAAACAAAGCACTAAAACACTACATGCACAATACACTTCTGAATAGAAAGCAAGGAAATATTTCACTACTGAACAAACTCACAGTTAGCTCAATACTGACACATCACAATGCCAGATGGACAGGTCTGACCATGTCCAAAAATGAATAAACCTGCACAGCCATGTTTTATGATGCTTCAGCATATTACAAATAAAATTTCCTTAAATACAGCTTGGATAAAATCGCTACATATGAGGTAAAGGTTCCTATGGCAGGTAAAAAAAACAACGCTAAAATAAGATTTTAAAAAGTAGCTGTCACAAAAAAACTCTGCCTGATGGAAAAATTCTGACTACATATCTCAATTTTAGTGTGAAAAACAGCACTAGATTCACTAATCAGATTTCTTGTGAAGAAAACCTTGTCGAGCAGTGTTATTAAGGGGAATCTTTTGGTAGCGCGTGATTTCGTCAAAATCTCTTTTAAGGACAACCTTTGACTTGTACTATACAGTCCTTACCATGTACTTAACCCCCTTTATGGGATGTAGAAGCACAGTTTGTTTCTTAATATTGCTCGAATTCCTCAAATCAACCTTGATTGTGTTAAAATCTCTGGAAACTGGATAAGATTATTTGTCTACCAAGTCAGACTAAGATAGACTCGACCAAGGGCCTATCTCGGACCACCATTTCATCTTGTGAGAAGGACACTCCCTTTCTTGAAGCCACCCTATTCACCCAACGCCAAGATCCCTGTAAACTATTTGTCTGCCTAAGTGGTTTCCCACCTTGGCTCGACAAGGAACACACATCACCCTCTTTATTTCTTTCGGATTGTAAAGTAGCAGTACCTAGATATGGAAATAATTTGGTCAATTTAAAATACTACATTAGCTCTCGAATTTCGTTCATCAATCAATATCTTAAGTATTATAAGGCTAGTAGTTTACAAAAGGTCTCCCTTTGATACAGGGGGGGGAGTGCAGTAGGTGATAACCAGCGCCGTCTACATTTCGCTACCGGAACTTTTCCCCTCCCCGAACAGTGTTTGGATTAGTAAGAATTATCTCCACAAAATTATTTTTCCGCATTTTTGCATTTCTTTCGACTAATTAAGTATTGTAATTATAAAAAATTGTTTTTAATTAATTATCAAGTGAATTTAAGAGGATTGCTAGGATAATAATTAGAAAATTAAAAAAAATATATGCATACTTAAGACCATCAACAATCAAAACTGGCTCTACAACCCAGTACGGGTCTAGGCCGCATCAAGGCGTCGCCTCCACTCTTCTCTGTCCTGTGCCAAGGTCCTCCAAGCTCTGGATCCAACAATGCTACATGCATCCTTCTCGACCTCGTCTGCCCATCTTAATAGTGGCCGTCCACGTTTCCTTCTTCCGTCAACGTACCCAAATAGCAGTCTCTTATGAGTAACGTTGTCCTCCATTCTGGCCACATGTCCAGCCCATCTAAGCCTAGCTATTCTTATATACTGAACCACGTCCAGCTCCTGATACATAAGATATTTCTCTGCATTCTGCCTGAGTCTAAATTGATCGCCAACTCTAACTGCTCCATATATCCTTCTTAATATTTTTCTTTCGAAGAGCAGTAAACTATTGGCATCTGCTTTGGACAGAGGCCATGTTTCCGATCCGTAAGTTAAAACAGGCCTTATGCACGTCTTGTAAAGTATCACCTTGGCTCTTCTTGATATCAGATGGCTTCTTAAAATTTTTGCCATCCCAAAATAACATTTATTAGCGGTCAAAATTCTTTTTTGAACTTCTGCTCCAGTTGAGTTATCCGCTTTGACCAAAGAGCCAAGGTAGACAAAACTGTCGACACTTTCAAATGTGTAGGTGGCAAACGTGATAGAGGGTGTTGGTTGCCTTGAAGGGCTAGCAAGCATATATTTCGTCTTTGCCTGATTCACTTGAAGACCCATTCGCCGTCCAGCTTTCTCCAAAGCAAGAAACGCTTGCTGTAAATCCCTGTGTTCTTCCGACTATCATCCGCGTAGGCCATTATTTGGATGGACTTAGTCAGAATCGTACCAGTGACTTGTAACCCTGAGTCTCTTATGACCTTTTCAAGTGCGAAATTGAATAACAAGCACGAGAGTCCATCCCTTTGTCTCAGACCCCTAGTTGTCCTGAATACTTCAGAGATGTCATTTTGGATCTTGACCTGGCTTCTCGAATCCCTCATCAGCAATTCCACAAGGCTTATCAATTCTTTGGGGACATTCATTTCTTCCATGCCTTGATATAGTTTCCCCCAGAAGATTCTGTCATAGGCATTGCTGAAATCCACAAAAAGGTGGTGGGTCGTTATATTGTACCTTTCCGTAAGAATTCTCAGGGCAAATATTTGATCAATACAAGATCTACCATTTGTAAAGCCGCATTGGTACATTCCTATCTCTCTTTGGGCATGGGGGAGTAGTCTTTGGTACGCCACATTGGAGAGGACTTTGTAGGCAGAGCTAAGGAGTGTTGTGCCACGATAGTTATCACAATGCATCTGGTCTCCTTTCTTGTGAAGAGGGAGGATAAGGCCAATGCACCAGTCACGCGGAAGAGCTTTGTTTAACCAAATACTATGAAGAAGATCTCGGATCACCTTTATCACTTCATTTCCACCAGCCTTCAGAAGTTCAGCTGGTATGACATCACATCCTGGCGCTCGATTGTTCCTAAGCTTCCGATTCGCATCCTCGATTTCCTCATCATCTGGTGGTTCAAGAAGCTCACACTCTTAATACTTAAGACCATATAAAATAATAAAACTGATAAAAATCCATATTTATTCTGGGAAGTTTCTTTAGAATATTGATGCGGGACAAAAAATTTAAACTATCATGTCTTAGAGTAGAATACAATTACAATTTAATTAGTACATGAAAATAAAAAAATAATGAATATAAATTAGGAATTACCTCGCAATAACGAATTAAATGAAAGAAAAAATATAAATACCATAACAATAATTATAAAGAAAGAAAACTATTAATATTTACAGATATACAAATTTTATGGAAAACAAAATAATTTAAGAACGTAAAACATAAAACTATAATTATTTTAAAAATACATGTTTTTTTTTTGTTTTTTTTTTCTGGGTAGGGGAAAAATCTTTCATAAGACGAAAAATCCAGATCCTGAGGTAGAACAACTCGAAGCAGAATGGAACTTCGAGGAGGTAAAAGAAGAAGAAAATACTTACCTAGGAGATAGGCAGGATTCCAAACCCCCCATGAGGTTCTGCCTGTGGTTTCGTTACCCATTTTTTATAGTGGATGGTTCGCATCACTGAATCCAGTAGCAGGAATGGCTGCCTGCTATGAAGTCAGTTTTGCCCTATTAAACCACTTGGCATTCAGTCCCTGCTCCCACGTCATCAATCCGTCGAGAACACCATGAATTCTTTGGAAAAGGAAGCCTAGCTAAGCCTCAAGGCTGTGGTGGAAGGATTTCTAGGCAATAACTAGGAGCCCAATTACCGAAATTTGGTGGAACGCTTGCTGAAAACTTTCCAGAACCTCGGCTGCCTCATTAGCGTAATGTTTCATTTTCTTCATTCTCACATTGACTATTTCCCCCAAAATTTAGGGGATTACATTGAAGAACAAGAAGGTTCCACCAGGATATAAAAGTGATCGAGCAACGATACCAAGAGAAGTGGAATACCACCATGATGGCAGATTACTGTTGGAACCTAACAAAGGGAGTAAGGAAGTTAAATTATCTACAAAGAAAAGACTTTACCACTCCTTTGTCAAAAGTGTGGCATTATATGGTTCAGAAACATGGGCCATCACTACCAACTTGTTTTTATTTGGAACAGGTGGAGGAGCGGATTTTGCTATATATTTGGCGTTGAAGTTAACAACAATACTGTTGGTTCCTTGCGTGGTTTTCTTTTACCTTGTCAAGCCACATATATTCCTTTCGGCACTGGAGATAGCACGCTGGCTGGAAGATTGATATTCATATCTTGTAGTATATATTTAGATCATGTGGGTGTCGTGGGTATTGCAGAAGCTGTGTCTCTCACCTCCAAGTGAAGGTGAAAGAACATCCAGAAGGTCAAGAAAAAGAAAATTCTATAGTGACTAATTTGTACTTCAATTGAACCAAAATTTGTTAAAAATATTATATATATATATATATATATATATATATATATATATATATATATATATATATATATACCTAAATATTGTTGTTTCATTAAGAACTTATGTAATAATTAAAGATTTTAGTTTGTATTTTACTTCTAATTTTCATCTGGCGGTTGAGCTTGTCTATTGCCTAGCAAACGTCACATATAGTGTGGACGTACCTTTACTCCTCCAGTAAAATATTCAGTCTCAATATCCATATGGACAAATTTGATCCACTCAGTTCCGGGTGCGATGTCAAACTCGTCGTCTGGGCATTTCACTCTCGCGATCGGCACAAATACTTTACGCGATTCACGGACATGGAAACTTACCTATGGTCCTTTACACAAATTATTATAATCATAATAAATAATTGGTTATTTCATCAAATGACACAAGGGAGGTTACAGAAGGCCTTATTTTATTGTGTTAACATTAATCTCTTCAAAATAAAAATATTTTTTTTTTATTATTTATTTATTGATATTTACAACTATATTACAGTAATATAACAAGTAAATTGGCTGAGTGATACATAATGGCATGATATAATGACAAGTAGAGAAACTACCCACTGGTAGTACTCAAATCGCATGTTCAACTTAGAAGGTCACGTGGCCATCTTCTTCTCAGACGCCTCGGAGGATTATCGGGAATTGAAGAGGAAGCTAGGTTTGAAACTAGAGGGTTTGAGTGGAAATGAAGTTTGTTATGAAAGGATAGATACCGGGTTCGGGCCAAATCAGCAACAAATGGGACATTAAGGTCGTTATGGATGACTTTATTCTTAACAAAATAAGGAGCGTTGAGGATTTTACGAAGGATTTTGGACTGTAGGGATTGGATACGAGAGGAATTCGATGGCTTAGTGGAGCCCCAAAGCTCTACTCCGTAAGTCCAAATAGGTCGTATGATGGTCATGTAGATGAGTCTTTTGTAACTAATTGGGAGCTTAGAGCGTTTGTCTAGTAAGTGTTGAAGTAGCCTGAAACGTCGAGCGGTTTCTTGTCTTTTCAGTCTTGTATGAGGATTAAAAATATTTAAAAATTAAAACAATTAATAAAAAAATATATTTATAATTTGATTGTACTTACTACTTGTTCATAAATATGTTCTTATACCCGTTTACTCTATAAACTTTCAGATGATAAATTGAAAGATAATTTATACTTAAGTTAGCCTACAACGTTGATATTGCATTATCTCCAATTTCAACGTTGTAAGTTAATAACAAAGAGTGCTTTTTTTTTGAATAGTTAATATATGAATATATACTAAATATACTAAATAATATATGAAATATATATGAAGTAAGAAAAGACTTTACCACTCATTTGGTATAAATAACACAAACTTTGAAAAAATTGACATTGGCCCTGTTAGAACCAAGCCACTGAATTATAAGAATTATTAAATATATTTTTTCCTCCCAAAATGTACGTAATTAAAAGAGAAGCAGAAGGATAGGGGAGAGGGACAAAATGACATACTAATTATAAAATCAGTCACAAAATCTTTATTTATTATTAATAATATTAAACACTTGAGTCAAACGACATAGTATCCTATTTTACCCAACAAGGTGTATGTCATTTTGTCCACTTCATAACCTCCAGCATTAGAAAACAATAACTAAAAATCTAACTAGATAGACGAGAACTATTTTGAGATTTTAAAACATTCTCGAAGTTATTTAGTAAAATTACAATAAATTAACGCTGAATACAAACGAATGGGGATAAAAAAATACTTACTTTTACGAGAAACAAATTCAATCTGAGGAAAACTCGTGATTGTAAAAATCATATCGACACCACACGATCCAAAGGACGCGACTGGCTACGCCTCTGGTTGCGACCTATTACAAAGCTAACTGTGCACTATCTGCACCGAGGTTCTTGTTCAATGCCTAAGCGATACATATGTTTCCTGAGTTTGCAGTGCCCAGTGATGGCTTCAACCATACTTTTGAGGTCGGTTCTCGACATATGAGCAGCCTCTTTCTTGATTTTCTCAGAAAGTTTGTCATTGGGTTCCTATATAAAAAGTTTAGTATGCCTTATCTTGGCTCTATCCCAACGCGATTTTATCTTCCTCTTGGCTAGTTTGTTGATTATATCCTTAGCCAGGGAGAGGGGAACCCCGCACCATGGTTGTGGTCCTATTGGAACAATTCCTGCTCCTTTCTTTGCCAATTTGTCGGCCCTTTCATTAGCTGGTTTATTACTGTATCCAAGTATCCAAAATATGGTATCTCTGTTTTGTACAGCTAATTCATACAGCATTCCTCGACTAGTCTGAGTTTTGTTACTGCATTTTGTAATGCATTGCCTGACTGTCAGGAAGAAAACCGGTTATCCTCACACAGAATTCCTTCTTGTTGAAATTTCTTTTAACCCAAACCCTCTCCTGTATGTCGTAGTATATCTCCCTCCTTTGGTCCCTCTTGATTCAATTTTTGAATATACCCTTTAGGACTGCATTCCTCTCTATAACCATATCATTATCTCCGGTGATTTTAATACCAATCTCCTTGTCCAATCCAACGATTGACTATACCTGGAAAATCTCTTTTACTCTCTACACCTTTCCATTGTCCCATTTTCTCCCACCCATCACACCTTTCTATCCGACACCTGGTTAGACCTGTTTGTCATTGATTCACGGCAGAGCCTCCTTTCTTCCTCTCAATTACCCGTTCCATTTCTGTCCTCTCATGATCTTATCCATATTTCATATAATATCCAAACTCCTGTTATATTACCTAAAACCGTAACCTTTCGCAACTTAGATGCTCTCGCCCCAGAGAACATCTCACCCTCTCTTGAAACCTTGGATCGGAGAGAGATTTATTCTTTTGCCTCTATTGATTCGATGGTTGACATACTTACTTCCAATCTCAAATATATCCTTGACACCCATGCCCCACTGAAAACCTCAACCTTCCGTCACCAGCCTGCTCCCTGGATGTGTCAAAAAATTAAAGATCTTCAAAGGAAGCGTGATGCGGCCCGAAGACGCTTTAGACGGACAAGGTTAACTGATGACTATCAAGCGGTTAGGGCTCTCCGCAATTTGACACAGTCGACAATCAGGCAGGCAAAAACCAAATACTTCCACGAAGCCCTTTCATCTGCTCCCGATTCTAAATCCAAATGGCATCTCCTTCGAAAGCTATCTCTTCTTAATTCATCTTCTTCTAGACCCTTTCCAGCCTCTCCCAATGAAATAAACGCATATTTTTTGCCCACCTCAGTTAATACTTCAAAATCATCCTCTCCCGTATTTTCCCTAGCACCATCTTTCAACCCTGACAACTTTTACTTCGCTGACATTTCACCCAACGACATTATTTCCTCTGTTCTGAAATCCCACTCCAACTCCACAGGCTTCGATGGGATTCCTGTCAAACTGCTAAAATCCTGGCTTATCGATATTATACCTGTCCTACTCTTTATATAAAAGTTTTCACTGCAAAACGGAGTATTCCCAACCACCTGGAAAAAAGCCATAGTCCGCCCTATCAATAAGTCCTCTAACCCTGTCTCACTCAAAGACTAGCGCCCAATCTCAATCCTCTCCAACCTTTCCAAGCCTCTAGAAAGAATAGCCAGTCACAAATGTCAAATTTCCTCGAACAGTCCAACCTCCTTGACCCACTTCAATTAGGTTTCCGTCTCGGTTTTTCCACACAATCGGCACTTACCGAAATCACCAATGACATACATACCGCTATGGACGACAAAAACTAACAGTGGTTATCCTTCTTGATTTTACTAAAGCTTTTGATTCCTTGGACCATTCTATCCTTTTTAGCAAACTCAAATCAATGTCCTTTTCTAACAGTTCTATCCGTTGGTTCCAATCCTTCCTCTCTGATAGATCTCAAGCAGTTTCCATACCTAATCATCCCCTTTCCTCATTCCTCAGGCGTGGCACAGGGCTCAAGTACCTTTCCTCTTCTATTCAACTGCTATATCAATGATCTTCCTAAATCTGTTCACCACTGTTCCCATCATCAATATGCTGACGACTTCCAAATATATTTGTCCTTTCCTTATTCCGAGCTATTTATTGCGTTCGCTAGAATTCAGGAAGACCTAGATAGGATCTGTGCCTGGGCAAAGCTGAACAAACTGGAATTGAACGCAATGAAAACTCAGGCCATTTGTTTAGGTTCCAATACCCACCTTACATCCATCCACACCCTCCCAACATTACTCCTAAACGATCATCCTATCACGATTACCTCCTCTGTGAAAAACCTAGGCATCACCATCGACCAAAACCTTTCTTGGAAATCCCACATCGCCCAGATATCCCGACGGTCAAGTAGTTCCCTGAAGTTGTTCCATCGTTCTCGTCATCTCCTTACACAATCTTCCCGTAAGCTACTCGTATCTTCTCTCATCTTCCCCCACTTTGACTATTGCAGCGTGGTATATGGAGGCCTCTCTAAAATGCTTGAAGACAGATTAAAGAGAATAATGAACTGCTCTCTAAGATTTGTGCTTGGTACTCCGAAGCGATCGCGCGTCTCCCACCTCTATGATGAGTTAAAGTGGCTCTTCCCTCCCTTCCGAAGACAATATTTCCTCTGTTCATTTTTATACCAATCCTTTCACTCTCAACGCCCTTCATATATCTACAGTCTCCTCCAATTCAAATCCTCAGTTCAACACCATAAAACAAGATTCCGCCTTTCTGATCTCTATATACGCTCACACAGAACTAAAGTATTCGAACGTTCCTTTCTCGCCCGCTCCACTACAGTGTGGAACTCAATCCCTCCTAATATCTGTCATACTCCCTCTCTATCATTATTCAAATCCTTGCTGTTTCAACACCTCTTAGCTTCCCTAAAGGATAGTCTCTAAGCACGTTAGTCATTTGCTTAGAATGTAATGTATAGAAGAACTCATTGAGTTATTTAGTTCTTTGAATTTTGCTTTTTGAAAAGCTGTACATCATGTAAAGAAATTATTGCATGCTAGCTCATGCATCTAATAAAAGCTATGGATTTATCTATTTTCTGTAACTTAATATCCTGTCAAAATCTGTACTGTTTATTTACTTACTATTAATTTTGTTTATATATTTCTTTTTAAATTGTTTTCGGTCATGTTTTACACGCTTTATGATTTGTAACATTTAGCCTTTTGGCCAGATAAATATTATGGGTTTTTTTCCAGCTCATATCTATTATTCTAAAGGCCCTTAGTCCCAGAATAAAGTTACTTTTCTATTCTATTCTATTCTAAAATTAATTATCTTATCCTTGTGGTCCTTCGTTGCGAAGGCACCTGCAAGTATCGCCTACATGGTTTAATGTTGAGAAAAATCATTTAAAAATGACGAGGGGAATAATAAAACCAACACTTTTCTTTTCCCATACAAACCACTAATAAATAATATATATAAATAAAAATGAATCACCAAATTTTGGCTAAGAGAACGGCTCGCGAAATCTGTTCACCACTGTTCCCATCATCAATATGCTGACGACTTCCAAATATATTTGTCCTTTCCTTATTCCGAGCTATTTATTGCGTTCGCTAGAATTCAGAAAGACCTAGATAGGATCTGTGCCTGGGCAAAGCTGAACAAACTGGAATTGAACGCAATGAAAACTCAGGCCATTTGTTTAGGTTCCAATACCCACCTTACATCCATCCACACCCTCCCAACATTACTCCTAAACGATCATCCTATCACGATTACCTCCTCTGTGAAAAACCTAGGCATCACCATCGACCAAAACCTTTCTTGGAAATCCCACATCGCCCAGATATCCCGACGGTCGAGTAGTTCCCTGAAGTTGTTCCATCGTTCTCGTCATCTCCTTACACAATCTTCCCGTAAGCTACTCGTATCTTCTCTCATCTTCCCCCACTTTGACTATTGCAGCGTGGTATATGGAGGCCTCTCTAAAATGCTTGAAGACAGATTAAAGAGAATAATGAACTGCTCTCTAAGATTTGTGCTTGGTACTCCGAAGCGATCGCGCGTCTCCCACCTCTATGATGATTTAAGTGGCTCTTCCCTCCCTTCCGAAGACAATATTTCCTCTGTTCATTTTTATACCAATCCTTTCACTCTCAACACCCTTCATATATCTACAGTCTCCTCCAATTCAAATCCTCAGTTCAACACCATAAAACAAGATTCCGCCTTTCTGATCTCTATATACGCTCACACAGAACTAAAGTATTCGAACGTTCCTTTCTCGCCCGCTCCACTACAGTGTGGAACTCAATCCCTCCTAATATCTGTCATACTCCCTCTCTATCATTATTCAAATCCTTGCTGTTTCAACACCTCTTAGCTTCCCTAAAGGATAGTCTCTAAGCACGTTAGTCATTTGCTTAGAATGTAATGTATAGAAGAACTCATTGAGTTATTTAGTTCTTTGAATTTTGCTTTTTGAAAAGCTGTACATCATGTAAAGAAATTATTGCATGCTAGCTCATGCATCTAATAAAAGCTATGGATTTATCTATTTTCTGTAACTTAATATCCTGTCAAAATCTGTACTGTTTATTTACTTACTATTAATTTTGTTTATATATTTCTTTTTAAATTGTTTTCGGTCATGTTTTACACGCTTTATGATTTGTAACATTTAGCCTTTTGGCCAGATAAATATTATGGGTTTTTTTCCAGCTCATATCTATTATTCTAAAGGCCCTTAGTCCCAGAATAAAGTTACTTTTCTATTCTATTCTATTCTAAAATTAATTATCTTATCCTTGTGGTCCTTCGTTGCGAAGGCACCTGCAAGTATCGCCTACATGGTTTAATGTTGAGAAAAATCATTTAAAAATTACGAGGGGAATAATAAAACCAACACTTTTCTTTTCCCATACAAACCACTAATAAATAATATATATAAATAAAAATGAATCACCAAATTTTGGCTAAGAGAACGGCTCGACCTATCCGGCTAATTTTGTTTCCCTTTTTTTTAAGGGCATAGAAGGTTCTTATAGAGAGAGAAAAATCATTTAAAAATAAACGGGGGAGGAAAATAACAAAAAGAACATTCCAAAAGTATTTATGTTAACTTACATTAGACTAAATGATCTTTTTATGCGTTGAAATTCTTTTGATAGAAAGAATTATTCATTAAAAAAAAAATCACCTTAAAATTATAGGAAGGAAATAGTTGGGGGTGCAGTAAAAAAAAAAACACAGCAAATAAGTTGAAACCTATTATATTATATGTATGCCGACGTTTGTCTAGCTGCTGCTCGGTGCAGAATGTAACTGGTAAGGTAGCCACTCCTATTGGCCCTGAAGATGACCTACACAGTAGGTCGAAACGTCGACACACATATAACATAATAGGTTTCAACTTATTTGCTGTGTTTTTTTGACTGCACCACCAACTATTTCCTTCCTATATTAGTACCTACCAGTCAATGTATTTCTTTCCTACACCTTAAAATTAATTTAATTAAAAGAATTACCTGAACATATGGTAGTTCCGCCATATCTCGAAATTCTTCTTTTCTTATTTGTTCTTTTGTTCTTTATTCTTCTTTCTTCATTCTTTTCTTCTTCGAAATTCTTGGTTCTTCTTGAATTTTCTTGAAAAATTGCTTCTTATATTATAGAGGATTGGACATTTACTGAGGCAATGCAATTTTTAAAAATCTTATTTCGTATTATTTCCTAGTAAGTGTTGAATATTAAAAATCAGCAACTGTTGAATAAAAAAAACACCTTAAAATTAATTTAATTAAAAGAATTACCTGAACATATGGTAGTTCCGCCATTTCTCGAAATTCTTTCGTATTTTCTTTGTTCTTTTGTTCTTTGTTCTTCTTTCTTCTTTGTTCTACTCGAAATTCTTTGTTGTTCTTGAAAAATTGCTTGTTATATTTTAGAGGTTTGGACATTTATTGAGGTAACGAAATTTTTTAAAATCTTGTATCTATTTCCTATAAATCTTGGTATGATTTCCTAGCAACTGCTGAATTTGTTGTATTGTTTTAATATTTTGTGATTGAGTTTTATTATGAAATATAAATTAGGTATAATAAAATCAATTACCTTTTTGTGGTTGGGGTTGGGATTTTTTTTCGGCATCAAAACATAGTGAAAAAAAAATTCAAAAACCCGATGATTTTGAGTGCAATGAAGTATATTTGAACGAAAAAAATTTGATGGGAATATTACAAGTGGTTAAAGAAATATGGCTAAAAGTGTTTTTTTCAGTTTTTGAGCTTGAGGCAGGGATTTGGTCTCTACCTGGATCTTTAGGGGAATGACCCTCCTTTATCTTTTATTGTCTTTTATGGTGGTACCCTTTTCATTCAAATCCTTACCTACCCCCCTTTCACCCTCAATACCCCAACTCCCCCCCCTCCCACTCAGCCCCTATCTTGTCACTATTTTCTTCTAGGATTTGATCAGTACTCTCGAGGCTTTCGCTAAACTCACTTAGTTGGATATTCAGTTGTGCTATCATTGTTTTTGGAACAGTTCACTTTTTCTCTGTAATGTCACGACAGTGTATAAATAAGCCTGATTCCTTTTGCTATGTTTGTGGTGAAGTCACATTCAAGTCCACTCAGAAACCTCTGACTCCGCTGGTGAAGAAGGCATACGAGTTATACTTTGGATGTAAAGTAAGTGATCAGGACAAATCATGGGCTCCTAAAATATGCTGTAGTTCATGCTCACGTTCTCTGAGTGGTTGGCTAAATGGGACACATAAGTCAATGCCATTTGCAGTTCCCATGATATGGCGAGAACCTACAAATCACGTGACCGATTGCTATTTTTGCATGACCACAATCAAAGGTTTCTCGTTCAAGAGCAAAAAGAAAATTGTTTATCCCAACATCCCCTCTGCCATGAGACCAGCTCCACATGATGCCTCCATGCCCATCCCACCAAATCGGAGTAAGTTCCGTCTTAGTTCTGAGGTGTGCAGCGGTTCTGAAAGCGTTTCACCTCAACCTGGAACCAGTCAACAAGAGGAAATTTCAAGTTCGTCCAGCCCCTCTGAAACTCAGCCACAGCTCATAAATCAGAGCCGATTGAATGATCTTGTTCGTGATTTAGATCTCCTAAAATCAAAAGCTCAGCTGCTTGGGTCAAGGTTGCAACAATGGAATCTCTTGGAAGGAGGCGTGAATATATCTTTCTTCAGAAAACGGGAATCAGGAGTTCTATGCTTTTTCTCGATGGAAGAAAATCTTGTATTTTGCAATGATGTATTTCATTTGCTCCAGAAACTTGATCTGCCAACCAATCCAGAGGAATGGAGACTATTCATTGACAGCTCCAAGTTTAGTTTAAAAGGAGTACTCCTTCATAATGGAAACAAACACCCATCTATCCCAGTAGCTCATTCGGTCCACATGAAAGAAACCTATGACAACATGAAGATACTTCTACAAAAAATCAAGTACCATGAGTACAAATGGCGCATTTGTGCAGATCGTAAAGTGGTAGCCATGCTTACAGGACTCCAAGGAGGTTACACAAAATTTTGTTGTTTTTTGTGCGAGTGGGACAGCAGAAAAAGAGGAGACCATTATGCCGTAAAAAAATGGCCAGAGCGTAAGGAAAAAGTAGGTGAAAAAAACATTGCCAATCCTCCATTAGTGGATAAAAACCAAATAATTTTACCCCCACTCCACATAAAATTGGGGCTAATGAAAAACTTCGTAAAAGCAATGGACAAGGAAGGAGAAGGTTTCATGTACTTAAAACAAAAATTTCCGCATCTCAGCGATGCTAAGATAAAGGAGGGAAATTTCGTAGGACCCCAAATTCGACATCTACTGAAGGACCTCACTTTTGAAGCAAAGTTAAATACTACTGAGAAAAAGGCTTGGATTGCATTTCGAGAGGTATGTGCTAAGTTTTTGGGAAACAAAAAATCTAGAGACTACCGAAAAATAGTCCAAGAACTGCTTACTTCATATAAAACATTGGGATGCAATATGTCCTTAAAAATACATTTCCTGCATAGTCACCTAGACTTTTTCGCCCCAAATTTGGGTGCAGTTTCGGACGAACATGGAGAACGATTCCACCAAGACATATCCAGAATGGAAAAAAGATATTCTGGCAAATGGAATGAGAAGATGCTGGCGTATTACTGCTGGACACTGCAGCGGGAGACAGAGGAGGAAGAGTACAAAAGAAAAAAAACTACTCATTGACGATGTGTGTATATTTTTTGAGTTGTGTCATATCTAGTATTATACCTGATAGCATGCAGGATTCAATTAATTATATTTTATCGTTGAAAAATAAAAAAAATCTGTTATAATAAAGACAATAATTTTCAAATACAATTTTTCATTTTTTCCAAGTTTCACCTCTTTTCTCTCAAAATCAGAGGGTGATAGAATTTTTCTGAGTTCGGATTCGGACTCAGCACACCTGAAAACATGAGAAACAGGCAAAATTGTTCAAGGGAGGGGAGAAAAGTTTTTTTTTGCAGAACAGTGTTATTAATCTATTCATCGGCTAATCATTTCGTGTTTCTTAATTAATGATGTGTGAGGAGCGCTTTAAAAATAAGATCTTTTCTCATTTATTATTATTTTTACATGGTCATTGATAATGCATTTTTTATAATTGTTAACACGTTTCAAAACTGAAAATAAAAAAACAAAATATAGAAAAGTAGCCCAAACTGATTATATTACAAAAAATTGGTAATGAAAAGCTGTAAACTAAAATAACGTTACATATTTGTTAATATGTTATAAATAACAACCTTAACAAAATATGTCATATCCTGATGATCTGACAATGTTCTGTTATTTATTGATTTTACAATGCTGTTTCGATAAATTCACGATGTGTTCTGCAGAAGTTTCCAGAAATTATGAAGAACTTTTGTTTACACTTACAATAGAATTCGTGGAAAAAGTATATTCAAAAAATTCAATCCAGAATTAAATTAGAAGATGGTTCTGTCTTATTTAAATAACTTATTTTTATATTTTAGACATAGGATATCTAAAATACTAAAAGAAACAATATGCCATTCTAAACTTAACAATTATCAATCATTCATTAAAATTTTAAATGATCAATTATAGTTCACGCAAATACAACGTTTAATATAATCACGGTCGTTTATAATGATAATTGTTTTATAATATTTGGTTTGTTTAGGATTACCTTTACCTGGATAATGAGAAATGTTTGTTGGAAGTTCGATTTGGAGCAGAAACAGTGCCGGGGTTTGTCTAAATAATTCACAAAGGTCAAGTCGATGACTTTAACAGTCCTTCGTAACTGCCGAGCTGAACCGATGAATTAGTAAAATGGTTCAATGGTACTGGACATAGCTGGAGCTCTTTCAAAAGAAATTATCAAATTACTGAAAGATACTTTTGTAAAAGAACTTTATTTATTCAGATTAAGAAAATGTGTTTTTTTAAAATATTATTCCTATTATTCTATTAATTTATGCTATAGTCGCTTTAAAATATTAACATTTAATTATTTAAATTTGGAAATTTACTCGTTTTTTTAATGTTTATCCAATCGGAAAACCATGTGGATTATATGTATGAAGCCCTAATACTTCCTAAAGTGGATAATAGTGGATTTACCATGTTATTTTAAAGTTGCCTAATATTTATTGTTGAAAAATACTAAGATTTATAAAAACCTAACATTTTCTAATATTTATCTCAAAATATATTGTCCATTTTTTAATATACCAAACAATACGTTATCTTTCTTGTATTGATTTATCGTCTACCTTACAAATAATAAAACTGACAGTTCTCAGAATATTCTAAGTGATTCAGTTAAACCTTTTTTTTCTATTACTTGGAAAAGTATATTCGTTTAGCAGACGAAAGCCTTGATTTATCTTATCTTAAGTATTAAATTTTGAATTCCGCACCTTTTTTTTTTATTATTCATACAAAAAATAGCTAATAACAGTGTTCTTTTGAATTCTAACCCTGGGAGGCTCTCACACTCTCTCACTATATATATATAGTCTATATATATTACATATTATATACATAATTATATTAGTATACTCTATATATATATATATATATATATATTACACACAGAGAGAGTGTGTTATATATATATATATATATATATATATATATATATATATATATATTACACAGAGAGAGAGAGTGTAATATATATATTACATGTGGTTTTAATAACTTTATTGGTTAGACATTGTGGCGCCTGAACACTGAAAAACTGTGACAAGGAAGAAGTAAAACTGACGAAGACCATCAGATAAACGTCTTGCCTGGAATGGGAGCTGCCAGTAACTAATGTTTTCTTCGAAAGAGAAAAATGATCAACTCTTAGCCTCGTTTACGATTAATCTTCAGTTGTGATCTTTTGAAGCTTCTAGAGGAAAAATCTATTAACGTTTAGACGGCGCCCTATATGAACAAATTATAGTGAAGTATTTTATATGTTTTTATTTTTAAATGTATAACTTCTGTTTTTGACCTATTTTAGAAATCGTTGAAGATTAATTGGTTAATTACAGGATTGTATAAATGTAACGATCAGGATTTTAAATATAAATTTATATCATACTTACTTTTAAACGATTTAAGAATGCTTTTAAAAATCAGCGGATTTATTAACAACTTAATTATTAACAGGTTAAAAAACACGTTTTATTAGTAAAGGTATTACAAGTGTGGTAGGTGTGATAAAACACGCATTTGTTTAATAAGACATTGCCTCATGGCATAAAAAATAAATTGTCCCTCATAACACAGTATAACCCTAACAATATAACTCAACCAATCTCGCGTGTATATTCAATTAACTTCTCGTGTTTATAATTGTGACGGCGATATCTGATGAACAAAGCTTTCTTGTTCACCCATCAGTTTTCTGGTTATTGACAATATGAAGTGTTACGGATTTTATATTTCTTGTTCAATTTTGAAGTTTATAATTTATGATTTGAGTACTAATACGTTTTATAGTTTAAAAAAAAAATCTTTTCCGGCAAAAAAAACAGATTCTTCCTAAAAAATAGTCTTTTTTATCCTATGCGTCCATCTTGCTTTTACTGCGGGTGTGAGCTAACAACATAAGGGAAATTTTGGAGCCTCTGCTTATTTCTTTTACTATACTCTCAATTTATAGAATGCTTTCTGCCTTCCATTTAGAAACTGCTGCCTTTTTGTATGTACTATAATGAATTTTGTTAATATTTTGGTTTATTTGACACTATTTGAACTAAGTACGATAATTTTTAATAGAATCAGGTTCTTATAAAAATGTTTATCTTTACATTGACTCGAATGCATATTCACAGTCGTAGTCGAGTGCTTTCCACACACGGCCAGAAATTAAAAAAGAAATGCTCCTTTTTAATTCTTTGATAACAACGTTTTCACAATAGGGTGTGCGGGTGAATAAAAATCTTCCTCAAAAACGAACAGTTGTATGAAACAGAAATTATGAATTAAAGGTATGCCAAGGGTTTTTCAGTCAATTTTTCGATAAAACCACAACACCGAAAGTACCTCTTTATATTATAAAGTGTTTGTATTATTTTTGATTTTTTTTTTCAAAAATGGCTCCTAAGATTGCCTTGTTCTATTAATTGAAAATTAAACACTCATTATCAGCTAGGTCTTATTCATCGCAAATGACGAATTAAAATTTCAAATGATGAATTGTAAATATTTATTCTTCTAAAGTACCTCTTACATTTTTTTATTCGAAAACTAACTATTTAGATGTGCTCAATAAAATGGGAGAAGAGATGGAATTTTGAAAGAATTATCAACCAAAATATAATAGATTGAAGATAATAAAGAGTTATTTTATTTTTATTTACAATTTTATGTTAATCAAAGAGATTTTCTCATGAAAAATAAAATAGAATATCTATTTTCAATCTAAACGGCGCAAAAATAAACGAGGATACGCAAAAACCACTAATTTGGTTGTAAATACTTTCCTAGCGTTTTAATATTAATCTATAAATATAAAATACTTTGTCCTGAATGCCTGACTGACGGATCAACGCACAGCCTAAACCGCTGATCGTAGAGACCTGAAACTTGGAGGGTGTGTTCTTTGTATGACCTGGCCATAAGGAAAGGATTTTCCGAAATTCTACCCCTAAGGGGGTGAAAAAGGGGGGAAAGTTTGTATTGGACAACGTAATTCCTTGGTCCAATCTACTACAAATTTTGCATAAACCTATTTAACAGAAATGATGGAAGACGTGTTTCGTATTTTATAGAAATTCATCCCATAACGGGGTTAAAAAGGGGTAGTAAGTTATTTAGGGGGTGATTTGCTTCGAAGTTGATATCAATACTCCTTAGTGCTTTTGATTTAAATTAAATCCGTAGACTCAGTGATAAACACCGATGATGCCATTCATTATCCGGTCGAGTTTCTGAAAACACTGAAGCCTCCCGGTCGCCCAACTTACATATTAAAATTGAGAGTTGGCGCGCCAATTATATTGCGCAACAACATAATCCACCAAAATAATGCAATGGCACCAGATTGCAAGTGAAAACATTGCATCGCAATATAATCGAGGCAACTATACTGACCGGTTGTTCTCGAGGAGAGCCTGTATTTATTCCTAGGATTCCATCTAGGAACACCATCAAACTACCACTTCGAATTAAAGAAAGTGCAGTTTCCCATCAAAGTCTGCTTCGCAATAACTATAAACAAAGCTTAAGGTCAAACTCTTAAGGTAGAGGGAATAGACTTGAGGGAAAGCTGCTTCTCTCACGGCCAGTTGTACTCGTTTGTGGCATGCTCCAGAGTAGGCGCATAGAGTAGCCTGGAGATTCTAGTTCCAGAAGGAAAAACAAAAAATATTGTTTACAAAAAAATACTGCGGTAGGTGTGTAGTATTTCAATTTCGTTGTAAAAACATAATACCTCCGTGTAACTTTCACCATATCAAAGGCCGATCTTCCTTTTCACAAAATATAACAAAATTTTATTTTATTTTCATGTTTATTTAACCTTTAAATTCCTACACTATAATAAAGATTGCTACATTTTATTAGTATTCAAATATTTAAACTTAATAATATATGTTATAACAAAGTTAATAACGTAAAAAAACAATTAAATATCCTATTAGAACCATTTTCGACTTCTACGCAGCCGAAGTCGCGGGCAAAACCTATTTTTTATTATAAAAAAACATTAACATCTATTAGAAATTAGACTACATTAAATATTAATCTAGTTATTAAATATACAAAAACTATAGTATATAGTATAAGTACATACTACAAAGTTAGCAATATCCCTATTAATTTTTGCGCAGTATATTTTAACCAGCTTTAAGTTTCGATCATCAACTTATTCCCAATAAAATTTAAAAAATAGAATACTTCAACTATAATAAAAAATATTTTCAGTATATTGAGCTCAAATTATTCAAAACCTTCTTATTCAAAACTTGTAATCTGGTCATTAATTTATATTAACCAGCTTTATCTTTTGATCATAAACTTATTCATAATACATTTGCAAATTAGAATACTGTAATAAAATATATTCTCAGTCTATTGAACTCAAATTATTCATAAACTTGTAATCTCGGCGAACAATCCCGAAAATGAGCATTTCGCTCAAAAACTCATTACATGCAATTTTTTTTTAGTATTCACATCTCATTTTTTCTCAAACGACTGATATGAGTCATCAAGCATCAATAATAGTTGAGCCATTCGTTGAAGAAACCGTCACGTAATTACAAAACGGACTTTACCATATTTTTGGCTTCGTTGTAAAGATACTCTTCACGACTAAAAATATTTTTAAAATGTCCTGTCGTCACAAACACACCTCCCTCCAGGAAGCCCGGTACTTCCCTCATTCCAAGTCTGTCATGCCAGAATTAACGCTATCATCCCATCTACAACACGATCCCCAATCAGGTGTTTATCCATCAGTTCGTAATCGTGCCATTTTCGTTGTTATTGGCTAGGAATGGAGTTATAATAATAATATAAGCAATAACTTTTAAATTATTAGGAACGCCTGACTTGGCTCTTTATTCACTACGAAAATAATACGATTTCATTTCCCTAAGTATAAGATATTTAGAAGAAAATTTGACTTAACAACTTATTCACCTGGGCAGTAGATATACTCGCCCAAAATCTTGCTATCTTGAAATTGCTAACACCTTGGTCTTTGATATATAAATGTGTTGTTTAGTTATCAGATTGTAAGTCCATTACTCATTATTTATAGTTTTTCTATTATTCTTTTGGTCAGTAGAATGAATTAGAGTTAGGGAAAATAGACTACTAGAGGGGATTGGGGGGGCACATTTCAAATATATAAATATAGATATAATATATGACAGGTCCTTAAAATATTCCTATTATATAATATAATAATCTACCCGGTCGAAATCAGTTGAAGTGAGTGATTAAAAACTGGGAAGAGGCTTGGAGAAGAGAAGACTCCGCAGAATTTCATTACTGGACAGTCCTCTAGGCTCATCTGAATTTCATTCCTTTCCTGGCCTAACCCTACGGAACTACTTCTTGTAACTGGCTCCCCGTGAGTAGATTCTCTCCTTCCCTTAACTTACACAGTACTCTAATTTCAACTCCCGTATGACTTTTCGAGGCGATGTGATTTTACCACCACCAGCAGCTAGGAAAAGATACTAACGGAAGTAGTTAGAATACTGAAAAAAATGTTAAAATATAACGATGGATGGAACGAGGAAAATTAAGTTTTTTCGACTTTTCTCACCCTTTTATTTTTACCAATCGAAGCAGTATAATACGATCAGTAAATACAATTAATTAATATATGCAGTACGAAATAATTCAAGTAACCACTCCTAGATCTTATTAAATAAATATATGGTTAAATTAAATAAAGTTTAAAGTACGATAGCGTTCAAATAAGAGGTTTACCTTTCCTCATTTTTACTTACTCCAACATAGGAAAACGTGACTAGAAATATATAATCACCGAAATTGCGGTGAAATATACCAAATCGTCAATTTCCTGACTAAAAAAAAGAATTAATCTGCAAAAAAATTTCGTGGTGTACATTAGTTAAATATAATTAAATTCACGAAGTATTATTATATAAAGTAAAAATTCCGAGAAGAAAAAATGTAACCATTGTTAAAAAATATATACGATACATACAACTATAAATTTATTCTTAATGCATCACTCGATGAGCTCAGGACAACACCCTGGTCTAGATAATATTTGCAAAGATACCGTAATACGAATCCATGGCTCAATTTATGCTGACCCTCCATAAACCATACCCCGTACTTGTGCTTAAAGGAATGTATAAATATTAAAGTAATAAATACCTCTTGTTACAATAGAGGTTAAATTTAGCTTACATTTTAAAAACGGGTTCTGAAATCAAAAGGTATTTACCGATAATTGTAAGTGGATTGTGAGCTCATAAGGAATATATTGTGAAGAACCATATCTGAAAACAAAAAAATATTCAATGGAATGGTCTAATTTAACATTTTATGTGCCAGTGAGGAGTAGATTATGCAAGTAAGAGGTCGAAACAGGGAGAGAGGGAAAGAGATAAATAGATAGATAGGAAAAAAGAGAATAAGATAGGAGATGAGCGTGCACAGAACATGAATCAGAAATAATAATTACAATTAATAAAAATATTAGAAAAGTTTTAAAGATATTTTTCTAATAAAGAAGTAACCGCAAAAAGCAAAAACTTTGGTCTTTCTAAAGTTCTAGGTTCCTTTTTTTGTTCCTGATTGTACCTTGAGATCCAAAACAAAGGCCACAAATCAGAATATGGCCACTATATCTCCTTTTTAAACTTAATTTTGTCAGCTAATATTAATAAATAATTGTTATTTCTTTTCTTCCTTTTATTTATATTTTACTTTTACATAATGATACTGAAGCAACTAATATAGATATTAATGCAAGTGGAAACCAATCTATAACCAATAAATGTTGTTGTAGCCTCGAATTAAAAAAATAAACTTAGTTTTAAAGAAATATAGAAACTATTATTACGCTTTAAACGCTACAACACAAACTCAATTAAATATATACAAATAATTATAAGGACCATAACACAAAAGACTTAATATTAAGTTATTTCAAAATAGTACCTCAAACCATCACCACCTGTAAAATACTTTATAACTTAAGGTATTTGATTAAATAAACCTTTTATTTAATTTCGACCTCAGTGAATATGATAATATGGGAGAGAGATAGACCCGAAATAAAAGAGGATTTAGAACTGGCAGAATACCAAGGGAGTGGCTTTGAGAGGCTAATGAAAAAAAACCGACTTAGAGGAAGTTCAAACATAGATGGCGGATAAGTCGGGCAGGGGTCATAATCCCTATGTGGGCTTAGGTCGATGGCTAGGGGGATTGATGCTACTAATGCTTCCCAACTGCCTATAAAACCGATCCATTCCTGCCCCCATGGGCACATCCCCATCTTTTCCCCCATTTCTGCCACTGTATTAGTACCTTATTGCACCATTTTTCGTAAATACGAGAATTATGTACAGGAGTGTTAAAATCAAAACCACCTAGTTAATGATTTATTAAATAATATCGCGCCTTCAAAAGAACTTCGACATAGCTAAAAATTTGGTCTTTTTTTAGTTAAGCCATCCTATCTTCTTCTACCTTTCCTTTCCTAAAAGCAACTTACATATAGTAAAATAGCTTGATAAAACGGAAAAGCGTTCAAATATAAAAATGAGTTGGTATTGCGAAACACATAGCCGAAATTCTACAACATTCAGTGCGTATTTTTAACCCTAGAAGCTAGACAGAAAAAAAAAAAATTAATTTAGCTTCATTTGATATTAAACTTCAGCGTAATTATAAGAAGAAATGCATGATAGCTTATTTGTTTAATTTATAATACGTTAAGGCTAATATATCGCTCCTTCAAAAGAACAAATATTAGCATTTTTTAGTTACGCCTTCAGTATCAATTGTATTGGTTGAAGGTTTTAAATTCACGAAAGGAATATCTGATATGTCATTTCCAACATGTTTTTTTTTAATAAAGTCATATTTTCAGTTGCATCAGGTTTGAACCTGAATATTTATTGGAATAATGGTGTTAGTGCGTCGTAAGGGTAACAGGGATTGCACCCTTGGACAACCTTTCCTTACAGAACAAATCTCTGACAGGCAGCTGCCTTAATCTGAACCAAATAATTTTATTTACAGAAAATTACCTGATAGTCTATCTATTGAAATTGTGAAATAAAATAAAATAAAGGGATATAATACCGAATGCTTATTTTTTGAAACTCTAATATTGAAAAATAGACAAATTAAATAAAATTACTTAAAAAAAACAAACAATTAATTCAATAAAAATAGAAATTATACAATTATTGTCGTTTCCTAAAATGAATAATTAAAGAATAAACAAAATTTAAACCCTATTGGTTTCGTACAAATGTAATTAAATTTCAATTGCTACAATATAAAGTAAATTAAATCAAAATAACCTTGAAATGGAAAATACATTATCAGTTGAGTGAAATGAATACATTTAATAAACAAAACAATATGAATATGAAACAAATTAAATAATCATTTTAAATGAACTCATAGGTGATTATTTAATTGCGCAATTAAAAAAACATAAATGTCTAAATACACTGACTAATGAGTACTATGTCAATACCATCATTCTAATTTGAACGCTTTGCTTTACCAATACCCAAATTTTTAATTTACATGAAACTTTCAAATACCTCTACTGATAAATTAGGTTTTTCCAGTTATGGCATTGTTCTTTTGAAGTAGCAATACATTGAATAATTCACAATATGTTTTACCAAAATACAAAATGATAATTTGACATTTCAAAATTAGCCGGAGACTAAATTCTTAAACTAATGAAAAAAATCTATATAATTGTCAATAAATGTACAGCTGTTAATTATATCCCTGATCTGAAGCAATAAATATCATTAATACAAAAACACGAGCACTTATTAAGATTACTCTTTAAGTAGATATACCATTCTAAGCCAGAGGGCGAAACCATTATAAGGCTAAGGCAGAATTTTTATAAAATTAAATTTACTTAGCTATGAAATATTTTAGATTTCCCAAGAGTCCCCTGGAGCTTCTACGCTTGGAGCACACTCTATCGCTCCTTTCTCTAACAAAGTGTTAAGCCTACGAACGAACAGGCAAAGACAGAGATTTCAACACGCTCCTCATATGAGCTCTAGATTCGAGAGTTTAATAGCCGTTCTTCATTGTGCTTCTCTTAGCTGGATAAGTAAAGGGACAAGAGTAATGGTAAATAGTTAGGGAACTGTTTAAATGAAAAAAATAAGTACTTTTTTATCACTGTGGCCAGTTCTATTTTATATTTAACCTTCGTCATCGAAATAATATGGTTGAAAATACCGATACGATCCGCTATAAGTAAATATAATTAAATTCCCTTCCAAAAAACTAAAATTATGATAATATAAATATGTATTGACTTTTGCTTACATTAGCGTCATTCGTACCTATAAAATATCATCGAGGATCAGTATCACACAATTTTTATACAAGAACTGGAAGTAAAGGTGTTATTTAATAACAGTCTCTCACTCTCTCTCTCTCTCTTTCTCTCTCTCTCTCTCTCTCTCTATATATATATATATATATATATATATATATATATATATTCCACCAGTAATGATCACCCGTGTGATTCAGATGGTCTGATACGTATTCATAAATAAATAAGTTCCTTACATTTCATAAGTCAAAGGTTTCTAGATTATTATTGCACAGATTGTGAGCTCTTCACACTTAATTGACGGAGTGAGAAACGTAGAGCTTGGTTACCCCAAGAAAACAGGATCACCTTAAACGAATTATAAAGTTTAATCCAGAAAGTTTAGAAGCGGGGACCACAACTCTCGCAAGCTTCTGGAAATGAATAGGTTCCAGGGAATATCCGCTGCAACTTCTCCTTCCGATGCCTTATGCCATATCGATCCATCTTGAAGAATATGTACAGTCAGGATGTAATGTCAGGATGTACAATGTCATCATGGAAGGTTGTACGATCTTTGCCAACTTTGAAGCTCCATCATTATAAAATTATTTAAAATAATTTAGAAATACAATCGATTACGCAGCGTTCGCAGTTATATGTGATGCTTACTTTTGTGTTATTTTTGTACTAGGTATGGGTGTGATTTATTTCTTCATTAATTAACATGGGGTACTTGTGATTTAGCAGATTGCCATGAAAACTACTTCATTATCTCATCTAACCTTTTCTTAACCTTTGTATCTTTTTAGTTCAGAATAATTTCAAAGATCAAATTACATGAAAAAGGTAATCAAATGGATTTTGACAAGAAACTTAAATATTTTGGGAAAGTGTGGGAAAATCTACTCAACATATTTTTACATATAAAATCAACATTCTAACTGTTTCTAAAAACTGTTATTTTCCTTAGGCCCCCCCCCACTGTTTTATATAATTTTTTCTGTTTCTTTTATTCTCAGCCCTTAAGTAATTCATTGACTGCACCCCTGACCATTTTACACTATTCTTAGAACCATCCAGTCAACCAAAAACATTTTATATGTAAGATAAGGAACATGTCAAGAAGTTTCTAAAATTAGCATAGTAGTATTGCATTTATATATTTCCATTAATATGAATTAGAAGATAGGTATTATCAGTATCAAAATTATCAGTATTCAGGTTATAAAAAAGGCAGATAACAGTCCCAGACAGCCTGATAAATCATAATTACTGGAGATTTTCGGCAGTACATCAATATGACATTCTTGATTCGAAGTACATCTGTAATCTAAAATTGGTGATTTATTCGGGAATGTGAGTAGGATGTGAATAATGTAGAAATAAATGTCGAATGTGAGTAGAAAGGGAATAAGTTATTTTTAATGGTGTGAATACTTTAACGTATTTCTTTCTTTCTTTTATTTAATATATTTTTATTATATGTAACGCATTTATAAATTCTGGTTGAGATTTTGAGATCACCTCTCAACATATTCTTCATGTAAGATAGAATTGGTTAGTGCATTACGTAGCTGTTCTGGGTAGTAGCTACACAATTATAATCTTCTTTTTTTCAAGTGTGTAATAATATTGTGTAATAGTATCACACTCCTCTAATCGTTAAATTTAGATTCCCAGTTGCTCGCTAGTTTATTACCTCTCATGTTGAACCAAATGTCTTGCCATCAGATTTCCTTAATACGATAGATCACGTCCTTCATAAAGGATGTTTTGACCATTTTCCTCTAAACGATTTGAATTGTAAAGTATCTGAACGCGTCACAGTAGATACCGTTGATATGGCATAAGAATAGTCAGATAAGAACGCAATTAGAGAAGTGTCATATCATCAATATGCTGATGATGCCTAATCAAAAAATGCCGTGACAGGGCAAAATATGTCTGATTGTAGGCCTTCCAGATGAAATTACACGACGTAATCCTACCATACATGTATTATTCAGTATTTTCATTTGTAAGGAATCAATTTGATGCAAACGTCTATGAGATAACTATCGGATCTTGCGGAGGATTATTAATCTGCCCCATGCCTTTTGACTGTCCAATCATTTAAAGGGGGAAAGCTTCTATTTATGAACTAAAATGGTTTCAAACTCAAAATTCACTACTTTTATCGGGGGAAATATATTGAACCTATCTGTATTTTTACAATGACTGCTCGATTGAGATTTAATTTAAATTTAATTCTTTGACATTTAAAACCAGTTATCTACGGAGTTGATGGTCTATTGAATTATTTCCACCTTTTAATTACTCTTACATTTATTGGTACAGTAAAAATAATTAAGTGTACCTATAAGTGAATATGTAGAAAATGGGTAGCTCAGAGGTAGAACGGCGGGTTAATGCACCGAATTCGATTATTTTTAACTTTTTTAAATGGGTTTTATGGGTGCTGAAATATTAAAACTAAGTCAAAGGAACTTTCTATGCATTAATGCTTGAACTGAAATGATATTGTTTTTATTTATATTTTCAAGTATATACAGAAGTTATTTACATTGTCGGTTTTTACTGCACGAATTTTCTTATATAAAATGTTTAATCTACATATATTAATAATTCAGCAAGATAATTTTTTGTTTTTACTATTAAAACCAAAAACCGATTCGATATTTAATGGGAAAGAAATTGAGATAAAACCGTAAGCGGATAGGAGCGACACCGTTTTATTTTAAGCTTAAAGCATGATCTAATCAAGTTCATTACAAAAACTCAATTGATGGGCTTTTTTCTGGCTGTTTTTTCTGTTCTTTTCGATAGATCATATTGATCCGGCTGGAACTTTTTAATTTCCTCATTATGTATTATGTAACTTATAAATGACGTTTTTGAGATTTTTTTTCGTAGGCAATGCATATTTTTTTTTAAACACTAGGATCTGATGAAACAACTACGGAAGTTGGAAAAACAAATATATATATTTATGTTAATACATCAACTAAGCACTGAGAACTATAAGTAATATTAAAATAATTTAATTAATATCCTTCAACCATTTAATCGAACTTAATTGGATTAGAATAAAACTCCAAACTATAATTTCAAAATAGATACAATTATTAGATTTTCTACTGATCCAGAAACCTAATGGGCAATGAGATAAAAAATGTTGGGAAAGAACCGATAGATTCCGAAACAAAAATATTCATTACACAAGCCACTGCCACCAGCCATACAAAATAAATACCACACAAAAACTTAATTAACCGGATGAAAACATTATTATCCCCAATAAGCCAAAAAACAATTGAAAAAAGGCTTTGTTGACTTCCTGATAAAAAGGGTTTAACCACTCAAACTAATTACAAAAACAAAACACAAAAACAATTTAAACAAGCACGAGCTGAAGTAAATAGTCGAGGGGCAAGATCTTCTTCCAGTGAATCGTTTTATTATTATTATTAGTTATTTATTATTTTAGTTAGTGAATTATTGACGCATCTTGTTTTGATTTCATTGTGATCATTATACTCCTCACAGTTTTATATAATAAAATTCCACAATTAATTGAAGCAACCTAATTTTTTCATCCCTTGTACTGTCTATGTGAGTGGTTCCCAACCAGTGGTCCGCGATTGATTTAAATTTAAATTTAGCGTGCAGTGAGTGACAAGAGCGCGAATCGTGGGGGTGATACGTGGGGCCGCCGCACAGTCGTCTTAAGTCTTAAGTTTCTTCTAACAAGAATAATATATAAGTGGTCCCTGGCCAAGAAAAGATTGGGAACCCCTGGTTTATGTGGCCAAGGAACAAAAATACATTTCCTTGGCGATTATAAATAGATTCAGCTTGTTAATCTTAAATATTTTCTCTATCTTGATTGATTTATTATATTCATTTTTGACGTTTCAAAAAAAAATCTTGACATATATTTATTGGTAAAACTTCACAAATTAAAAATTTATAATTTACTATATCTCATGCATGTATATCACTGTTTGCCCCTGTATCCAAAATGATCCATATAGGCTTATCAACACTCTTTAATTCTATTTCATATATTTTTTCAATTAGATTTCGCGCGTGAAAATAATATTCCATAATGAATTTTTCACCATATGGTGTTAGTGAATAATTGATGGTAATGTAAATACGAATGGTTTTAGCTGATTTTTCAGAATAGATCTAGCATTATTTTTGTTGTATTTATGCGCGATTTCAGTGGGATAATTGAATAAAAATCATGGCACCTAAGCATTAAATTTTGTCAATAATTATTAAGTAACAGGCCACACTAAGGATGTGAAAGAAAGACAAGTTTTTTATAAATGATCATCTCTTTCTAATACGCTAGTCAAAACGTCTGACGAGGAAACTAAAAAATAGGTTCTGGGCTTCTAGAATGGAACACTAAACCCGCACGACGGTTGGGCATTACTGTCACTGTAGTCTGGCGCCGTTTTTTATTTGTATAGATTTTTTTAACACAATTTTTTACTATAATTTGTGATTTATTCATGGCAACGTAAAATAAAATTTAGAATAATAAAAAATTAATATAATAATCAAACTACCTACAAGGTTAAAGTTATCATATTTGAGGACCAGTCTTTCTAAAACTTTTCTAATATTTGGATCTTAGTCATTCTAAAATTAAAATACACATATGTTATATTCAGAAATAATTTAGACAAGTTACTTTCATGTTTTTCTTTTTTTCCTTTTTTGAAAACTGCAACACTTTAGATTGTAGGTAAACTAAAATTGTGCATCATTATTGCCAACATTTTAAATTTTCAATAATTATCAATTAATTATTATTCATTTTCAACTTTTCGTAAAAATTCTATGTTTTTACATAAATTCACTTCTTCAATCGGTTTTCCACTAAGTGTATGATATAACTACATTAAAAGATTTATTGAGCCATTTATAAAGTGAGAAATATAGAGTTAGCTGGTTTAGAATGATTTCATCTGAAAAAATGTCTAAGACAACCTAAGCCTTATATTATTTATTGATTTCACTTTATTAAGAAGACTATTAATACAGGGGTGGCCAACCCAAATTATCTTGCGAGCCACTTTGCATTTATTAATGTATTACATTTAGGAGAAGTATAGACATTTATTGGAGTAAAATCTTGAAACATGGTGATTTATTGTATTTACTACTTTCTTACATGTAAATATCCATAATATAATAAAAAATAAACGCACATTGTAATCATTATAATCACTTATGATACTAATTAGGCAGTTAATTTATGAAAAAAATGAATACACAAATAATACATATGTCAACACTTTGATTTTCATTACTTTATCCATTATAAAATAAATATATTTTGTAATAAAGTGATGAACATCTCGGGGCCGGGAATTTTTTTAAGGGATTTAACTGTAATAGATAATAAATCCCATTATATACTGATATTGGGGAAATTATGTTGTAAATAATATCGAAAAGTGAAAGCAGGGAAGTTTTACATGTGCGTAAAGAGAATTAAATTATTTTGAAAAGAAAAATGAAGAAAAACTTCGGAGAAATCTTTTCAAGGCAGGACGGTTTAATTATCTTCCCACCGAGGGGAGAAATTCGAAGCGGGGAAGGGGGGCTACGGGAAAAGATGGACCATTTTAATCGAGAGCGAGCTGGAGCGGTGAGTGGCAGTGAAGGATCCGTGTGTTGCTGACACGGGCGAGGACCAAGCACAATACACTCTGTCAACAAAACTTTTTATAATCCACTTTATACTCGATATTTTTCTTTCAGGCGAAAATCTGTAAAGAGGGTGGATATATTTTATTTATTTATATTTTTCTTCTATAAACTACACGTGGTTGGGGTTGGGATGTACTTTATTTTTTCTTTATTTAATGTTATTAAGTACAAGTAATTTCCTATATATTTCCCCACTTTTCCGTACAACATCTGTACATCAGACCTTCAACACGCAAGTAATATCGAATAAAAATGCGTTTTGATTAGACAATAATAAGACTATCGTATTTATCTACTACTTGACTAATCCTTTGTAGGTAAGTGACATAGCTCAATTTACTTACAATCTACAACATTTTCTCGATCGATCAACGCAATATTCGGTCAACTATAATATCCTTAGATTTTATTATAAGGAATGTATAGGGAATATATTTATATTATTTTTTGTCCAATTATGTTTGTTAACAATTATCATTAAAAAACGTATTTGAATGAGATTATTTTTCTTCTCACAATTATTTTTTTTGTATTTTGGGATTTTCATAATTTTTGATTAATTATGTAATATTTTTGCATATATTTTCCAACTCTGCTCTCTTAACTCTCAGGAAATGATGTTATGAACGATTATGTACTTAGTTCGGTTACCTTTTGAACTTTTTGTTCTTTTTCACTTTGGGAACTGAAGAGCATACTTTAAAGTTTCAAAACAATCAAGCCCTCGAGAAATCCAATCCGATAAGAGCCTTCGCCAAATTCTGAGAACAATTTTCGAAGGAAGGCTTCTATAAAACTCTTCAAGAAACCCGATTAAAGTCCTCCAGAGCAAGACCAACAGAATCCTCGCGGACTTGCGCCGTACACTCCTTCTTCGCTTCCTTTCCAGCGGAGAGCATTACCTAATTTATTTAACCCCCAGGGCTAGTCTCGTTAACGATGTTTGAAATTTTACAATATAACTTTTCTTATAAGATAAAGCTCCTTACACACAACCTCCGTTTTTCAAATTTACATTGCATTAATATTAACATCACTTCATTCTCAGCTATTAAAAACTATTACCTCTACATCAATTCGGCTTTCTATTACTATATTCAATCGACACAATTTTTAAGTTAATATAACAAAATGATGATCTCATTCATAACCGCTAGTCAAATCTCTTCAGGAAACTAAAAAATAGCCCTGGACTAATCAAATGAAATACTAAACCCGCACGACTGTCATGCATTCCTGTCACTGAAGTCTGGTGCCGTTCTTAATCTTAATAAGTTTTTATTAAATATACATTATTTTTAGCAATGATTTATGAATTATTCATTCCCATGATACAATTTAGTAAAATGAACAAATAATATAATAATGAAACCTCGGCTACAGTATTTTTTATTCTTGTTTTTTTTTTCAATATGCTGCTATAGCTTTCTCCATATTCTATCATAGACGTAGTTTATGAAATTAGTTGTTAGTAGTCTTCGAAGGTATAGATGGGTGAAATATCGTACTTATTATATAAAACTATAGATCAGTACGATTGCAGAAATGTTTATGGGAAAGAACTTAACAGAGTATTGGAACAACATACCAAGACTTATAAGCATCTGTTTGATCTTAATAAGATTAGAATTACTTATAAAGAGAATAATAGCTCTAGGAGAAAGATATTTGACGTCATGCATGTTGCCCAGAATTTAGACATTACTGTTAATTATAAAACAGATTTTAAAATTTTGAACCAATTTTATTCTGAAACATTAAGTATTTGAAATAATGCTAAATAAATATTGCTAGTTTTTTAATATTGCATCGTTTCCTTATCAGCTGTTTTTATATCCTCCCCAGCTATTCATGTTTTACTTTCCTTTGTCTTCTTTGATTGAATAACGTTCTAAAGTGTGGTTAGTGCCTCTATTTGAGGAGTCTGCTTGGACTGTTGACGTGATAGTATTATGCTACAATTGCCGAAACGTTATGTGGTTAGTATATACCAATTTTAAAAAACAACTACCGATGATTTTCGAAATTAGGAGGGAGCGTCTTCTCCTTCAGACAAAATTAAAGTTGAGTGTGGTTGGGTTAAGTACCTGGGATTCTTCTTGATATATCGTCGAGGATATAGAAACCTAAAGTAATTAATGACTTAGCACATGGCCACCACCGCCTCAAAACTTCCCTCGTTCACCTAAAGTCACTAACAAACTACCGTTTTAAAGATATACGATACTTATTAAATACAAAATTGATATATCTAGTACAATAATAACATATATTCATTTAACTTTTTGTAATACAAATGAAAAATAACTTTTTCCCTAACTTTAGGGTACCCTAGATCAAATATTATCGCTTGTTCCACAACTTTTTCTTCGCCCTTATCGCTTCATCCTCTCTGATCTTCTTCTCCTTTCATCATCGCAGATTTTTATCGTTCGCTTTGTTCTCGCCTGAAACCTCATCCTCCTTATTTTGGCTTTTCAATCAACTTTGCAACTTGCAGAAACAACGTTACCCCATAAATAAAGGTTGTCCAATTAGTTGTTTTTTTATGGGAAAATATTAGCGTTGTCCCTCTTTTTTTAGGAAAGTACTACTATTTTTGTCTTATCTGGATTCACTTCTATACTTTAATATTAGAATTCAAATGAGCAGTGATGGTATGGATTGCAAGAGTCTACAGTGTTCATTTAAAAATGATTTGTTGGCCAAATATGATTGGAATCGTCACTACCAGTTTATTCTTGCTGATTGCATCGTTGTATAATATTTTTTTTACTGCATCTATGAACTTTTTACGTCAGCTTAAAGTTATGCAATATATAATAGCTTCAAGAACGGGTAATCGTACCGTAGCATCAAATTATTCAATACGTCCTAAATGTTTTCTGAACTGTTCGTAAATATGCAAAGAACCTATCAAATTGCTTCCCCACAGGAGTAAATATTCTTTCACGTGGCAGTATTAATATCGAGTACAGTCAATTTTCCGGCTAATAAACAATCTGTTTGAACATTGGTGATGGATCGGAGAGCAAGCAGGGTTCCATGCTCCATCTGTAATGAAGCGTTGTGTACCTTTGATTAAAGCGGGAAGAGGAGGCCATAAATTGGCCAGTTAGTAAGTCAATCATCTGCAAGTGATGGATCGCGCGCCACATGCAAACTCCCTCTTCAAATGCCCGTTACTCTGACTTGATGACGCTGTGTGCGCATCAAGTTCCACGTTTCCCTATTCAAAAATATTTAAACTGATTTGTTCTCCTAATTGTATTCCAATGTTCCTTGATAATGCATATTACACAATCTTTCACAAAATAAACCTTGCCACCTACCCTACAGCTCCGCTCTCCTTCGAATTTAAAACCTTGGTTCGAATACTTCCTCGGATGCTAGATTTATTCACAACAACCCACCTAGGCACACGTTCATATTCACCCAATTGTCAAAGATTGGTCTACAAATGTTCTGGTTCATAAGGCCTAAATGAAAATATTTTACGGACTTATTTAGTTTCGTTTATTGACAATTTGGTATAAAATTGAAGTATCAGTATGTTTGCGATTAGAATTTATAAATTATAATTAACTGGGCAAACATGGATAGGGATACCACATTTACTTTGCCTAGCATTGTAATATTATTTTTATTATAAAAAGCATTAATATTTATTAGAAATTATACTACATTTATTATTAATGTAGTTATTAAATATATAATAATATAAATGCAAGGGAAAGTATATAATACAAAATTAGCAATATTCCTATTCATGTTTGCGCAGTATACACTAATATTAATCGTTGTATGATGTAGGTCAACACGATGGCCTATAATAAAAAGTTCGACTTCCCTGCACTTTCTGCACTAAATGTTTTGACCAACTTCCCTGGATCTCCAAGAAATAAGAGTTAACTGATCCAGATGTAACTCGAAACCACTACGTTCCGAACCGAGCTCCCTGGGACTCAACTTGGGAGCTGCAACCTGCTCTTCCATAGTTGCTTTTTACATTACATTCGATAATATTTTTTTATTTAAATATTTATGTTTTCAGCACTTCATCTCCATTAATACTGTTAATTCTGAATTGTTATTTTTTGTTTTTCAGGATGAGAAAGCATATTTCCTTTTTCTTCTTTAGCTAGCTATACAAATATTTTATAATTTCTATTTATTAGCCGATCAGTCTCCACCCATTACTTTCAATCGACTACTAAATTAATCAACCATAAGTGGAACTAATTTTAATGGAAAACACTTAAAACTGCGCATGTCATACAACTTTGCATTTTGTAGTTAAAATTTTAAAAATCTACAGTAAAAATAATGATTCTGTAGATTATATTAAGTGTCCTATTAGAGATTCTCTGTTATTATTAGAGTTATTTAATATTAAAATTAATATTACAAGCATACACAAATATTGTAAGCTGTTACTCGTCACTTGGTGATGATAAGGAAAATGTCTAGATATGTGTTAACACTAATAAATGCTAAAATAAAGGAAAGGAAAAATAATTAGGACACACAGGCTGCGACGATACCTTGTGTTATAACTTTGTGGTGTTACAAAACTTGTTGAATGAGTTACCATTTATTAACCACACTCATGTATGATTAAAATATATGCTCCCAAAACTTTTCATCTGGATCTGAACTAACGTGTTTGTTTTGAAGGAATTAACGGGCTCTTAGCCCACGAGTTGAGTATCATTGAATTATACCTTCCCTGCTTCAATTAATATTGTAGTGTTATCTGTATTTGTAAATGAGGTTTTCAGGATCCAAAGAGGATAACTTCAAATTCCCCAAAAAAAGATTTCACATTTTTCGCTAGCTTAGTCAAGCAATGCTTTATCCTGTTGAAACTACATGATCAAAACAGGATTAAAACAATGAGAAATACGGCGGCAAAGTATCGTGTTGGACAAAATTACTTGACTGAACTAAAAAAATTTAAATTATAAATTGTGTACTTTTTTCTTGAATATTAGTTGACCGTGTATATATATATATATATATGAGGAAGATAAAGGTCCGGGTGGAGGTTAGAAAAAACTTCTCTTAAATGAGGAGTTATTCGAAAGCCAACGATTCGACCCACATTGCAGGTAGTTTTCAGGGTTAGATATACAAGATACAGTAAGATTTAATATAACACACAGTAAAGAATAAAAACTCATATAGACATCATGGGATATGAGTGCTAACAATATTGATGGGGAACCATTTAGATGAATAGAAAAACAGAGGGAATAATTATAGGGTATTATCAAATAAGTAATACAAATTAATCTAATAAATGTTATTTGATATAGAGAGAGATGGTGTAATATGCAGAGAATAAATATTTTATTTAAAACTGAACTGTGTTAATCAAGAAGGTCAATAATTACTCCAACTAAAGATTCATGATGTTAAATCAAAAAGTATTTTGCTGTGTCTTGCAGATAAGACTGATAATATAAGGTGTAGTAAGTATAAAATAAATGAATGGAAGAGCGCGTGTAAAGAATTACAAGACACTTGACTACAAGTGATGGGCCATTAGGGGGAATCTAATAATCTGCTATAAAGGAACATATGGTTCTACAACTAAAACATTTACTAAATAACATTTCTTGGCTTAAAGCTAGGTGTTACACATGTGCACAAGTGGAATAACCGCTGCAAATCTAAAGTTGTTTAGTTTTTTTACTGTCCCAATTAATATAGATGAATAGCAAATTAGTAAATAAAAGTTAACCAATCATTATATCAGTTGGTTCGGCCACATAAATCTTCTCAATTAATGGTGGAAAAAACATTTCTGAACAAACTGACTGGCTATAGTTGATATCTTATCTTTTATGCAACCAAATTATACGGTATGAAAAGTGGATAGTTCCAATAGTTCGACAAACTAGTCAAGAGCAGGAAAAAGTTTTATAATTGAATGAATTTTATTAAATGTTTATATCCTCACTAATTGGAAGCGAGAATTCACCAACTTATGGTTAAGTGCGCGGAAGTAGTTTTTTATTTATGTCAATTTATTCCCATGTCGAATTGCGATATAAATGAGAAATTATTATTACTCGTATTACTCCTATTTGTTATAATTATACCATTGATTACTTTTTAAGAGCATTAACAAGATTTAATTGGCCAAACTAACTGATACATTTTTTATTTAATTTAATTTATTCATTAGTTAATTATATATTTTAATTGGGGGGGCAGACAAAAACTAAACGAATAATTCTAGTTGAGAATTAGTGTTCCCAAATGATTTTATATATTTATATAAATAAAATTAGATTTATATAAACTATACATATATAGTTTTAATTTTTTACTTACATATTATCATGATAATTTTGTTTTTAGACGAGAATAGATCTTCCTTTCAAACCATTCACAATATTTCTACAATACCTCAAGACAGCCTTTATATATTAAAAAAGTGGGATTGAAATCCCATACCTACTCTCAGAAAAGCCTCTGTCATTTTGACCTTCATACCACTTCCCACATATACAAACGGCTGCTCTTGCCTCTGGAATTCACTCTAGTCAAATATCGGCCATGGCCATCTCGATCTTCAATGAAATCTAACCATTCCTATAGATTCACTCTGTTTGAAAATATAATATTTAAATTTAAACTTTCAAATAACAACATAACCATTTCTTAAGCAAAAAATCAATTATGTTTTGTTTTAGAGGTGCAAATAACTTTTTTTAGGTTTTTTTTTTTGGTAGGGATCATTTGCTTTGAGTTATACCTTATTCTTTTTTGTGAGTTTCAGAGGTGAAAAAAATACATAAAAAATATGTAAAACAGTCGAAGTGACGTTAAAAAAAAAATCAAATAAAA